>JARQOD010000008.1:54412273-54473454 GCA_033576555.1 Oophaga sylvatica | reverse complement strand
CTGTATCTTACGTAATTTTGTCTCAGCAAGAGAGACCCGATCTGGGTCATCATATACCAAACCCAGGGCAGTAAAAAATCGATCTACTGACTGTAGAGCCGGGGATCCCGGAGGAAGGGAGAAGGCCCAGGATTGAGGGTCCCCTTGTAGGAGCGAGATAACAATTCCCACTCTCTGCTCTTCACTCCCTGATGATCGAGGCCGAAGCCGAAAATACAATTTACATGCTTTCCTGAAGGTAAAAAATTTGTCTCGCCCACCAGTGAACCTGTCCGGGAGAGCTACTTTAGGTTCAAATCTGGTTTGCTCCGAGGGAGACAAAACTTTGGACTTAATGTCCGTCAGCTCCATGGATAATCCCTGCAACTGCAGAGCCAGCTGGGCTACTGGATCCATGGCAACTGGGAATAATTTTATTGGCCAGTGAAAATGTCACGCGGTCTTATGATATGTGTACGATGTCAGTAAACTATATTATAAAGAACAACACTCTATACAACATATAGATTAGCAACATCAGCATGTAAATATAGAATAGATTTACCTGACACGATATCCGTTGAACTCAGGGTTAATCTTGAGGACTTGATACACTGTCACAGGAAAGAGGAGGACCGGGGGTCTAACCTGACCCTAAACTGGGGTCCTAACTAATCCCTCACCTTGGAGGTACTGATAATGGTTCAGAGGTCCAAGTCTCCAGCCTAACCCTGTCTCCTATCAGTCCCTGAACCCTGTAATCAGTCCTAAGAAGGATTCTGATTACCACCAAAGGAATATGGGCTGATCTCTGCTAAATACACAGATTAGACATATAAGACAGACTGGAGAAAACACAGACTTGCATACACACTCAAACACAGAAGGAACATAAATGATCTGGGATATTAAACTCTAAGCAAGGTGAGCTTAAAACAACTAAGGAGCTCTTTAACTTAAGTCTATACAGATACAATCCTATCTGTGGTCTGCATGAAGAATTTCACTGGCAACTCCCAACACAGACAACCAGAGATTTAAAGGAAACCAATCAACAAATAATTAATTGCAGCCGGGAGAAAACTGCACCCAGTCCCAGAACTGAGCACAGACAGAATTAACTCCCTAACTGCCAAACACAAAGAAACAGCAACTCAGCTGTGAGAAGTCAGAATGTGCAACCGCGACGATCTTCGTGGCGATGCACACATGACATCCTTAGAACTACAATGCTACATCACTTAAGGCTGTGTGCACACATTGCGGATTTGTTGCAGATCCGTTGTGGATTTTCCGTGCGGAATCGCTGCAGATCCGCAAGTGTTTAACAGTACAATGTTAAGCAATGGTGAAAAAAATTGCTGTGCACACGCTGCAGAAAATTCCGCATGGATTCTGCAGCGGTTTATTTTCCGCAGCATGTCAATTCTTTGTGCGGATTCCACAGTATTTCTACACCCATTTCATTATAGAAAACCGCAGGCCAAAAAAATGCAGGAAAATCCGCATTAAATCCGCACAAAAAACTAGTGGATTTTTACCTGCTGATTCTGCCAAGAGATGCAGAATCCGCTCAACAAATTCCTGAGCCCAATCCGCAACGTGTGAACATACCCTAACACTGAAGGCCCTTCCCCACAACATTGATCTATAGAAGGAGTCTATAATTTAACTGCATTCCGCCTCCCCTTCACAGAATAAGTGGCAGCTGAAGATGACTTTTGGAGAGCTGATTTGTATTTATTAAAAAATACAGCAAAACCCAATTTTCTTGAGATTCCGCCTGAAAAAGAAAG
The DNA here is from genome assembly GCA_033576555.1 of Oophaga sylvatica. Classification (NCBI taxonomy): domain Eukaryota; kingdom Metazoa; phylum Chordata; class Amphibia; order Anura; family Dendrobatidae; genus Oophaga; species Oophaga sylvatica. The sequence goes on along the minus strand of JARQOD010000008.1, from coordinate 54,471,679 downwards.
AACACAGTATGTGGATAAGATTTTAAGAAGCACTCCCGTCATCCTCTTAATTATATTGCAGTCATATTATACAGCGCTGTGTATTTACAATTGCTCATTTTGCCTTTCTGTCCAGTTTATTCTTCTCCTTTCTCTGCTCTATGTAGGAAGTCTCTTTTTCCCTGCATGAGTTGTCCCCCTCTTTGCTATGTGTTATGGAGAGACTTCTCTATAACTTATTTCATGTGGTATGGGGACTTCTTTGTAGATCATATGTGTATAGAGCAAGGGAGGATTCTTCAGAGATGCTCCGCTCACAACTGCATTCTTTACTTCTAGTTTTCTGCTCTGTCTGAACAATGAAAATTATGGCAGTGCTTGATCCAATTTATGATAGACATCAACACGGTCTGATGGGTCTCATTGACTATAGTGTTTTTGGTCAGGCTTTTGTCAATGTGTCAGCACTCTGCATTATTTTTGTTCAATAGTTTAGGTGGAAACTACAATGCAGACCTCGACGCAGATGTGAACACAAATTATTCCATTGAGCTCTGCCATAACTGGTGCTATATATGCAATAAATCAGTTCTGGTACTGTATTTATGTTATGAGCTGGGTTCTGGTGCTATATTTATGTACTGAGGTTGGTTGTGGTATTTTATGCATAATTCTTGGTTACGCTGCTGTATCTGTTAAACTTGAATTTTATAGTGTTTCAGTATGGTTAATGGTTATTCCCATGTTATCACCTATCCGTTGAACATGTGAGAACTTCCCAAGTGGGGAGATGGTGGTCAAACTGCTGGAACTCCCAACAGATCTCAGCTATTTCCAACAGTCCCATAGATAATGAATGTATAGGTTATAACTTCTAAACATGGGAATAACAGTTTAACTCTAAAGTTAAAGAGTAACAAAACTTGTATTTTATTATTTTCAGATTACTTAACAAAACCTGCTGACAGATTCCCTCTCACTCCATAGATGTGGGGCAGCTTTGCACCATGTGTGTACAAGCCTTAGACCAGTGATGGCGAACCTTTTAGAGACCGAGTGCCCAAACTGCAATCTAAAACCCACTTATTTATCGCAAAGTGCCAACACGGCAACTTAACCGGAATACTGAGGTTTTAGATTAGAAAAAACAACTCCATACTGTATAATGGCCACATATGATGCTGCATACTGAATAATGGCCACACATGATGCTCCATACAGTATAATGGCCACACATGATGCTCCATACTGTATAATGGCCACACGTGATGCTCCATACTGTATAATGGCCCCACATGATGCTCCATACTGAATAATGGCCCCACATGATGCTCCATACTGAATAATGGCCCCACATGATGCTCCATACTGAATAATGGCCACACATGATGCTCCATACTGTATAATGGCCCCACATGATGCTCCATACTGTATAATGGCCCCACATGATGCTCCATACTGAATAATGGCCACACATGATGCTCCATACTGTATAATGGCCCCACATGATGCTCCATACTGAATAATGGCCACACGTGATGCTCCATACTGTATAATGGCCACACGTGATGCTCCATACTGTATAATGGCCCCACGTGATTCTCCATACAGTATAATGGGCCCACGTGATGCTCCATACTGTATAATGGCCACACGTGATGCTCCATACTGTATAATTGCCACACATGATGCTCCATACTGTATAATGGCCTCACATGATGCTCCATACTGAATAATGGCCACACATGATGCTCCATACTGTATAATGGCCCCACATGATGCTCCATACTGTATAATGGCCCCACGTGATGCTGCATACTGTATAATGGCCACACGTGATGCTCCATACTGTATAATGGCCACACGTGATGCTCCATACTGTATAATGGCCACACGTGATGCTCCATACTGTATAATGGCCCCACATGATGCTCCATACTGTATAATGGCCACACGTGATGCTCCATACTGTATAATGGCCACACGTGATGCTCCATACTGTATAATTGCCCCACGTGATGGTCCATACAGTATAATGGGCCCACATAATGCTGCATACTGTATGATGGCCACACGTGATGCTCCATATTGTATAATGGCCCCACATGATGCTCCATACTGAATAATGGCCACACATGATGCTGCATACTGTATAACGGCCCCACATTATGCTGCATACTGTATAATGGCCCCACGTGATGCTCCATACTGTATAATGGCCCTACATGATGATCAATACTGAATAATGGCCACACATGATGCTGCATACTGCATAATGGCCACACATGATGCTCCATACTGATTAATAACCACACGTGATGCTCCATATTGAATAATGGCCTCAGATGATGCTCCATACTGAATAACGGCCCCACATAATGATGCATACAGTATAATGGCCCCACATGATGATGCATACAGTATAATGGCACCACATGATGATGCATACTGCATAATGGCCCCATATACTGCTGCATACAGTATAATGGCCCCACATGATGATGCATACTGAATAATGGCCCCATATACTGCTGCATACAGTATAATGGCCCCACATGATGATGCAAACTGAATAATGGCCCCATATACTGCTGCATACAGTATAATGGCCCCACATGATGATGCATACTGAATAATGGCCCCACATAATGATGCATACAGTATAATGGCCCCACATGATGATGCATACTGAATAATGGCCCCATATACTGCTGCATACAGTATAATGGCCCCACATGATGATGCATACAGTACAATGGCCCCAGATGCTCCATATTGAATAATGGCCTTGCATAAAAAAAAAAAAAAATACGCACCTCTGGCCGTTCCAAAGCTGATCCGTCTCTTCATCTATCAATCCTATCTGTGGGCACGGGCGCCATCTCGACAACAGCGCCGCCACTACTCTCCTCAGCCCGCGCCATCCCCATCCTCAGCACATGCGCAGACTGATGGAACGGCGCGCGGCCCGATGGGAGAGTGCAGAAGCCAGAGGAGAGTGGTCGCTGCACCGGCTCTAGTCCAGGAGATTACGAGCGGGCTGAGGAGAGTGGTGGTGGCGCTAGTTTTGGGTAGATGGTACGCGTGCCCAGCGAGAGGGCTCTGTGTGCCCCCTCTGGCACGCGTGCCATAGGTTCGCCACCACTGCCTTAGACTATGAGGACTAATTCTCTAGTTTATTTATATCCAGAATCATGTGAAATTCATTTTTATCCTCTGAACTCTTCATAAAATATTTCCAAGTGCATTTAAAGAAAATCACAATTAGGTAATTATGTTTTGTTTTAAAGGAATTATCCACTACTGTCAGGGTTGGACTGGCCCACCAGAGAACCAGTGGGCCCTGGCTTCTCCTTCAGTAGAGTTCATAGTGCAAACCTTGCAGCTGCTATGGGGCTCTTTAGTTGGGGGAAAAGGTGGGCTGTTATGATATGGTAGCCGAGGAGAATAGTAACAAAAATAGCCAAGGCAGCCAGTCACCCAGAGAGGTTGGCAACTAATGGATTGCAGACTCCTAAACTAACCGCACAACTAGAAGCAGCCGTGGGTCGTACCTACGATGACCTAGACGCCTCGTCACAGCCGGAGAGTTAGCTAAGCCTAAAGAAAGAAAGGGGAAAGCTAACTGCCGCGGAGTAGAGCCCCCAAAGGTATAGGCAGCCCCCACGCATATATTGGCGGTGAGACAAGATTAAATACAAACGCAGGCAGAAAATAGAGTAAGCAAACGCAGGGGCCCAATCTGTCTAGATAGAACAGGACAGAAAAGAATACTTTCTGCAATTCAGCAAAACCCTAGGAAAAATTCCAACACTTCTGATTCAAAAAAATACTGAGACCACACGATCTCTCCCCGCTATATCAGAACTCTGGTGTGAACAGGTAGCTACCTAGCAGCCACTGAAATAACAGGGACTGAACAAATGAACAGAGATAACTGAGGAACAGAGAACAGCGCAGGCCCCAGCAGGGGGACCCGGCTGACCTCACACAGAAGGCAGAGAAACAAAAGAAAACAAAACCACAGAAACAAGCAAAAAATAGCTTATCTGAAAGTTGTAGGACACCACAGCAAGCTGACTTCCAAACTGGACAAGGAAGAGACAACTAATCACCGGCAAGGATCATGGGAAAGTTACTCCCTTAAATCTCCCCAGTCATCACTCCCAGATTGCCAATCGTCCGCAGCTGAATCCTCAGTTGAAGGGCCTCTGTCAGTTAAGGCAGCTTCATTAATATCAACAGCCACCAGAGGGAGCCCCAACTCAGAATCCAGAGCATTCACAACACTGGGCCCTCAGAATCAAATCCTCCGGCGGGCCCAATGTTCTTCTGTCTGACACTGACTACTGTACAATACTATGAAGAATAGGTCGACTATGCAGGCTAAAGTGATACTGACCTCCCGGATTGGTGCCAGTCCTCCAACATCAGCGCTACGTCCCCCGGCAGTCTCATAAAATTATGGCAGATAATTACTGCAGCCTCCAGTATATTGTCAGAGCTGAAAAACTGTAGTGCACAACCCCTTTAAAGGTGGCAGGTCACTATATTGTGAGTGGCAGACGTGATTGCTCTGCACACACACATTTGTAGCTGTCTGTCAATCATAATGCCATTACAGTCGACAGTCACAGTTTCATGAACGATGACGGCGACTGCTCCGTGCACGCCCCATGGCTGAAAGGCCCCGATAACCATGCTTCCAGTACGGTGGCTGGGCAGCATGTTAATGCCATGTACAGGAAGACTGACGCTATATCTGCTGCTGGTAAATAGCAGTTTTAAACATAACAGGTTCCATTAAAAGGACCTGTTACCAGGGTTACCGACTGACCAAAAATTCCTGGACAGTCTGTAAAAATAGGACACTTTTTCACACATCAGTGTCTGTATGCCAAAACCAGGAGTAGAACAATCAGAGAAAAACTGTAATCGAAACATTGACATCTGTTCTGTCATTGACAAACACTGATGAAATACTGCTGTGTGAACAAAGCCTGAGACTGAGGCTGCAGTAGCAGGGACTGTACAGAACAAGGCGAGCGCCCAGCAACCGGTCAGCTATCAGCGCAGCCTGTTACTCGCGGCTCTTTCCTCCGCTCACTTGTTGCGCACAGCTGTGAGCCCGCACGCGGTTCTATCCTCGGTTACTATGGACACCGCTCACTTGTTGCGCACAGCTGTGAGCCCGCACGCGGTTCTCTCCTCGGTTACTATGGACACCGCTCACTTGTTGTGCACAACTGTGAGTCCGCACGCGGTTCTCTCCTCGGTTACTATGGACACCGCTCACTTGTTGCGCACAGCTGTGAGCGCGCACGCGGTTCTCTCCTCGGTTACTATGGACACCGCTCACTTGTTGCGCACAGCTGTGAGCGCGCACGCGGTTCTCTCCTCCGTTGCTATGGACACCGCTCACGTGTTGCGCACAGCTGTGAGGCCGCACGGCCTGTACATGCACAATAACAACCAGCGGCTCCTGACTGACTGACACATCCGGCTCCGAGGCTGCTGTATACATGAATGGCATACGTCATGGAGTAGGCGGGGCTCCGGAGAAGAGTCTTGGCCAATCGCAGAGCCAGGCTCGGTGATTCGGGCAGCGCGGTGGGGTGACTCGCGGGAGGGTAGTTGTGAGGAACTGGCCGCATGGGGGCGCTGTGCACATGATGTGCGCAGGACATCCATGTACACATGGAGCGTGTATATGAGCCCCGTCTCCTCGCACTGACAGCCCACACGTGCGCCCTCCTTCTGCCGCCATCTTCCTCCTCCCTCCCGGTGACTCCCCGGCCGTCCCTCTCCTCCCTCTTCGCTGAGCGCTCAGGCCGGGCATTTGATGTTCCGTCAGGAAGGCGGCGGCGGTGTGCTGGGATTACTGAGCGGCAGCAGCATGTCCCGCTACACAGACTGGTTGTACGGCGGGGTGGACCCCAGCCTGGCCGGGAACGGGGGCCCGGAGTGTGCCGGCTTCCTGCCCACCGGCCAGCGGCTGCTGGAGACCCTGGTGCTGCTGCTGCTGTCCGTGCTGGAGATCGGGCTGTCCCTGAGGAAGATCTCGAGGGAAGTGCTGCCGGCAGTCACTGAGCGGCCGCACCAACGCCTGGGCCAAGACCTCCTGCTGGGGGCGCTCTGCCTCACCTTCGGGGTGGAGGTCGGCTTTAAATTTGCCACCAGGACTGTCATCTACCTGCTGAACCCCTGCCATGTGGTCACCATGCTACAGGTGAGTGAGTGCCCCATCAGAGGATGCTCAGTGACAGCTGCCATGACAGCTCCTGGGTGTGGTGCTGCCAGCCCTCACTGCGCCCTCTGGAGGATGGTGACATGTAGGGCCGGACCCCATCTGAGGCCACACTGTATCATGCACCATCCCACCTGCTCTGGGGGTGATAGTGGCCCCCTTACCTCCTGGGTGTGGCGCTGCCAGCCCTCACTGTGCCCTCTGGAGGATGGTGACATGTAGGGCCGGACCCCATCTGAGGCCACACTGTATCATGCACCATCCCACCTGCTCTGGGGGTGATAGTGGCCCCCTTACCTCCTGGGTGTGGCACTGCCAGCCCTCACTGCGCCCTCTGGAGGATGGTGACATGTAGGGCCGGACCCCATCTGAGGCCACACTGTATCATGCACCATCCCACCTGCTCTGGGGGTGATAGTGGCCCCCTTACCTCCTGGGTGTGGCGCTGCCAGCCCTCACTGCACCCTCTGGAGGATGGTGACATGTAGGGCCGGACCCCATCTGAGGCCACACTGTATCATGCACCATCCCACCTGCTCTGGGGGTGATAGTGGCCCCCTTACCTCCTGGGTGTGGCGCTGCCAGCCCTCACTGTGCCCTCTGGAGGATGGTGACATGTAGGGCCGGACCCCATCTGAGGCCACACTGTATCATGCACCATCCCACCTGCTCTGGGGGTGATAGTGGCCCCCTTACCTCCTGGGTGTGGCACTGCCAGCCCTCACTGGCCCTCTGGAGGATGGTGACATGTAGGGCCGGACCCCATCTGAGGCCACACTGTATCATGCACCATCCCACCTGCTCTGGGGGTGATAGTGGCCCCCTTACCTCCTGGGTGTGGCACTGCCAGCCCTCACTGTGCCCTCTGGAGGATGGTGACATGTAGGGCCGGACCCCATCTGAGGCCACACTGTATCATGCACCATCCCACCTGCTCTGGGGTGATAGTGGCCCCCTTACCCTGGGTGTGGCACTGCCAGCCCTCACTGTGCCTCTGGAGGATGGTGACATGTAGGGCCGGACCCATGAAGCCACACTGTATCATGCACCATCCCACTGCTCTGGGGGTGATAGTGGCCCCTTACCTCCTGGGTGTGCGCTGCCACCCTCACTGTGCCCTCTGGAGGATGGTGACATGTAGGGCCGGACCCCACTGAGGCCACACTGTTCATGCACCATCCACCTGCTCTGGGGTGATAGTGGCCCCCTTACCTCCTGGGTGTGGCGCTGCCAGCCCTCACTGTGCCCTCTGGAGGATGGTGACATGTAGGGCCGGACCCCATCTGAGGCCACACTGTATCATGCACCATCCCACCTGCTCTGGGGGTGATAGTGGTCCCCTTACCTCCTGGGTCCCTGTGCGGCCGCACACGGTGAGGATCATCCCCTATACAGAGGGGTCACATCCTCTCCTGTGGGTGTAGTGTAGGAAGCCAAACCTAAAAGCATCAGCTGCCTGTACACATGCACGCACCGATTGTCTTAGTGCGCTTGCGTTCTGTATAGGAAGCTGCTGTCAGAACAAGAGGGTCAGACATCTACATTTACTGTGCCGACTGATGTCCCACATCACCTGTAAGGTGGTTAGCTGTCCCCCCACATAGTGCAGGTGATGCAGGAGGAGGATACAGGTTTCAGAGAGTCCGAGTCACTCGTTCCTTTCTCTGCTGCCATGCTGACTGTCTCCAGGGGTTTGTGCAGTACACATTGTGGCCAGTTCATCCCAAAGTTGCATACAGCAATGCCGTAGGCAGAATGAGATGGATATGGCCGCTCACTGAATATTGGGGTCCTCTACCCATGCTGCCAGTGTGATAAGCGACCGAGGGTCTCTTTAGGGTGGGGTTCTGTCATTGAGGCATTCTGCGGTAGGACCAAGCGGTTTCATTCTTCAGCGCCCATGACAATGCCATCCCTGTAGTCACTGGGAAATGTTGTATGACATGGCATCCCTTGAATGTAGAGTATGTCTGAAGACGCCCACGTGGAAAGTGGTCGATGGCTAAGAACAATTCATGGCAGAGGGACACTAAGCATTGTGCTGAGAGTGACAGCGGCTAGGTCACACTATTGTAAGGGGACGCCACTGCACCAGACATTACAAGTCCTAAGGGGACAGTGCTCCATTCAGTAAGAAGTGGCGGCTCCCTGGGGTGGTTCGGTGCTCCGTTCAGTAAGACACGGCGGCTCCTAGGGGCTCGGTGCTCCACAGGTAGTCTAGCCTAAGCACACATTGAAGTCAGCAGGTCCCCTAGAATCACTCTTACTAGGCGCCTACTTAGAGTTTGACTCAAGAAGACAACTCCTCTTTAGAAGGAATCTGATCAGCCTGAAGCGATCCACCGCTGTCTGTGACAAGTTGGGACTGACCGTACATGCAGTATATGCAGCTGGATCCTGTGCAGATTTCTTGCTGAGCCCCACAGTTGTCCACAAACCTTATGACCTTTAACAATAAACAGGTAATTTGCAATGAACTTCTAATGCACCTGAAAGTGGCAGCCTCATCACAGTGTGCGCAGTGTGACTGCACTGTACATGCATGTGTCTGTGCGCAGTGTGACTGCACTGTACGTGCATGTGTCTGTGCGCAGTGTGACTGCACTGTACGTGCATGTGTCTGTGCGCAGTGTGACTGCACTGTACGTACATGTGTCTGTGCGCAGTGTGACTGCACTGTACGTACATGTGTCTGTGCGCAGTGTGACTGCACTGTACGTACATGTGTCTGTGCGCAGTGTGACTGCACTGTACGTACATGTGTGTGCGCAGTGTGACTGCACTGTACGTGCGCGAGTCTGTGCACAGTGTGTGGCTGCACTGTGCGTGTGTCTGTGCACAGTGTGTGGCTGCACTGTGCGTGTGTCTGTGCGCGGTGTGTGGCTGCACTGTGCGTGTGTCTGTGCGCGGTGTGTGGCTGCACTGTGCGTGTGTCTGTGCGCACTGTGTGGCTGCACTGTGCGTGTGTCTGTGCACGGTGTGTGGCTGCACTGTACGTATATGCTATGTTCTCTATGAGGTTAGGAAATAGGCCGGTGCGCTTGTGGACAGTGTATGAGGACATGACATCAGAGAATGTTGTGCCATCATTACGCCATCTCACTGATTACCTATGTTGTGTCAGGGGCAGTATCCTAATAGAATATATTCATCAGTAGATTTCCTAATTAACCTTCTTGTAGGTCTTGTGTGCTTTATGGCCAAAGTGAACTTGCATTTATGTGCTGAATGTATACGAGCTTAAATCATGCTCAATTTTTGTGTTTTTTGTTTGTATTTTTGCATTCTGTGCTAGCCGGGGTGTGGCCTCCTTCTCTCCTGAGCTGGAAATTACATTTAAAGGCTTCCCTAGGCTGGTGTCCACAGATCGGGACTGAGTCCTTTTGTCTGCCCTTATTCACACATTGAGGTCAACTTTGACACATGGTAAGGTTTTTAATTTTAGACAATGGAGGACCGTTCCGATCAGGGTCACCTTGTCTGGTTGGATGGCTTTTATACTATTTTTGATAAAAAACAGTATTACTAAGAACCCTGTGTTATTTAAGTGCATTTTAACTTTTTACTTATGTAGTTCCAGTAGGGTTTATGTTTATTTTGCTTCTTGTAGGGTTTGTATTTCCTAATTATGCAGAATAGATCATCTCAGGACCCTACTGAACAGCAAGTTGTCCAACCTTTATAACAGGCTTTTTAACCTGGCCAGAGGTCTTCTATAGCCCCCCATACACAATATGTAACCATCAGCCAAATGATTGATTGCTTGGCAGCTATCCCATCTCCCCCATTCACATAACTCGACTTTTCGGGGCGTTCCTGTATTCTTTGAGAGAGAGGCTGCCAGACTCCTCCAGTGGCAACTTAGCTTCTCAAAGAACAAAAGGATCGGCCATCAAAGATCCGACTTGTCAGATCCTTCTCGCCCCCAACATCATCTGTCAGGGAAGAGTTGGAGGCCCCCATACATGTTAGCCTGTCTGCAGATATCTGCACGTTCGGCTGCCATTAGTCTAATGTAAAAAAAAAAAAAAAAAAACCAAAAGTCATGGACTAGGAGTCATAATGAAAAGTGGTAAACTTTATTTAAACAAGGATAAAAATAGATAAAACCAATGAGGTCAAGTATGAGTCAGAATAACCAATACAAGGGAGAAAACAACATCCAAATCTTGATCAGTAAGTCAGATACGATAATGATATAAGCAAATTTGTATAACAATATAGACAGTCCATACAGTCAAAATAGATCTCAATTTTTTATATACATATAGGCACAAGCATCTGTGTAGCACCACTGGAGATTTATTAGAGATAATAAATATTAATCAAATATATATACACACACAGACACGAAATGGTCAGTATAGAAAAATAGATGTATAAATCGCTAGTGTATAAGACATCAAAAAAGATCTCAAACAGGAGGAAAAAATGTGTCTCAATAATGATAATTAAGAGGATCCGAAATAAGTATCCAGTGCATAAAGCATCTGATCAGTTAGTAGTATATATATAAAAAAAATAATAATCAAGAGGATCCGAGATAAATATCCAGTGCATGAAATATCTGATCAATTAATAGTATATATACATATACATAGAAGGTGCATGTGCATATGCAAATAAATCAGAGAGACAGGAAAAAGTTATCAATATAGAGGCAAAACTGCCTTCCTGCTGTAATAACCAAATATGCTGTCACGAATAATGCAAATGCATAAACCGAGATCAACAGGACAGAAAGCTGTATATATTCAATATGGAGGTGAAATTACCTTCCTACTTAAGTGAACAGCTATACTGTCACTGATAGTGCATATGTATAAGCATCAATAAATAAGGTAGCAAAAGGTAATGAGTATAGAGGTAAAACTACCTTCCTACTGCACTGAAGCAAATGCTGTCAGCACAGGGTGAAACTACCTCCCTGCTATGCAGAGCAGGAGTGCTATAATATGATGATGCATGTACAAAGGCTAAATAAAAAAGACAGAAAGGACATCCAGACTTACTAATGAAGAGCTGGGAGACCCCAACGCGCGTTTCACTATGTAGCCTCCTCGGGGGCGACGCGCGTTTCGGCAAGATTGCCTTCGTCAGGGGGCAATCTTGCCGAAACGCGCGTCGGGGCAGACGTGCAGACCCAGGCTCACACCCGGCACTTCTGGAGAGAGGTATTTAGATCTTTATGACACTGGTCATTTTTGTATATATAGTTTAGCAACACATTTAGGCTTCCTCTCCATTGCTCCACTGCAGGGACATATAAGTTTATATAATTAGACCAACTCCCTTTTTGCCATCACCTGTGGTTTTTACAGGTCAGTTATTTGTATACGGGTGTCAGTATTATACGTCACATTGATACCAGGATGTGATTTCATTGGTTAGCTATACATTATATCATCACCTGGGCCAGCACGACTCCCTTTTGCATCAGATTTGCATTTTGTCTCTGTGTGTCTTCTGTCTGGCATTTGTTTTTCGCCTTACTTGTTTTTCGCCTTACCTGTATTTTTGCATTTACATATGTGTTCTAATAAAGATTTTGATATTTTCTTAAAGCCCCATTTCGTTCTTTTTGTGATGGTCTCATCACACTCCTTGCTCATCATAGACTCGTCTTGCCTTATATCAGCCTTCCAGTCGGTTTTTGCAGTATACATGGAATATCACCTTTATTATTAATTTACAAAGCCTGTAGATTTAGCAGATAGGAGAACAATGGCAGTCACAGACGGTTGGCAGCTCCAGGATTCCATGTCCTTACATGTTATTCAGGGAGCCGCCAGCTGCCCCCTCTTGCTTTATGGCACATCATGCCGTGTGATGATGGGCAGCGAGCTCCCTGGTGGCTGAGTATCCTGGCGCTGGTGCAATTCTCTGCTGTCAGCATTGCCAGGGTGTTGGCTTGTTTGTTAGCAGGAATCTAATGTTGGCGTGATATTGTGAGGGCGACTTCCTAGGTAGAGAATATAGTGTCAGAAGGATCTGGGGGCTTCCCCTAAGAATGGGTGACTTAACACGTTCCCATATTGTGCATCACACCAAGTACTGAGTCCCAAAGTTCCTTATTATGGAAACTTCTGAAGTGCACTCCACATAATGAAGGTTGTATACCATTGGATGTCAGAGAGGGGTGCGGGGCGAGAACATTGGATAGATGCCAACTGCTGGGGGACCCTTTCCCCTGTTCGCCCATCGGCAAGTTCGAGCGCAAGCCCCTCTGATCAAAGGTCCTGATTCATCAAGTTTTGATGCCAGAATTCTGGCATCAAAGTTTAGAAAAGTTACAAAATTTAGGCACAACCTGGAGTTGTGCCCAAATTTTTGTGATTATTTTTCACACCAGTTTCTCCCAAATAGGCAGAGCTGGGGTGTGACCCACAGTTTATCTAATTAAGGATGAGCTGTGCGTCTGTACCTTACTGGTGTGAGATTTCTGGTGTAGCATACGGAGGCACACGCCACTTGTCAGGCGCTCCTGATCTATGAAGAGGTGTGCGCCGCTACGTGAATCGGGAGCACCTGACTCCAGCACCGCCCTCATCTAGACTGGTCTGAACAACCACGGTCTTGATGAATCAGGCCCAAAGTCTATGGCACCGATGGTAACAGCGGCACACGGCTCTTGCCTCAGAATTGTAGGTAAAATGTGTGACGGACGGCTGTGTGACTGCAGACTCTGAATACATGTGGCTTGTTTGTTGTCTGTTACCATAGGAACCATAGACACAAATACATTTTTGATTGAGATTTGCAACCATGCTGAATTTTTCTTCATTTTGGACGTATTGGAACAGTATGAAAAATAGCCGTAAAGGTGTACAAAGCTGAACATTCAACTCCAGGGAAGATGTAGAGTAATTTCTGTAAAACACGATCAACTTGTATTTTCAGTTATCGTATAAGAAGCAAGATAATTGTAGACTGACGCCGGGGTCTTGGGACAAATGACAGGATGTCTGTCCAGCTTCACACTGGTCACGCATAGTAATAAGTGGTTGTAACACCGCGTCAGGAGGATGTTTAGATGAAGTTAGGGGCATTCAGCCTTTCAGATTAAAAACTTATTTTTCAGTCGTCAAGTAGCAATAAAATCCATCATGGAATATAGAGACACTGGCACCGCGCTTCCAGCGCACGCTGCGTCCTTACTCGTGTCCTGTGCGCTTCATTTAATGCAGGTATATTTATTACAGAGTTTTTGATTATGGCTCCTGTGGATGACCTTGTTACAGTGGGGAAAAGTGAGCAGTACGTAAAATCCTAATGTTCCCCAGAGATCTTATCATCTCTTAGGGACTTAATGATATTAAAACAGTAATAAAAAGTCCCCACCACAATAAAGATGTGATTTTATTTCTTTTTTTTTTTTATATATAAAATACACTTTATTATATAGGTTTCCTGACCTCCTGTTTGTGTATTTTCTTGGTGAGTTCCAAGGAGGATATACCCTAGTTTACCGGATTCGATCCTTGGCCAGAAGAACCCTGTGATTAGCCTTGATTCCCCACTGGGATCGCTTTCTCCGTGTGTAGTGGTGGGAGCTGTTTGCATGTAATACGGTGTTTCCACATGCATGGCATGGTCATGTACTCTGAGGTTTTCCGAGACTCGGATCCCTACATCCGCCGAGTCTGTCTTCTGTGGGAAAAGGGTGGATCAGTTATTACAAAAACTTTCCAAACTTTTTTTTTTCTTTGATATGGATCAGTTCTGGTCTGTAGACGATCTTATCAAGCCTATGCTCGGTCCTCTTTTCAAATGAACCGATGTCCTCAGATGTCATGGGACATCTGAGGACATTTCCTTTCCTGCACCTCCATTGAAGAGCACTGCGCTATTAGTAAACTTGTTTTGGGAGAACGATATGTCGAACAGGTTCCAGCGGGCGTGGTGTCTGTCGGCGTTCCCAGCTTGTAGTGTTCATATAAAAGCTTTAATGATTGATTACATAACTCATATTACTAGCAAAACATTGCTGGTGTTGGGGCAGTCATTGTCTGTAGGCCTGAACCTGCAGAGATGTCTCCAGGATGGCAGGAGCTTTCCTACTAAATACATTTATGGCCTACCCACAGAATATGTGGTACATGTAGAACTGTTGAGGTCCCATCCGGTGGGTTCAGATATATTGCTGTTCATGTGATCCATACATTATACTGGTTGTTAGCAGCAGGGCTCTGGGCTGGGAGCCGTTTGTGATAAGTAGCTCCCGACCTTATTTATGGTGGTGCCCTCTACTTTACCTTGTTAGATCAAGGAGGCTGCCTAATCTCCTTTCTTCAGGAGAGCACCCCTCTTCTCCCATCTTTCTGTTCTTCGAGGTAAGGGCGGCGATGGGGGGCGCTCCTGAAAATTGTCAGTTTGGGCCAGAGGCATGGCCGAGCTTTTGGTCCAAACTGTGAGCTCTCCAATGCAGCAAGTAGAGACAGTTTTGCCTCTGCAGTATCGGAGGAGCGTGAGCGATACAGCAATGCGGTCAGCTTAATAGTGTTTATTGTAAGCTCAACAGGAGAGCTTGTAAGCGCTGCACTCCTTGCCTAAGACACCGGCCACTGGTGATGGCCTGCAGTGGTGCTGACAAACTAGTTAGTGGGAAATAAACTATAGCAGTAATAATTCCCTTGTTCTTCAGTATTTTTGATAAGTAAAATGATTCCTGGTGATGAGACGTTTCCTGAGATGGTGAAATGCAGTATTTGCTCATGAATGTACATATGGGATTTCCGCCTTGTCTGGTTCCTGATCGTCATTCATGTTGTGTGTGCTCTCCCTGTTTACCTGTGACGGGCTGACATTGTACACAAGAGCCTGCGGTTTGGCTGATCTACACCTATGTGTTTAACTTCAGTGATGGCTTGGCGAGTATCCATGTGAAATGATACAACTTATTACCAATCTCTCCTCTTTATTAACGACTTCTATTATTATTACAGTCTGCAGTGCTGTTTTTGTTTCTCGTATAAAAATTGTGGAGATGTGGTGCGTGTTCTCCATCATTTCTCCATACAATTCCTCAGCACCACAGCCGTCTGGGTGAGGAGGGACCAAGTGTAGGTGTCCACTATTCTAGCGATTGTCGGGCTCCCAGCAGTTGGACATTCACTCATTCCCCCCAAATCGTGCTATTAGGGCGACAGAAATGTGGCTGTATGCGGGACCGCACTGACGATTGCTGTAGTACAAAGTTGTAGGTAGGGTCTTCGGCTCCTCTTTGGCCCCTATTTACATTCCGTGCTAGCGGCACCTGCACAGAATGATCTCTAGGTGGGCTTAAATAAAATGTTGCCGTAATAACGAGCCAAGATCTGTGCAGACACCGGCGCCGTTTTTCCGGAGACTGCCAGAAAATCAATCTACGCATCCAGTCTCGTCGCTCGGTGCTTCATGGCGGAGCCAATCTAGTAAATACACCTTCGCACCTGCTTGTTTTTCATTTAGCTCAAACCCCCATTTGACTGGTATCAGGTTTTGCTGCATATTTTGCCAAAACCTGATTATGTAGAATATTTTTTTTTGCACTAAACTCTATCAGCATGCACAAGAGACAAATCTAGCATAGCAAAAAAGCAATAAAAATCAAGCAAAACCTGCTTTTTTTTTTTTTTTACAGCAGCTTTTCCTGCCAAGAGATCAGGTTTTGCTGCAGAAAAAAAACATTGAAAAAACGCTTAGTGTGAACTTGCCCTTAAAAGTTTAACTCCATTTCCTCCCACCCAGCTTGATTGATAGCTTCTCAGTGTCCCTCCTCCCTGCTGCTGTTGAAGCCTCACACTGCTCAGTCCAAGCTGCAGCAGTCAGGCTGGATGGACGTAGGCTGGATGGACGTGGACTGAATACACTTGGACTCGTGAGTTATTTCATTCTGTAGCTGGACTAATATGCCTATCTTACAGTCGGTATTATACAGCCATTCTGACATGGATTTTCAAAGTAAATACACCAGTCTAATCAGGACATCTATTAATGTATACAGTTTGCATTGTGAAATTGGTTGACAGATTCGCGTTTATACTTTTCCCTCCACAAAGCTGCCGAGAGGCTTTTCTGTGAAATAATGCAGCTCTCTAGCCTGTATTCTAGAGGATGCTTTCTGGTTGTGTGCACCCCGGGCGATGAGTATTAGCACTGGGAACTATTACTCCAATTAGCCGATCACATATGCTCCATTATCATATGGCAGCGCTGAATTCCTCTGGGACTAGTTGCAGCCTAACATATTGCTGCCCTGTGCTGCAGCCTCCCTGAGCATTGGTACTATATGTAGCAATCCCCTTAGGGGCTGTTACTAAGCATCTGACTTGTTACAATGAAACTGCAACCATGATACATTGTTTTAGAATTTTAGTTAACATTTTTTTGATACTGTAATTACAAATACTAACCTCTCCTGTTATTATAGTAATGAAGGACCATTAAGTTTGTCTTGTTGATGCAGGTTAACCATTTTTCTGCTGGGAGGATGTTAGTGCATCCCAGGATACTATGGGCTTGAATCAAATGATTGCTGTTTGTGTGCGTAAAATAAAACGTTGACCTGCCAGTAACTTCCTCCTCCTCCTGATCCCTGGGTGTACCGAACTGCCTATTGCATATACCGGCAGAATGAATTGCTGCCAGATTCTTGATTCCCGGAAGGACTGCTTATCAGTGTCTTTGGAACATAATGTGTGTGACTCCGTATCATCCCCTTCTGGCTTGTCACATTGTAGTGTGAAAGAGTCATTCTCAAGCTAGCAGAATTATTCCACGCCTTGGGGAGCACGGACTTTGTGCTCCGTCTCCAGTACTTGCATTGTGAGCCCACCTATACTAGAACTTGGTCAGTGGTGACTGAAGGTGTTGGCACACTTTTAGGACAGTTCACCTGTGATTCACTGTGACAGCTTGTGGAGGAAAAGAGAAAATCTGCCTGCAAAATACTATAGATTATAGGAATGTAAAAAATCTCAGACCCTTCACCTGCAACTGGAATCTGGTTGGTCTGAATTCAGGAACTTTTTTGCCTGACCCCAGTCTGGCCAAGTTCTTATGATTAAGCGCATGAATGAGTAGATACAACTTCTTTTAGGCTGTAGCTTCGTTGTTTCATGGCAAAATCCCAGGCTATAATTTCAAGCCTTCCCCGTGGAAAAAGTTGCCAAGCTCCTTGAAACCATCACAAAGGAGGCAATTTTTTTTGTGATGATCGCTGATAATTCCAGTGCCTGGAAAAAGTATTCATGCTCTGACTTTTCTCCTTTTCTCATGTTACACCCACAAATGTAAATTAATTTAATTGGGATTTTATGTGACGCACCAACACAAAGTAGCATGTATTTGAACTGTAAAAGAAATGCATATTTTTCTTTATTTTAAAAATCTGAAAAATTGTGACATGCATTTGTATCGCATACCTTGTGGTCTGATCCTTCTAAATAAAATCCTGAGTGACCAATTGCCCCCTGAAGTCACATAATAAGTATATTGAGTACACCTATGTGTAATTTATTCTCACTATAGCTACAGCTGTTCTGTGAAGGTCTCAGAGGCTTGTTTGAGAAAATTAGGGATCAAACCGCGTCATAAAAACCAAGGAACACACCAGACAGGTCAGGGATAAAGTTGTGGAGAAGATTTAAGCTGGGTTAGATTATATTAAATAAAATATAGCCCAATGTCAAGGAGTATGACACAACTGCAAACCTACCAAGACATGGCCGTCCACCTAAACTGACCTCCCAAGCAAGGAGAGCACTACTTGGAGAACCTGCCAAGAGGCCCATGGTCACTTTGGAGGAGCTGCAGAGATTAACAGCTCAGGTATTAGAATCTGTCTACAGTACATCTTCTAGTTGTATACTCCACAAATATGGCCTTTATGGAGAGGTGGCAAGAAGAAAGCCATTTTTTTAAAGCAAGCCATAAGAAGTCCCGTTTGCAGTTTGCAAAATCCTCGCTGTGTCCTCCACATGGCATGTGGAAGAATGTGCTCTGGTTAGATCACACCAAAGCAGAATTTGTTTTGGCTTTATGAAAAATGTTATGTGTGGTTGAAAAACTAACACTGCACATCACCTGGAAAAAACCATACACCCCATCCATCATGGTGGTGGCAGTATCATGTTGTTGAGATGCTTTTATTCAGCAGTTGATGGGGAAATGCAGGGTGATCCTGGAGCAAAACCTGTTAGAGACAGCAAAAGACTTGAGACTGGGACATAGGTTCACTTTCCAGCAGGACAATGACCCTAAACATAGTGCCAGAGCTAGATATGCAAAGCTAGTAGTAGAGACATACCCCCAAAAGACCTGCAGCAGTAATTGCAGTGAAAGGTGGTCCTACAAAGTACTGACTCGGGTTTGGGCTGATTACAAATGCACATCAATATTCAGGTTTATGTTTGTAAATAATTAGAAAAGCATGTGTGATTTCCGTTTATATTTCATAAATACTTGCTACTTTGTGTTGATATTACATAAAATCCAAGTAAAATACAATTAAGTATGTGGGTGTAACACGAAAATTGTGGAAAAGTTCATGGGGTATGAATACTTTTTTCAAGGCTGTACCCTCAGCCCGTAGGTACTTTAATATTGATGATGTATCCTTACGATTAATAATCAGTTACATGGGTGCCTGACTCCCAACACTTGCTGATTAAAGGAGAACTGACCCAACCCCGTACATGGCAGTGGCCCTAAACCGTACTGCAGGTGCGTAAAGTTGGGGATACAACACAGTGTACAGAATTGTAACCGTTCGGGTGCCGCACCGCCCTTAGGTGATCGGTAGTGGTGCTAGGAGTTGGGTAATAAAAATCAGATCAATGGGGACTAAGCATAAGTATTAAAGTTCCAGAAAACCCTGTGACATTGAGACATTTGATTTTGAGTCTTGCTGACACATTAACTACAAAATCTGACCCCTGTCAAAGTTCTCAGCAAAATAAGTAGCAACCCTCTGCATCCTGTACTGAGGCACAAACGCCAAGAGATAAGCAGTCTAAGTACAGTGTATTAGTGACCGATTGGAAATTAATAATCTTTGTTCCAAATATGATGTCAGATAGCAGAGAATGCTGCCGGATTTCCTCCTGATATCTTTCTTTGGTAGAAATGTAAAATAATAGAATGGAAAGTTCACCACAGATTCCGTTGTATCCCACCAGAGCTAACCATAGGGATAACATAGGTGTCATGTGACGGCAGCTAAACTCCCCAAATCTTTAGGCGGATCAGTCAGGACTGAGAATGTAAGCCAAAGGACTGCTGTGGACTTATCTGTTGTGGTCTCTTAAGCGGGGGTGTATGTATTCACTAAGTAATAAAGCATTACTGCCATTCTACATATAAAATCTACCGTACTTATTTGTGCCATATTCTGTTCCTACTTTATAACTATGTATAAGTTTTTTCTTTCTGTTGGTAATTATTCATTTTATTTCTACATACAGTACAGACCAAAAGTTTGGAACACCTTCTCATTCAAAGATTTTTCTGTATTTTCATGACTATGAAAATTGTACATTCACACTGAAGGCATCAAAACTATGAATTAACACATGTGGAATTATATACTTAACAAAAAAAGTGTGAAACAACTGAAAAATATGTCTTATATTCTAGGTTCTTCAAAGTAGCCACCTTTTGCTTTGATTACTGCTTTGCACACTCTTGGCATTCTCTTGATGAGCTTCAAGAGGTAGTCACCGGAAATGGTTTTCACTTCACGGATGTGCCCTGTCAGGTTTAATAAGTGGAATTTTTGCCCTTATAAATGGGGTTGGGACCATCAGTTGTGTTGTGCAGAAGTCTGGTGGATACACAGCTGATAGTCCTACTGAATAGACTGTTAGAATATGTATTATGGCAAGAAAAAAGCAGCTAAGTAAAGAAAAACGAGTGGCCATCATTACTTTAAGAACTGAAGGTCAGTCAGTCCGAAAAATTGGGAAAACTTTGAAAGTGTCCCCAAGTGCAGTTGCAAAAACCGTCAAGTGATACTAAGAAACTATAAGAACGCTAACCAGCTCACCGGTTTGTAGAAGCACGGATCCTCCGCTTGATCAAACGTGAAGATACATGAGAAAATGAAGGAAAAAGGGATCCAGCTTCAATAAAATCTTCATCTTTATTGATTCATAAAAACATGAATAATGGCATGCTCCTGGACAAGCTCAGGACAAGGCTACGCGTTTCGATCACAGGGATCTTTATCACAGCTGACATATTCAGACAAGGGCACATATTTAAGACAAAGGAAGACCAATCACGATCAGAAAAAATGTCATGTGATTTTTGACAAGTCCTTAAACAATTTTCACATAACGAATAAAGAAAAAAAAAAAAAAAAACACAATATTTGCACAAATAAAATCAATGCAAAGAAATAAAATTAATAATGGAACATCAATTCGTTTCTTTTGTTGAGACCAAATGGATGTCTGGTATGTAGATTAAAGATCCAGAAAGCTTCACGTGTGAGGAGTCGCTGACGTGCATCTCCACCTCGGGAAGACAGGTTAACACTTTCAATACCTGTGACTTGGAAGGAAGAAACATTGCGAGCATGCTGAAAAATAAAATGTTTAGCAGCAGCAGAAATATTGCGATTCGAAGAAACATTCTTTACATCCTGCAAATGTTCAGCGATCCTGATTTTTAGTTTCCTAGTAGTGCAGCCTATATAAGATAAATTGCAAGTAGTGCACGTAATTTTATATACCACATAGCATGAATTACAATTGATATATTTGTTAATGGTATAAATCGCAGTGCTGTCATTATTTTCAAAGGTTTTCGTTACACAAACATATTTGCAAAGTGCACATCTATTGTGGCCACATTTATAAAAACCTTTATGTTCTAACCACGATGTTTTATGAGAAGAGAAATTATTACCGAACATGCTTGGAGAAACTTTGTTACCAATAGATGGCGCTTTCCTTGAAACAACATTAATACCTGATGAAAGAATGTCAGCAAGAGAGGGATCTTCATATAAAATAGGCAGCGATCTCAAAATGATTTTTTTGATGTCCCCAAATTGAGGACTATATTGAGCACAAAAATATGGTTTCACTGCAAGATCATTTTTTTGTTGTCGCCCTCCACTAATGAGATCCTCTCTGTTTTTATTACTTACAATTGTTCGTGCTCTTTTTAATGACCATTTAGGATAATTTCTGTTTTTTAATTTTGTATCCACACAATTAAATTCCGTTTCCAAAGCTGTAGGATCGCTGCAGTTTCTCAAAATTCTAGTATATTCACCCAAAGGAATCGATTTAATAGTATGTTTGGGGTGACTGCTTGCTGCATGCAAGATAGAATTACCAGCACAAGGTTTGCTGAACGTTTTAGTAATAATAACAGAGTCATGTACCCCATATAAATCAAGATCCAAAAAAGAAATTTTGTTATGATGAAATTTATGAGTAAAATGTATGTTGAATGAATTAGAATTGATATAATCAATAAATCCGGATATGGCAGGTACATCACCACTCCAAATGATGAGTAAATCATCAATATATCTACCATACCAAGCAATCGAGTCAATAAATGGATTAGTAGCTGAAAAAATAAAAAAATATTCCCAATATGACATAACAAGATTAGCTAGGGATGGCGCGAATTTCGCACCCATCGCCACGCCAGATTTTTGTAAAAAAAATTTATTGTCAAATGATAAAAAATTGTGGGTTAATAAAAATTGAATAACTTGTAAAATATAATTAATGAGATCCTGGGAATAATTACTGAATTTCGTTAAGACAAACTGCAGCGCTGTCATGGCAACATTGTAAGGTATACAGGTATATAAAGAAGTCACATCACAACATAACCAAGTATATTCTTTAGACCAGATTTTCTTGGAAAACATTCTCAGCACTTCTTTAGAATCTTTAATTAACCAGGAGTGATTTGTACTAGTGGTTGAAGTAGTGAGTCAACCCATTCACCCAGATGTTCATTTAAAGATCCAATCCCTGAGACAATAGGTCTCATGGGGGGGATTTTCATATCCTTGTGAATTTTTGGGAGACCATGCATGATAGGGATAATAGGATGAGACACTGTGAGATAATCAATTTGTTTTTTGGTTAAAATGCCAAGGCTGAAACCCTCATTGATAATTTGGATAATCTCACTTTTAAATTTATCAGTGGGATTTGTATGGAGTTTTTCATATACATCACTGTCAGACAAGAGAGACATAATTTGAGAATGATAATCCTCTTTATTCAGGATAACTACCATGCCACCCTTGTCCGACATTTTAATTATTATATCTGACATACTTTTGATCTCATCTAGTGCAGTTTTCTGGGCTTTTGTTAAATTGGAATGATTTCTGCTGCTGCCCATTTTAACCCTATCATGAAGGATTTTTAAATCCCTCTCTATCACCTCCTGGTATTTAGTCATGCAATCAGGCCTGGATTGAATGGGATAAAAAGAGGGATTTTTTGTTTTAAACACAGGTGCATGAATGGTATCAGATTCATTATCATAGGAATGAGTAGACAAACTAAACAAAGTGTTGAGAGATACCTGTTCTCTGAAAGACAAGTCAGTAAATTCATTATTATATGTCAGCGACTCCTGCAAAGGGGTCTCATCAGAATGATTTAAAAAATGCTTTTTGATGGTAAGGTCTCGCATAAACTTATTGACGTCCAAAATAGTAGAAAAAAGATTGAAATTCTGATCGGGCACAAAATTCAGACCTAAGGACAAAACATCTAATTGCGTTTTGGTAAAGTCTCGTGCAGATAAATTCAAGACATTATCATGGTTTATTATTTGCGATAATTCTTCCTGCGGCGTGTAATCATGACATGATCTTTGTCGGTGTTTTCTGCCACCCCGCCTTTTACGTTTTTTGAATGACGAAAAAACTTTGTGGTGTGAACACTGTCATTAGAGGAAACACTCAGATTATTGTCAGATGAATCCAACTCAGAGGATGTAAAACAGACATGTGGTTTAGATACCGGTTCATTGAGAGCATGGTTGCGTTTTAAAATAGATTTAGGAGTTCTATGACCCCGCTCCCAATGGCCCCAGTCATAGACTTTCTTGGTTGAATAGTCTCTTAGATCACGAGAAAATTTTCTTTTTTTTCCGGTCCATGATATCCTTTTCTAGGCTAGAGACATTATCTTGCATTTTAGCCACAAGTGAGTCATACTGAGTCAACGATTTAAATTCAGTGAGCGCAGTATCTGCATCATTCATTTGTTTCTGAATATCCTCCAATTTATTACTCTCATATTTGACTATGAGTTGCATTAGTTTGGAAGAACAATTACTGAGTATCTGATTCCACTCTTCAATGAAAATGTCAGAAAAAATTGTAGTGGGGATTTTTTTAATACGAAGCCCCCTTGGAATCATATCCTTAGCTAGATAATTTTGGAGGGTAGTATGATCCCACCACAACTTTGTTTCTTGAAGCAAAAGTTTTTCCATTTTGTTGATATTTTCATTCAGATCAGGCATGTCTGGAATTTCGTTAATATCACCAGAAAACACTTGTGCCGCTTTGACAGATCTGTCTTGAACAAAAATAGATGCCATAATAAAGCTGGTGCCTGAGCTTAATGACTGAGTCCACTTTCAAAATACTTGAAAATATTGAGCATGAAACCGGGGGCACGGTAATCAAAAGTACAAATATAAGAACGCTAACCAGCTCACCGGTTTGTAGAAGCACGGATCCTCCGCTTGATCAAACGTGAAGATACATGAGAAAATGAAGGAAAAAGGGATCCAGCTTCAATAAAATCTTCATCTTTATTGATTCATAAAAACATGAATAATGGCATGCTCCTGGACAAGCTCAGGACAAGGCTACGCGTTTCGATCACAGGGATCTTTATCACAGCTGACATATTCAGACAAGGGCACATATTTAAGACAAAGGAAGACCAATCACGATCAGAAAAAATGTCATGTGATTTTTGACAAGTCCTTAAACAATTTTCACATAACGAATAAAGAAAAAAAAAAAAAAAAACACAATATTTGCACAAATAAAATCAATGCAAAGAAATAAAATTAATAATGGAACATCAATTCGTTTCTTTTGTTGAGACCAAATGGATGTCTGGTATGTAGATTAAAGATCCAGAAAGCTTCACGTGTGAGGAGTCGCTGACGTGCATCTCCACCTCGGGAAGACAGGTTAACACTTTCAATACCTGTGACTTGGAAGGAAGAAACATTGCGAGCATGCTGAAAAATAAAATGTTTAGCAGCAGCAGAAATATTGCGATTCGAAGAAACATTCTTTACATCCTGCAAATGTTCAGCGATCCTGATTTTTAGTTTCCTAGTAGTGCAGCCTATATAAGATAAATTGCAAGTAGTGCACGTAATTTTATATACCACATAGCATGAATTACAATTGATATATTTGTTAATGGTATAAATCGCAGTGCTGTCATTATTTTCAAAGGTTTTCGTTACACAAACATATTTGCAAAGTGCACATCTATTGTGGCCACATTTATAAAAACCTTTATGTTCTAACCACGATGTTTTATGAGAAGAGAAATTATTTAAGGACTTGTCAAAAATCACATGACATTTTTTCTGATCGTGATTGGTCTTCCTTTGTCTTAAATATGTGCCCTTGTCTGAATATGTCAGCTGTGATAAAGATCCCTGTGATCGAAACGCGTAGCCTTGTCCTGAGCTTGTCCAGGAGCATGCCATTATTCATGTTTTTATGAATCAATAAAGATGAAGATTTTATTGAAGCTGGATCCCTTTTTCCTTCATTTTCTCATACTAAGAAACTGACTCACATGAGGACCGCCCCAGGAAAGGAAGACAGAGTCACCTCTGCTTCTGAGGATAAGTTTATCCGAGTCACCAGCCTCAGAAATCGCAGGTTTACAGCAGCTCAGATTAGAGACCAGTTCAATGCCACACAGAGTTCTAGCAGCAGACACATCTCTACAACAGCTGTTAAGAGGAGACTTTGTGCAGCAGGCCTTCATGGTAAAATAGCTGCTAGGAAACCACTTCTAAGGACAGGCAACAAGCAGAAGAGACTTGTTTGGGCTAAAGAACACAAGGAATGGACATTAGACCAATGGAAATCTGTGCTTTGGTCTGATGAGTCCAAATTTGAGATTTTTGGTTCCAACCACTGTGTCTTTGTGCGACGCAGAAAAGGTGAACGGATGGACTCTACATGCCTGGTTCCCACCGTGAAGCATGGAGGAGGAGGTGTGATGGTGTGGGGGTGCTTTGCTGGTGACACTGTTGGGGATTTATTCAAAATTGAAGGCATACTGAACCAGCATGGCTACCACAGCATCTTTCAGCAGCATGCTATTCCATCCGGTTTGCGTTTAGTTGGACCATCATTTATTTTTCAACAGGACAATGACCCCAAACACACCTCCAGGCTGTGTATGGGCTATTTGACCAAGAAGGAGAGTGATGGGGTGCTATGCCAGATGACCTGGCCTCCACAGTCACCAGACCTGAATCCAATCGAGATGGTTTGGGGTGAGCTGGACCGCAGAGTGAAGGCAAAAGGGCCAACAAGTGCTAAGCATCTCTGGGAACTCCTTCGAGATTGTTGGAAGACCATTTCTGGTGACTACCTCTTGAAGCTCATCAAGAGAATGCCAAGAGTGTGAAAGAAAAATATTTAGAGTTGAGAGTCCTCAGTGGTTGATACCTTTTAATGGCTAACTGAAAAGATGGTAACAAATTGCAAGCTTTCCAGACTACTCAGGTCTCTTCATCAGGCAAAGACTAATACAAAATCTGAAGAATCTTGTATTAGTCTTTGCCTGATGAAGAGACCTGAGTAGTCTCGAAAGCTTGCAATTTGTTACCATCTTTTCAGTTAGCCATTAAAAGGTATCAACCACTGAGGACTCTCAACTCTAAATATTTTTCTATCTACTAGCTAACACGGTACAAAGATGTACATCTTTACTGTATCAAGAGTGTGCAAAGCAGTCATCAAAGCAAAAGGTGGCTACTTTGAAGAACCTGCAATATAAGACATAATTTCAGTTATTACACACTTTTTTGTTAAGTATATAATTCCACATGTGTTAATTCATAGTTTTGATGCCTTCAGTGTGAATGTACAATTTTCATAGTCATAAATAATACAGAAAAATCTTTAAATGAGAAGGTGTGTCCAAACTTTTGGTCTGTACTGTATGTTTTCTCAGTGAAATAAGAACCTTTGAGTAACTTTTTCTTTAAGAAGACGCCCCCCCTTTGAGGAAGTGAGCCTAGAGCTCACGAAACGCGCGTCAGGGTCTCTGGATACCTTGTGGTCTGTTACAACCTACTGGAAATGGGTAATGTTACCGTTTATATTTAACTATATGCCTTAATCTTGTTCTTGTGGCTGACAATGCTTGCATAGGTAGCGCATACTGAGTGTTATCTGTATCTTTGAAGCAGAGAAATTGAGCCTATACACCCAATATGGGAATGGCTATATTCAATGCCTCTAGACCTTAGTTGTAATTAACTTGTGCTCCATACACATGATGTAGCACCTTTTTGGAGCGCTCAGATTGATTACCATTATTAGCTTGCATTTCATTCACATTATGTGGCGTTTTTAAGTAGGAACCCCTGGTATCCTTGCATGTTACTTTGTTTGGTGGATCATATCATCCAAATCTATATATATATATATATATTATGTATGAATATGTATTTGTATTTTTGGTAAAAAAAAACTTTTTTAGCATATGATATTAATAAAACTATTTTTATTAGATACTTTTTTGACTTTTTGTTCTCCTAAATTTCTCATTGATCTATTTAAGTCTGTATTCAATTGTATTATTATTTTGGGGTTTCTAATATATCAAATCTATATGGGCATGTAGTGCATAGAAAATTGAATAAAATGATACCTTGATATGTGTGATCCGATGTCTTATTTCAGAGAAATCCATGTTTTTCCTTTTTGTGTAAATGAGCTGATAATATCTATAGGCTGGACACTGCCCTCCCGAAGAATCTGCCTGCAGGGATGATTGTAAGGCTAAGTTCACACGTTCAGGAATATTTGCGTTTTTTCCGCGTTTTTCCCCGCGATTTTCCGCGGTAAAAACGCGAAAAAAACGCAGTCATTAAGCATCCTATACATGTTAATGGATTCCGCATGTTTTGGCCACATGTTGCGTTTTTTTTCCGCGAAAAAAACGCTTCGCGGAAAAATAGCAACATGTTCATTAATTTTGCGTAATCTCGGCGGAATCGCCGCCATAGGAATGAATTGAACCGCTTACTTTCCGCATGTGGCTATGCGGAATGTAAGCGGTTCATGTGCGATGGTACCCAGGGTCTGGAGGAGAGGAGACTCTCCTCCAGGCCCTGGGTACCATATCCCTGGTAAAACAATAATTATAATTAAAATAATGATATTCTCACCTTCCGGCGGCCCCCGCAGCCTTCCCGTCTCTCAGCGACGCTCCCGTTCCCAGTAATGCATTGCGAGAATCACACAGATGACGTAGCGGTCTCGCGTGATGCTACATCATCTGGGGTCTGCTGCAATGCATCCTTGGGAACGCGATTGGCCGGGAGCGTCGCTGAGAGGCGGGAAAGCTGCGGGGGCCGCCGGAAGGTGAGAATATCATTATTTATTATTTTTTTTATTATTTTTACATTAGATCTTTTTACTATTGATGCGGCATAGGCGGCATCAATACTAAAAAGTTGGTCACCCGTGTCAAACACTATGTTTGACTCGTGTGACCAACCTGTCAATCAGTTTTCCAAGCGATGCTACAGATCGCTAGGAAAACGCTAGCATTCTGCAAGCTAATTATGCTTGCAAAACGCTAGTTTCTGGCGGGAATACGCATACAAAAAAATGCGTATTTCCCGCGGCAGAGAAGTGCGGATTGCCGCGGAAATTTCCGCGGCAATTTCACAACGTGTGAACTTAGCCTAAATGTCAGGAGGCGTTACCAGTGTGAGACATGGAATGACTGACAGTCTGTTCAACTGATCTACATGTCTCACAGTGGTAACGACCCTTTCATTTACAATAATCTCTGGTGGCAAATTCTCAGGGAGATCTATGTCCGACCCATAGATCTTAACAGCGCGTTTATGTATAAGAAAAATGTGGGTTTCTCTGGCATAAGGCATCGGATCACAGATATCAAGGTATCATTTTATTCAGCTTCCTTTAACCTCCATGCCCATATGAGGGTTGATCCTACTTAAATGATGGGTGAGTAGTTCACAGCCATGACCTCTGTTCCATGCATCGTTCCTGGAAATCTAATAACTCCTCCCATAAGAGGCATTTAATCTATTCTTTACATATTCTCTTAGCTCATTGGATAAAGTGGTATGTAATGGCCGAAATGTTAATTATTACCATCATTGTTCATTGTCAGAATTGTTGGTTTAGTGACATCCACAATTGCTCATGAAGATGAACCCATGAACATTTGGGCTCTTTTGAAAAATCGGTCAGTTGTGTTGAGTTTTTCGGTGAATGATCTGCACGGGCTGCCTCATCTTCTAATAAAAAAATGTAACTTGACCCCATGTAGTCTGTAATGCATTTGGGGGGCATCGTGATTCCTTGGTCCATTTTCATCTAATGTGAATGGAGCCTTTAGCACCGTCTCTGACATTGATCTGACCTTGTGTACAGCCATTTACATGTGTCTTAATTTTCTTTGGATTGAGTTTCCTCTTTTATAACATTTTAATCTGTAGGTCAGCTTGTGTGATGAGGAAGCTAGCCCATTATTGATCACTGCCCCAGTCAGTAGATCCTCTCTCATAGCACTACATAATATGTAATATAAAGTAAAAAATAAAACCTTTCATGAAACCTTCACTTCCAAAAATCTTGTATGGTAGATGATTATTGTTGGATTGAGTCAGATATAAAAGCCGGATTGTCTTCTGCTGGAGTGGAGAATCAATAAGTGAGATTTCTCATCTGGTTTGCAGCAGATTTGTTTTAGGTCATTGAAGCCTTCAGCGCTGATGCGTATCTGTGACACATGTCACCCACAGTCAATGGATATCTACTACTGGCTAACACGGTACGAAGATATACATCTTTCCACAGTCAATGAGCATTCAGCTACTCTCATTACTAAAAGGATCAGGCTCTTCTATGCTGAACACTTCCTGCAGAACTGAACATTTATATTTATATCTAGTAACTAAAGTGTCCCAGTAAACTTTGCATTAAAGAGAACAAAATGTTTTTGTTTTTTTTTCCATTTCCCCTTTCCATTGCGGTGATATTGGCAGTCAAAGTATTTGGCCCTTAATGAGTTTATTTTTAAGTATAGTGGGTTTTACAAGAGTTTTCACTGGAAGCATGTGCTTTTCCCTCTATGTTGTTGACCATTCATAAGCTGGCAGCAACACTCAAACTAAAAAACACACCCCACTATAGCTTATAGCAGGTTTCTCAGTGTGTGAGACATAATGATGCAGCTCTGACCTCCTGCATGAGTCAGTGTGGGTGAGGGGCAGTGCAGCTGAGTTTGGCTGTGTCACATTACCAACTCTTCTATCAGCTCTGTCAGTAATCACACTCATGTCTGCTGTGCTCAAGCAATATTTAATCTCGCTGCAGTGAGGTCAGGGCTGTCATGTCTCACACAGGAGTAAACTGACTTCTGGGCTACTGCTGTGCGCGATATAATGACACCCTGCTTTGACCTCACTGCAGAGCGAGTAGAAATTGAGCACAACTGACAGTGTGATTACTGAGACATCTCTGGGCTGGCAGTGTTTAGGAAGGGCAGTACAGCAGAGGTGACGGTGCTAGGAGAGAAGAGCTGATTAAAGGCTTTGTAATTTGACCCAGCTAAACTCAGCTGTACTGCCCCCCACGCACACTGACCCATGCAAGAGGTTAGACCAAGAGATCAGGGCTGTATTCTTACATCTCACACACTGAGAAACCTGCTCTGAGCTATGATGGGGGTGTGCTGTTCCTTTGAGTGTTGTTGCCTGCTTATGATTGGTCAGCATCATACAGGGAGAAGTACACAAACCCCCAGCGAAAACCATAACACCCGCTTGGACTTAAATATTTTTAAAAAGTTAACTCATTAAAGATCAAATACTTTGATTACTTATATCTATGCAATGGAGAGACCCCAGAAGGGAGAGCAACTGTCTCATTACTTTCAACCTACGGTCTGTCCTTCCCCAATATTCTGCCTAATCTAGTTGGTTTCTGTGTTAAAGCACAAGTACATGGAGAGGTGATGAGAACAGCAGCAAGCTTATAATGATTACAAACGGCAAGCACGTGTACTCTGATGTGTTCTGTACGGGGGACACTGGAGAGCGCATTGAGGTTTTGGTGTAATGCTTTCGTCCTGTTATTCCGGGGGAAAGGTTACGTACAGTATATTAGCTGCTGGCGGCGGTCACAAGCCGTCGGTCTGGTCTGTGCAGGATGAAATCTGAGATCTGCTGTAAAATCTACAAAAGGCTGCTCCTCTAAGCACTGTCCACATATGATGAGTTTATGGCGTGGAATTAACAGTGGAAACCTGATCCGTTTATAGGGTGCGCAATTAGTAATGTAAATAATGTCATGCTTCATCATCGGGTCATCAGTTTACATGACAAATTATCTCCTTTATAGGGCGTCTCAGCCAATTAATGTGACGCAGGTCTCTAGCTTGTGCAGCTGCTCACTGATTAGCAGAAACCTTCACCAATTGGTAGCATGAAAGATCTGAGGAGCACTAAAGCCCCGTCTGAAGACTCACAGCGCAGCGCTATGGCCGAGCAGGAGCTGTGCCGTAGGCCCACTGCCAATTGCTCCCATTTGGCATCTCCACTTTTGTGGTTATGGATCTCCTGCAGTCACATCTTCCTCCACCACTCCCCAAGTTTAGCAAATGGCGTACCCTAGTAATATTTTAGACCCCAAAGACATATAATCATAAAAAAGCAGAGACGCACTGAAGTGACCTTCCACCATGGGACTGAAAAGTATCCTTAAATTTTTCATGTATAGAAACAACACCTGGGGCTCTCAATTCGCCAGGGCAGAACAGTGGTAAGTATAAACCATGCCTTCCCTGTGTTGTGCAATTGGTAAGGCAGCAGAGGTGTAATTTAGACTTACCACTGTACTCCCTATACCTCTATGGTGGTCATCTTGGAGGCAGGAAATCCTGTGTGGTCTCTGAGCAAAGGAGACCGCAAGGGGCACATGGAGGACACCAGGGTGGGGTCTCTATGCATTGAAAATGTACAGTCACTGTGCAGGCTGAGAGTGGAGGGTTGCTTTAAAGGGAATCTGTCAGTAGGATTGAGCCTCCTAAGCCATGTACAATGGCATCTAAAAGTTTGGGCACCCCTGGTAAATTACTGTTACTGTAAACAGTTAAGCAAGTTGAAAATTAAATGATTTCTAAAAGATCTAAAGTTAAAGATGACACACTTTCCTTTATATTTTAGGAAAAAAAAATATATTGTCAGTTTTTTACATTTAGTGTTATGACTTGTTCACTATCATCGTTAGGTAAAGCCAGGTAATTCAAATTTCCCAGCTTTATAAAAATTCTGCCTCCTCTAACCTTGTGAAGGAAAGCAGCTACCTAGCACTCTGAAAGTAGTGGAGGCCCAAAACAGTAGAAGGCTATAAGAAGATAGAAACATTTTCAAGTTACCCTTTCCTCAGTTCGAAATGTAATTAAGAATTGGCAGCTAACAGGAACAATGGAGGGCAAGATCAGGTCTGGAAGACCAAGCAAAATTTCAGTGAGAGCTGCCCGTAGGATTGCTAGAGCGGCAAATCAGAATCCCTGCTTAACTGGAAAAGACCTTCAGAAAGATTTAACAGACTCTGGAGTTGTGGTACATTGTTCTACTGTTCAGAGACACCTGCACAAATATGGCCTTCATAAAAGAGTCATCAGAAGAAAAGCTCTCCCGCTTCCTCACCATAAAATTCAGCGTCAGAAGTATGTAAAAGAACATCTAAACAAGCCTGATGAATTTTGGAAACAAGTCCCGTGGACCAATGATGTAAAAATAGAACTCTTTTTGGCCACAATGATCAAAGGTATGTGTGGAGAAAAAAGAGAACCGAATTTCAGGAAAAGAACATATCGCCAACCATTAAGCATTTTGGTAGATCAATCATGCATTGAGGTTGTGTTGCAGGCAGTGGCACGGGAACATTTCATGGGTAGTGAAGAATGGATTCAATAAAATTTCAATTCTTGATGCAAACATAACACCATGTGTAAAAAATGCGAAGTTTAGAAGAGGATGGCTTCTACAAATGGATAATGATCCTAAACACATGTCAAAATCCACAATAGACTACCTCAAAGGTATGTGCACATGATCAGTAATTGCTGCGGGTTGGACGCTGTGTACTTGCGCTGCGCCCATCCCGCAACGTCTAGATGTCACAGCGTAGTGGATAAGATTTCAAGAAATCCCATGTCCACAGATGCCCATGGTTCACTCGCGGAGACGGACATGCAGCGCGTCTCTCCAGACCGCGGCATGTCTAATTCTCTTGCGAAGATTCTAGTCTCAGCAAGAGAAATGTCACCAATAGAATGTATTGGACGCTGTGAATCCGCATGGTTCAGTGAACACATGCGGATTCACCTGCGTTCAGTAGACGGCAGCGCTTTGGACGTAGCAAAAATGCACTGCATCCAAAGCGCTGCCTCTTCCGGAACATCTGTACATATCCCAAAAGGCACAAGCTGAAGGTTTTACGATGGCCCCCACAGTCCCATGATCTGAACAACATTGAAAATATGTGGCTGGACCTCAAAATAGCAGTGCATGCTAGATGACCCAGCAATCTCCCGGAACTGGAATACTTTTTTTCAAGGAAGAATGGGTGAAAATCTCTCAAAGAAGAATTGGAAGTCTGTTTGCTGGCTGCAATAAACGTTTACAAACTGTAAATACTTGCAAAAGATGGGCTACTAGGTACTAACCATGCAGGGTGCCCAAATCTTTGCATCAGTCCATTTTCCTTTTTGTGATTTTTAAAATTTAAAAGATTAGAATATATATATTTGCCTAAAATACAAAAGTAATGTGTCATCTTTAACTTTAGGCCTCTTAGAGATCATTTAATCTTCAACTTGCTTATATGTTCACAATAACAGTATCTTTGACCAGGGGTGCCTGAACTTTTACATGCCACTGTATATGGGCATGTAGGTCATAAAACGCTGAATAAAATGGTATCTTGATATTTGCGATCTGATGTCTTATTCCAGAGGAATCCTCGTTTTTCTTAATATGTAAATGAGCTGTTAAGATCTATGGGCCGGATATAGATCTCCCTGAGAATCTGCCTCCAGAGATTATTTTACATGAAAAGGCTGTGAGGCATGTAGATTGGGAGAACAGACTGTCAGTCATTACATGTCTCACACCGGTCATGTCCCCTTTCATATAAAATAATCTCTGGAGGCCGATTCTCGGAGATCTATGTCAGGCCCATAAATCTTAACAGCTCATTTACATAGTAGGAAACATGGATTTCCCTGGAATAAGATCCAGTGTTCACCCAAACAACAAGCAAAACGCTTGGCATTAGGGGGATTTGAGTGTTTATGGCAGCTGAAAAATCATGTCAAATAATCGTGTACACAGGAGAGATGTGCTTTTGATAACTTGATCCTGTACGGCAGGGGTGGGGAACCCCAGGCCTGAGGGCCTTTTACGGCCTGCGATGACCTTTTCTCCGGCCCCCGGGCACATTCCTGGGGACCGCAGTGCTTGGACCGGCAGTTATTTTGATGGCCACCAGCCTTTTAATTTCTTGTTTTTCTGTGAGCACAGGCACGCAGTATTCCTACTGCTGGTGCACAATTTGTACTGCCCCCGAAGGATGACTTAAGTATCCAAATGGCCCTTGGCAGGAAGAAGGTTCCTCACCTCTGCTGTACTGGGGACAAGACAGTCGTATTAACAATCATTCTGGTCTCATCAGCCATTTATCGGTCTGTAAGGGAGCGTCAATTAACTAGTTTTTAGTCGATCAGCACTTGTTAATTGGCCAGGGTCGGCCAGTATAATTGGCCATTGACTGGATGACACAAGAAGGGTCTATTTGGGTGGTGGTGGGATGTTGATGTGGCAGAGCCCTTGTTGCCGTTCCGTAGTAAACTTTCCTAGGTGTTGCCAAATTGCTAACCTTTCTCCCTGAAGATAAGCGTGTCCATACCAGCAGTAATGACTTGTTTTATCACGTAGCCAATTTGAGTGATGGTGGCTAGCCGGCTGTATACGTGCTGCACTGGGATTTCATACTTTAATGCTCCTAGCTATCATTTTTGCACAAAATAAACCCCAGAGCACCACAGCTGAAGACAATGTAATCCGGGTGACAGCGGTCTGTGAGTAAGCAGAATACAGTCACATTCAATATAATATGGATTTCTAAAATCTGTTTTTCACGCAGTGATTTAGGAACGGGTCAGGGCTCCTTTCTTCCTTGCCTTAGTGAGGCCCGATCTCTTTTCAGCAGATGGCCCCTGTGGAGCTTTACATGTCTCACAAGGTCCTGCAATCACCTGATAGCCAGAGCCTGAGATTCAGGTATTCCATTCACATAGCACAGGTGTGTCCTGCTCTCGCATCATTCCAGCTTCCCCGTACCTGGGATCCTAATTTGTTATTAACTGCATTGGTTTTATATCTACTCCCGATGGTGCCAAAGACACAGCCCTGATAAACTGCAAGATGTCATTGGGGAATGTGACGTGTAGCAGCTCACTTTTCAGCTTTATTATGAGATTGCATCTGTCCATTATGACCTGAATCAGATAATCATGATATATTAGGAAATTAGCTGTGTATGATTTTTTTTAATCTTAACATATTTGAAGATGTAAAGGAAGGCAAGATCTCAACTTGTAGTTGTATTGTGGGGTAAATGT
The DNA here is from genome assembly GCA_033576555.1 of Oophaga sylvatica. Classification (NCBI taxonomy): domain Eukaryota; kingdom Metazoa; phylum Chordata; class Amphibia; order Anura; family Dendrobatidae; genus Oophaga; species Oophaga sylvatica. The sequence continues at coordinate 54,436,525 of JARQOD010000008.1, read as the reverse complement.
AGCTAGCATTAGAAAATAACCAGGTTTTTGTTACATATAATTTTACAAAATGTTGAAGAAATTCACATGCACATTAGCCACAATGACCAGACCCCACCTATTCTTTGCACTGAAGCATCTAATGAGCGTGTGCAAAAGTGATTGTAAATGGAGAAAGAGCCGAGAAACTGTGACATCATCTATTATGATTGGTGGATCCTGTGTTATCCACTGTGTATTGAAGTGTTACCAGTTACTGTAATCCTGCCTCTGATGATAAGGAGCCTGCTAAAAACTCTTCCTAAAAGGACGGGAAATAGTTGTCTAAAAATAGCCAACCTAATTAAACATTTATGATAGTTTCCTTTTAAAGAAAAGGGATTGACTTAAATCACAAGTCATACTGAATCTTTTCTCCCCAAACTGGCCATCCATAAATCGCTGCTGAGCGGGCTGTAGACTCAGGAGAGCTGACCTGTCCCTGTATATTTGGGTGACAGATCTGCTGTAATTTAATATAACGTCGCTGTTTTATCCAATTCAGTGTTTGGACTTGAGCAACTCCATTTTCCTTCTTATTGCTCATGTCTTACCTTCCTCTGCTGGTTTCTTCCTCACTTGTGCCTTCAGAAAAATATGTGAAAACTTTGACAATTGAACTATTTTTCTCTATGAAAATGTTTATTTAGATTTTTTTTTCCCTCTGCATTGCAGATATTTCTATTGGCATGTCCCCCCTGTAAAGCCGCCACAATAATATTCAGGTGAGTAGTCTACTTTAAAACCTACAAGGGGCTGTCCACTACTAGGAAAACTCATTCTTGAACAAAATGTTTGACCCCCATAAAGTAATAAAGTCTATATTCCCCTCCCGTGAAGGCGCCGTTCCCGTGGTGTAGGCACTCGCGGTCTCGGAGCTCCGGTGCTGTTGTGACACGTGACATCGGTGCCCAATCGGCGCTGGTGTCACTGTCTCCGCCTTCAGACAAATCGAACATGAAGAGTAAGTCCGGGCTCAATGATCTCTGACTTCCTATTCCTGTTCAATTCAAGGTGGAGTCAGTGACGCCAACGCTGATTGGGCGCCGGTGTCACAACAGCACGGGAGCCCCGGGGAGAGCGAGTGCCAACACCGCGGGAACGGCGCAGGCACAGGAGGGGAGTATAGGCTTTATTTTATGGGGGCCAAGCGGGGGTATGAGAAGAAGTTGGACAACTTTTGAAAAGATGTTTCAATATTTCTGCTTACTGTCAACTTATGGAGCCCTTCATGTGCACACTTGTGTGTGCTCCGTGAGTTGTCCATACACAAGCCTTGTACGATGACAGCAAGCGGAGATCTTTTCGACTCTACACCAGATCCTAAAGCAAGTTGTGGCTGCAACTACTCGATACTAATATATTCAGAATATTACCGTATAATTGACAATGTGGGCCACATGCTGTAACAATAAGCCAGGCCTACATACAGCTTTATGTAGAAGATGCTGCAGAACTAAGCACTATTTACATTTGACAGTTATGTTTTTTTTTTGCTTTTTTAAAATGTGCATTATTTTTATTGTAATAATTACATTTCATAAATTCAGTGTGAGGCAAGGTGATAAATGTTTGCTGGAAAACCCAAAATAAATAGCATCAGCTACTGTGGATCCTTTATTCCCTGGAGTGCACTCGTGCCTTTCTCCTGATTACTCCTGAGCTGTGTTATACTATAGAGAATGCCCCGTGTCTCTAGCCTTAGTGTGAATAACGCCGGAGTGCTTGCTTCACATCCTTCTCCAGTTTACTGCGGTGCTGGAACAATTCTTGTCCTGTGTTAATGACTTTATCATTTGTGGCGGAGATGAATAGATGGCCTGTACTGTTAGATGGTGGCCTTATTGTCTGGCCAGCCGCAATTCCTCCTGACACCCCATGCATATGCATATATACATTGGCGTAACTAGAGTCCGATGGGCCCCGGCGCAAGGTTTGTACCAGGCAATATCTCCACTCTCCCAATCCTGGTTTGTGTATATATATGTCCTCCATCCTAGTAAATATGTCCCTCATACTGGACCCATCCTGGTATATATGTCCCCCATCTTGGACTCCTTCCTGGTATATATGTCAGCCATCTTGGACTCCTTCCTGGTATATATATCCCCATCCTGGTATGTATGATCACTACTAGGACAACCCTTTTTCAATCTGAATGTTTGCCCCCATTAAAAAAAAAAAAAAACACTTATACTCCCCTCCTGTGCCGGCAACATTCCAGCGGTGTCAGCATTCACATTCCCGAGGCTGATGTGAGGTTGTTAGGTCACGTACGCCCAGCACCCAATCATCGCTGCCCCCCGTCTTCTGATGTATAAGTAATCAAGAGGAAGTGAGCGGCCAGCCGCTGATCTCGCGCAGTTCGGCACTAAGAATCATTTCTACAATTGATTATAATTAAATGTTGTCCCCTTTGCCTCCTATAGCCCCTCTATTACACTGTCGGCACTGGTGGCAGAAAGAGGTAACGGGGTCGGCCACATTATTTTATCGATGTGCTGAGGACATGACTTTGTACCTACTATTATATAGCTATGACAGGTTCTCCTCCTCCTCTTGTTACTGCAGCTTTCCTCATAGACTGCACAGTTCTTTCCATACAACTGCGGCGGATGGAGGAACATGTGACCAGACCTGTCCATCAGTCTCCTCCAATAGAAAAGCAGTTTTCTCGTGTGAGGTTTTCTATTGGAGGAGACTGATGGACAGGTCTGGTCACATGTTCCTCCACCCGCCGCCGTTGTATGGAGAGAACTGCAGAATGTGAGGAAAGCTGCAGAAACAAGAGGAGGAGGAGAACCTGTCATATCTATGTAATAGTGAGTGCCATAAAGTCATGTGCTCATCATGTCTTAAAAAATAAAGATAATGTGGCCGACCCGTTACCTCATTTTACCGCCAGCAATAGATTGTGTAATACAGCGGCTATAGGAGGCAAAGGGGGCAACATTTTTAATGAAATTGTAAAAATGATTTTTAGCCACAATTACATGCATTTAAGTAAGAAAGTTGACCACAACCCCTTTAAAGGTTAATACAAACAAGAATATTTGTGTCCCTGGTCAAGTTTCTCCGAAAGAATTGTTCAGGTGACAGGGCAGAAATAAAATGCACTATTATCTTAAAGTGTAATGAATATTATTATTAAAAAAAAAGCTACAAACAAAGCAAAGTGTTGCTGATGAGTGGGGGGTTCAGAACCTGAGACCCCCACTGATGGCTCAAAGCACTGCAGTTCTTGCAGGAATGTAGCTAGCGCTGTGTACAGACCAGTAGACTTATCCACGTGCAGTAAAAACATATTCTGAGGCTGAACTTTTAGAATATTTGATATCGGTGTTCTGCGCCTCCTGATTCTGTAGATGAGACGTCCGTACGTGGTTGTAATATTGTCCCTTTTCGCTTTAAGGCTGCAGATGCACATGTTGAATGGGGCCCTTCTTGCCTTGTTGTTCCCAGTGCTCAACACACGAATGGTAAGAAATCCATACTTCACCATCTCACTGGACTGCTATTTATCTGTGACTCATATCCTTGTTTCTTTAAAGGGTTGTGGGTCTGATTTATTAGGGTGTAAATTAACCCCTGAATTAGTGGTGACAAAGATACAACAGTGTATTGTGCTTAAAGAGGATGTGTCACCAGGGCATTTTTGGTCTTTTTATTCTTTTTACCTCCCTCTTCCTTCGCCCCAGAGTGTTCTACTTCTTATTTTCTTACGGTCTGCCATATGGTTTTGAAGATATAGTGCAAATTTTTATGGTATTTACTAAGGAGTTGGTGATCACAGTATAATAAAGCCGAGCAGCCTAAGACATGGCTCACTGAGTCCTGTGAGCCACGAGCCTTGTAAAGACCAGAAAAACGAACACTACATAAAAAGATCCAATTGTATGTTGGATTTAAATAGGAAAAAATGCAATACCCAGGGTGCAGAGGGAATAAAATGAGCTCCAAACCTGGCCCCTATAGATCTGGTGACAGGTCCTCTCTAAGAGAAGCTTTCATAAAATAAGCACATGATTGAAAGTATATGAATCCTTGTAACTGGGAAAACTGCATCTCTAATTTCCAGGAGCCTTTAGTTCTGGAGTTCTTCTTTGTAGAATGCAAATTCTGTAAATCTTCAGTCTGCAAAAAAAAATTCTTAGTGTTAATGGAGAGGGAGGAGGGGGATGCAGCTTCCCATGGAAGAATGGAGGAGGAGCAATAAGGAGGTGACAACTGATTGGCTAAGCACATCAGGAAAAGCCCGCCCATTCATCAAGCATGGAGTGCAGAAAATGTGCCTTTCTAGAGACCAGTACTGGAAGCAAAATACCCAAATTGTACCGCTTGTATATTTCTGGCCGCACTGCCTATAATATGGAGCTTCAGGATAAGGTGGTTTTTCATGATTTTCTTTAGTAAAAATGTTACGCTTTAAAATGAGCTGCTGAGAAGCAATGCAGTGACCGCGCTCTCGTCTCACTTATTTTATTGCTGTTTGGCTAGGATTTGTCAGGATCTGCAGACAAGCATGGATTAGGTGCGGTACTGATACTGGAGGAGTGGTAATGATTTCATGTTTGATTAGGATATGAGCTCACCATCATTCCCTGCACTCCTCGTTTGTCAGGAAGCCTGGATATGGATCTGATGTGTCTACTGAAGTTTACAGTCGGAGACTCCTTTTTTTTTTTTTTTTCTAATTTTTGAGCGCACCCATTTAAAAAAAATAAATAAACACTGTGGGCACATACACTAAAATATAAAGCACTGGCAATTTGGAACCACATGAAATTGCTGCACCTGACCAAAATCCAAGCAGGAAATGACCTCAGATTGTTTCAGTAGTGCAGCCTCGGGCTTTAAGCCGTAAACATAGATGACTAATCCGAAAGAATGCGTCTGCTGTTCATTCTGACCTGTTTTGTAGGTCACCTGTAATGTAAGGCTGAGGCAGAATAGGGAGGCCGGTGTAGCCTCTTCATTAGAGGCCTGCGCTCTGCCGTTCTTGTACTAAGTGATACATCACACCAGTGCATGTTCTTCAGGGCTGGTGAATAAGTTCCTCTGCTTGCCATGCCACCTCTTGCCCAGGTTTTACTTGATCAGATCACTTAATTTGTTATCAGTTAACTCTTTCACAACAATTTCCCACTGAAATATGTCCTACTAGAAGTTTCTCTACAAGGGAAATGTGAATTACTGAGCAATACATTAATAGCAGTTGTTCCCTAATCCTTCCTAAATATGTATGTGATGAAGTATAGGTGCAGAGACGGTTCAAGGTTTTCATGGGCCCCGGGCAAAAGAGTCTCAGTGGGCCCCTTTCACACACACCGCAATTCATGATGTACAGATACGGCAGAGAAATATAGGTATAGTAAGATCCCAAATATGTCACTTCTTACATTATATGAGTGATATCTATTTTATATTCTACAGTACCTCAGAAACTGGACAGTTTAGTCCTCCATACAGTATAATGAGCCCCATATATTCTCCATACAGAATAGTGGGACCCCATATAATGCTCCATACAAAATGAGCCACATATATTGCTCCATACAGAATAATGGACCCCATATATTGCTCCATATGGAATAATGGATCCCATATATTGCTCCATACAGTATTATGGGCACCATATAGTCCTCCATACAGAATAATGAGCCCCATATATTGCTCCATACAGAATAATGAACCCCATAAATTGCTCCATATACTGGATTATGGGCTCCATATATTGCTCCATACTACACTGCTCAAAAAAATAAAGGGAACACTCAAATAACACATCCTAGATCTAAATGAATGAAATATTCTCATTGAATACTTTGTTGTGTACAAAGTTGAATGTGCTGACAACATAATCAGACAAAAATCATCAATGGAAATCAAATTTTTGAACCAATGGAGGCCTGGATTTGGAGAGACCCCCAAAATGAAAGTGGAAACAAGTCAAAATGATGCTCAGTATTGTGTGTGGCCTCCAAGTGCCTGTATGACCTCCCTACAACGCCTGGGCATGCTCCTGATGAGGTTGCGTATGTTCTCCTGAAGGGATCTCCTCCCGAACCTGGACTAAAGCATCAGTCAACTCCTGGACAGTCTGTGGTGCAACGTGACGTTGGTTGATGGAGCGAGACATGATGTCCCAGATGTGCTCAATCGGATTCAGGTCTGGGGAACAGGTGGGCCAGTCCATAGCTTCAATGCCTTCATCTTGCAGGTACTGCTGACACACTCCAGCCACATGAGGTCTGGAATTGTTCTGTATTAGGAGGAACTCAGGGCCAACCGCACCAGCATATGGTCTCACAAGGGGTCTGAGAATCTCATCTCGGTACCTAATGGCAGTCAGGCTACCTCTGGCGAGCACATGGAGGGCTGTGCAGCCCTCCAAAGAAATGCCACCCCACACCATTACTGACCCACTGCCAAAGCGGTCATGCTGAAGGATGTAGCAGGTTCACACTCAGCACATGTGACAGACGTGACAGAGTTCTGGAGATGCCGTGGAGAGCGATCTGCTGCCTGCAACATCCTTCACCCTGACCGGTTTGGCAGTGGCTCAGTAATGGTAATGAACTGTTTAATGGGAGATACTCTATGAAAACTAGACCGCACGTAGATGGCATCCTAGTGCTGCCCATTTTTTTTTTTTTTCCCCAGACCTATAGACTTGCATTGTCAATTTTGATCCCTGAACCAGATCAATATAGGACACGTCTCTGTGCTCTTGTCGGGACCACTAAATTTGAGTAATAAATCGCATGTGAACAGCCAACTAGACTATCATAGGTTTATTAAAAACACGGGATAGCGCTCGTATGCGAAAAACGGACGTGTGAATCAAAGCACATACTGTGAAAACTGCAGCGGCCAACGCAGTAAACAGCGCGAGCGAGCAAAGCCATAGAGCAGTCACATCGGCCAGAAGAGGAGAGGAGCAGCGCTGTAAACCAGGGAAGACGGCGATCGGGAGGTACTGAGATTCACCGATACTGCACTCCCATACATAATTAGGAGCGATTAGAAATCTTTAATGTACCGGAACAGACGCTCCACCATGGACACCCGATCAGGATCGTACATATTTAGGGGGCAAAACAGCGTCAACCAGAACTGGCTGTGATTGCTGCTGTTACAGAGAGGTGCTGGCTGTATAACACAGCAGGCAACTGCCCATGACAAACGCTTGTGTCCTAGGGAAGCGAGGTGTTGATATCCAGTCTGCTGTGGCTGATTGTGAACTGTCCTACTTACCATCCTATTTAACCAATATCGCTACTTGCTAATCTAGCATTTAGGCTTTTTAGTGCATTTAGCAAATTTTTTCATAATGCTTTTTCTTACCTTTTTAAAAAAAGAGTAATAGCATTCTATAAGTGCAGCCTGACTCGGGTAAAGCGAAAATAATAGGGTGCATATGACACTAGTTTATTCACTTGAAGCCAACCTCTCCACTGGAGTGCTGTATATAGTGTAAGTTTTCTCCTTTATAACAACTAGGATTAATTTCATCTTGGTAGAGAACACCCAGTTTATTGTATAGGTATAGACATGGGGGTGAAAATGGTCCTTCTGATTGGCTGCAGTCACCACTAGGGGGCGCACACAAAGTACAGTGTTATCAGAGCTCAATGCATAAATGTGTGCTGTGAGCTCCCTCTGGTGGCTGAAGGCTGCTGAATGTAGAATTCAGACCATATTACTATAAACTGCAGGGAATGTTAAGAAAAATGTGTAAGGAAGGGAGGGCGCCAGGAGAAGGCAGATGGTCGGGAGAGGTTGCTGTTTTAAAGTAGTTGTCCAATTTTTTTTTTTGCCTAACTTAAATGTATTTTTAACTAAACATCATGTCTGTAATTGGGTTTCATCACAAATTCTGCACCGTTTTCTTCCGACATCCGGTGTGTTGTACTGGCTGCAAAATGGGTTAACTAAGAATCCATCAGTGAACTCGTTCTGAAGGTCTGCTGGGAAAGTTTGTATATCTTTGCTTTTTTTTTTGAGCCCCCTCAGCTGATTTATGCCTACAGAACATATCATGGATGAATATGCAGGGACACAAGAAGCCTGTAAAAGCAAAATGATGCAACATTTTTAATTAAACCAAATTGCTAAAAATATTTGCATTTAAGTTAATAAAAAAAATTTCTAAAAACGTAGAATACACTAGCGCCCAAAGGAATTAGGTGGGTTTGGGATTTAATAACTGCTGGCAGACCAACGAGCCCTGTGTGCTGGCCCGTGGATAGTGATGGCTCCTGTATTCCTGCTTTGTGTTCTTCTCCTCTGCGGTGCATTGCTATCAGGTGATGACATTTTCTTGTTCCGTTGCAGTTGCCATTTGAGGTTGAGGTGTATTTCATCCAACACATCCTCCTGTATGTTGTACCCATCTACTTACTAAGGAAGGGAGGTAAGTTCTGCATCCTCCATGCTCCCTGCCACTTACTGCATAGAACCAATGTAACAAGGTACAGACACACAACAGCCAAAAGCATTGTACTCTGCTGCCATCTAGTGTTCATTGGTGGAACGGCTTGTAGTGCGTTTCTTCTGCATCACATTCATTACGCACTGTTCTAATACAATTAATATTAATCAGTAGTACATTACATTTTTTATGTATCTTTTTAGAGAAAAATGTCTGTCTCTGCTGCCTTAAAAGGCTGGTTAAGCTTTTAGCTTACTAGGGAATTGGGTTATTTGATGCTTTTGGAATTCTATATAAAGTGTGTGGGGGAGGCGGAAGCAGCTGCAGAGAGACACAGACATTGATGCTGCTTCTTAGTAAGTGTTTTATCTCACAACATGCTGGATTTACAGCTGTAGTGCTATATACTGTGTCTGAGGGTGTTAGAGCGTGGGCAGGATCTACCCCTGTGTGCATAATAGACCTTATAGCAGTAGGAATATGCAGACGGGAAAACTGGCAAAAATGCAGTCATGTGCTAGTACAGTGGGAAGAAATCATCCTAGTTCTCATGTACACACAAACTTTATTTTTGTAGGTCGCCTGAAACAACCAGTACACTTTAGGGATCTAAAATAAATATTATATACAACAACCGCTGATAATAAAGCGTTCTCAGTTCCCAGGCGTTGTGCATATGGAAAAGGTGCACACAGTACATATATGTGACATAACGTAAGACAGGAGACAAGTAGGCTAAACCTGACTACATGGTGTGGAGATACGGAAGGCCCTGCCCACGAGGCTTACAATCTCCAGGGTGCAGGGCAGGGAGACGGCCCATGAGGAGCCGGCAGGATAGAAGAAGCGGTTACTTTTGATTTTCCCTTTTATGTTTATCGTCATCTAATCCTTTTTCATCCTTTCATACTTGATTTTGCAGGCGCCTACACTCCAGAGCCACTAGGTAACTTTTGGTGGTCGATTTTATCAACTGGACTGATGTTTTTCTACCATTTTAGCTTTTTACAGATCCTAGGCATGGTAAGTACACAATCTGTGGAAGGAAAGGTAGTAGTGCTGGAAAGGTCTCTACACTTTTCTTTCAGATGCATTAGATTTAGTATTGGTAATGTGCACGTAATTTATTGCGTGTATAGAATTGTGATTATAATCAACACCACTAAGGAATACTATTGAAATGATGGAGATTTCATGATTGATAGACATGTTAATGATATGCAAATAATAAAAAGGAAAGTACATTTTTGAAACATTTATGGAGTATAAGCGGTAGGCACACACAGCTCTGCACGTACAGCCTTTGCTGCTATTAATAAGGTTATTAATGGTTGTCTGAGGAATGTTCTGCCATGCTGAATGCACTTGGGCTCGAGAATCATCAAGAGCCTCTGCTGGCAGCTCCCTCTGCAATTGCAGATCAATGATGTACCAGGCGTGCTCAATGGGACACAAGTCCGGAGATGCTGCAGGCCATGGTAGCATGGTTAGAGCTCGCAGGCTGCTCACAGCAACATGGGCAACAAAGAGTATGGCTTTTGTTGTGTTGAAAAATGGCTCCAGCTACACTTTGGAGAAACCACCGGTTCCATGATTGATCCATTCTATACGGCAAGGGAAATCAGACATCACTACTGGGCCTAAGGCATCAAATAAGATCTACATAAACCATCAGAAAGTGTTTACATGGCATTGGACCACAGCTGATGACTATATTGAGATGTTTTAAAACTTTGTTCCCAATTTTTCATAATTTGCATATCATTAGCATATGTATCCATCCTGTGATTTCCATGACGTTTCCTTCTTGGTGCTGCAATCTCAGTATTCAGCAATCAATATAGAGGTGGAGAGATTGTACTTGTGGCATATATATAAGCACACATGGCGTGTAGTCTCGCGTAGGAGGAGACGCTGCACCACCTCTTTGTTTTGTATCTTTAGCTATGTGCTGGACAGAATTTGAGGGGACTGACCTCTGTATTTCCAGGGAGCTCATTATAAGGCTTCCGGATGGATTCATGTGTTTCCATGTCTTCTCTCATTAGATGACAGAGGTGAACTTGAACAACATGCTGTGCCCGGCCATCTCCGACCCCTTCTACGGGCCATGGTATCGCATCTGGGCCTCGGGGCATCAAACGCTCATGACCATGATCCACGGAAGCTGATAGTGGCGCTGTTCTCACCTGGGCTGCCGGGATATAAATTCCTAATGGAGCTGATTCCCTTTTCTGGAAAGAAAGTGGATTAAACGGTCACATCTGGATGAAGCGGTCTTAGCCTCTTTACAGCCAAAAATAAGCAAACGGAGGTTAAAGGGCTACCAGCACTTTGAGTAAACAGTGTTAAGGACTTCCAATCTCAGAAACAAGTGACCTTACTGAACGGACCACAGTGGCAAACTCCTTTTTTCAGATTATTTTTTTTTTTAAATTTTCAACATTTTGTCGCCCTTTGAGCCAAAATGCTTTTTTTTTTTTTCCCCCCAAACAGCCGAAAAGTTAAAACCTGAGCGCTATGGTGGCTGAATCTCTTTTGCACAGGGAACATAGCTGGTTTTTACGTTATATGCAGAGTCTGTTACAAGAATTAATAATTTTATTTATACATTTTTATAGGAAGTTTTTTTTTTTTAGCGCGGCCAGACACGTGCCGGTGCGCCCCACCATGTGTCGGAGTACTACCACCCTCTGTGGCTTGATGAAGGGTCATCTAAATGGCCATCAATCGGGAGGCTAAATATCTGGGCGAGAAACCTATTATAATAACACCTCCGTACATAATATTAGAATAATTTCAAAGCTTTCAGTTAAAATATTCAATGGTTTTACTGGTTACATAATGCAAAAATATACCTCTCCTAACTACGCGCATCACATTCCTGATGTACCAGCACTGCCAGGCCCCCACAATGCTGACGGACGCCCCCATACATGTGTGTGTACGTAGATAGCAGCTTCATGGCTGTGAAAAGTGACCAGGTTCCCTCTTAGGACTTCATTAGAGACTTGCGTCCAGCCACTGACCTGATCGGAAAAACAAACTCTGCTACATCTATACATGGTCAAATGGCAGTAGTAGTTTCCCATCACTGAAATTAGGACTAATTAGTTGGATATGCCATAAATGTATGATTAGTGGGGCTGCTAATATAATGGCGGCTGCAGAGCTCTTCTGCCTTTAGTCCCCTTCAGTTTTTGTCGGGTGTGCCAGTCTTTCCTCGGAAGATCCAAGGTCATCCCATAATCCATAATGGACCAAGCTATTGTCTCCTCCGAGTGCCGAGATCCTCCGAGCTCTGCAGCTTCTTTTTCTTAGCCACGATTTGGCGCCCCTGCCATTATACAGACCAATCATCTAAATGATATGTCCTAAATGTAAGTGGTGGGAAAATGTCATTAGTAGTTATCACCGGGATTATGTGTTGTGATGTCCACCATATACCTGCAGCCTGTAGGGGGGAGTTCTACAACACCAGGGGCCATTCATTCATGGTGAGCATGGTCCCACTTGGTGACCCCTCTCTGTGCTTCACCTGCCATCGGAATAAGGGACAACACCGTGTCCTTTAGGTCAGTTCCCTTTATTTTGGCCTGACTGGTCAACCATCTAATGTATAGGTCTCCCCTGATGGGAAATGTAGACGGAGAGAGAAATCGGGCAGTTGGATGTGAACATGCCCAATCCTTTCTCCAGGGACTTAGGCTCCCAGCAGAAGTGTAAACCAAGATGTTGCAGAATTTGTGTTTGGGCCACCACTTTCTCATGTGTTGTGCCAGCCTTACACCATAAGATCATTCACATCTCTCACAACAGGATGACTCCAGCTTTGTACATGAGTAGTGCTTGTTCAGGGGGATTACATACCCTCATTGCCACCTTAGCTGAGATGCTGAGGAGTCAGTGACTGGGTGTGTAATCCTCCCAGTTCAAATTTAAGAAGTCTTCATGGCTGCCGCCCTTGTTTACATTCATTTCTCATCCAAAAGAATGTTCTCCGACCCCATGTAGTAAATGTGTTCTCGGGTCGTCGGTCCGTGTAGACCACAAGTGCCATAAATTAGCAGTGTGTCACCTTCACATTCCATACATCCAGTCACCTGGTCCCATCATTAAAGTGGGTGTCCGGGTCTAATAAATTGATGACCTATCTGTAGGATGAATGAGGGATAAATTGCAGTACCCAGGAGTGGCCACTAACGTTGGACAGTGCTGTGCTGTTCCGGGTCTGTACGTTATAAACAGTCGGCTGGACAGTGTGGGTGCTGGGGGCCGGGTCCCCACCGATCTGATGTTAATGCCCCATACAGTGGATGAGTCTTCAATATGTCAATCTCGGATAACCCCTTAAAGGGGATTCACATTTTCTTCACTATATTTCCACCCTTCTGTGAGATGTGCGCCGTCTGCTGTACATTTACACATTCTAGTATAGATACACATACGGGCCAGTAGTGCGGAGCGTCACATTATATCTCCATGTCCTCTATCGCTCATGTATTTGTCTTTGCTAAAACTTCTACAAAACAATATTTGGCAAAGTATTTATAACCTCCACATGAATGAAATGATCTATTTGTACACACTCCATTTATCATTTCTATATTATGAATTAATTTGCAAATTAAATTCCTCTTGGTTCTAAGAGAGCATTATTTATTTAACAGTAGTTTAATAATTTAGAAACCCCTAAATAATGAGTTATTATATTGCAAACTATTGCTGGTGATGGAGAAGCTGCTGGTATTGTTGTATCTTTATTACAAAGTCTTGATTTTCTGAGCATAACTCTGTAGTCCTTTTACATCCTCATTTCCGTAAACCATTTCATACAAATCCCACCTGTTAGTCCTGCCGCGACCGCCTCTTTCTAACTGACTGACGGGAAGTGGCTATCCTTGTCACCCATGTTGTAGACAGTGAAGCTGCCCCCTGGCACTATTCCTAGGAGCCTGTTATAACACATCGCACTTCCCCTGTAAAGGCTGCTGTAATCACAGGACATTATCATCTAGCCTGCTCGCTCCACAAACACACTATGGGCTTGTATTTACATATGTAGGTAACAAAATCAAGTTCTTTTTATTATTTTTTTTTAACCTTTTCTCTCCATGTATGTAATTTGCTCCAGCAGCAGGGAGGAAGTAAAGTGCTATAATAATTTGTTCTATTACGCCGCATATTGAAATGGATGCAGCCTGCAAATGACTGCTGCTAGTAAACATGGGGCATTCATAAGTTTAATTCTCTAGTAGAAACACATGCAGGTGTATATACATGAAGATTTGATAGTGGATCACTGGAGGTAGACTACATCCATCTGATCTCCTTCCCTAGTCTTTTCACATATCCACTGTCTTACTATCCTGGTATGGACGTTACGTAAATTACAAGAAGGAAAGATCGCCAGCTCACCAGGAGCTCAGATGACGGACTCTGACTCTATAGCGGCGTTGTCCACAGCAGAAGAATAAATGTCTGGTACGCAAATGTGATAAAAAGTAAATAAAAAAACTTTTTCACAAAATCCAATAACACCCAACACATGGAGACTGAGAAAAATGCTTACTGACGGGTTTCGAACACGTCAGGAATCTTTGTGCTACGACTAAGAATGTGTTTGAAACCCGTCAGTAAGCATTTTTCTCTGTCTCCATGTGTTGGATGTTATTAGATTTTGTAAAATAGTTTTTTTTTTTTTTTTACATTTTTATCCAAGTGAGCACCGGACATTTATCATCCTTCTACGTAGGAAATTACCGCTGGAGATCAGATGGATTACTGAAAGCTGGGATTCTTGTAACTTATGAACCCCATTATCTCTCACCATGTACAGACAATTGTTAACCGGAAAGCTAATATATACATTTATTTTTCTCCGTATTTATGAAAGTCTGAGTAGTAATGAAGTGGAGCAACCTTATATGTGAATATAACCTATAACTCGGCTTACCCCTTCTGTTTATAGAGTAGATGCCATCATCGTCACATTATGGGAAGAAGACTACACTTTGTATGCCGGATCTGGATTCTGTTGTGGGATCCTCTTCTGGTCTTAGTGTACAAGTGTTTATGTATATTTTGTATTTTTAGTAGTGTTCCTCTCAGTATAGCCACGTGCTGTGTTTATTACAGGGATCTTCCATAGATACAGAAGGGGGTCCTAAGAGTATTCGGTCTTCATAGTCGGGTTGGGTTACTGTAAACAAGTGTTAATCATACAATGTTGTAAAAGTGGATTGTTGGAAGTAGTTCTTATTCTTCAGTTAGTCGTGTTTAGAGTTTAGCAGCAAGTTTAACTTTGTTCCCATGAGACTGAGAATGTGAGTACAATATCTGGAATAGATTACACTGGAGTCATTTTTTTTTTTTTTTTTGTTATGATTTGTGAAATGTTTTGGTGCCATGATCCTTTGTATGCCAGATCCAGCATTTCATAGGCAGGTTTGTTATAATAGGTAGATTCACTTAGGGGTATGACATATTGGGCGCTACTTCTGATTCATAGGGACCTGAAATTGCAAAATTTCTCTTTCGAGCAGCAGAGTTGAACAGGAAAGTGTTGGTGGTTGACTGAGAATGTATTCAATGTAAGGGCATGGTAAGATGGCCATATAAACCGGACCAAGATTGGAACGCAGTGCATGGACTGGCTGCTTTCGCGACCAGAGCATGCCACGGCATCGAAATACTTGAAGCTCTCATGCTTGGGTCGAGAGAGCCACTGGCCAGTCTGTGCACTGCGTTCTGATCTCAGCCCTGATTTATATAGTCATATGATTACGCCCTTAGCTAAATTCTAGGAGTGTCAACAGCGCATCCCTTTTTTTTATGGTTATAGCTGCTCATTGAAGCATAGTTAGCACATGAGTTTTGAGTAGAGATGTGCCACATAGACCAGTGCCAAGAAACAGACTTTTTTCACATTCCATAGCTGAAATTAGTTCATCTTGTGATGGATGTAATTTAGGGAAATTCTGCCTGAAATATGTACTGTGAAGTGACGCTAGTCCTAGGGAGTCTATCCCAAAACTACAGTGGAACATAAATGGGGCACATCATTGTTGGTGGCACCTAAGTGTTCACATCATTGGATGGGAATTTATTCTCATGGAGAAAGCTCCCAATGAAACTGGCTCAAAACCCTATGTGCCACGATCCTCATGGGGACTTTTCTTTTTTAGATACCCTATAACTTATAGAATAGATTTGTCCAGGTTTGGACTATGGGATCCTCTGTGATGTCCGAAATAACTAGGTCAAGAGTTTGACCATTCATCTAGATACCCCAGAAACCGTCTCCTGAACTTCCTAGCTCGATCTGCTGAGTCAAAATCGCTCTTCAAACCTGAATTTCCTCCATTGTGAAACGTGCATTAGAGCGAAAGATCCAGTCGAAGGCGATGTTCTTTGTGTAAGCATTTGTATCCGTTTTATAATGCCTACGCCGTTCACTAGCGCGTGTTTAATAGAAAACCTGCTCTTTTACTATTTATTCCAAAAAGGAAGCGTAACGTCTGTAACTACTTGTGTTGTATAGTGGGTGTACGTGTATGGGGTATTTCTAACTTGTTTTTACTACAATTGTGAAATAAAACTTTTGTTAATATTTGAAAATAAAATGTTATTTGTGGACAAGGGATGCCTGTTCGTGTTTTAGGTAAAAGCTCAAAACTGTCATATGAACCAGCTAAAATAAGGTGGTCATAGATGCGAGAAAGGTAGAATACTACTGAGGTAGTCATGACATTATGACTGAGTAACTTTCCCAGTACTCCTGCTAAGGTGGGAGAGACACCAGACATTACCAAAAGAGAAAGCATGGAAATACAATGTAATGTGTCCCACCTACCCTGCGAAGACCTTCCAGGCTGAGCAGGGACAAGAAATCACTAATGCTGGAGATCCCCTGTGGCAGATCTCTGGGACGTGCCTAGGGATTGATGCTTTAAACCAGTGTTCCTCAACTCCAGTACTGCAACCAACAGATCATGTTTTAAGGATTTTCTTAGTATTACCCAAGTGATAATTCCATTAGCTGTGCAATAAGTAAATCCTGAAAACATAACTCCATGTTAACTCCTCAGTGTGAACGGAACGCAGAGTACCAAGCGCTGTTACATCACAGGGATACGCAACTAAGGGTGCTGAGCACTATACCCTGTTAACATCCCAGGAAAGTTAGCACGTGAATTGAGCTAGCTCTGCCACTAAACTGTGCTCACCGCACACCAAATGAAGCAGATGCTGAGCCGATAGAACTCATCACGCTAGATGCATTACCCTGTTCCCACATAGAGGAATATAGCATAAGGGTCGAGCTTGCTCTGTAACTGACCGCACACACGAACGAAACAGATGCAAAGCCAAGAGGCTAGTTACCGCAGTCCTGACGCTACCGAACTTGTGCCTGACCAGCACCCTAAGCATGTAGCAGGCTAGAGGCTCAGGCGTTGAGCCATGGGTACAGAACCGCATAAGTGTGTTACCTGCCCACGTGTACAGTCTTTGTCTGTGTCGGTCTATGCTCAGAGTGGTAGAGTATCCCCACCCACACACACGAAAAATAAATGACACTAGTGCGCTGGGAGCCTTTTATAAGCTAGGCTCCACCCCAAACACTCATGTCCAGTCGGCCAAGACATGGGCCAATCCGGAACTGCCACCTCACCAGATTAGCTAACGTCCGACCACCAATGAGAAGACGCCACATCACGGACATGCTCAGTAAGATGATCTCTGGACTTAGACTCCAGAGCGCAAGGCTGCACCTGCATATCACTGGTTCCCATAGACTCGGCTGGAGAGCCAGCAGTAACCAAACATATACAATCAGCCTGAGCAAGACGCTGAGACTGATGTCTGTGCTGAGCAGCAACTGCAGCGGCCAGACCTGAATGGGGGACCACAGCATCAGATAATGCTTGGGATCTATCCCCACACTGCGGGAGTATCCAAACACCTAGTGACTGGCTATGTAAGAAGTGGTCATCTGGTGCCTGGCCATGTAAGAAGGTGCGTCATCTGGTGCCTGGCCATGTAGGAAGGTGTCACCCGGTGCCTGGCCATGTAAGAAGGTGCGTCACCAGTGCCTGGTCATGTAAGAAGGTGCGTCACCCGTGCCTGGCCATGTAAGAAGGTGCGTCACCCAGTGCCTGGCCATGTAAGAAGGTGCGTCCAACCCGGGGCCTGGCCTTGTACGAAGGTGCGTCATCCAATGCCTGGCCATGTAAGAAGGTGCGTGACCCGGTGCCTGGCCATGTAAAGGTGCGTCACCCGGTGCCTGGCCATGTAAGAAGGTGCGTCACCCGGTGTCTGGCCATGTAAGAAGGTACGTCACCCGGTACTTGAAGAGTTCTGAGTTGTGGAGAAAGTATAGAATTTATTGCTTCTGTTCTGTAGACCTAATAGACATCCAAAACTAGTAAAGAAACTATAACAAGATGGATTAGACAACAGACTCTCAATGGCTTACTAGTCCTCTGATGTTTCTATTGCACCTGCATTACCTACATCTTGAGTGTAAAGTATTCTTTAGAATCTCCATAAAGCTGCATTTACACTGAAAGGTATTGGGGATGAGCGAACAGCTGCATCAGGAACCTGGATACCTGGAGTGCTCCCTTAATCAGCTGTTTGGCACCGCAGCTGCATGTGTCGCAGCTGTGTGACAGTCATAACACATGTATAGATGAATAGGGGTGCTCACTAATATAGAGAACTCGGTGCCCAGGAGAAAAATCCAAGTCAGTATAATAATATTTATAACTCCGGCACTCATGAAGAAATAAAAGTCATGTAAAACGGCTTCTGTGATCAAATTTATTTGTGCAAAAAACACTCCAAGTGTAAATATGGGAGAGACAGGTAAGTGTCCTGTTCGTGAAGAAACATCCGGTATAATGGGTGAGCGTCTGTGAAGTTCTTCACGAACAGGACACTTACCTGGACTTACCTGTCTCTCCCGGTTTATTCCTCTGAAGGGTGTTTGCACGTCCTCTCTTATTAGCACAAGCTCAAATACATGCAACAAAAACAGATAATTTTCTTGAGAAAGGCTTATAGCCGAAACGTTGAAAAAGTTATCTATCTACATTATGAGCATATATTTACACTTGGAGTGTTTTTTGCACAAATAAATTTGATCACAGAAGCCTTTTTACATGACTTTATTTCTTCATGAGTGCCGGAGTTATAAATATAGTCATAACACATGTACAGAGAGCCTGTGTGTTGTGACTCTGGTCACAGGGGAGTGCAAAGGACACAGATGAGCGTTTCGACGGAACAGCTCCGTCTTCATCAGGTGCAACTGCTGTTCCATCGAAACGCGTTGTGGATTTAAATAAACGAAGAAAATTTTTGATCTCATCTGTGTCCTTTGCACTCCCCTGTGACCGGAGTTTACTGCATTTCATTGTCTCTTCTTCTCTCTCAAGGCACCCGGCAGGAGCTGCATCAGACCCTTCTTATCATATGTCCTTGTTTGACCCCTACCCTGGCGCTCCGCTAGCTTGTCTTCTTTGATTTATTTGTGTGTTGTGACTGTCACACAGCCGCGACACATACAGCGGCGGTGCCAAACAGCTGATTATCGGGAGCGCTCCAGGTATCCGAGTTCCAGATGCAGCTATTCGCTCATCCCTAGTAATTATGAATGCACTTTATTAAGAACACTTATTTCATGACTCTTTCAGTGTAAACAGGCTGCCGATCACCTGATGAACAAGCAAAACATTCATTGGGTTAAATTTGGTGCAGCACAAAAGATCATCGTTCTCGACAGCACATTGTCCTGTGTAAACAGGACTCACTCTGCGGAGAACAACGGCAGCCTGTGTGCCCTCAGTGATCTATTACAGATTGCACAGTGCTCAATGCTTGCCTGTAAAGGTTTACTGATTGCCAGTAATTTAGTGCCGCCACGCGGTAGGTGTAAACACAGACCCTTATTCATCAAACGATAGTGACGGAAAAAGCGTAAGAAGACTAAGTCTGCTGATTTCTCCTTTGGGCATAATGGCTTACAGCAGTCCCACGTGGACTGGTTATCTCTCGTCATCTCTCTGGTGGTGCTGTTGTGACTGCAGTAACCGATGTGCACTGAGCCGGCTGTGATAGAGCAATACTCCATCACTCAGTGCACATAGGCAGCCATGATCCGCGGCAGCAATATGCTGCTGAGAACAATGATCCTGTGTGTCATTTTACCCAATGAACCTGTGATTTTCTCATTCCTGGGGTGATCAGGAGCCTGTTTACAGTGATAGATTATCATGAAAGGAGCATTCTCGAGAAACTCGTTCAGGATTATGTTTCAGTGAAAATTCATCTTCAGCCCCATCTCTTAGGTGAGGTAGAATACGCAAAAGGGGGAAAAAAAAAAACACTCCGCAACTTCCTTTTGCTGCACAAACTGGTCAGAACCCAAAATATCTGTATGATCAGTATCCTTTAAAATACAGCTATATTAATAATTTTGGAAACAAAACTCCTCTTTTCTGATAAGATCCCTAGATTTAGCACAAATCCCATTGTCTTAAGATGCGTTTATCATGAACGGATAGCCAGCACAACGAAAGCTTAGTTAAGCAAACGTCCACTGTTTCCGGCGCCTGCAGTGCCGAATAAAAACACTGGGGGGCTCTAGAGAGCATGTAAATAGGACCCTGCAGTTATTAGTTCAGTATTTCCTCTGATCCCTGTAGTGCGACTCATTGACAACAATTAACAAACATTTACATCATGAGGTCAGGACATTCCAGGTATACAAGAGAGAAGATACAATGTCACCACTGTATTTACAGATTGGGAACAAGATTAAGGTTTATTGACCCCACTCATGTGACCAAACAGGGTCGATTGTGACTTGTAGGATGGCTGCTTTCAACAGGTGGCGCTATAGAGTTCAATTTCGCTTCCTCTCTGAAGAGGCAATTTGCATATTAAATTTCCCAGAGGATCATTGCACAGCGAAGAAGCCTCCTTACCTTGGCATGCCAGAGCCGCAAGAAGAAACGTTAGCCCTCAAACTTACCTATGAATGCAGCTGGGTTCAGCACCACACATGTGGCATTGAGTGTGATGCATTTTCTTTATAGAAGTTTTATATATAATATAGAAGTCCTGCATTATGTTGTTTCCTGCATGAAAAGGTACAGGCCAGGGTCAGACACTGACAGCTTGGTGCCCCCCGAGCAAGAAATGTGTCTGGGCCCTTCCTTTGCTGGCGCCACACGTGTGTGTGTGTGGTGTGTGTGTGTGTGTGTGTGTGGTGTGTGTGTGTGTGTGTGTGTGTGTGTGTATAATTACATAATCTTTTATTATTTATATTGCCATCCCTTATTATACAGTGCCCTCTCTTGTTATGTACAGCACAGTCCCTTACATATTAGATTATATGGCACCCTGTTTTTTTTTATTACATACCGTCCTGTCTTGTTAGATGTATAATGCGATGATGGCTGGTGGAGCATGGGAAAGCTTTTGGTAATGGAGGAGCTGATGGACTGGTCGTCTGGTCACCGGCTGCTCCATCAGCAGTCATTTTATATACAGGTCCTTCTCAAAAAATTAGCATATAGTGCTAAATTTCATTATTTTCCATAATGTAATGATTACAATTAAACTTTCATATATTTTAGATTCATTACACACCAACTGAAATTTGTCAGGTCTTTTATTGTTTTAACCCCTCTCTGCCATCAGACGTACTATTCCGTCCATGTGACCCTGGACCTAATTCCCATGGACGGAATAGTACGTCATGGGCGATCAGCTGCGCTCCCGGGGGGAGCGCAGCTGATCGCTGCCGGGTGTCAGCTGATTATCACAGCTGACACCCGTGACTGTGTGTCAGGAGCGGTCACGGACCGCTCCCGGCACATTAACCCTTGGCACACCGCGATCAAACATGATCGCGGTGTACCCGGGGCACAGGGGAGGATCGCGCAGGCAGGGGGCTCCCTGCGCGCCCCCCTGAGACCCTCAGAGCAGCGCGATGTGTCGCGCTGTTCCGAGGGTCCGTCCTCCCTCCAGGTCCCCGGATCCAAGATGGCGCCGGGGTCCTGCAGGGAGGCGGCTTCCTCAGTGCCTGCTCAGAGCAGGCGCTGGGAAGCCTGCAGCGATGCCAGAGCGATCGCTGGTGTGACAGAGTGCTGTGCACACTGTCACACCAGCGATCTGATAAAATACTGTGATGTCCCACCCTGGGACAAAGTAAAAAAGTAAAAAAAGTAAAAATAAAAAGTGTAAAAAAAAATCATAAAAAAAAAAATATTCCCCAATAAATTCATTTTTTCCTGTAAATAAAAAAACAAAACAATAAAAGTACACATATTTGGTATCGCCGCGTCCGTAACGACCCCCCCTATAAAACTGTCCCACTAGTTAACCCCTTTAGTGAACCCCTTAAAAAAAAAAAAATAACGAAGCAAAAAAATCAATGCTTTATCATCATACCGCCGAACAAAAAGTGAAATAACACGCGATCAAAAAGACCAATATAAATAAACATGGTACCACTGAAAACGTCATCTTGTCCCGCAAAAAACGAGCCGTCACACAGCATCATGAGCGAAAAAATAAAAAAGTTATAGCTCGCAGAATAAAGCGATGCAAAAATAATGATTTTTTATATAAAATTGTTTTCATTCTATAAAAGCGCCAAAACCTAAAAAAATGATATAAATGAGGTATCGCCATAATCGTACTGACCCAAAGAATAAAACTGCTTTATCAATTTTACCACACGCGGAACGGTATAAACACCTCCCCCAAAAGAAATTCATGAATTGCTGATTTTTGTTCATTCTAACCACCCAAAAATCGAAATAAAAAGCGATCAAAAAATGTCACGTGCTCAAAAATGGTACCAATAAAAACGTCAACTCGTCCCGCAAAAAATAAGACCTCACATGACTCTGTGGGCCAAAATATGCAAAAATTATAGCTCTCAAAATGTGGTGATGCAAAAAACTATTTTTTGCAATAAAAAGCGTCTTTTAGCGTGACAGCTGCCAATCACAAAAACCCGCTATAAATAGTAAATCAAACCCCCTTTATCACCCCCTTAGTTAGGGAAAAATAATAAAATTAAAAAAATGTATTTATTTCCATTTTCCCGTTAGGGTTAGGGTTGCGGCTAAAGTTAGGGTTGGCGCTAACGTTAGTATTAGGGTTAGGGTTGGCGCTAACGTTAGGATTAGGGTTGGGATTAGGGTTATGGGTGTGTTAGGGTTAGGTTTGTGGTTAGGGTTGGGACTAGGGTTATTGGTGTTTGGGGTTAGGGTTGGAGTTAGAATTGGGGGTTTCTGCTGTTTAGGCACATCAGGAGCTCTCGAAATGTGACATGGCGTCTGATCTCAATTCCAGCCAATTCTGCGTTGAAAAAGTCAAATGGTGCTCCTTCACTTCTGAGCTCTGCCATGCGCCCAAACAGTAGTTTACCCCACATATGGGGTATCAGCATACTCTGGACCCCAAGAGTTAGTGTGCAATTTGGCCTATTTCTCCTGTTACCCTTGGGAAAATAAAAAACTGGGGGCGACAAAATCATTTTTGTAAAAAAAAAAATGATTTTTTTGTTTTTACGGCTGTATGTTATAAAACTTCTGTGAAGTACTTGGGGCTTCATAGCGCTCACCACACTTCTAGATAAGTTCCTTGTGGGGTCTATTTTCCAAAATGGGGTCACTTGTGGGGGGTTTCCACTGTTTAGGCGCATCAGGGGCTCTCCAAATGCGACATGACTCCCCCAGACCATTCCATCAAAGTCTGCAATCCAAAACGTCACTACTTCCCTTCCGAGCCCCGACGTGCGCCCATACAGTAGTTTACTCCCACATATTGGGTATCAGCGTACTCAAGACAAATTGGACAACAACTTTTGGGGTCCAATTTCTCCTGTTACCCTTGTGAAAATAAAATATTGGGGGCGAAAAAATCATTTTTGTAAAAAAAAAAAAGGATTTTTTATTTTTACGGCTGTACGTTATAAACTTCTGTGAAGCACTTCGGGGTTCAAAGTGCTCACCACACATCTAGATAAGTTCCTTGTGGGGTCTATTTTCCAAAATGGGGTCACTTGTGGGGGTTTTCACTGTTTAGGCGCATCAGGGGCTCTCCAAATGTGACATGACTCCCCAGACCATTCCATCAAAGTCTGCAATCCAAAACGTCACTACTTCCCTTCCGAGCCCCGACGTGCGCCCATACAGTAGTTTACTCCCACATATTGGGTATCAGCATACTCAGGACAAATTGGACAACAACTTTTGGGGTCCAATTTCTCCTGCTACCCTTGTGAAAATAAAATATTGGGGGCTAAAAAAATCATTTTTGTAAAAAAAAAAAATAATTTTTTTATTTTACGGCTGTACGTTATAAACTTCTGTGAAGCACTTTGGGGTTCAAAGTGCTCACCACACATCTAGATAAGTTCCTTGAGGGGTCTAGTTTCCAAAATGGTGTCATTTGTGGGGGGTTTCCACTGTTTAGGCAGATCAGGAGCTCTCCAAACACGACATGGCATCCAGCCAATTCTGCGTTGAAAAAGTCAAACGGCGCTCCTTCCCTTCCAAACTCTGCCATGCACCCAAACAGTGGTTTACCCCCACATATGGGGTATCAGCGCACTCAGGACAAATTGCACAATAACTTTTGGAGTCTTGTTTCCCTTGGGAAAATAAAAATTGGGGTGAAAAGATCAATTTTGTGGAAAAAATATAATTTTTTAATTTTACGGCTCTACGTTATAAACTTTTGTGAAGCACTTGGGGGTTCAAATTGCTCACCAA
>JARQOD010000008.1:54375012-54412173 GCA_033576555.1 Oophaga sylvatica | reverse complement strand
CAGAGGGGACAGGGAATCCCACCATAACATCCTTTACATTATCCGACAGACCCTTCCGGAAAAGGGCCGCCAAAGCGTCGTCATTCCATTTGGTCAGGACTGCCCACCTACGGAATCTCTGACAGTATAACTCAGCGTCATCAAGCCCCTGATTTAATGCCAACAAGGCTTTTTCAGCTTGATCAGTGACATTAGGCTCATCGTACAATAACCCCAAAGCCTGAAAAAATGCATCAACATCACTCAAAACAGGATCCCCAGGTATCAGGGAAAAAGCCCAATCCTGAGGATCGCCGCGCAGGAGAGAGATGATAATTTGAACCTGCTGCGCTGCGTTTCCTGAGGACTTAGATTTTAAGGCAAGAAACAATTTACAAATATTTTTGAAATTCTGAAACTTAGCTCGATCCCCTAAAAACAAATCTGGCATGGGGATCCTAGGTTCCACAACAGGCAACCTAGCAAGATATGCAGCAATACTCTGAACCTCAGTGGCAAGCTGATCCACACGGCCAGACAACTGTGCAAACTCCATTGGGAGAAAAGATCCTCCCCAGCACCCAGAGATACAGAGGGGAAAAAAAAAAAATGCAACAAACAGAAAAATATCTCTGACAACTTTTCTTCCTTCAAAATATTTTTTCCCTTCTGTGAGTACCATACAATTTTTATGGCCGGTGATACTGTTATGTTACGGTAGCTGAGGAGTGCAGGTAAAAAATGCAAAAATATAGCAAAAACACAAAATAAGAAATTGTCTTATCTGATAGCAGGAGATGCAGACACGACACAGCAGGCTACAAGGGAAACTGGAAAGAAGGATTCAGACCAGAACAATTGATCACCGGCAACCCTGATGGGAAAATGACTCCCTTATATAAGACCAATCAGTAACACCTGATTCCCAGTCCTCACAATCCTCACTAGTACCGCTTGTAACCACCAGAGGGAGCCTCTGCTCAGAACTCATCTCAAACCCATTCACAACAATCAGCAGAACTTAGGGTTAATCTTGAGGACTAGATGTGCAGAAACTATATCAGTTGAACTCAGGGTTAATCTTGAGGACTTGATGAGCTGTAACAGGAAAGAGGAGGACCGGGGTCTAACCTGACCCTACACTGGGGTCCTAACTAATCCCTTACCTTGGAGGTACTGATAATGGTTCAGAGGTTCAAGTCTCCAGCCTAACCCTGTCTCCTATCAGACCCTGAACCCTGTAATCAGTCCTAAGAAGGATCCTGATTACCACCAAAGGGATAGGGGCTGATCTCAGCTAAATACACAGATTAGACATATAAGACAGACAGGATAGCACTCTCTTGCATACACACTCAAACACCGAAGGAACATAAATGGTCTGGGAAATAAACTCTAAGCAAGTTAAGCTTAAAACAACTAAGGAGCTCTCAACTAGAGTCTATACAGATTCATTCCTATCTGTGATCTGCATGAAGGGTTTCACTGGCAACTCCCAAAGCAGACAACCAGAAACTTAAAGGAAACCAATCAACAAATAATCAATTGCAGCCGGGAGAAACTGCACCCAGTCCCAGCACCGAGCACAGACAGAATTAACTCCCTAGCTGCCAAACACAAAGAAACAGCAACTCAGCTGTGAGAAGTCAAAATGTGCAACCGCGACGATCTTCGTGGCAATGCACACATGACAGTTTGTCCATGGAGCTGACGGATGTTAAATCCAAGGTTTTGTACCCCCAGGAGCAAACCAGATTTGAACCTAAAGTAGCTCTCCCGGACAGGTTCACTGGTGGGCGGGACA
Organism: Oophaga sylvatica; assembly: GCA_033576555.1. Classification (NCBI taxonomy): domain Eukaryota; kingdom Metazoa; phylum Chordata; class Amphibia; order Anura; family Dendrobatidae; genus Oophaga; species Oophaga sylvatica. Next base: position 54,410,390 of record JARQOD010000008.1, on the reverse strand, counting down.
AGTTTTTTACTTTCCGGGAAGCATGTAAATTGTATTTTCGACTGCGGCCGCAGTCGTCGGGGAGTGAGGATCAGAGGGTGGGAATTGTCATCTCACTCTTACAAGGGGACCCTCAATCCTGGGCGTTCTCTCTCCCCCCGGGCTCCCCGGCTCTCCAGTCAGTGGACCGATTTTTTACAGCCCTGGGTCTGGTATATGATGACCCGGATCGGGTCTCCCTTGCTGAAATGAAGTTACGTAGGATACAGCAGGGAGATCGTCCGGCGGAGGAATTTTCTACAGAGTTCCGTAGGTGGGCCACGGATACTCAGTGGAATGACCCGGCTCTTAAGAGCCAGTTTTGTCAAGGTTTATCTGACAAATTAAAAGATGTGTTGGCTCAGTATGATTCTCCCCCGTCACTGGAGGCCGCTATGGCTCTTGCTATTCGCATTGATAGACGGCTTCAGGAGAGGTGTGGGGTAACTCCGCCCCCTGTGATGACTCCGCCTCCTTCTAAAGTCCCTAATATTGAGGTCCCCCTGGTTTGTTCCGAGGAACCTATGCAGTTGGGAGGGACATAATTTCGAGGGAAGGGATCGGCGGTGCGCCGCAAAACAAGAAGGTGTTTCTTCAGCGGGAGAGAGGGACATTTTATTGAGGGGTGTCCATCCCGTACTGTACTGAGCAAGAAGTCGCCGGAAAACTATTAATCCCAGGTTGTGTGGTGGACGACAATCTGGGAGTATGTATTTCGTCCCCAAGTCCGTCTCAGTTTCTCGTACCAGCGGAGGTGGTGGTAGGAACGAGAACTGAGAGGATTTCTGTTCTTCTGGATAGTGGGGCCGCGGCTAATCTGGTGGACGCTCGGTTTGCCAGGTGCAAGGTATGCAACTGAGTGTATTGGCCAAACCTATCCCTATATTCTCTATTGACGCCAGGCCTCTCGGTCAAGGTAGCTTTGTGCAAGCCGTGCATAACATAGACCTTCGAGTGGGGGCAATACATAAAGAACTATTGTCTTGTTATGTGTTGGAGGGCCTTCCCACTCCTATTGTGTTGGGACTTCCTTGGTTAACTAAACATAACCCAGTTATTAATTGGCAATCCAGAGAGATAAGCCAGTGGGGTGAATTTTGCAATAGTAACTGCATGAACACGGTCATCGGTACGGTCGTGCCTAGAACCTTACCTCCTTTTCTGGAGGACTTTGAGGATGTGTTTTCAGAAAAGGGGTGTCAAGAATTACCTCCTCATCGCGCGTATGACTGTGCTATAAAATTGCTTCCTGATGCTAAGTTACCAAAATCTAGGTTGTATAACCTTTCTGGTCCTGAGAGGCAAGCTATGAAGGATTACATTTCGGAAAGTCTGGCCAAGGGGCATATTAGACCTTCATCTTCCCCAGTGGCTGCGGGGTTCTTCTTTGTGAAGAAAAAGATGGAGGCCTACGCCCTTGCCTGGATTTCCGTGAGCTTAATCGGATTACGGTCCGAGATCCGTATCCGCTCCCACTTATTCCTGATCTCTTCAATCAGATTGTGGGCGCCAAATGGTTCTCTAAGTTGGATCTCAGGGGGGCGTATAATCTGATTAGGATAAAGGAGGGGGATGAGTGGAAGACGGCGTTTAACACTCCGGAGGGACATTATGAGAACCTTGTCATGCCTTTCGGTCTGATTACTGCCCCGGCGGTGTTTCAACATTTTGTTAATGACATTTTTCGCCACCTAGTGGGACAGTTTGTTGTCATTTATCTAGATGACATCTTAATTTACTCGCCGGATCTTGTGTCTCATCAGGAGCATGTGAGACAAGTGTTGCAGATCTTGCGAGATAATAAACTGTACGCCAAATGGGAGAAGTGTGTATTCGCTGTACAAGAACTTCAGTTTTTAGGATTCTTGGTGTCAGCCTCCGGTTTCCGTATGGACCCTGGGAAAGTGAAGGCTGTGCTTGAATGGGATCGGCCAGAGGATCTTAAAGCACTGCAGCGTTTCCTGGGGTTTGCTAACTACTACCGGAAATGTATTCGTAATTTCTCATCTGTTGTCAAACCTCTCACTGACATGACAAAGAAAGGGACGGATTTTTCTAGGTGGTCTGACAAAGCTTGTCAAGCATTTTCCTCCTTGAAAAAATGTTTTGCTTCAGCACCCATACTCATCCAACCTGATGCATCACAACCGTTCATTGTGGAGGTAGACGCATCTGACGTAGGAGTGGGTGCGGTATTATCTCAAGGTCCGTCCCCTGGTAAATGGCATCCGTGCGCTTTCTTCTCTAAAAAATTGTCGTCCGCCGAGAGGAATTATGATGTCGGCAATAGGGAACTCTTGGCCATTAAGTTGGCTTTTGAAGAGTGGCGTCACTTTTTGGAGGGGGCAGTCCACCCGGTCACCGTCATTACTGATCACAAGAACCTGCTGTATTTAGAGTCTGCTAAACGTCTGAATTCCAGACAAGCTAGATGGTCGTTGTTTTTTACCAGGTTTAATTTTGTCGTCACATATCGTCCTGGGTCAAAAAATGTAAAGGCTGATGCCTTATCTCGTAGTTTCCCGGGGGCCGGGAAGACGGATGACCCGGTTCCTATTCTTCAGGAGGGAGTTGTGGTGTCGGCTGTATGCTCTGAGCTTGAGGAGGAGGTATTGGAGGCTCAGGGGGACGCCCCTGTAGGACCTCCAGGGAAACTGTTTGTTCCAGATCAGTTAAGACAAAAGGTTATCGAGGCACATCATAATTCTGCTTTGGCAGGACACCCAGGGAGTAAAGCAACTGTAGATCTCGTTTCTCGCCGGTTTTGGTGGCCTAACCTAAATAAAGAGGTGGTATCTTTTGTCGCGTCCTGTGGGGTATGTGCGCGCTCTAAGACCCCACATACCCGTCCGTCTGGGGCCCTTTTACCATTGAAAATCCCGGAGCGTCCATGGACCCATCTGTCTATGGACTTCATTACGGACCTTCCTCCGTCTTCAGGTAAAACTGTCATACTAGTTGTAGTTGACAGGTTCAGCAAAATGGCATATTTTATTGCTCTTCCTGCTCTTCCTAATGCTAAAACTGTGGCGCAGGTGTTCATTGGGAGATTGTGAGACTTCACGGGTTGCCTTCCGATGTGGTGTCGGATCGGGGGTCTCAGTTTGTGTCCAAATTCTGGAAGGCATTTTGTTCTCGTAGGGGGATGCAGTTGTCATTTTCTTCGGCTTTTCATCCGCAGACCAATGGTCAGACAGAGCGTCTGAATCAGAGCTTAGAGACATATCTCCGGTGTTTTGTCTCAGAGAACCAGGAGGACTGGTCTTCTTTCTTGCCTCTGGCAGAGTTCGCTCTTAACAATAGGCGGAGCGAGTCCACTGGTAAGTCCCCGTTTTTTGGGGCATATGGTTTTCACCCCCAGTTTTGTACTTTCAATGGGGGGGGCTCTTCTTGGGTTCCTGAGGAGGAACGATTTTCGTCGTCACTTGCTTCAGTGTGGAGAGGTGTGCTTAATAATCTGAGCACTATGGGGAACCGATACAAACGTATGGCTGATAGGAGGAGAGTGTCTGGTCCGGACCTAAGTGTGAATGATCTGGTATGGTTGTCTACCAAGAATATAAAACTTAAGGTTCCCTCCTGGAAACTCGGTCCCAGATTCATCGGGCCATACAGGATCAGTTCAATAGTTAATCCGGTGGCTTTCCGTCTTGACCTCCCTCCTACATTTAAAATCCACAATGTGTTCCACAAATCGTTGCTTAAGAGGTACGTGGCACCAGTTATACCGTCACCTCTACCTCCTCCTCCAGTGGTGGTCAATGGTAATTTGGAGTTTCAGGTATCGAAGATCATTGACTCACGTCTGAATCGCCGGTCCCTTCAGTACCTTGTTCATTGGAGGGGGTATGGTCCTGAGGAGAGAATGTGGGTTTCTGCGTCGGATATTAACGCAGACCGTTTGGTTCAGGCCTTCCACACTACTCACCCAGATAGACCAGGCCCTGAGGGTCCAGAGGCCCTCGTAGAAGGGGGGGTACTGTCACGGGCGTGTCGCGGCGGAGATCGTCGCGATTGCATACCCTGACTTCGCACAGCTGAGTTTCTGGTGCTGGGTGTTTTTCGGCACTGAGGGAGTTAATCCTTTCTCTCTCGGTGCTGGGCTGACCAGCCTCGCCCAGCTGCGTTTGATGTTTTGTTAATTAGCTTCCTTCTTATACCTGCTGGTCTGCGGGGGAAGTTGCCAGTGAAAGCATTCATTCAGACCAGCAGAGCGGATCGTTTCTGAGAAGACTTAAGCTAAGAGTGCCTGTTGTGGTTTTTCCTCTCCTTGCTTATTGTTTATCTCCTTAACCTTTTGTGTTCCTCTGTAGTGGAAGTGTGGTATGCGAGGCTGTGTTTTCTTTACCCCTTGTCTGTCTCGTTTGTCTAAGACTGTGTGTAAGCTGTGACCTGCCCATTCCCTGTGGTGGTAATCAGGGTCCTTCTCAGGACTAGATTACAGTGTCAGGGATCTACAGGAGACAGGGTTACGCTGGCGGCCTGGACCTCTGTACCATTAACAGTACCTCCAGGTAGAGGGACTAGTCAGGACCCCAGTTCAGGGTCAGCATAGACCCCGGTCCACCTCTATCCAGTGACAGCGTGACACGTACACAGTATTGACCCACAATACATAGGATATTATGTCAGGTAAGACATTGCTGGCAGATACTATGTATACATGTTGATTTTCTCTATTATATGATATTTAGAATGATGTCACATTAGATATAGGTTGCTATCTTTGAATATATCTGTTATACGTCGTGACAGAAAACTCTGCATCTGTAACAGGTAAGTATTACCAATGGTTTGCAAAGAGATTCAGCCACATCCAAACTTCATTAAAAAAAACTTGAAGTTTATTTTATCATTTTAAAAACATTAAACAGATGAAAAAGAAAGTTGGAAAGGGGTGCTATCATGTCTGAAGGGGTTGCCCAGGACTCATCTATTGCTACCCTACCTATAGAATAGATCATGAATATGAGATGAGTGAGGGTCAAGTAGAAGATTGGGAAACGATCCGCCACATATATCACTTATATACTGCCACTGTAGAGCATTTCAGCTGATCAGTCGGGGTGCTGCATGTTGGACCGTCACCGTTGTCATATATTAATAACCTATCTTTAGTATTGGCCATCAATGTTAGTCCTGGACAATGACTTTAAGACCATATCAATAGTCCGTACTCATAGCTGACTTCTCCATACTACAGGGATGGATTAAAAACACAGCCAACGTCCTGTTCAGCAGGGAAAATCAGAACATAGATCAAGCATATTACCCTTCAAGTACTATGCAGCTGATGTGGGCATGAAACAATTGTGTATGTCAGTACAAAAATAATGTATAGCAATATATATCTATGCATGCTCATTTGAGAAAAAAAAATATTATCATACATATATAAATGCTGTGTATGTGTAATGTACCCAAATAGTTATAATTAGAAAAATAATAAATATAAATTGAGAAAACATAAATGATGTTTTAACATAAACATAAAAAGAAAAACATAAACAGATAAAAAACATACAAAGTTAGCAGAAACATAAAAAGAAAAACATAAATTGAGTCTAGTGCATGGCCACATAGCAAACTTTTAAAGATGGGGAGATGGATATGTACCTGTTGTGGCACATACACAGTAACTGTACCCTACTGAAGCCCCTTAATGTTCTCACTCTCTATGATACCCATTTAACGGCCCCATAAAGTATGATGTCCTAAAATGCCTCCCACACACACACACTATGATAGCCCCACATTATTTATTTTGTTATTTATTATGGTTACTTGTATAGCACTATTAACCCCTTCAAGACTGGAGATATTTTTGGTTTTGCGTTTTTGTTTTTTGCTACCCTTCTTCCCAGAGCCAAAACTTTTTTATTTTTTGGTCAAAATGGCCATGTGAGGGCTTGTTTTTTGCGGGACAAGTTGTACTTTGGAACAACACCACTGGTTTTACCATATCGTGTCATGGAAAACAGGAAAAAATTCAAAGTGCAGTGAAATTGCAAAAAAAGTGCAATCCCACAGTTGTTTTTTGCTTTGCTTATTTACTAGGTTCACAAAATGCTAAAACTGAGCTGCCATTATGATTCTCCAGGTCATTACGAGTTCATAGACACCAAACATGTCTAGGTTCTTTTTTATCTAAGTGGTGAAAAAAATTACAAACTTTGTTAAAAAAAAATAAAAAATGCGCCATTTTCCAAGACCCATAGCGTCTCCATTTTTCGTGATCTGGGGCTGGGTGAGGGCTTATTTTTTGTGCACTGAGCTGATGTTTTTAATGATATCATTTTGGTGCAGATACGATGCCCCCACATCTGATACCCCAATATGATGTTTGGAGCATTATATATATAGGGACCATCATACACTGGTATGAGGCCCATTATACACTGAAGCATCGTATATTGGGCCAATTATATATGGATCATTATATGGGCCTATCATATACTGGAGCATTATATGGAGTCCATCATATACTGTATGAAATAATAATAATAATAATCTTTATTTATATAGCGCCATCATATTCCGCAGCGCTTTACAGTTTAACAGTTTCAAAACACAAGTCATAAGTAACAACGTTAACAATACAGTAATTAAAGCAAAATAAGACGGCCCTGCTCGTGAGAGCTTACAATCTACAATGAGGTGGGGGAGATACAAAATACAGGTGTGTATATACAATGGTGCATTTACAATGATGGTCCAGCCATCTTAAGGGAGTGAGGGATGGATGGAGATAGTGAATGGGCTACACACACACACACACTTACACAGAGAATGACTTTGATTAGTGAATGTGATAGGCCGCTCTGAACAGATGTGTTTTGAGGGAGCGCCTGAAACCATGCAAATTGTGGATAGTCCTAATTTCTTGGGGTAGAGCATTCCAGAGGATTGGCGCAGCGCGGGAGAAGTCTTGGAGTCGGGAGTGGGAGGTACGGATTAGTGCAGAGGTTAGTCGAAAGTCGTTTGCAGAGCGCAGCAGTTGGTTAGGCCGATAGATAGAAATGAGGGAGGAGATGTAGGGGGGTGCTGCAGTGTGGAGAGCTTTGTGGGTGAGAACAAGTACTTTGAATTGGATCCTATAATGAATGGGCAGCCAGTGTAAGGACTGGCGAAGAGCGGACGCGTCCGAGTACCGATTAGCCAGATGGATAACCCTGGCTGCTGCATTAAGGATGGACTGGAGAGGGGATAGTCGAGTAATGGGGAGGCCAAGTAATAGAGCGTTACAGTAGTCCAGGCGGGAGTGGATCAATGCTACAGTGAGGGTTTTTGTTGTTTCCATGGTGAGAAAAGGGCGGATTCTAGAGATGTTCTTTAGGTGTAGGCGGCAAGAGCGGGCAAGAGATTGTATATGGGAGGTGAAGGAGAGATTGGTATCAAACATAACACCCAGACAGCGAGCCTGCTGCCGGGTGTTATTATGGTGCCGCCCACTGAGAGGGAAATGTCAGATTTAGGGAGGTTAGTAGACGGCAGGAGCAGAAAAAGTTCAGTTTTGGAGAGGTTGAGTTTCAGATAGAGAGCAGACATGATGTTGGAGACTGCGGACAGACAGTCGGTGGCGTTCTGTAGTACAGCGGGGGTAAGGTCGGGGGATGACGTGTATAATTGTGTGTCATCAGCATAAAGATGGTACTGAAAGCCAAATCTGCTGATGGTCTGTCCAATTGGGGCGGTGTAGAGAGAGAAGAGAAGGGGGCCAAGGACTGAGCCCTGGGGTACACGACAGTGAGAGGGAGAGGAGATGAAGTGGAGCCAGAGAACGAAACACTGAAGGAGCGGTCAGAAAGATAGGAGGAGAACCAGGAGAGAACAGTGTCCTTAATACCTAGAGAGTGGAGCCTGGACAGTAGGAGACGGTGGTCAACCGTGTCGAAAGCTGCAGAAAGGTCGAGAAGAATGAGCAGAGAGTGGTCACCGTTACGTTTTGCTGTCAGAAGGTCATTGGTCACTTTGATGAGTGCAGTTTCAGTCGAATGTAGGGGTCGGAAGCCGGACTGTGAAGGGTCTAGGAGGGAGTGAGTGGAGAGGTAACGGGTGAGGCGGGAGTAGACTAGGCACTCCAAAAGTTTGGAGATGAAGGGGAGATTGGAGACCGGTCTGTAGTTGTTTGTGCAGGAAGGGTCAAGAGCGGGTTTCTTTAGTAGTGGAGTAATGATGGAGTGTTTGAAGGAGGATGGGAAAATGCCAGAGGAGAGTGAGAGATTGAAGATTGTAGTTAGGTGAGTTGTGACAACAGGAGAAAGAGACTGGAGGAGATGTGAGGGGATGGGGTCGGTAGTGCATGTAGTCGGACGAGAGGAAGAGAGGAGTCTGGAGACTTCTTCTTCTGTGATGGGATCAAATGTGGAAATTGAGCCAGGGGAAATGCAGGGTGGGATGGGAGTCACAGCACTTGGTGGTTGAGAGCAGATTTCCTGACGGATAGTATCTATTTTTTCTATAAAGTGGGAGGCCAGGTCATCAGCACAAATGTCTGTGATAGGGGCTTGTGCTTTTGGCCTGAGGAGGGAGTGAAAAGTGTCAAAAAGTTTCTTGGGGTTGTTGGCTAGTGAGGAGATCAGTGTGGTGAAGTAGGTCTGTTTGGCGAGGTGAAGGGCAGCATTATAAGTTCTTAACATGAATTTAAAGTGGATGAAGTCTTCTGGTGTGCGGGTTTTTCTCATAGGCGTTCAGCACTCCTAGAGCATCGCTGGAGAAGGTGAGTTTGCGATGTGAGCCAGGGCTGTTTTACTGTGTGTTTGGAAGTTCTGAGGGTGAGCGGTGCTACTTGGTCAAGGGTGCTTCTAAGAGTGTCATTGTAGTGCTGAACAGCCAGATTAGGACAAGAAAAAGAGGAGATTGGGGACAGCGAAGAGTGTAGGGAGTCTGAAAGTGTCTGAGGGTTAATGGCTTGCAGATTTCTGAATGTGCGGTAGGTAGGAGTTCGCTGGGGTGGTGGAGGATTTGTGAGCGTGAAGGAGAGAATGTTGTGGTCAGAGAGTGGAAGCGGTGAGTTATTTAGGTGGGAAATTGAACAGAGGCGGACAAAGACCAGGTCAAGGGTGTTGCCATCCTTGTGTGTCTCAGAGGTTGAAAGCTGTGAGAGGCCTAGAGAAGTGGTTAGTGATAGAAGCTGAGATGCAGATGTGGAAGTAGGACTGTTAATGGGGATGTTGAAGTCTCCAAGGATAAGGGTTGGTAGTTTCGAGGACATGAAGTGCGGCAGCCAGGCTGAGAAGTGGTCAAGGAACTGGGTGGATGAGCCTGGGGGCCGATATATGACCGCTATTCTGAGGGAGAGGGGATGGAAGAGCCTGATGGTGTGGACCTCAAAAGAAGGGAATGAGAGTGATGGAATTGGGGGGATGACCTGGAAAGTGCATTGTGGGGACAGGAGTATGCCAACTCCACCACCATGTCTGTTTGTGGGTCTCGGGGAATGGGAGAACTGTAAGCCACCATAGGAAATGGCAGCAGGGGAGACCGTGTCAGAATCCTGAATCCAGGTTTCAGTGAGGGCCAACAGATGAAGAGAGTTGTTCAGAAAGTAGTTGTGCAGGAAAGATAGTTTATTGCATGCAGACCTTGGATTCCAGAGGGCACAGTTGAAAGAAGGAGATGAGGGAGTGCAAGTAATATTAACAAGATTATTATGGTTTCGAAATGAGGTAGGGTAGGGATTGAGGTTGGGGGATGGTGGACCAGGGTTGGGGGAGATGTCCCCTGAAATGAAACATTATATTTATGTATTGAGCAATACATGGGGCTCATTCTTTATGGAGCAATATATGGGACCTATTATATACTGTATAGAGCAATATGGGACCCATTATACAGTATGGAGCATTATATGGGGCTCATTATTCTGTATGGAACATTATATGGGGTCTCTTATATACTGTATGGAACAATATATGCGGCTCATTATACAGTATGGAGCAAAATATGGGCTCATTATACTGTATGGAGCAGCATTATATGTGGCTCATTATACTGTATTGAGCATTATATAGGGTCCATTATTCTGTATGGAGCAATATATGGGGCTCATTATTCTGTATGGAGCGCTATGTGCTGCCCATAATATTGTATGGAGGACTATACTGTCCAATTTCTGATCTATTGTAGAATTTACAATAGATATCACTCATGTAATGTAAGAAGTGAAATCTTTGGCATTGTACTTTACCTAAATTTTTTTGCCGTATCTGTGCATCATGAATTGTGGTATGTGTTAAAGGGGCCCACTGAGACTCTTTCACCCGGGGCCCACGAAAACCTGGAACCTTCCCTGGCCGGCTCCCTGCTGTGAACGATGGGAGCAGGCACCCCAGTGAGAGCCACTGAATTCTCTCACTGGCTCTCACTGGGCGTAAAATTCTGGGTTTCTGAAGACATAACTCCGCCCACCTGACCCAACCCATCCCCATTCATCAACAATTGACTGACTGCAAGTAGGCGGGGTTTCAGCCATTGGTGGGCGCAGTTTCAGCCATATTGACGTTATCTTAACCTCTGAATGACCACAGCTTTTATCAGTTTTGTGTTTTCATTTTTCGCTCCCCTTCTTCCCAGAGCCATAACTTTTTTTATTTTTACGTCAATATGGCCGTGTGAGGGCTTATTTTTTGCGGGATGAGTTGTACTTTTGAACAACATTATTGGTTTTAGCATGTCGTGTACTCGAAAATGGGAAAAAAAAATTGTAAGTGTGGTGAAACAACAAAAAAAAGTGCAATCTCACACTTGTTTTTTGTTTGGCTTTTTTACTAGGTTCACTAAATGCTAAAACTGACCTGCCATTATGATTCTCCAGGTCATTACAAGTTCATAGACACCAAACATGTCTAGGTTCTTTTTTATCTAAGTGGTGAAAAAAAATCCAAAGCTTGCTAAAAAAAAAAAATTTGTACCCGTAGCGTCTCCATTTTTCGTTATCTCGGGTTGGGTGAGGGGTTATTTTTTGCATGCCGAGCTGACATTTTTAATGATACCATTTTGTTGCAGATATGTTCTTTTGATCGCCCGTTATTGCATTTTAACCCCTCTCTGACATTAGATGTACTATCCCGTCCATAAAACCCGTGACAATCTGCCCATGGACGGGATAGTACGTCATAGGGGATCAGCTGCGCTCCCGGAGGGAGCGCAGCTAATCGCCGCCGGGTGTCAGCTGATTATCACAGCTGACACCCGTGACTGTGTGTCAGGAGCGGTCACGGACCGCTCCCGGCACATTAACCCCTTGCACACCGCGATCAATCAAACATGATCGCGGTGTACTGGGGGCACAGGGAAGCATCGCGCAGGGAGGGGGCTCCCTGTGCGCCCCCCTGAGACCCTCAGACCAGCGCGATGTGATCGCGCTGTTCTGAGGGCTTCCTCCCTCCCAGGACCCGGATCCAAGATGGCGCCGGGGTCCTGGAGGGAGGCGGCTTCCTCAGTGCCTGCTGAGAGCAGGCACTGAGAAGCCTGCTGCACTGCCTGAGCGATCGCTGGTGTGACAGAGTGCTGTGCACACTGTCACACCAGCGATCTGATAAAATACAGTGATGTCCCACCCTGGGACAAAGTAAAAAGGTTAAAAAAATAAAAATAAACATGTTTTAAAAAAAAATCCAAAATAAATTAAAAAAAAAAAAAAATATTCCCCAATAAATTCATTTCTTCCTGTAAATAAAAATACCAAAACAATAAAAGTACACATATATGGTATCGTCGCGTCCGTAACGACCTCCCCTATAAAACTGTCCCACTAGTTAACCCCTTTAGTGAACCCCTTAAAAAAAAAAACAAAGCAAAAAAATCAATGCTTTATCATCATACCGCCGAACAAAAAGTGGAATAACACGCGATCAAAAAGACCGATATAAATAAACAAGGTACCGCTGAAAACGTCATCTTGTCCCGCAAAAAACGAGCCGCCATACAGCATCATCAGCGAAAAAATAAAAAAGTTATAGCTCGCAGAATAAAGCGATGCAAAAATAATTATTTTTTATATAAAATTGTTTTTATTCTATAAAAGCGCCAAAACATAAAAAAATGATATAAATGAGGTATCGCCATAATCGTACTAACCCGAAGAATAAAACTGCTTTATCAATTTTACCACACGCGGAACAATAAAAACGCCTCCCCCAAAAGAAATTCATGAATTGCTGATTTTTGTTCATTCTAACCTCCCAAAAATCGAAATAAAAAGCGATCAAAAAATGTCACGTGCTCAAAAATGGTACCAATAAAAACGTCAACTCATACCGCAAAAATAAGACCTCACATGACTCTGTGGGCCAAAATATGCAAAAATTATAGCTCTCAAAATGTGGCGATGCAAAAAACTATTTTTGCAATAAAAAGCGTCTTTTAGCGTGACAGCTGCCAATCATGAAAACCCGCTATAAATAGTAAATCAAACCCCCCCTTTATCACCCCCTTAGTTAGGGAAAAATAATAAAATTAAAAAAAAGTATTTATTTCCATTTTCCCATTAGGGTTAGGGTTGCGGCTAAAGTTAGGGTTAGGGTTGGCGCTAAAGTTAGGATTAGGGTTGGGATTAGGGGTGTGTTAGGGTTAGGTTTGTGGTTAGGGTTGGGACTAGGGTTAGGGGTGTGTTGGGGTTAGGGTTGGAGTTAGAATTGGGGGGTTTCCGCTGTTTAGGCACATCAGGGGCTCTCCAAATGTGACATGGCGTCTGATCTCAATTCCAGCCAATTCTGCGTTGAAAAAGTCAAACGGTGCTCCTTCACTTCTGAGCTCTGCCATGCGTCCAAACAGTAGTTTATCCCCACATATGGGGTATCAGCGTACTCTGGACCCCAAGAGTTATTGTGCAATTTGTCCTATTTCTTCTGTTACCCTTGGGAAAATAAAAAACTGGGGGCGAAAATATCATTTTTGTACAAAAAAAAATATTTTTTTGTTTTTACGGCTGTACATTATAAACTTCTGTGAAGCACTTGGGGCTTCATAGCGCTCACCACACATCTAGATAAGTTCCTTGTGGGGTCTATTTTCCAAAATGGGGTCACTTGTTGGGGATTTCCACTGTTTAGGCGCATCAGGGGCTCTCCAAATGCGACATGACGCCCCCAGACCATTCCATCAAAGTCTGCAATCCAAAACATCACTACTTCCCTTCCGAGCCCCAACGTGTACACATACAGTAGTTTTCTCCCACATATTGGGTATCAGCGTACTCAGGACAAATTGGACAACAACTTTTGGGGTCCAATTTCTCCTGTTACCTGTAACGAATGGAAGCGGAGGCAGAGGTGGTGAAGTTCACATTCGTATTTATTTTTTAATGTGGAACCTCGAGACCGCGGTCCGGGGGGCTCCGAAGGGGGCGTAACTAGTGAGCCCCGGGTACCCGTAGTAAGGCCCCTCGAACAGGACCAGAATGGAATACCCGGAGGACACAGGTGCTACCTCCAGTTAGACCCCGGACACGTGGCAGCTGTCCCAGATGGACCAAAAGGGTAACAAGTATTCTTGACGGAGAAGGGTAAGGTCCTGGTCCAGAACGGATGGTAGAAGGCTGGCTTCAGTGACCTTGTCACGGTCCACGGTTACGGATGGCTGATGGCGGAACGGGATGACACTTGCGCCAGTAATAGCCGAGATTGTCCAGATTAGCCAGATACGGGTTAGCAATGATCTGAGGAGACAAACAGTATCAGCGAAGCACAGAGACTGCAGACGCAGCGCAGACAGAACAGGAACAGAACCGGATGTAGCAATGATAGAACACGTTGCTCCGGCACTCCCTAATGGTGGAGTGACCAGATATAGTACTGAGTGCGCAGCCATTGGATAATTAGCTATTTCAAAAGATGCACGCTGCCCCTTTAAGAGAGGCAATGGGCGCGGCCTCGCATCCTAAGCCGACTGTCTGGAGGCCTGCCAGCAGCGTGCCAGGAAGTGGAGAAGGACTCAGGACGCCGGAGAGCAGATGGTACAGGAGACCCCAGCCCACGCACAGACCGCCGCAGAGGGACAGCCCGAGGAACAGGTGAGTGAGCAGAACGGAGTGCAGAGGCAGCGCTGGGACCGGGTGTAACAGTATCCCCCTCTTTACTCCCCCTCTTTTTCAAGCCTGCGTGAAATCTTTTAAGAAGAAGAGGGGCCTGGATGTTCTCTTTAGGCTCCCAAGACCTCTCCTCAGGACCAAAACCCCTCCAGTCCACCAGGTAATAGATCTTACCTCTTACTCGCTTAGAGGCCAAGATATGTTTTACCTCAAAAACATCATCCTCAGAGACCGGATCAGGAGTGGTACCCGGGTCCTTAAAAAAGGAGCTCAACACTACTGGTTTGAGGAGGGAAACATGAAAGGAGTTAGGTACTCTTAGAGAATTAGGCAATTTCAGTTTATAAGAGACCGGGTTGATCTGTCTCAAAACTTCAAAGGGACCAATGAAACGAGGACCCAATTTGTACGATGGTAACTTCAGACGGATGTACTTGGAGGAGAGCCATACCTTGTCTCCTGGACGAAAGATGGGAGCCTCCAAACGTCTTTTGTCCGCATGCGTTTTCATACGTTGAGAAGCTTTCTCCAAAGCCGACCTGGTCTCTCTCCAAATGTCCGAGAAATTCTTTGACAAGGTATCGACTGCCGGAACATCCGACAATCCTGAGACAGGAAGAGGAATTCCGGGTTGCAGTCCAAACACAATCTGAAAGGGAGACTTTCCAGAAGATTCACTTACTTGATTGTTGTAGGAAAATTCCGCCCAGGGCAGTAATTCTACCCAGTCATTATGATGAGCGTTGACGAAGTGACGCAGGTATCCAGCCAGGATTTGATTGATCCTCTCCACTTGCCCATTAGACTGGGGATGATATGCAGAAGAAAAATCTAGTTCAATTTTTACCATTTTACAGAGTCCTCTCCAGAACTTAGAGGTGAACTGGACGCCCCTGTCGGACACGATGTGGAGAGGAAATCCATGTAGACGAATTTTGGTATGCTTCAATAACCTTCATGGGAGGCTAGAAGTTGCCACAACTCGATCGCCTCTGCTACATACAGGCAATGCTCAGATCGCCTGTATGTAGTAGAATTACTGCAATGCTATGAGCGCCGACCACAGGGTGGCGCTCATAGCAATCTGGCATCAACAACCATAGAGGTCTCAAGGAGACTTCTGGTTGTTATGCCGACGCACCGCTGACCCCCGATCACGTGATGGGGGTCAGCAGTACGTGTATTTCCGGTCCGATGGCCAGAAGTGCACGTAAAATGCCGTTGTCAGAATTTGATAGTGGCATTTAACTAGTTAATAGGCGTTGGCGGATCGCGATTCCACACGCCCCTATTGCGGGCACATGTCAGCTGTTCAAAACAGCTGATATATCCCGGCTTTGATGCGGGGGTCTTGACCTAGGATGTACTATTCCGTCCGAGGTCAGAAAGGGGTTAAATATGTGTTCACCTAAGGTCCCTATTACTCCTCCCCAACTATAGGCCGGCCCTACAGTTAACCCTGTCACCCCTACTAACAGGAACTGCAGCCTCCAGGAGGATAACACATACAATCCAGTACATTTTCATACATGTAAAAAAACAAGGGTCTTCAGAGAGGTGCCACGTCATCCTCTCTACCCCTATGCAGACAGGATCAGTTAAAGGGTCAGATTTATCCCTTGGGCCGCAGTTATGCCAGGTGTCCTACGGTATAGCATAGTGTAGAAAGCTTCCTTCCATGCTAAGCTTTTAACTGTGACTATACTACTTGCAGTGGCCTTACTGCACAGGTTCCTCCCAAAACTCTGCTTGCTAGGGTTGGTTTGACATTTTTTCAGTAGATAAGCTATCTGTTTACATTGGCAGAATATTTGTTCCGGTATTGTAGCATATTCACACTGCATGTTTGCATAACTTTGCAGTACTTACATAGCTTTCTTCAGCATACAAACAGCACAGAAGTGCAATTCTAGAATAAATGTCAAAACTAAGCAGGATTATTAGAGTGGATCTCTGACCGAGAAAGGAGAATGATTTCTTTCTTGTAGATTTCAGGCTAATCTTTCATGAACGTACCTTTCCGCCCTCCAGCACTGATCCTCTTTGCTAGGCACACTCTCTCTAGCATCTTCAGCAGTGCTGGTAGGGATGTTGGGTAGAGCAATGTTCCTGAATATTCAACTGATTGATCCTCTGAACAGCTCAGCTAATTAGCCAATTGCAGGGCAGGTTTGGTTTTCCAGGCCAAGCAGAGTTCCTGGCGCCATTTTTAACTTCTGTGCCAGCTACTGTATACTCTATTCTACCCTTGTGTGTTTATAGGATTTTTATTTTAGTGTTCCAACCCAGATTTCTCCCTGACCATTGTGGTTCGATCTTGGATTGTCTCACTACTCAACATGTTTATTCTGCTTTCCCTTCTGGACTCTTCATGATTCTAATTTATTAAACAGAAAGCAAAATATATATATATTTTTAAACATTTTTATGCCTCATCAAAAAAGCACATCCAGTAAATGCACTGGGATTTTTTTCAGGAAATGCTTTACTGCAAAGAAGAAAACACAATTGCTGTTTTCAAATAAAATATTTTAGGAACTGATACTTTAGCAAAAAAACATTTTTTTCTGCAGTTTTTCAAGTGAATCTGTAACAAAATTGTTGCTATGTAATCTGAGAGCAGCATATGGGGATGAGACCCTGATTCCAGCAATTTGTCACTTGCTGGTCTACATGCTGTTATTTTGATACAATCACAATTTTCTCTGCTCCAAATCTAGCAGTGCTCAGAATGCTGAGCTGTGTATAACCCGGATTACTCCACTGATTGGCTGCTTTCTGTGTACACTGTAGATTGGCAGAAAGCTGCTAATCAGTGATAGGAGTAGAGTTAGGCCGGTGTCACACTTGCGTGTGTGATGCGAGAAAAATCGCTCGAGTCTCTCGCATCAACACACAGCACTGCCGCCGGCACTCGGACCGGAGTGTGCGGCTGCATATAAATACATGCAGCCTCACGCTCCGGTCCGAGTGCCGGGTGTTGATGCGAGAGACTCGTGCGAGTTTCTTGCATCACACAGGCAAGTGTGACACCGACCTTACACACAGCAGTTGACCAGGAGGCATCAGACACCTAGTCCTGTAGTGATAATCTCCTGCTGATAAAACACTGATATTATTGAAAGAGTAACACACAGCCCAGTAAGTGACACATCACTGGAATCGGGGTATCTGTCCCTACATCATTGCTGCTCTCAGATTACATAACAAAAACTTGCTGACAGATTCCCTTTCACTCAGTAGATATGGGGCAGCTTTGAACCATGTGTGTACAAGCCTTAGACTATGAGGGCTAATTCTCTATTTTATTCATATCTAGGATCATGTGAAATTCATTTTTATCCTCTGAACACTTTATGAAATATTTCCAAGTTCATTTAAAGAAAATCACAATCAAATAGTAAATATTACAAAGTGAAAAAGTTCTGTACATAAATAATCTGCGAAATAAAGCTGCAATCACATATTATTCAATATCTTAAGTGACACATCAGGGGCCAGTTAGCTCTTGTGGTCACCATTCTCTGGGTACCACAGTCGGCACAGGAAGAACTTCAAATCACACAGTGGATGCAATTTAATATTACCTATAACGAGCTTTACTGTCTTTATACACAGCAAAACATGTACATATACAAAATAAACATCTTGGCTACTAATAAAACATCAGGTTTCCTAACCTATATAGTAAAAGAAACAATGTCACTTTTAGGTAAAAAAAAAAGGGGGAAGAAGCCAGCGCCGCACATGGTCAGCATATAATACATAAAGTGCATATGAGAATGCCTTGTCGTGGCGGGGTGGCTCAAAGAATTGATCAATTATTTGCCAAATGTCTCATTTTTAATACAGATTAGAATCCAATATGTGCATATGCACTTTATATATTGCATGCTGACCATGTGCGGCGCTGGCTTCTCCCCTTTTTTTACTTAATGTCACTTTTAGCGTCGGTTTACACTTACATGCTGTGAATTTTCCATCCTGAAAATTCACAGTAAAGTGAATGAGTTTTACCTTAAAGAAGCACTCCTCCTCCCATCAGTTTTTATCCTCTTATATTGCAGTCATCATATTATATAGCACTGTGCACTTACAGTTGCTCATTTTGCCTTTCTACCCAGTTATTTCTTCTCTTTTCCATTAGGTCTCTTTAATCACGTGATTAAAAATGGACTAGCTTAATTATTATTATTATTATACATTTATATAGCGCCATTTATTCCATGGCGCTTTACATGTGAAAAGGGGAAATATAGACAAGTACAATAAACATGTGTGAGACAAGGGACAGACAAGTACAGAAGTACAGAAGGAGAGAGGACCCTGCCCGTGAGGGCTCAGCTCACAGTCTACAGGTTAATCCTAAGCTCTATGTATAAACAGGAAGTCTCTTTTCTCTGCATGAGTCATCCTTAGAACTACAATGCTACATCACTTAAGGCTGTGTGCACACATTGCGGATTTGTTGCAGATCCGTTGTGGATTTTCCGTGCGGAATCGCTGCAGATCCGCAAGTGTTTAACAGTACAATGTTAAGCAATGGTGAAAAAAATTGCTGTGCACACGCTGCAGAAAATTCCGCATGGATTCTGCAGCGGTTTATTTTCCGCAGCATGTCAATTCTTTGTGCGGATTCCACAGCATTTCTACACCCATTTCATTATAGAAAACCGCAGGCCAAAAAAATGCAGGAAAATCCACATTAAATCCGCACAAAAAAATTGTGGATTTTTACCTGCTGATTCTGCCAAGAGATGCAGAATCCGCTCAACAAATTCCTGAGCCCAATCCGCAACGTGTGAACATACCCTAACACTGAAGGCCCTTCCCCACAACATTGATCTATAGAAGGAGTCTATAATGTAACTGCATTCCGCCTCCCCTTCACAGAATAAGTGGCAGCTGAAGATGACTTTTGGAGAGCTGATTTGTATTTATTAAAAAATACAGCAAAACCCAATTTTCTTGAGATTCCGCCTGAAAAAGAAAGAACACAGTATGTGGATAAGATTTTAAGAAGCACTCCCGTCATCCTCTTAATTATATTGCAGTCATATTATACAGCGCTGTGTATTTACAATTGCTCATTTTGCCTTTCTGTCCAGTTTATTCTTCTCCTTTCTCTGCTCTATGTAGGAAGTCTCTTTTTCCCTGCATGAGTTGTCCCCCTCTTTGCTATGTGTTATGGAGAGACTTCTCTATAACTTATTTCATGTGGTATGGGGACTTCTTTGTAGATCATATGTGTATAGAGCAAGGGAGGATTCTTCAGAGATGCTCCGCTCACAACTGCATTCTTTACTTCTAGTTTTCTGCTCTGTCTGAACAATGAAAATTATGGCAGTGCTTGATCCAATTTATGATAGACATCAACACGGTCTGATGGGTCTCATTGACTATAGTGTTTTTGGTCTGGCTTTTGTCAATGTGTCAGCACTCTGCATTATTTTTGTTCAATAGTTTAGGTGGAAACTACAATGCAGACCTCGACGCAGATGTGAACACAAATTATTCCATTGAGCTCTGCCATAACTGGTGCTATATATGCAATAAATCAGTTCTGGTACTGTATTTATGTTATGAGCTGGGTTATGGTGCTATATTTATGTACTGAGGTTGGTTCTGGTGCTGTATTTATGTTCTGAGGTTGGTTGTGGTATTTTATGCATAATTCTTGGTTACGCTGCTGTATCTGTTAAACTTGAATTTTATAGTGTTTCAGTATGGTTAATGGTTATTCCCATGTTATCACCTATCCGTTGAACATGTGAGAACTTCCCAAGTGGGGAGATGGTGGTCAAACTGCTGGAACTCCCAACAGATCTCAGCTATTTCCAACAGTCCCATAGATAATGAATGTATAGGTTATAACTTCTAAACATGGGAATAACAGTTTAACTCTAAAGTTAAAGAGTAACAAAACTTGTATTTATTTATTTTCAGATTACTTAACAAAACCTGCTGACAGATTCCCTCTCACTCCATAGATGTGGGGCAGCTTTGCACCATGTGTGTACAAGCCTTAGACCAGTGATGGCGAACCTTTTAGAGACCGAGTGCCCAAACTGCAATCTAAAACCCACTTATTTATCGCAAAGTGTCAACACGGCAACTTAACCGGAATACTGAGGTTTTAGATTAGAAAAAACAACTCCATACTGTATAATGGCCACATATGATGCTGCATACTGAATAATGGCCACACATGATGCTCCATACAGTATAATGGCCACACATGATGCTCCATACTGTATAATGGCCACACGTGATGCTCCATACTGTATAATGGCCACACGTGATGCTCCATACTGTATAATGGCCCCACATGATGCTCCATACTGAATAATGGCCCCACATGATGCTCCATACTGAATAATGGCCACACATGATGCTCCATACTGTATAATGGCCCCACATGATGCTCCATACTGTATAATGGCCCCACATGATGCTCCATACTGAATAATGGCCCCACATGATGCTCCATACTGAATAATGGCCACACATGATGCTCCATACTGTATAATGGCCCCACATGATGCTCCATACTGTATAATGGCCCCACATGATGCTCCATACTGAATAATGGCCACACGTGATGCTCCATACTGTATAATGGCCACACGTGATGCTCCATACTGTATAATGGCCCCACGTGATGCTCCATACAGTATAATGGGCCCACGTGATGCTGCATACTGTATAATGGCCACACGTGATGCTCCATACTGTATAATTGCCACACATGATGCTCCATACTGTATAATGGCCTCACATGATGCTCCATACTGAATAATGGCCACACGTGATGCTCCATACTGTATAATGGCCCCACGTGATGCTCCATACTGTATAATGGCCACACGTGATGCTCCATACTGTATAATGGCCCCACGTGATGCTGCATACTGTATAATGGCCACACGTGATGCTCCATACTGTATAATGGCCACACGTGATGCTCCATACTGTATAATTGCCCCACGTGATGGTCCATACAGTATAATGGGCCCACATAATGCTGCATACTGTATGATGGCCACACGTGATGCTCCATACTGTATAATGGCCCCACATGATGCTCCATACTGAATAATGGCCACACGATGCTGCATACTGTATAACGGCCCCACATTATGCTGCATACTGTATAATGGCCCCACGTGATGCTCCATACTGTATAATGGCCCTACATGATGATCAATACTGAATAATGGCCACACATGATGCTGCATACTGCATAATGGCCACACATGATGCTCCATACTGATTAATAACCACACGTGATGCTCCATATTGAATAATGGCCTCACATGATGCTCCATACTGAATAACGGCCCCACATAATGATGCATACAGTATAATGGCCCCACATGATGATGCATACAGTATAATGGCCCCACATGATGATGCATACTGCATAATGGCCCCATATACTGCTGCATACAGTATAATGGCCCCACATGATGATGCATACTGAATAATGGCCCCATATACTGCTGCATACAGTATAATGGCCCCACATGATGATGCAAACTGAATAATGGCCCCATATACTGCTGCATACAGTATAATGGCCCCACATGATGATGCATACTGAATAATGGCCCCACATAATGATGCATACAGTATAATGGCCCCACATGATGATGCATACTGAATAATGGCCCCATATACTGCTGCATACAGTATAATGGCCCCACATGATGATGCATACAGTACAATGGCCCCAGATGCTCCATATTGAATAATGGCCTTGCATAAAAAAAAAAAAAAACTACTCACCTCTGCCCGTTCCAAAGCTGATCTCGTCTCTTCATCTATCAATCCTATCTGTGGGCACGGGCGCCATCTCGACAACAGCGCCGCCACCACTCTCCTCAGCCCGCGCCATCCCCATCCTCAGCACATGCGCAGACTGATGGAACGGCGCGCGGCCCGATGGGAGAGTGCAGAAGCCAGAGGAGAGTGGTCGCTGCACCGGCTCTAGTCCAGGAGATTACGAGCGGACTGAGGAGAGTGGTGGTGGCGCTAGTTTTGGGTAGATGGTACGCGTGCCCAGCGAGAGGGCTCTGCGTGCCCCCTCTGGCACGCGTGCCATAGGTTCGCCACCACTGCCTTAGACTATGAGGACTAATTCTCTAGTTTATTTATATCCAGAATCATGTGAAATTCATTTTTATCCTCTGAACTCTTCATAAAATATTTCCAAGTGCATTTAAAGAAAATCACAATTAGGTAATTATGTTTTGTTTTAAAGGAATTGTCCACTACTGTCAGGGTTGGACTGGCCCACCAGAGAACCAGTGGGCCCTGGCTTCTCCTTCAGTAGAGTTCATAGTGCAAACCTTGCAGCTGCTATGGGGCTCTTCAGTTGGGGGAAAAGGTGGGCTGTTATGATATGGTAGCCGAGGAGAATAGTAACAAAAATAGCCAAGGCAGCCAGTCACCCAGAGAGGTTGACAACTAATGGATTGCAGACTCCTAAACTAACCGCACAACTAGAAGCAGCCGTGGGTCGTACCTACGATGACTTAGACGCCTCGTCACAGCCGGAGAGTTAGCTAAGCCTAAAGAAAGAAAGGGGAAAGCTAACTGCCGCGGAGTAGAGCCCCCAAAGGTATAGGTAGCCCCCACACATATATTGGCGGTGAGACAAGATGAAATACAAACGCAGGCAGAAAACAGAGTAAGCAAACGCAGGGGCCCAATCTGTCTAGATAGAACAGGACAGAAAAGAATACTTTCTGCAATTCAGCAAAACCCTAGGAAAAATTCCAACACTTCTGATTCCAAAAAATACTGAGACCACACGATCTCTCCCCGCTATATCAGAACTCTGGTGTGAACAGGTAGCTACCTAGCAGCCACTGAAATAACAGGGACTGAACAAATGAACAGAGATAACTGAGGAACAGAGAACAGCGCAGGCCCCAGCAGGGGGACCCGGCTGACCTCACACAGAAGGCAGAGAAACAAAAGAAAACAAAACCACAGAAACAAGCAAAAAATAGCTTATCTGAAAGTTGTAGGACACCACAGCAAGCTGACTTCCAAACTGGACAAGGAAGAGACAACTAATCACCGGCAAGGATCATGGGAAAGTTACTCCCTTAAATCTCCCCAGTCATCACTCCCAGATTGCCAATCGTCCGCAGCTGAATCCTCAGTTGAAGGGCCTCTGTCAGTCAAGGCAGCTTCATTAATATCAACAGCCACCAGAGGGAGCCCCAACTCAGAATCCAGAGCATTCACAACACTGGGCCCTCAGAATCAAATCCTCCGGCGGGCCCAATGTTCTTCTGTCTGACACTGACTACTGTACAATACTATGAAGAATAGGTCGACTATGCAGGCTAAAGTGATACTGACCTCCCGGATTGGTGCCAGTCCTCCAACATCAGCGCTACGTCCCCCGGCAGTCTCATAAAATTATGGCAGATAATTACTGCAGCCTCCAGTATATTGTCAGAGCTGAAAAACTGTAGTGCACAACCCTTTAAAGGTGGCAGGTCACTATATTGTGAGTGGCAGACGTGATCGCTCTGCACTGTGACTGATAGCTTGCTCTGCACACACACATTTGGAGCTGTCTGTCAATCATAATGCCATTACAGTCGACAGTCACAGTTTCATGAACGATGACGGCGACTGCTCCGTGCACGCCCCATGGCTGAAAGGCCCCCGATAACCATGCTTCCAGTACGGTGGCTGGGCAGCATGTTAATGCCATGTACAGGAAGACTGACGCTATATCTGCTGCTGGTAAATAGCAGTTTTAAACATAACAGGTTCCATTAAAACAGGGATGTCAAAGTCAAACACACGTAGGGCCAAAAAAACAAATTTGCTACAAGCCGAGGGCCGGACTGACGCCGGCCCTGCTACCGGTGCATTGTGGGAAATGTAGTGTTGGTGCCAGGGCCGGCTCCAGGTTTTTATGGGCCCCGGGCGAAAGAGCCTCAGTGGGCCCCTTTAACACAGACCACGATTCATGATGCACAGATACAGCAGAGAAATATGGGTACAGTACAATGCCAAATACTTCTCTTCTTACATTACATGAGTGATATCTATTGTAAATTGTACAATAGCTCAAAAACCGCCAAACTCCCTCACAGATCCACAGTACAGACTGGACAGTACGCTCCTCCATACAATATTATGGCACCACAGTTCCCCTCAATCACCCATATAATCCCATGCAGGATTCACCCCCCAATATAATGCTCCATACAGAATACTGGACCCATATAATGCTCCATACAGGATACTGGACCCAATATAATGCTCCATACAGGATACTGGTCCCCATATAATGCCCCATACAGGATACTGGACCCATATAATGCCTCCATCAGGATACTGGTCCCCATATAATGCTCCATACGTATACTGGTCCCCATATAATGCCCATACAAAATATGGAGCTCTCCTCTGCGCTGTACTCGTTCTGCACTGTTACGCTCAGGAAGGCGCTGTGGAAAGACTCCCCATTATCATCATCATTGCCTCCCCATCATCATCATGGCCTCCCCATTATCATCAATGCCTGCCCATCATCATCATCCTCCCCATCATCATCAATGCCTGCCCATCATCATCTTCTCCCCATCATCAATGCCTGCCCATTATCATCATCTTCTCCCCATCATCATCAATGCCTCCCCATTATCAGCAATGCCTGCCCATTCATCATCACCTCCCCATCATCATCATCCCTGCCATCATCATCTTCCCCATATCATCAATGCCTGCCCATTATCATCATCTTCTCCCCATCATCACCAATGCCTCCCCATTATCAGCAATGCCTGCCCATTATCATCTTCTCCCATCATCATCATCAATGCCTCCCCATTATCAGCAATGCCTGCCCATTATCATCTTCTCCATCATCCCAATGCCTCCCATTATCAGCAATGCCTGCCATTATCATTTCTCCCATCATCATCATCAATGCCTCCCATTATCAGCATGCCTGCCCATTATCATCTTCTCCCCATCATCATCATCAATGCCTCCCATTATCAGCAATGCCTGCCCATTATCACTTCTCCATCATCATCATCAATGCCTCCCCATTATCAGCAATGCTGCCCATCATCACACACAGACAGCACACAAGCACTCTCTCACATAATTATACACACACACACACACAAAGCACCGCACTACATACACACAGACACACACAGAGACATACACACACACACGTCTTACCTGTCCGACGTCCGCGCGCTCTGTGCCACAGCCGGCCGCTGAATGATGACGTCATTCAGCGGCCTGCTGTGAGAGGAAGCGCCGCGCCCCCTGGAGCCCGGAGCTGCGGCAGCGGAGGCACGGGAGAGGTAAGTATTGTGCCAGCTGAGCAAGCGGGGGGGGGGCCCAGTGGCGGCGCTGACACCGCTCTCCTCCGCTAACGGGCGGGGGGGTGCCAGACTGCGAGTGGGCCCCCCCGCCTGCTCAGGGCCCCGGCACTTGCCCGGGTGTGCCGGGTGCTGACGCCGGCCCTGGTTGGTGCGTGCAAAACACCAGCAGGCGGCTGTGGCCTGCGGGCCGGATCTAATAGTAATTAAATATCATCCAGGGGGCCATAGATAATCAATTTGCGGGCCGGATATGGCCCGCGGGCCTTGACTTTGACATATAGGCATTAAAAGGACCTGTTACCAGGGTTACCGACTGACCAAAAATTCCTGGACAGTCTGTAAAAATAGGACACTTTTTCACACATCAGTGTCTGTATGCCAAAACCAGGAGTGGAACAATCAGAGAAAAACTGTAATCGAAACATTGACATCTGTTCTGTCATTGACAAACACTGATGAAATACTGCTGTGTGAACAAAGCCTGAGACTGAAGTAGCAGGGACTGTACAGAACAAGGCGAGCGCCCAGCAACCGGTCAGCTATCAGCGCAGCCTGTTACTCGCGGCTCTTTCCTCCGTTGCTATGGACACCGCTCACTTGTTGCGCACAGCTGTGAGCCCGCACGCGGTTCTCTCCTCGGTTACTATGGACACCGCTCACTTGTTGCGCACAGCTGTGAGCGCGCACGCGGTTCTCTCCTCCGTTGCTATGGACACCGCTCACGTGTTGCGCACAGCTGTGAGGCCGCACGGCCTGTACATGCACAATAACAACCAGCGGCTCCTGACTGACTGACACATCCGGCTCCGAGGCTGCTGTATACATGAATGGCATACGTCATGGAGTAGGCGGGGCTCCGGAGAAGAGTCTTGGCCAATCGCAGAGCCAGGCTCGGTGATTCGGGCAGCGCGGTGGGGTGACTCGCGGGAGGGTAGTTGTGAGGAACTGGCCGCATGGGGGCGCTGTGCACATGATGTGCGCAGGACATCCATGTACACATGGAGCGTGTATGAGCCTCGTCTCCTCGCACTGACAGCCCACACGTGCGCCCTCCTTCTGCCGCCATCTTCCTCCTCCCTCCCGGTGACTCCCCGGCCGTCCCTCTCCTCCCTCTTCGCTGAGCGCTCAGGCCGGGCATTTGATGTTCCGTCAGGAAGGCGGCGGCGGTGTGCTGGGATTACTGAGCGGCAGCAGCATGTCCCGCTACACAGACTGGTTGTACGGCGGGGTGGACCCCAGCCTGGCCGGGAACGGGGGCCCGGAGTGTGCCGGCTTCCTGCCCGCCGGCCAGCGGCTGCTGGAGACCCTGGTGCTGCTGCTGCTGTCCGTGCTGGAGATCGGGCTGTCCCTGAGGAAGATCTCGAGGGAAGCGCTGCCGGCAGTCACTGAGCGGCCGCACCAACGCCTGGGCCAGGACCTCCTGCTGGGGGCGCTCTGCCTCACCTTCGGGGTGGAGGTCGGCTTTAAATTTGCCACCAGGACTGTCATCTACCTGCTGAACCCCTGCCATGTGGTCACCATGCTACAGGTGAGTGAGTGCCCCATCAGAGGATGCTCAGTGACAGCTGCCATGACAGCTCCTGGGTGTGGTGCTGCCAGCCCTCACTGCGCCCTCTGGAGGATGGTGACATGTAGGGCCGGACCCCATCTGAGGCCACACTGTATCATGCACCATCCCACCTGCTCTGGGGGTGATAGTGGCCCCCTTACCTCCTGGGTGTGGCGCTGCCAGCCCTCACTGCGCCCTCTGGAGGATGGTGACATGTAGGGCCGGACCCCATCTGAGGCCACACTGTATCATGCACCATCCCACCTGCTCTGGGGGTGATAGTGGTCCCCTTACCTCCTGGGTCCCTGTGCGGCCGCACACGGTGAGGATCATCCCCTATACAGAGGGGTCACATCCTCTCCTGTGGGTGTAGTGTAGGAAGCCAAACCTAAAAGCATCAGCTGCCTGTACACATGCACGCACCGATTGTCTTAGTGCGCTTGCATTCTGTATAGGAAGCTGCTGTCAGAACAAGAGGGTCAGACATCTACATTTACTGTGCCGACTGATGTCCCACATCACCTGTAAGGTGGTTAGCTGTCCCCCCACATAGTGCAGGTGATGCAGGAGGAGGATACAGGTTTCAGAGAGTCCGAGTCACTCGTTCCTTTCTCTGCTGCCATGCTGACTGTCTCCAGGGGTTTGTGCAGTACACATTGTGGCCAGTTCATCCCAAAGTTGCATACAGCAATGCCGTAGGCAGAATGAGATGGATATGGCCGCTCACTGAATATTGGGGTCCTCTACCCATGCTGCCAGTGTGATAAGCGACCGAGGGTCTCTTTAGGGTGGGGTTCTGTCATTGAGGCATTCTGCGGTAGGACCAAGCGGTTTCATTCTTCAGCGCCCATGACAATGCCATCCCTGTAGTCACTGGGAAATGTTGTATGACATGGCATCCCTTGAATGTAGAGTATGTCTGAACACGCCCACGTGGAAAGTGGTCGATGGCTAAGAACAATTCATGGCAGAGGGACACTAAGCATTGTGCTGAGAGTGACAGCGGCTAGGTCACACTATTGTAAGGGGACGCCACTGCACCAGACATTACAAGTCCTAAGGGGACAGTGCTCCATTCAGTAAGAAGTGGCGGCTCCCTGGGGTGGTTCGGTGCTCCGTTCAGTAAGACACGGCGGCTCCTAGGGGCTCGGTGCTCCACAGGTAGTCTAGCCTAAGCACACATTGAAGTCAGCAGCTCCCTAGAATCACTCTTACTAGGCGCCTACTTAGAGTTTGACTCAAGAAGACAACTCCTCTTTAGAAGGAATCTGATCAGCCTGAAGCGATCCACCGCTGTCTGTGACAAGTTGGGACTGACCGTACATGCAGTATATGCAGCTGGATCCTGTGCAGATTTCTTGCTGAGCCCCACAGTTGTCCACAAACCTTATGACCTTTAACAATAAACAGGTAATTTGCAATGAACTTCTAATGCACCTGAAAGTGGCAGCCTCATCACAGTGTGCGCAGTGTGACTGCACTGTACGTGCCTGTGTCTGTGCGCAGTATGACTGCACTGTACGTGCATGTGTCTGTGCGCAGTGTGACTGCACTGTACGTACATGTGTCTGTGCGCAGTGTGACTGCACTGTACGTACATGTGTCTGTGTGCAGTGTGACTGCACTGTACGTGCATGTGTCTGTGCGCAGTGTGTGACTGCACTGTACGTGCATGTGTCTGTGCGCAGTGTGTGACTGCACTGTACGTGCATGTGTCTGTGCGCAGTGTGTGACTGCACTGTACGTGCGCGAGTCTGTGCACAGTGTGTGGCTGCACTGTACGTGCGCGAGTCTGTGCACAGTGTGTGGCTGCACTGTACGTGCGCGAGTCTGTGCACAGTGTGTGGCTGCACTGTGCGTGTGTCTGTGCGCGGTGTGTGGCTGCACTGTGCGTGTGTCTGTGCGCGGTGTGTGGCTGCACTGTGCGTGTGTCTGCGCACTGTGTGGCTGCACTGTGCGTGTGTCTGTGCACGGTGTGTGGCTGCACTGTACGTATATGCTATGTTCTCTATCAGGTTAGGAAATAGGCCGGTGCGCTTGTGGACAGTGTATGAGGACATGACATCAGAGAATGTTGTGCCATCATTACGCCATCTCACTGATTACCTATGTTGTGTCAGGGGCAGTATCCTAATAGAATATATTCATCAGTAGATTTCCTAATTAACCTTCTTGTAGGTCTTGTGTTCTTTATGGCCAAAGTGAACTTGCATTTATGTGCTACATGTATACGAGCTTAAATCAAGCTCAATTTTTGTGTTTTTTTGTTTGTATTTTTGCATTCTGTGCTAGCCGGGGTGTGGCCTCCTTCTCTCCTGAGCTGGAAATTACATTTAAAGGCTTCCCTAGGCTGGTGTCCACAGATCGGGACTGAGTCCTTTTGTCTGCCCTTATTCACACATTGAGGTCAACTTTGACACATGGTAAGGTTTTTAATTTTAGACAATGGAGGACCGTACCGATCAGGGTCACCTTGTCTGGTTGGATGGCTTTTATACTATTTTTGATAAAAAACAGTATTACTAAGAACCCTGTGTTATTTAAGTGCATTTTAACTTTTTACTTATGTAGTTCCAGTAGGGTTTATGTTTATTTTGCTTCTTGTAGGGTTTGTATTTCCTAATTATGCAGAATAGATCATCTCAGGACCCTACTGAACAGCAAGTTGTCCAACCTTTATAACAGGCTTTTTAACCTGGCCAGAGGTCTTCTATAGCCCCCCATACACAATATGTAACCATCAGCCAAATGATTGATTGCTTGGCAGCTATCCCATCTCCCCCATTCACATAACTCGACTTTTCGGGGCGTTCCTGTATTCTTTGAGAGAGAGGCTGCCAGACTCCTCCAGTGGCAACTTAGCTTCTCAAAACAAAAGGATCGGCCATCAAAGATCCGACTTGTCAGATCCTTCTCGCCCCCAACATCATCTGTCAGGGAAGAGTTGGAGGCCCCCATACATGTTAGCCTGTCTGCAGATATCTGCACGTTCGGCTGCCATTAGTCTAATGTGTATGGGTCTTTAGCTCATCATAGACTCGTCTTGCCTTATATCAGCCTTCCAGTCGGTTTTTGCAGTATACATGGAATATCACCTTTATTATTAATTTACAAAGCCTGTAGATTTAGCAGATAGGAGAACAATGGCAGTCACAGACGGTTGGCAGCTCCAGGATTCCATGTCCTTACATGTTATTCAGGGAGCCGCCAGCTGCCCCCTCTTGCTTTATGGCACATCATGCCGTGTGATGATGGGCAGCGAGCTCCCTGGTGGCTGAGTAACCTGGCGCTGGTGCAATTCTCTGCTGTCAGCATTGCCAGGGTGTTGGCTTGTTTGTTAGCAGGAATCTAATGTTGGCGTGATATTGTGAGGGCGACTTCCTAGGTAGAGAATATAGTGTCAGAAGGATCTGGAGGCTTCCCCTAAGAATGGGTGACTTAACACGTTCCCATATTGTGCATCACACCAAGTACTGAGTCCCAAAGTTCCTTATTATGGAAACTTCTGAAGTGCACTCCACATAATGAAGGTTGTATACCATTGGATGTCAGAGAGAGGTGCGGGGCGAGAACATTGGATAGATGCCAACTGCTGGGGGACCCTTTCCCCTGTTCGCCCATCGGCAAGTTCGAGCGCAAGCCCCTCTGATCAAAGGTCCGGATTCATCAAGTTTTGATGCCAGAATTCTGGCATCAAAGTTTAGAAAAGTTACAAAATTTAGGCACAACCTGGAGTTGTGCCCAAATTTTTGTGATTATTTTTCACACCAGTTTCTCCCAAATGGGCAGAGCTGGGGTGTGACCCACAGTTTATCTAATTAAGGATGAGCTGTGCGTCTGTACCTTACTGGTGTGAGATTTCTGGTGTAGCATACGGAGGCACACGCCACTTGTCAGGCGCTCCTGATCTATGAAGAGGTGTGCGCCGCTACGTGAATCGGGAGCATCTGACTCCAGCACCGCCCTCATCTAGACTGGTCTGAACAACCACGGTCTTGATGAATCAGGCCCAAAGTCTATGGCACCGATGGTAACAGCGGCACACGGCTCTTGCCTCAGAATTGTAGGTAAAATGTGTGACGGACGGCTGTGTGACTGCAGACTCTGAATACATGTGGCTTGTTTGTTGTCTGTTACCATAGGAACCATAGACACAAATACATTTTTGATTGAGATTTGCAACCATGCTGAATTTTTCTTCATTTTGGACGTATTGGAACAGTATGAAAAATAGCCGTAAAGGTGTACAAAGCTGAACATTCAACTCCAGGGAAGATGTAGAGTAATTTCTGTAAAACACGATCAACTTGTATTTTCAGTTATCGTATAAGAAGCAAGATAATTGTAGACTGACGCCGGGGTCTTGGGACAAATGACAGGATGTCTGTCCAGCTTCACACTGGTCACGCATAGTAATAAGTGGTTGTAACACCGCGTCAGGAGGATGTTTAGATGAAGTTAGGGGCATTCAGCCTTTCAGATTAAAAACTTATTTTTCAGTCGTCAAGTAGCAATAAAATCCATCATGGAATATAGAGACACTGGCACCGCGCTTCCAGCGCACGCTGCGTCCTTACTCGTGTCCTGTGCGCTTCATTTAATGCAGGTATATTTATTACAGAGTTTTTGATTATGGCTCCTGTGGATGACCTTGTTACAGTGGGGAAAAGTGAGCAGTACGTAAAATCCTAATGTTCCCCAGAGATCTTATCATCTCTTAGGGACTTAATGATATTAAAACAGTAATAAAAAGTCCCCACCACAATAAAGATGTGATTTTATTTCTTTTTTTTTTTTATATATAAAATACACTTTATTATATAGGTTTCCTGACCTCCTGTTTGTGTATTTTCTTGGTGAGTTCCAAGGAGGATATACCCTAGTTTACCGGATTCGATCCTTGGCCAGAAGAACCCTGTGATTAGCCTTGATTCCCACTGGGATCGCTTTCTCCCGTGTGTAGTGGTGGGAGCTGTTTGCATGTAATACGGTGTTTCCACATGCATGGCATGGTCATGTACTCTGAGGTTTTCCGAGACTCGGATCCCTACATCCGCCGAGTCTGTCTTCTGTGGGAAAAGGGTGGATCAGTTATTACAAAAACTTTTCCAAACTTTTTTTTTTCTTTGATATGGATCAGTTCTGGTCTGTAGACGATCTTATCAAGCCTATGCTCGGTCCTCTTTTCAAATGAACCGATGTCCTCAGATGTCATGGGGACATCTGAGGACATTTCCTTTCCTGCCACCTCCATTGAAGAGCACTGCGCTATTAGTAAACTTGTTTTGGGAGAACGATATGTCGAACAGGTTCCAGCGGGCGTGGTGTCTGTCGGCGTTCCAGCTTGTAGTGTTCATATAAAAGCTTTAATGATTGATTACATAACTCATATTACTAGCAAAACATTGCTGGTGTTGGGGCAGTCATTGTCTGTAGGCCTGAACCTGCAGAGATGTCTCCAGGATGGCAGGAGCTTTCCTACTAAATACATTTATGGCCTACCCACAGAATATGTGGTACATGTAGAACTGTTGAGGTCCCATCCGGTGGGTTCAGATATATTGCTGTTCATGTGATCCATACATTATACTGGTTGTTAGCAGCAGGGCTCTGGGCTGGGAGCCGTTTGTGATAAGTAGCTCCGACCTTATTTATGGTGGTGCCCTCTACTTTACCTTGTTAGATCAAGGAGGCTGCCTAATCTCCTTCTTCAGAGAGCACCCCTCTTCTCCCATCTTTCTGTTCTTCGAGGTAAGGGCGGCGATGGGGGCGCTCCTGAAGATTGTCAGTTTGGGCCAGAGGCATGGCCGAGCTTTTGGTCCAAACTGTGAGCTCTCCAATGCAGCAAGTAGAGACAGTTTTGCCTCTGCAGTATCGGAGGAGCGTGAGCGATACAGCAATGCGGTCAGCTTAATAGTGTTTATTGTAAGCTCAACAGGAGAGCTTGTAAGCGCTGCACTCCTTGCCTAAGACACCGGCCACTGGTGATGGCCTGCAGTGGTGCTGACAAACTAGTTAGTGGGAAATAAACTATAGCAGTAATAATTCCCTTGTTCTTCAGTATTTTTGATAAGTAAAATGATTCCTGGTGATGAGACGTTTCCTGAGATGGTGAAATGCAGTATTTGCTCATGAATGTACATATGGGATTTCCGCCTTGTCTGGTTCCTGATCGTCATTCATGTTGTGTGTGCTCTCCCTGTTTACCTGTGACGGGCTGACATTGTACACAAGAGCCTGCGGTTTGGCTGATCTACACCTATGTGTTTAACTCAGTGATGGCTTGGCAAGTACTCCATGTGAATGTTTCTCTATGATACAACTTATTACCAATCTCTCCTCTTTATTAACGGCTTCTATTATTATTACAGTCTGCAGTGCTGTTTTTGTTTCTCGTATAAAAATTGTGGAGATGTGGTGCGTGTTCTCCATCATTTCTCCATACAATTCCTCAGCACCACAGCCGTCTGGGTGAGGAGGGACCAAGTGTAGGTGTCCACTATTCTAGCGATTGTCGGGCTCCCAGCAGTTGGACATTCACTCATTCCCCCAAATCGTGCTATTAGGGCGACAGAAATGTGGCTGTATGCGGGACCGCACTGACGATTGCTGTAGTACAAAGTTGTAGGTAGGGTCTTCGGCTCCTCTTTGGCCCCTATTTACATTCCGTGCTAGCGGCACCTGCACAGAATGATCTCTAGGTGGGCTTAAATAAAATGGTGCCGTAATAACGAGCCAAGATCTGTGCAGACACCGGCGCCGTTTTTCCGGAGACTGCCAGAAAATCAATCTACGCATCCAGTCTCGTCGCTCGGTGCTTCATGGCGGAGCCAATCTAGTAAATACACCTTCACACCTGCTTGTTTTTCATTTAGCTCAAACCCCCATTTGACTGGTATCAGGTTTTGCTGCATATTTTGCCAAAACCTGATTATGTAGAATATTTTTTTTTGCACTAAACTCTATCAGCATGCACAAGAGACAAATCTAGCATAGCAAAAAAGCAATAAAAATCAAGCAAAACCTGCTTTTTTTTTTTTTTTACAGCAGCTTTTCCTGCCAAGAGATCAGGTTTTGCTGCAGAAAAAAAAACATTGAAAAAAACGCTTAGTGTGAACTTGCCCTTAAAAGTTTAACTCCATTTCCTCCACCCAGCTTGATTGATACTTCTCAGTGTCCCTCCTCCCTGCTGCTGTTGAAGCCTCACACTGCTCAGTCCAAGCTGCAGCAGTCAGGCTGGATGGACGTAGGCTGGATGGACGTGGACTGAATACACTTGGACTCGTGAGTTATTTCATTCTGTAGCTGGACTAATATGCCTATCTTACAGTCGGTATTATACAGCCATTCTGACATGGATTTTCAAAGTAAATACACCAGTCTAATCAGGACATCTATTAATGTATACAGTTTGCATTGTGAAATTGGTTGACAGATTCGCGTTTATACTTTCCCTCCACAAAGCTGCCGAGAGGCTTTTCTGTGAAATAAGCAGCTCTCTAGCCTGTATTCTAGAGGATGCTTTCTGGTTGTGTGCACCCCGGGCGATGAGTATTAGCACTGGGAACTATTACTCCAATTAGCCGATCACATATGCTCCATTATCATATGGCAGCGCTGAATTCCTCTGGGACTAGTTGCAGCCTAACAAATTGCCGCCCTGTGCTGCAGCCTCCCTGAGCATTGGTACTATATGTAAACAATCCCCTTAGGGGCTGTTACTAAGCATCTGACTTGTTACAATGAAACTGCACCATGATACATTGTTTTTAGAATTTTAGTTAACATTTTTTTTGATACTGTAATTACAAATACTAACCTCTCCTGTTATTATAGTAATGAAGGACCATTAAGTTTGTCTTGTTGATGCAGGTTAACCATTTTTTCTGCGGAGGATGTTAGTGCATCCAGGATACTATGGGCTTGAATCAAATGATTGCTGTTTGTGTGCGTAAAATAAAACGTTGACCTGCCAGTAACTTCTCCTCCTCCTGATCCCTGGGTGTACCGAACTGCTATTGCATATACCGGCAGAATGAATTGCTGCCAGATTCTTGATTCCCGGAAGGACTGCTTATCAGTGTCTTTGGAACATAATGTGTGTGACTCCGTATCATCCCCTTCTGGCTTGTCACCATTGTAGTGTGAAAGAGTCATTCTCAAGCTGGCAGATTATTCCACGCCTTGGGGAGCACGGACTTTTGCTCCGTCTCCAGTACTTGCATTGTGAGCCCCCTATACTAGAACATGGTCAGTGGTGACTGAAGGTGTTTGGCACACTTTTAGGACAGTTCACCTGTGATTCACTGTGACAGCTTGTGGAGGAAAAGAGAAAATCTGCCTGCAAAATACTATAGATTATAGGAATGTAAAAAATCTCAGACCTTCACCTGCAACTGGAATC
>JARQOD010000008.1:54232643-54374912 GCA_033576555.1 Oophaga sylvatica | reverse complement strand
TTCCCGCATACACCATGTTAAAGATAACCATGATCATGTGGATTTGGGGGATCAAACCTGCACCGATACGCCATGTAAACCCCACCGGGGGTATTGGGCCCAAAAAAAAAACTGCGATTCAATATTAATGATTTAAAAATTATTTTATCAATTTTACGGGAAAGTTTTTTCTGATCATCTTTAACAACAATAGTAAGAAAATCCCATAAGGAAAAAAACCAAAACTGATTCACCATGAGAAAAACCTTGCGGGAAGAGGACATTGAATAATCTACATCGGCCAAAATTTTTGAGAAAAAAAATTTAAAATTTTTACAAATCTACTGCTTCATTTTTTAATGGCAATTTGAATATCTCCAAATGTATAAAGAATCCTTAACAAATTTTATTGCAAGTCAATTTGGGGCTAAAAATGAACTTTACCCCCAAAACCATTTCAACATCATTGCCCCCCCCCTTAAAAAAGGACCGCTAACCTTTTTTTGGGGTTTTCTCCATTAACACAGGTTTGGGTTTTTGAGGGGAATGGGGGAGAAAATCTTCATGATTAAAAAAAAGACACCACTGGGCATTTAAAGGGGCTGTGCTTGGATCATTGTTTTTTCTTCTGTTAACCATGGTATCTCTAAAGAAACATGTGCGTCATCATTGCAATGCACAAAAATGGCCTAAAGGAAGGTATCGCAGCTAGAAAGATTGCACCTCATCAACAATCTTCGCATCTCAAGAACTTCAAGGAAGAGGTTCCATTGTTGCCAAAAAGGCTCCAGGGCGCCCAAGAAAACCCACACGCCGGGACCGCTCTTAAAAGTTTTTCAGCTGCGGGATGGGGCTACACAGTGCAGAGTTTTCTCAGGAATGGCAGCAGGCAGGTGTGAGTGCATCCACGCACTGTGAGGCGGAACCTTGGAGCAAGGCCTGGCCAAGGAGGGCACAAAGAAGCCACTTCTCTTCAGAAAAAACATCATGGACAGATGAATTCTGCAAAAGGTACAGGCAGTGGACTGCTGAGGACTGGGGTAAAGTTTTTTTTCTCTGATAAATCCCCTTTCGATTGTTTGGGAATCGGGAAAACGCCCATTCGGAGAAGACAAGGTGAGCGCTCCACCATCTTGTCTCATGCCAAGTTAAGCATCCTGAAACTTCAAGTGTGGGGTTGCTTCTCAGCCAAGGAAATCGGCTCTCTCAAAGTCTTGCTAAAAACACAGCCTGAATAAAGAATGGACCAGAATGTCCCCCCAAAAGCAACTTCTCCCAACCCCCAAAGCGTTGGCGACACAATCCCTTTTCCAGCATGAGGGCACCTTGCCATAAAGCAAAGGGATAACTAAATGGCTCAGGGAACAAAATATAGAGATTTTGGTCCATGGCCTGAAACTCCCCAGATCTTAATCCCATTTGAAACTTGTGGTCAATCATCAAGAACGGGTGGACAAACAAAAACCTAAAAATTCTGACAAAATGAAAGCATTGATTGTGCAAGAATGGACTGCTATCAGTCAGGATTTGTCCAGAAGTTGATTGAGAGCATGCCAGGGAGAATTGCAGAGGTCCGAAGAAGAAGGGTCAACAGCAAATATTGACTTCTGCATTAACCATTCTAAGGCCGGGGTCAGAAAACTACAAAAAATCAAACCATTTTAGTCGGTCGATTATCGGAACAAATGAAAACTCACCATCCGCCTGGCTCCGATTTTCCTTCAAAAATCGATTTAGTCGCATGGGTGTGTCTTGAACATCCGATTTTCTTCCACCACCGTTTTTTTGTCGCAGCTTTCCAAAAAGGACCAATAACGGTTTTGAGGCCTGATATCATTTAAATCATCGGAGAGCTATATTTAAGTGCTCTGCACGCTTGACCCTTACCTTTGCACTGGGTCTTTTGTTCCTTGTGCTTAGTGTTGTAGCTGCTTATCCAAACAGAGCAACACACTCAGTTTACTCCCACTGAACGTTGCTTTTTCCATTGGGGTTTTATCCAGACTTTGGGACCTATCCTGTAATAGCAGATCCAAAGAGCGAAGAATGTGGGTAATCCACTTTTGACAAGAAGATAATAAGGCCATTTTCACCGTCTATATTTGTCACTGCGTGCATGGAGATAATTTTTTCCAATATTGTCGAATGAGCATAGCCACCTTTGATACTTGCTTGCATTTGCCCTGGGATCACATTTCAGGACACCAGGATAAAAAGCAATTTTGAGGGAACCCCTTTCCTAACAAAAAGGTATGTGTGTAACGATATGTTGATGATGTTTTCCTCGACATAGTGAATTTGCAAGTGTTTGAGCACCTTCTTGGAAACTTTTAAGTGAGTAATGTATTTCTGAAGCTTACCTACGAAAAGATTGGCTGGGGGGGGGGGGGGGTATCCACAGAACCATGGCTTGTAATCTAATTTCCCGCAAAGGTGGTCTAACAAACTAAGCATTGTAAGTGTTGTCATGCTGTGTTTGTTGTTTTTGGGCGATTCTCCTGTTTATGGGTTTTCAGGGTTCCTTTCTACTGGCAGTCCTAGCGCTCTCATTAGAGTTCTTAAAGGCCGATCAACAATTTCAGGCATTGTGCGGTCAACTTGTGTTGAAATTTTGGAACGACTACTGAAGGCGTCATGCCTGACCAAAAATAGTGGGCTGGTTTAGGATAGCACAGGGGTTTTCCGAAAATTGCCAGTTTCCACACTGTATAGGAGCCCTGACGGCAAGCACATACGTTTCGTAAACCCCTAACTCAGGCTCCCAATTCTTAATTAAAAAACAAAAATTTTTCAGTAGTTTTTTGGCCTTGGTCGACACAAACTACATGTTTTATAATTGTAGACATTGGGCCTATGGAAGGACTGGAGACTCAAGGTCTTCAATATTCCATAATGGTGGGGGATACCAATAAACCAACGGACCACCACCAGCAAGTCAACTTACAGACTCTTTCCAGAACATGTGCCTTATTTTTATAGCGGTGAGCATTTCAATTAAGCCATAATGTAATGGCCATATCCCCGTCGTTTATCTCACCATCGCGTAGAATATTTAATTGTCGGGCCCGTCACGTGCTCGGCGGCTGGTGGATGCACATTTGGAATTCTTTGTGCTAAATGGCGGTACTTCATCTGCAATTCAATCAGGAACAAAATGTTAATGTGTCCTCAAAGGGTGTGGGTCTACATAATTTTTGTAGAATCCAGAACTCCTCACAAATGTGGGTGAGTTTCCTCTTGAATGTGGGATTTGCCCATGTCACCACCCATCCATCCCCCCTCGTCCCCCTTCAGCCTAAAAAAAAGTCTGACGCGTTGAAACCCAAAATTTTTTGTCCCCTGGGGGGCTACTGCTGGCAAAGGGGCATTATTACACATGTAGTTTGGCTATGTTGCTGTGTTAAAGATATTTATGCTCACTTAATTTTTAATGTTTTTTGTTTTGGTATTGTGTGTAATTAGGCACACCATAACATATTTAACTAAACAGCTACATATTAAAAAATCAATACAATTAATGCGAGTCAAAACAATTTTTTATGTATAGATCATGTTTTGTCGCTGTAAAAATAAAGAAAAATAAACTGCTCATAAATTAATTTTAAAATATTTCCGAGAAAAAAAGAAGATAAAAAACTATAATGTTCATAACTTAAAAAAAATAGAAAAAAAAATCATTTCACCTATAACTGGTGGTAGGTGTGGGTGGGGAAGGGGAAAGGCCAGATTGTGAGGCTGCCTTGACTGCTTCCAGCCCTTTTGTCACCTGATGGTGGGTGACTGGTAGTTTGCTGTCTGCTTGTTGCTGGCTTGTATGTGGGTTTGGTAAGGGGATTGGGGAAAGTTGTGGGTATATAATATGATGCCCACTACCTGTACCCCCAAATTTCCCATGTGACCAACCCCTTTGTGGCCGCATTTAACAGGTTCTGTTGGACAAAAGGAGGAGGTGGAGGAGGAGGATGATGATGAGGAGAAGGATCAGAGGCTGAAGCAGATTGTGATGGATTTGGTCCAAACAACCTTAAGACATTTTCAGGACCAACCACCCATCTGTCTAGATAATCTAGTAGGTTGCTTGGATCATTAGGCGCTGTTCCAGCATCCAAAACAATCTGCAGTCCGCTTCTGATCCGCAGTCTGTGCTGTCTTGGAATAGCCCGGAGGTAACGGGCCAGACTGCGGCAAAATCCCTCCTCCCCATCATCATTTGCTACACTGGACAAATAGTCCAGAACTCCTCGGTCCCTGCCTCCTTGTGCCAGAACCAACTCCTTCTTTACGCCTGGCTCGCCGTGCCACAACTGCAGGAGGCGAAGCCACATCCAGGGGCCTACCAGGGCTGCTGCTGAGGGGAGGGTCTTGGACTCTAGAGGCAAGCTCTCTGACTCCACTGCTGGTGGTGGTGGTGGTGATGCTGCTGCTGCACTTGCTGCTGATGACGGGCCAGCCTCCTCAACATCCCCCACCGGGTCGATCACTGCCTCAGAGTCAGAAGCTGGGTCTCTCTCAGTAAGGTTTGACTCGGTGCTAGAGAATAAAAAAATGGTATTACAATTTATTCTTAAAAATAGCAATACACTTTGTACAGACATTAACTTACGGTCGCAAATCCATAGCTGGAGCCAGAAAATTCAGTCTATCATAATAGACATATTTGCGTTTACTGGTTGCTGCTGCCCCACTGCGCCCCCTCAGCTGTCTCTCTCGCCTGTAGCAGTCTCTACAGCTGCGCCAACGCCTTGTAACATCTGAGACTGAAAAAGCAACGGATAAAATAAGAAATTATACTTATCTGCCCTTGTTATGTATTTTACAAATAAATACCGTACAACTGCAATATTATTTTTTTTGGGCGTTTTAGGGGTACAGAACACCACAACATATTGTATGTAGATAAAATAACAACTTAATATTACAAGGGTTCATACATACAAAGCTCTATGACATATGTGTCACAATAATGAGCATTTATTTGTTTTTCAGTGTTTTTATTGAACATTTTATAAAACATTAATACTGAAACAATAGTACAGAAGTAAAAAGCATTATTAGACATGCTTTACAGTTATAGCAAAATAATATATTTTAAACCGTGATTTAAAACACAGTTGAGGAGTTCCATGTCGGATGGGTGTATAAACCGATTTGTGACACAGCGATGGGATTAACAAAAGGGACACATATTAAGTACTTCACCTAGCCATTTATTGCGTAGGCACACATTTTTAACTTGAAACTTGGCGACCATTGCAGTTGGAGCTAAATATCACACCACCACTGACGGCACCTGAACCTTCATCCTACCAGGACCTTCAGTTCGTCCCTGCCCTGTGTGATTCCCGTATATATGGGCTGGAGCATTTTAAAGTTCTCATATCCCACAGTGGCCTCCTCTGTTCCTTTTGTGGTATCTTCCTTAAGGTTTGAGAAAGACCCATTGCAGGGTTGAAACGTTACCTCTACACCTTGTTGATGCTGTGCTGTTTTCAATTTAAACTTTTTGCACTTGCATTTAAAGATTGTTGGAGTGCGGCTGTTTTTCAAATTACAGGAGCTAAATATTAGATGTGCTTGGAGTACTCACATAGCACTGGGGGTTCAACAGGCATAAGTGTTTTTTTTGCCACATTTATGTTTCACATATAAGGGTACAGGGACATTATAACACATTGTTGTTGGTACATACTGAGTAGTAATACAGTATTTTAAGCGTTTTCAAGACGTTACTTACTAATGTGTTCTTGGTCCTCCATAGACCTGTCGCCAAAATCTGGAAACATCTGTCCACATATTCTCCGCCAAGCCGCGTCCTTCCGCGAGCGGTTTGAATAATTTGGATCCCGCTGGTCCCAAAGTTCTGGTCTCTCCTGGACCAGAACGATCAACATCTCCACATTGATGTGACTGGCCATGGTTCTGGACTCCGTGGAGGCGGTTTCCTGTTTGGGTTTGAATTTTCATAGCCTACTTAGCATGTCAGCCCTTCCTGGCAATTTTCCTGATGCAATTTCCTGGCACCTGGGATAGTGGTGCGATTTCATCGCAAGTCACACATGCAGTCCGTTTGTAATCCGATTTTTCATCGCTCCCATAGACTTGCATTGGCGATAGTCGACCCACAATCGGTGACAATCGCAGCATGCTGCGATTGCACTCGGACGATTAAAACGGACCACAAAAAAGCGGATACTGGGAGCTGCTCCATAGATTAACATACGGCAGACTGCAATGCGATATTTCATCGTATTGCAGTCGTCCGATTCTGTCGCCAGTGTGACGCCGGCCTAACTGTCAATATAAGCTTTTGTTACTCATATGTTTGCAATTATTTTATTTCTGTCTGTGATAAAAACATCTGTCAAACACACACATAAAAACCAGAGGGCAGCAGATCATGTGAAAATATAATATTTGTGTCATTCTCAAAACTTTTGGCCATGACTGTAGAAAATATATACTAAAGAACACATATTAGAACCTTAATGTATCAGGGTTTCTGTGTTTTTTTTAACATTTTTCAGTATTTTTAATGTGCCGCAGATTACATTGAAACAAGTCTAAGCTTTACGGCTGAGCAATGGAAATAATTTTTATTGAATCCACTTATCATACTGTACCGGTAACCCTGCAGATCCCGGACGCCCAACTGGACCCTGAACTCCTTGGGGACCAAGAAGACCCTGTATAGAAATACAGACATTATTTTATAGGCAGCGCAGTAACCATAACTCTCATCATAGATAGTTTCTGCAAGTCTCTACTTGTCTTATTATGTTCCTTGTAATCTGTTACTAGCATTAACACATTAATGGCATTTTACTGTACCATATGCTTCTTGAAAGAAGCACGCATTAAGGTATAGCAAATCCAAGTCATGTTTATATGAAAGATTACTAGAAGAGATTAGTGAATCTTTTGAAATTCAAGTTCATCAGCTTCGCTGAAATTTTTCCCAGGAATAAGAATTGCGGAAAATCGCATATACTTCAATTACCCTGAATAGATGTGCATGATACTATGAGGTCTCCTAGGACTGTATCCAACTCATTTCAAGCTCTTTAAGCCAATCGGCCCCAAGTCTGTTTTCACCTTCATGACCAGGCCAAAGTTTACAATTCTAACCAGTGTCACTTTATGAGGTAATAACTCTGCAACACTCCAATGGATCCCACTGTTTCTGAGACTGCTTTATCGTGAGATATTGTACTTCATGATAGTGGTAAAAATTTGTTCCGTATGACTTGCGTTTATTTGTGAAAACATTGGAAATTTGGAGAAAATTTTCTAATTTTCAAACTTTTCATTTTTATGCCATTAAACCAGAGTGTTATATCGCACAAAATACAATAGTTAATAAATAACATTTCCACACATGCTTACTTTACATCAGAACAATGATTAAAACATGATTGTGGTTTTTTTTTAGGAAGTTATACAGGTTAAAAGTTGACCAGTGATTTCTAATTTTTCCAACAAAATATACATAACCATTTTGTTTAGGGACTACATCACATTTGAAGTGATTTTGAGGGTTCCATATGACATTAAATACCCAAAAAGTGACACCATTCTAAATACTGCACCCCTCAAAACCACATTTAAGAAGTTTATTAACCATTCAAGTGCTTCACAGGAACTGAAGCAATGTGGAAGGGAAAAATGAACATTTAACTTTTTTCACCAAAATTTTACTTTAGAATCATTTTTATTTATTTTCACAAGGGTAAGAGGAGAAAATTGCTGCAAAATGTGTTGTGCAATTTCTCCTGAACACGCTGATATATGGGGGAAAGTACTGTTTGGGCGCACAGAAGGGTGCAGAAGGGAAGGAGAACCGTTTGACTTTTTGAACGCAAAATTGGCTGGAATCAAGAGCAGATGCCATGTCGCGTTTGCAGAACCCCTGATGTGCCTAAACAGTGGATACCCCCCACAAGTGACCCCATTTTGGAAACTAGACCCCTCAAGGACCTTATCTAGATGTGTGGTGAGCACCTTGAACCCCCAACTGCTTCACAGAAATTTATACCGTGGAGCCATGAAAATAGAAAAAAAATCAAATTTTTCCCACAAAAAATGTTTTTAGGCTCAATTTTTTTTATTTTCACAATTGTAACAGGAGAAATTGCACTATACAATTTGATGTGCAATTTCTCCTGAGTACGCCGATACGCCATATGTGGGGAAAACTACTGTTTAGGAGCATGGCAGGGCTCGGAAGGGAAGGAGCACCATTTGACTTTTTGAACACAAAATTTGTTGAAATCATTAGTGGATGCCATGTCGTGTTTGGAGAGCCCCTGACGTGAATAAACAGTGGAAACTCCCCAAAATTAACCAAGTTTTGCAAACTAGATCCCTCATGGAATTTATCTAGAAGAACCTTGAACCCCCAGGTGCTTCACAGAGGTTTATAATGTTGAGCTGTGAAAAAAAATCAATTTTTCCACAAAAATTGTTCTTTTAGCCCCAAATGCTTTATTTTTACAAGGGTAACAGGAGAAATTACATCATACACTTTGTTATACAATTTCTCGTAAGTACACCGATATACCATATGTGGTCAAAAACTACTTTTGAGGCACAATGCAAAGCTCAGAAGGTAAGAAACGCCATATTAGAATCAGATTTTACTGGAAAGATTTGAGGGTGCCATATCACATTGGCAGAGCCCCTGAGGTGGCAGAACAGCAGAACCACCCCCCATTAGTCACAACATTTTAAAAACTACACCACTCAATGAATTCATCTCAGGGGG
Source organism: Oophaga sylvatica (assembly GCA_033576555.1). Lineage (NCBI taxonomy): Eukaryota > Metazoa > Chordata > Amphibia > Anura > Dendrobatidae > Oophaga > Oophaga sylvatica. Next base: position 54,366,172 of record JARQOD010000008.1, on the reverse strand, counting down.
GCAGTGAGCATGCTGACACCAGATGCGCCTCACATAAATTTATAACATTGGGTGGTGAAGAAAGAATAATTACATTTTTACAGCTAAAAGTTATTTTAGCTTCAATTTTTTTATTTTAATAAGAGCTACTAGGAAAAAATGAACCTCTCAGTTTGTTGTGCAATTTCTCAGTATGTCAATACCTACTTTTGAGGCCCAGTGCAAAAGTCCTGAGGGAAGGTTCGCCATAACTATGACCCACTGGGAGAACAGAACCCCTAAGGTGCCAGAACAGCTGAACTTCCCATAAGTAACTCCATTTTATAATCTACACCTCTCAATGAATTCATCTAGGGATGCAGTGATCATATTGACATCACGGGTGTGTGCAGAATTTTATACCATTGGGCAAAGAAGAAAAAAATAACTACATTTTAACCACAAAAATTTTGCTTTAGTCCCAGATTTTACACCTTCACATGGGGAAATAGGTAAAAATGGCACCAAAATTTGTAACACAATTTCTGTTGAAGATAGAAATACCCCATATATGGCTGTACAGTACTGCTTAGCCACATGGCGAGACTCAGGTGTTACAGAGCGCTATTTGCCTCCTGGTGCGCAGATTTTCCTAAATAGTTTGCAGACTTCATATACAGAGCCCCTAAGTGCTAGAAAAGCAGAAACCCTCCTCAAGTGACCCCACTGGGAATTCATCTGATGATTTTAACTCCATGGGTGTTTTCCAGGAACAAGCAGCAGTGGATGTTGCTGGGTGAAAATTTCAAATCTGCCATTGTACTGCCCAGTACACTGTTTTGTCCAGTACACTGTAATGCCCAGCTCATGCTTCTGGAGACATGCCCCATAAATTAGGCGGGCTCTCATCACTACAGAAATGCCAAACACGTGGACACTAAATGTGATTTAGGCACACTGTGGGGCTGAGAAGGGAGGGGGCATTTGGATTTGGGAGTGCAGAATTCTTAGGATTTTGTTTGGCGGACGAGGAGCCATAGCGCTTTTCCAGAGCATTTGTGCTATCGTGGAAGCCCCCTATATTTCCGTTAACAGATGACAGACCTGAGTGGGGGCCTTTTTTGTGGATTGAGTTGAAGCTTTTATAGGGAACATTTTACATAACATTTTGGATCGCATTTATCCTGTGCCCTACACTGAGCACTTACATCTGGGTTTCTATCGAAATCTCTGAATGATGTGATACAGATGAAACCCCTGAAGGAACTATTCATGATAATGAGTGTTATGTTTCGGTAGCTGAGGAGTGCAGGTAAAAAAGGCAATACACCAGAGCAGTTGGAATCTATGAGATTGCAGTACCCTGACTAACCACAACAACTAGAGGCAGCCGTGGAGCGTTCCTACGTTGGTCCTAGACGCCTCGTCACAGCCTGAGAAACTAACTACACCTAAAGATAGAAAGAGGAAAGCTATCTGCCCCGAGCAGATCCCCAAAGAACATAGAAAGCCCCCAAACATGTAATGGCGGTTAGACAGAAGAAATACTGACACAGACAGAAAATAGTATGAGCAAACGTTGGGGCCCAAACTACCTAAATAGAAAAGGATAGGAAGGGCACTTACTGCAATCCCAAAAAACCCTGAAAAGCACCAACTCTACTAATTTCAAAAACACCTGAGATCACACGACCTCTACCACCTAAATTAGTTCTCTGGTGTAACAAAATCAAAACAGCAGCCACTGAAAAACTGGAAAAAGCAAATGTACAAACATCAGTGGCTGAACTAAACTGAGAGGGCAAAAGCCCCCGGAGGGGACCCTGAAGGCCCCCACAGAAGTGCAGGACAAAATGCAAAAATCAAGCACAAAAACAAAAAGAAGAAAATGTCTTATCTGTTAGCAGGAGATGCAGACACGACACAGCAGGCTACAAAGGAAACAGGAATCAAGGATTGAGACCAGAACAATTGATCACCGGCAACCCTGATGGGAAGGCGACTCCCTTATATAAGACCAGTCAGTAACACCTGATTCCCAATCCTCACAATCTTCACTGGACAGTCCAGTACCGCTTGTAACCACCAGAGGGAGCCTCCGCTCAGAACTCATTTCAAGTCCATTCACAACAAATGAGGCAACAGAGTTACTCAGGACTACATCTGGCTTCTGTTCAGCGGTGTCTTTCTTTTCATAGGTACACACAACTGGCAGACCGCGCTTTTATGCACGCCTAAAAAGATGGACACCGCTGTAACACAGGCCAGATGGTATCCACAGTGACTCCATCTGCCTCATTATAGGGAATCATCCATCTGGGGTTCTGTCTGAATCACGTATTTCATAGATTTACACGCAAACTCAGGTGTAAACGCTCAGCGCAGAGCACAGGATAAATGTGCACTGAGCCTTATAGCGATATTTGGGAAGCAAAATAAAAAATCAACAGTAGGTCATGAAGTGGTTTTATTTATTTTTTTACGCCGTTCCTTGTGCAGTATAAGCGATTAGACGACTTTATTCTTTGGGTCGGTGCGATTACAGCGATACCAGATTTATAACAGGTCTTATGTTTGGCTGCTGTCACACACTAAAAGACGGATTTTGGTAAGAACTTACCTGTAAAATCCTTTTCAGCGAAGGAAGGGAGGGAGACACAGTACTTCATTACTGATGATAGGCGGAGCCCAGACGGGATAGTCACCTCAGATTAAAAGAGTGTGCTGACCGGCCCTCCAGCTCGGGCTCCTCCTACTCAGCTTACTCAGTTGTACACAAGCTTAAGGAAGAGCAATATCACCAGCGGAGCAACATAACCCCTTCTGAAGAACTTCAGAGACAAAAAAAAACACAAGAATACAGGTTATGCATGCAGATAGGCAAAAAACCACACAGTTCCAGGTACTACTCACAGAACCTGACCACTGCGATGAGTGGCAATGCTGGAACAGAGCCGTAGCGCGTCGACCTCAGCCCAGAAATCGCTATCAGAGAAGGGCCACGCTGCTTCTGTAAATTAACAACACACTTCTGCCATGGGAGGGATCTGTGTCTCCCTCCCTTCCTTCGCTGAAAAGGATTTTACAGGTAAGTTCTTACCAAAATCCGTCTTTCAGCTGCAGATGGAAGGGAGGGAGAACAGTACTTCATTACTGATGGGACGTCCCAAAGCAGTTCAAAACATTAGGGTGGGAAACAAAACCAAAATAGGCAGAAACCCAACAACCTGAATAAAAGCGCAACAGGCGCCAAACAAGTTAACTAGACTCTTAAACTACCGCTGCCTGCAGGACCCTACGTCCCAAGGCTGCATCAGCGGAAGCACTAACGTCCACCTTATAAAATTTTGTAAAAGTGTGAACGGAGCGCCAGGTCGCCGCCCGGCAGAGCTGAGCCGCCGAGGCCCCTTGATGAAAAGCCCACGATGAGCCCACAGCCCTCGTGGAGTGAGCTCGAAGTTTAATCGGGCAAGGTTCGCCCTTAAGTCGGTAAGCCTCCAAAATGGCCGACCGAATCCAGCGAGCTATAGAATCCTTGGAAGCTCGCTGACCACGTCGACGACCTGCTGGAATAACAAACAGAGAGTCTGATTTCCGAAATCCTTGAGTAACATTCAAGTAGAATTTCAAAGCCTGCACCAAATCCAATGTGTGCAAGGCCCGTTCCTTCACAGTCCTTGGCCTCGGACAAAGAGAAGGCAACACAATATCCTGGTTAACATGAAATCGCGACACCACCTTAGGTAGGAAGTCGCCCCGAGTGCGAAGCACCACACGATCCGGGTGAAACTCCAAGAAGGGAGGCGAGCAAGAAAGAGCCGCCAACTCCGAAACCCTCCTCAAAGAGGTAACTGCCACTAGAAAGGCCACCTTCCAAGAAAGTAAATAAAGGCTAACCGAATCCATAGGCTCAAAAGGCTGATGTTGAAGAGCCTCCAAAACAAGATTGAGCCGCCAAGGAGATACAAGAGTTCTCCGCGGTGGAAACTGACGGGTTATTCCACGAAAAAAGGAACGCACGTCCCTACGCGAGGCGATAGCCCTCCGAAACAGTAAAGACAGAGCCGAAACCTGACTCCTCAGGGTGCTAATGGCCAAACCTTTGTCCAACCCGTGTTGCATAAAAGCCAACAAATTGGGAATAGAAAATTTTCTCGGGTTCTTTGAAGAACTCGAACACCACAAAAAGAAGGCTTCACAAGTCCTGTGGTAAATCCTAGTAGTAGCTGGACCTCTAGCAGCACGCAGAGTAGCAATGACTTCGGCTGAAAAACCTCTACGGGTCAAAATTTCGGTTTCAAGAGCCACGCCGTCAAACGCAGAGACTTCAGGTCTGGATGACGGACGGGCCCTTGGGTTAACAGGTCCGAACGAAGAGGAAGTGAAAATGGCGGTGCCGCTAGAAGCGACACCAGTGTCGAGAACCACGTCCTCCTTGGCCAATCTGGAGCTATCAAAATAGCTGAGATCCTCTCCAGCCTGATCCGACGGAGTACCAGAGGTAGCATAGAAATCGGCGGGAACACATAGATTAGATTGAATTGGTCCAACGGGACCACCAGAGCATCCGCCGCTACAGCCTTCGGATCCCTGTACCTGGACACGAATGTCGGTAACTTGGCATTGGCCCTGGATGCCATCAGATCCACCTGAGGAGTTCCCCAACGGGAGCACAGCAGTGCAAAAATGTCCGGATGGAGACTCCATTCTCCGGGATCCATCCTCTCGCGACTTAGAAAGTCCGCCGTGATATTCTGAACTCCTGGGATGTGGATCGCAGAGATGGCTGGGACCCTGGACTCTGCCCATATCAGGATCCGAGATACCTCCACCATAAGCCTGGAACTCCTCGTTCCGCCTTGATGATTGATAAAGCGACCGCCGTCGCATTGTCTGTCTGCACTCGGACAGGCAGACCGTGTAAAGGGACCGTCCAGTGTTGGAGGCAAAGGAAAATTGCCCTCAATTCGAGGATGTTGATCGGCAAGACAGACTCCTCTGGTGACCATACTCCCTGAACCCAGAGATCGTTCCAAACGCCCCCCCAGCCCGTAGGCTGGCATCGGTGGTTATGACTGACCACTTCAGAGGAAGAAAGGACTTCCCCCGAGACAATTCTGTCAAACGGATCCACCATCCCAGAGACTCTCGTACCTTGCGGGAGATAACCGCACTGCAATCCAGTGAGGTCTGCGACCGATCCCAGCGATTTAGAATGAACCCTTGGAGCGCCCTGGAATGAAACTGGGCAAACGGAAGAGCCTCCATTGAAGCCACCATCAACCCCAGAAGACGCATACATCTTCGAAGAGACATTGTCACTGAAGACCTCATCACCTGCGTATGTCGGATAAGACATGCTTGCTTGTCTGGAGGAAGAGACACCACTGCTCGTACTGTGTCGAAATGCATCCCCAGAAACAGGATTGATTGTGACGGTTCCAGAGACGACTTCTCCCAATTGTCCAGCCACCCGAAGTCCTCCAGGAGCTGAAGGGATAGATTGCGAGCCGTCACCGCCTCCTCCTTCGAGGATGCCACAATCAAAAGATCGTCCAGATAGGGGAGGATCGTGACTCCCTGCCTTTGAAGTATAGCCATGAGAGGTGCCAGAATCTTTGTAAAGACTCTGGGTGCCGAGGCCAAACGAATGGTAGAGCCACAAATTGGTAATGATCCTGACCTATGGCAAAGCGAAGATAACGCTGGTGAGCCCCTCCGATTGGAACGTGCAAATAGGCGTCGCGTATGTCGATTGACACCAAAAAATCGTTCTGTGACAATGCTGCCACTACGGAGCGAAGCGACTCCATGCGAAACCTTCGGGCGTGGACATGCCGATTCAACCTTTTGAGATCCAGGACGGGGCGAAACTTTCCTCCTTTTTGGGGACTACAAAGAGATTGGAATAAAAACCTCTTCCCCTGTCTTCTGGTGGAACCGGAACCACCACACCCTTCTGCAGAAGAAACTCGACTCCTGCAGTAAAGCGGCACATAGCCCGGGCTCTGATGGCATGCAGACTGGCAATAACTGTTCGGGGGTCGGGAAGAAAACTCTATGAAATAGCCTGCTGACACAACCCGTGTCACCCAGGAGTCTGGGACACGGGAAACCCAAGTCAATTTGAATTGGAGCAGGCGACCCCCCACTCGAGAGCCCTCGAGCGGGACCCTGGCGTCAATCTGCCTTAGTGGGCTTTTTGTCAGATTCCCTCTTATCTTGACGGAAACTCTGTTTCCAGGGAGCGTGGGATTTCTGATTTGTCTTTTTTCCCGAAAAAGAGGGATGACCCGACCCCCATGAGGGCTGACCGAATCGTCCCCTGGAACGAAAGGACCGTCGACCACTATTGGTACCAGGCCTGCCAGACGTAGAAGCCACAGTCCTTCGCTGTGGTAAAGCTGTCTCCCTTGCCTTTGCTTTGGCAATCAGTTCCGTAAGGTCAGATCCAAATAACTGACCGCCTTTGTAAGCTAAGGCTAGCAAACCATGTTTAGAAACCGCATCACCGGTCCACTGTCTAAGCCACAGTGCCCTCCTGACTGAGACCGCCAAGGATTGAGCCCTGGACAGCAGTGACACCGTGTCCAGGTTTGCATCATGTCCATATTGTAAGGCACTTTCTAACAATTCAAACAGTCCATCCACCTCAGGTACTTGAGGTTCACATTTCCTCCGTAAACGGCCCAACCAGACCAGGGCAGCTTTATAAACACACATGGAGCCTAACATTGCTCTGAAGCCATAACCCGTGGCTTCATAAATGGACTTTGCCGCTGACTCTGCTCTTCTGTCTAGCGGGTCCTGCAAACTCGCCTTCCCTTTAATAGGTAGCAAGGAAGATTTGCTAAGCTGAGATAAGGAGACATCCACCTCGGGAGACTGAATCCAACAATCATTAGATTCCGTAGTACACGGATACAGTGACTCCAAAAGACGAGTCCCCTGAAAACGCTTGTCTGGGCACAGACGCTCCTTCTCCACTGCCTGGTTGAACTCAATCATCGATGGCAAAGTCGCGGCTGACTTATGCGACTCCTGGAACATCCTGGCCGACTTACCAGGGCGAGTAGTTACATCCTCCTGTAACTGTAACGCCTCTCTCATTGCCTCAATTAAAGCCTCTACACGACCCGAGCAAAAAGCAGAGTGCATTTGCCGATCCTCTCTATCCGATTCGGATATCCCCTCTGAACTTAAAGGGGAACCCTCCACGTCAGAACTCTCTGAGTCGCTATACGAGCGAAAAGACACCGGCCTATGACGCTTCCTGCTATGAGGGGGTTTGGCTGACACCCAACAACCTATAAGGTTAGACAGGCTATCAATCGAACGAGTGAGAGCCTCCATTTTTGCGTCACTGGGTCCTCCGACCGCTGCACTCGATGTTGAGGTCTGTGTGTCAGATATGCGAGACTGATCTCGTAACGGAGCTGGATGATGATCCGCACCTGTGCCCTGATCTGACATGTCTTACTCAGTACAATGACAGGTTACACTGATAGTAACACGAAAAAAATGTGGTTTTAGGAAAAAAACCTTTTAACCAGACGCTGAAGGGTTAACTCTTAAAGAAAAAAGGTTACCCCAGCCACCATTAAGATTTAACCGCTTGATAAGGGGTTAAAATCACAAAACTCTTCACAACCTGTATTCAAGTGACAGATGTGCGAGTTCCAGGAGCCTCAATGAGGCAGCAGGCAGAGACAGAAAAAACGTCTCAAAAAAATACCACACTTAAATCGCTAAATATTTGCGATCAATTTTGTATCGCAAAGACCTCCAGCGACCCAAATAGCGTCGCTAAACTCAGCGTGTGGCAACCTGCGCTACGGGGGAGAGAAAAAGATTCTCTAAGCTTCTGCCCCGATTGGGCAGAAGCGACTCACAGTTTTGCGGTGCTGTGTTCTTCACTTGTGCAGGAGAGCAGAGAGGAAGAGGAGCCCGGTGCACTGTAATGGCCGCCGCACTGAGGAGGCAGCCGGAAGAGAAGAAAGCAGGAAAGCGCGCTCAGAGAGCGCTTCCTGCCCGGGAGACGCGAAGCCACGCCCCCCGCCTTAAAAAAAAAAAGCGCGGGACTCCCCTTCTCCGGTACCGCGATCCCCGTCCTGCAGGCATCCACCTGCGGACAAAATACACAAAATCACCACATGAAACTGTACCAGCGGCTGCCGCAGCAGCCGGTGAATCACTCAACACACTGATAAACATGTGGAGTACTCACCCCGTTATGCGCCACAGGGACCCCCAGGGGTTTCTGGAGCGTGCCCATGCTTCCCCCCAGGGCGGAGATCGCAGTGACCCCTGAGCGGGGTGTGCGTCCCCCCGGGCCGGCAGGTTTCTGCAGGGACCACCCTCAGGGTAATACAGATCCGCCAAGGGAGAGGTGGGAGTCCAGCAGCGCTGAGACCCCTGAGACCTCTAGACCACATTTGGTGATCCAAGTCTCTTGTCCGATATAAAATAATAAAATCTTCTGAGGAGCTGCTTCCAGCAGCGACTATCCTCTGAGACCTCAAATTGTAAACTGAGTAAGCTGAGTAGGAGGAGCCGGTCAACACTCTTTTTAATCTGAGGTGACTATCCCGTCTGGGCTCCGCCTACCCATCAGTAATGAAGTACTGTGTCTCCCTCCCTTCCATCTGCAGCTGAAAGACGCTTTTTTAGCAAAATCTAGTTTTTGCATCACCATATTTTGAGAGCTATAATTTTTCCATATTTCTGCGATCAAAGACATGTTAGGGCTTGTTTTTTTGCAGAACGAGTTGATGTTTTTATTGGTACAATTTTTGGCTAGATGGCATTTTTTGATTGCTTTCTATTCGATATTTGGTAGGCAGAATGAACAAAAACCATCAATTCAGGATTCTTTTTTTAAGCCATTCCACGTGTGGTAAAATTCATATGGCAGCTTTTTTATTCGGCTCAGTACGATTACAGCAATACCACATTTATATAGTTTTTTATGTTTTGGCACTTTTACATAAAAACTATTTTATAGAAAAAAATATTAATTTATTGCATCGCATTAATCTGACAGCTAAAACTTTATTTCTCCACTGTAACATAGTTAGCAACATAGTTAGCAAGGTCGAAAAACGACATTTGTCCATCCAGTTCAGCCTATATTCCGCCAGAATAAATCACCAGATCTACGTCCTTCTAAAGAACCTAATAGCTGTAAGATACAATATTGTTACACTCCAGGAAGACATCCAGGCCTCTCATGGACCCCTCGACTGAGTTCGCCATCACCACCTCCTCAGGCAAGGAATTCCAGATTCTCACTGACCTAACAGTAAAGAATCCTCTGATGGAGCTGTATGATGGCTTGATTTTTGCGGGACAAGATGACCTATCGATCGATACTATTTTAATTTACATTCAATTTTTTCATCTAATTTTATTCCATTTTTTGTTTAGCAGTATGATGAAATGATAAACTATGCTTTTTTCTTTTGCCTCGTTTTTTTTTTTTTTTTTTTTTTACGGTGTTCACTAAAGAGGTTAACTAGTTGCACAGTTTTAAAGGTTGGGTCATTCCGGATGCGGTGATTCCAAAAATGTGTACTTTTTATTTCATAAAAATATTTATTTGTACAATATATTTGTGTTTTTTTTCATTGTGATTTTTTTAATATATACTTTTAATTTTTTTTTTTACTTTGCCCCACTATGGGACTTTCACAGCTCTGATCGCAGGTATAAAGCATAGCAATGCAAGATAATTGCTATGCTTTATAACCTGTCAGTGCTTCCTAGAGCCTGGTGACCCGGATGCCATCATGACGACATTGGGTCACCATGATAACGATCAGAATCTTGATGATGGGCGCCGATCGCAGAGCAGAGGAGGCTCCCTCCGTCTGCCTTCGAAATGCTGCGATCGATATCAATCGCAGCATTTAGAGGGTTAAACTGCCAGAAGCGGTGCCGGCATTGCTCCTGGCAGTCTGTGTCGAGAGTCAGCTGTTACAATTAACATATTTTGCTATACGAATTACATATATTATATTTTTGCATATACTAAAAAATCACGGACAGATAATATTTTTTATGGACTTATTGGAAAACTCTAATAAATCATTATGATTATAAGTGATCCATGTCTACAGCCCAGAATTATGATCTGAAGACATAAGCTGCAGTCACTGCAAAGTGTAAAATGATGATCATTACAGTCGGAATAATCTGTATCAGTTTTTTCAGCCTCAAAAGAATCATGGACGGCTTAAATTTTATTTGTACGGACAGGGCAAAGAAAAAGTGTCCTATTTTTATGGACTGTCCTGGAATTTCTGGACGGTTGGCAACCCTGGTTACAATTTAATCATAACCCAAATTTAAGAGCAAGTATACCCGGTCCTCATCTCTGATGGAAGGATGCTCAATTATATATATATATATATATATATTATATATATACACACACACATTATAAACTATAATTCTTAGGTTTCAAATATTTTGTTTTTATGATGAGAATGGCTTATGACATAAAGAAAAAATATCAGTTAATGACCAGCTCCAATAACTTACTGGTAAACCTGGGAGACCCGGTAGCCCTGGTTCCCCTTTTTGTCCTGGCTGAGAAAAACCAATGACTTCTCCTGGCTCCCCTAAGGAAAACAATAGCGATAAAGCAAAATGTGCATAGAAAGATTACTGCTGACATCTAGTGGTTGAATCATAAACTGCAACTTTTCAATTCCGTCATTCAGGTCATCTAAGATAAAAGGGGAAAACATTCAGGGCTTCAATACACTTCCTTTTCAAAAGGCCCGATAGGTGGCACGTGGGATGTCTGATGGTACATATGCTCTGAGAACAATACAGAACAAGTCTTCTTTTAAAAAAACTAGATTGGCTTAAAAGAACAGTAGTGGAAATCATCCCAAAAATGAACGCATATGACATCTATCACTATAGTAAAATATTAAAACCCCTCATAAAGAGCTTCATCTGACACAATTCATAAACAGCACTGAATTCAATCAAAGCTCTAAATCCAGTTGTTAATACAAAAAAGCTATTAAGAAGTGCACTGGAAGTATGGAGGACTCATTGCCTAGAAAGAGAGCAACAGCCTGTTCCAATTTGTTACTTCTCCACCTATAGTGAAGTCTACAGCATCATAAAATAAGACCCTATTGCGCTTTTGCATTTTTATCTAGTGACAATAAGAGACATTTTATTTGCTGACTTACTTTTAAACCAGGTAATCCAGGGGGACCCTGAAAACAAATAAAAATGTCACAATGAAGAGAAAACACAGAAGACGCAGGACTTCAGTGAGTATTAGGTAGGTCTTCTGACCATGGTAAGAGATGACATAATATTGGCATATGGCATCACTAAATGACTGATAATAGTCCACTTATGCACGTTCCTGCACAGCTGTTCTCCCGGCCCCCCACAGTGTTTGGGAGATGCAGTTATTAGTAGGAATCTGCACTGGAGTTCCCTTCCCCTCACAGCGGGGTGTCAGGAGCACAGCAGGGTGTCGGGAGCACAGCGGGGTGTCAGGAGCACAGCGGGGTGTCAGGAGTACAGCGGGGTGTCAGGAGCACAGCAGGGTGTCAGGAGCACAGCAGGGTGTCAAGAGCACAGCGGGGTGTCAAGAGCACAGCAGGGTGTCAGGAGTACAGCAGGTTATCAGGAGCACAGCGGGGTGTCAGGAGCACAGCAGGGTGTCAGGAGCACAGAGGGGTGTCAGGAGCACAGCAGGGTGTCAGGAGCACAGCGGGGTGTTAGGAGCACAGCGGGGTGTCAGGAGCACAGCAGGTTGTCAGGAGCACAGCGGGACATCAGGAGCACAGCACGGTGTCAGGAGCACAGCGGGGTGTCAGGAGCACAGCGGGGTGTCAGGAGCACAGCGGGGTGTCAGGAGCACAGCAGGGTGTCAGGAGCACAGCAGGTTGTCGGGAGCACAGCGGGGTGTCAGGAGCACAGCAGGGTGTGAGGAGCACAGCAGGGTATCAGGAGCACAGCGGGGTGTCAGGAGCACAACAGGGTGTCAGGAGCACAGCGGGGTGTCAGGAGCACAGCAGGGTGTCAGGAGCACAGCGGGGTGTCAGGAGCACAGCAGGGTGTCAGGAGCACAGCGGGGAGTCAGGAGCACAGCTGTGCAAGAGGAAAGCCTGTATGTGCTTCTATTCTCCAGATCCATAGGGATCACAGAGCCAGATCAGGGGGATTGTCCTAACAATGGTCATAAAGTTTTATGGTGGGAATACTTTTTTATCTTTACGCTACAACTGAGTCAAACTAAATATAAAATGCTGATAAATTTACCTTATAACTTAAATGGGTATTCCCATTATATCACTAGAATAAGCCAGCACTTTATGACTGACAGAGATACAACCGTAGCGACCCTTAAGAATAAAGGGGTTGCAGCACTAATTCAGCATTGTGGACCCTTCACTGTTTGTCCCTGACATCAGCACTAAGACCCCCAAACTGTGCAGGGAACTGCAACCACCCTAATGACTTAAACTGAACAGAGCTGCGGTTCACCAGCACAGAAGAGGACAGGTTGCTGCATTGAGGTGCGATATACCTCCAGTGACCATGGACCACTGGCATACTATAGCCATATTCCATCACTTTATAACAAGGTAAGGTGCCTTGAATTCAACAATTTATCTCTTACCTGTGGACCTTGAAGACCTGGAAATCCTGAACCTCCTGGAAAGCCACGATCACCCTACAAAACAAAGAACAGAATTAAAGTGGTTGAAATAAAATGTTAAAAATGTAACTTTGCATCAGGATACCTCTGGGATCTGCGACTGTCTCCAAAATGGGGCTCCCACTGTCCCCTATTGTGGCTGACGTCTGATCACCCATGTGTGGAGAGGTTGCGACGCATGTGCCAGCGCTCTCCATTTATTGCTACGCAAGTTCTGAATGGAGTAAGGAATGTTTGCTCAGTATGTGTGCTTCAGACCAAGCTGTCAGAAATACCCTGCATGATTGTGGCAGGAGGGTCCGACGTTCTGTAGTGGGACCTGTGCTCACAGCCCAGCAGCCTGACTGTATTCACCTGAAAGAACAGAACTGGCAGGTCTCACACTGGCATCCCGTGCTCCTCACAGATGAAGGTCACACTGAGCACATGTGACAGACAGAGTCGGGCGAAGCAATGGTAAAGGTTATGCTGCCTGCATCATCATCCAGCATGACCGGATTGGCAGCGGGTCAGTGATGGTCTTGGGAATCATATTCTCGGAGGGTCACTCAAACCATTTTGTTTTTGTAAACAAATAAATAAGACATTTTCATACCTTTGTCCCATTGCATCCTGGAATTCCAGCAGGTCCGGGGGCTCCATCCTGCCCAGGTAACCCCTGAAATAACAATATGAATGGTTAAGTGGATAGTTATCACTAAATAAACATATTCGGGAAAGTATAGCGTTGTACTTACAGGCAACCCAGGAGCACCAGGAAATCCCGGAAGTCCTGGAGGTCCCTAAAAAGATAAACATTTATTAAAAATTCAAGCTAAAATCCGAGTTCCCTTCAAACTGATAGAGAGGAGAAACTTCATTCCACTCATTCAATGTACGTCCTGATACCACCACAAATGTTGAGTCTATAGAAATATGACATTAAAATAGGATCAAAAACTAAAGAGACACACAGTCTAGTTTTATTATTCAGTGAAACTAGGTACATACTCTTATCCCTTTGGGTCCAAGTGGTCCTGGTGTGCCATCATCACCCTAAAATCAGAGAAAATTGCATTAATGAAAATTTTATTATTTAAACTTGGAATCTAGGAAAAACAGAAAAAAGATGTGAAGCAATGTGTAAATACAATTAAAAAGTTGAATGGCAGAACATGCACTAAAAAACAAACCCTTATGATTGGCTAGGAATACAAGAGTAAAATCACATGACAAAATGAACCTTTATTCATGGCTGATTTATTTCTATGTGTGTATTTACTGACACCTAGTGGTAAATGTAATAATTGCAACCTATTAGCAAAAGAGCGAAGTAAAACTCGCTGACAGAAAGTTAGATGTGTTACATTTTCACAAAAAAAGGCTGGCTTTTGATTTATTCATATGTAGCTGATCTTTTTCAAGTATTTTATGAATTGTTACCTATTTGCTACTTATCTTTATTTTTTTAAAGTAATTATTAAAGAACATGTGTCTATTGCCATCTAATGGCGAAAACAATTATTACATCTCAGGACTATGAACGTATTGCACCTACAGTACCTATGAGCTGTGTTAGCAAATAAGGGATAGTATATTGTATCATAAGTGTTGTAATTAATAACCATATTGTGAAACAATCAAAAGTGATAATTACTTGACTTTAATTTGTCTGATATTGAACACAGACTTTTTTTCTTACCTTTTGACCCCGAGATCCAGGTGGCCCTTCAGGTCCTGGAAATCCAGGTAAACCAAGCTGTCCTTCTAATCCGGGAAGTCCCCGCTCTCCCTATTAATACAAATAGGTAATAAAAACAACATTTATCTTTACTGTAATGACTTTATGTAACCTGCCGCAATTCTATTATGGGCTCTAAAAGCTTAAAAAGGAAGTGTGAGAGATAGAAGAAAATCAGAAATACAGACATACCAGTCCTATCATCATCCTTCATGCCATCGGTTTGCAGAAGTGACATTACTACATTAATACACAATGATATCATTCTATTATTTGATGCAGGGATGGGGGTGAGCAAATTGGGCAATGAAACCTTCAACCGTAAAAGGTCCCTTGAACATGGGGTCCCCAAACATTGGTTGACAAGAGTGGAATCATTTTCTGCTTTATTGTAAACTTTTAAAATCTTTTCTATGTCAGTTTGGCACTGATCATATCTGTCAGAATATGGCTCAGGCCGGCATCACACATGCTTGTGCGAATCTCTCGCATGAACACCCGGGACTACCGCAGGCACTCGGACCGGAGCGTGAGGCAGCATAGAAATACATGCAGCCGCATGCTCTGGTCCGAGTGCTGGGTGTTCATGTGAAAGACTTGCACGAGAATCGTACGAGTTTCTCGCATGTGTGATCCCGGCCTGATAGGAAGAAACATGAAGAAATATGCGGTTATGAAGGTAGATCGAAAGGTCCGCTCAGGGTGAGAAAGAGATTGTGACATATCCAGAGAAGGCGGAGGAAGGTCAATGTTCTTCTGCCCATAAGAGGGGAGACGTGCGATCAGACACTGAGGTGTTGACAGAGGTGTGGATGCTCAAGAGGATTTGTCACCAGATTTTACAATACAAACTGTATAGATTAGAAAATACATCTCGCATACCTGATGAGACTGGTGTAGTTACTTTGGAAATTCAAGAAATAGATGTATTATCCTGACATTTAGGCTATGTTCACACATTGCAATTTTTGTTGCATTTTCTTGTGTAAATTTTAAGCTGTGTTTTACAGTACCAGCAAAGTCTATGAGATTTCAGAAATCTAATACACACACACTGGTTTTATTTTCCTGACTGATTTGGAAAACTGCTGCGTTTATTAAAACTTCAGCATGTCAATTAGGCTGGTTTCACATAAGCGTTTTTGTGCGCAGCGCATTTGCGCATGCATTCATGCGCCCCTATGTTTAACATGGGGGTGCATTGTTTTGCGTTTCTTTGCGTTTTCGTGCGCATGCGCTTTTTCAAAGCATGGCACTAGTCGCGCCCGACGCAATATGTTGCATTTTTGGGTCCGTCGAAAGGCGTAAAAAAAATGCATGCGTTCGCTTGCGCACGGAATGCGTCAAAACAAAGCATTACAGTCTATGGGAATGCAGGAGTGCGCATGGACTTGCGCACGCCTGCATTTGCATACGAATGCGTTTTAAGCGTAAACATGTCTAGACGGCTGGTTTCACATTAGCGTTTTTGTGTGCAGCGCATCTGCGCAAGCGCTTATGCGCCCCTATGCTTAACATGGGGGCACATGGTCTTGCGTTTTTACATGCGTTTACACTTGCGCACGATGCGAAGCGCAAAACGACGCAAATGTAAAATTAGCCTTATTTCAGCGTTTTTTCACCCATAGGAAATAATGGATAAATGCAAAAATGCAGCAAAAAACGCAGGTTTCAGTTTTTGCTGGGTTTTTGGTGCAAATACCCAAGGATGTTAAATTAGGATTTTTTTTGGGGGGCCACGAAACTATCAATATGCACAAGAGACAACAAAAACGCAGTAAAACCTCATCGAAACCTGCAATTTGTATGCAGCTTCTTTGCTGCTAAGAGAGCAGGTTTTGCCTGCAGAAAAAAAACGCAACATGTGAACATAGCCTAAAGGGGTTTTCTTGCTTCAGAAAAGTTCTGTCCTTAAAAGCAATGTAATATAAAAAAAATAAAAAAAACCTAAGAGTGTCTCTACTCACCCTTCCCAGGTCCATTGACGAGTCTCCACTGCTGCCCCGTCTGTGTTGTTGTCTGCTGCACTGCCATCATATTGATAGCCTTGCCTAGTTTAGCTCAGCCCACAACACAGAATTCGGGTGGTCCATGCTGTGTGTCAACAGTAAAAACCTATAGTAGAGTGATTTTGAAAAAAAATTATGCTACAGAGTCCATCAGTTTCACCTTTTTTTTAAAGTTGAGGTACTCTTTAAGAAGTCCAAAAAAAGAGAGATCATGAGTCCAAGTGTATTCAGTCTCTGCTCACCCAGCCTAATTGACAGTTGCAGCTTGTAATGAGCAGCATGAGATCTCAGCAGGGAGGAACCCCCATCAGACTAGGGGAAGGTTGGAGGGGAGATTGAGTTAAACTTTTATAAAGGATTATATAGCCATTTTTATTTGGATTTTCAAAATAAATACACCAGCCTCATCAAGTCCAATAGATCTATTTCATAATCTTTGCATTTTGTATTGCAAATCTGATGACTGATCCACTTTCAGTTTGTTTGCAAAAATGGAGATTGATCCCTTTTGCAGAAAAAGAAATGTCAATAATAATTACAATATTAGAAGTATATCAGTTATCATTTTGGCTAAGTGTTGCATACCACTTTCCAGTATAAGTTTTTAATGTATAACGATTTATACTATTTACGAATAAAAATTCCCACCATTTACCATTCGGTGTCTTGTTAAAATGAAGGAGGGCAGCAAAGTGAAATTCCAAATCCATAACATTACCCTGAAGAGCAATAGTTGTTTTCTCTTGAGCCCCTATTTAACCTTTTGCTCCTAAATGGACTTAGAGAGGACTTGTGACCAGGTCAAAAGCGGTCACTTTTTGCTCTTATTTCATTCCAGCTGCTCCTCTTCGTATTCTGTTTATTTGTGTTTTTTTAGAATCTGCCGTATGATCCCAGAGATCAGGGCCTATATGTTTAGTGATCATTTTTATAGTCTTTACGAAGGGACATGTCTCACAGTAATAATGCAGAGCAGCCTGAAGACACGCCCCAGAGGATCCTGTAAGCCACGCCCCATAATAGCGGTCATAAAAATTAGTCCCAAATAAAAAAGCCCACATTTTTGGAACCATATGGGTATATTTAACCCCTTAACGCTAAAAACCTTCCTGACCAGGCCAAATTTTTTAAATCTAACCAGGGTCACTATATGTGGGAATAACTTTGTAACGCTTCAACATATCCCAGTGATTCAGATTTTTTTCATGTCACACTTAGGCCGGAGTCACACTAGCGAGAAATACGGACGAGTGCAATGCGAGAAAAAATCGCATTGCACTCGGAACAATGTTAATCTATGCGGCACCTCCCATCATCCGACTTTTTCTCGTCCATTTTATACGTGCGAGTGAAATCGCAGCATGCTGCAATTTGCACCGTATTACGCCCGAGACTTGCCAATGCAAGTCTATGGGGGCGAGAAAACATCGGATTACACACGGACCATGCGTGTGACTTGCGAGAAATAGGCACCGGTGTCCTTTAGAAAAGCCGGCAATTTATCCCCGGCTATACTGTAAAATCACACTGACAGCTTTAATAAAGAATAGAAAGAATATGTGTCACAATGACATGTATATGTATATATATATATATATATATATGTATTCTATGTTTATATATCTATTCTTTCTTTTGTGATGTAAAAACTGTCATTGGGATCCATTATATGTCGGTTTTGCAAGCCAGCGAGAAAATATCGCCGTACGGATGCCATACGGATGACACACGGATGTTTTGATGCGAGGAAATCGCATCCTCGCATTGCAAACAGATTACATACGGATCACTGTTCAGGGGACTTTTTTGCGTATTACGGCCGTATAAAACGGAGCGATTTTTTATCGTTGTGTGTGACTCCAGCCTTAGTGATGAGAGAGTATACTCATTGCTCGGATTTTCCTGAGCATGCTTGGGTGTCCTCCGAGTATTTTGGCATGCTCTGAGATTTAGTTTTTGTCGTCGCAGCTGCATGATTTGCTTCTTCTAGACAGCCTCAATACATGTGGGAATTTCCTAACAAACAGGAAATGCCCACATGTATCCAGGCTGTCTAGTAGCCACAAATCATGCAGCTGTGGCAACACAAACTAAATCTCCGAGCACGCCAAAACACTCGTAGACCACCCGAGCACCGAGTATACTCGCTCATCACTAGTCACATTCTTCTTGACAGGTTCATATTATCTGTTTTTATTTATGAAAAAATCTAAAATGTTACAAAAAGTTTGAAAAAGTCACAATTTTTGAACTTTGAATTTTTATTCCCTTAAACAAGATGGTCATACCAACAAAAATAATAAATAGCATTTATCACATGTCTACTTTACATCAGCATTATTTTTTAAATGACTTTTTGTTATGGTGTTAGAAGGATTAAAAGTTCAGAAGCAAAAAACCTTTACGTTTAAGGACCACTTCACTTTAGAAGTGACTTTGAGAGGCCTACATGTCAGAAAACTAACAAAGATGCCATTTTAAAATCTGCACTACTTCAACATATTGAAAACCGTAAGTTAGTAAGTTTGGTAACCTTGTTGGTGCTTCATAGAAATTAATGCAAACTTGTAGACAGAAATTAAAAATTTACATTTGTTTTCCTGCTTCAGAACCAAATTTTTCATTTTCACAGAGGTAAAAGAAGAAAATAGACCCCACAAATTATTGTGCAATTTGTCCTGAGTATACAGATACCCCATAAGTGATTGGGAGCTATTGTTTAAAAAAAAATTGCAGGATTGAGAAATGAAGGAGCGCTATTTGATTTTTGACCAGTAAATTTGTCTGGAATAGACTGCGGACACCATGTTGCATTTGCGGAGCCCCCAAAGTCCCAAAAAAGTTGAAACTACCCTACAAATGACCCAATTATGGAAACAACACCCCTCAAGGAATTCATAAACTGGTGTGATGACCAACTTGTACATGTAGGTGCTTCACAGAATTATATATCAGGTTGTAAAAATTAAATATAACATTTTCTTTAATAAACATGTTGTTTTAGTCTCAAAATTCCCATTTTTACAGAGAACACCCAGGTGCATAGGAAGTAGAAAGTAGGAAAAAAGGATGACCAACAGGTGGGAATAAAAGATCACCAATAGGCAATGGAGTATAAAATGCAATCCTTTATTGAAAAAATCTAGTGCACAGACAAAATAAAAAAAACATAAAACACCTAAAAAGGTATATATGAAGAACAAGGGAATCACACAATAGATAGCCTAATGTACTAGGGTTCAAACATAATTAACCAGGTAAAAATATGCATGAATAACAATGCAAATACTCAATACATCACAATGGGAGTGCATATGCAGCCGTAAAACATGAAACCACCATATCAATGATTGTGTGTATATGTAAAATATATAAAAAGAATAATAATTTGTTGTGTATATGACTATAAAAAAAAAAAAAGTGAAGCAAAACACAATAAAATGATACAATAATAACAACATACAATTTTATCAGTGTATGTGCCAATAAATATAAACACAAAAGAATGTGCTATACACTACACAAAATTTTAAGGTTAAAGTGCAAAGATATGCACATAATGTGCTGACAATATAATGATATAATATCATGAAAAGCTGCGTGCCACTATAAGGCCGGAGTCACACACAACCACAAAAAATCGGTCCGTTTTAGACGGTCGACAATCGGATCAAAATAAAAACATCACACATCCTTCTGGCATCCGATTTTCCTTCAAAGATGCGATTTAATCGCATGTGTGTGTACCTTGTAACATCCGATTTTCATCCGACTTGCGAGATTTTCTCGCAGGCTTGCAAAACTGACATATAATGGATCCAAAAGAATAGTATTTAAATGCCAAAAGAAAGAATAGATATATACACATAGAGCACATATATATATATATATATATAATTGTCATTGTGACATATATATACATATATTTATAATTCTTACACTTCTACATACTGTAATAGCCGCTAATTCAATTGCCGGCTTCAGTGAAATCACAGAAGCCGACATGAAATGATACATTGTTTCCACACATTTAACCATGTAATTTCATGTATTTTTATATATGTTTGAAACATACAATTACATGAGTATATGTGTGCTAAATTTCAGACATGTAGGGGTTAATTAAAGGTGTAAATTCGTTGAAAAAAAATGCGTGGGCTCCCGCTGTATTTTCTCCACCAGACAGACAAAGCAAAGCGAGTGGGGGCAGATAATAATAGCCTAGGGAGGGTACATTTTTTTTGTGCCCCCCCTGGCTACTAACATCTGCCCCCAGACACCCCAGAAAGGGCAAATCTATAATTAGATTCGCCCTTTCTGGCACTTTGCCCGTCTATTCCCATTGCCCTGTAGCGGTAGCGAAAGGGTTAATCTCACCTTACTGTCACCTTAGTATTGAAAGGTGACCTTAAGGCAGGTTAATAATTGATAGCTGTCAATTAGACAACTATCAATTATTAATCCTATTGTATGAAAGAAAAATCAAACACACACAGTTTAATAAAAAATAAGTTTAATTAAATAATCACAGTTTTTGACCATATTTTATTTTCCTGCTAAAACCATTTCCTGTAATAAAAATAAAATAAAAAAGCAAAATTATACTTACCAATCCGATGTACAGTCAGGTCCCACGGTGTAATCCATCAGAAAGGGTTAACAGGTTACAGGTCGCAGAGAGCTAATAATGCTGTCTCAGACCTGTATTCCCCTGAATGAATAAGTTCCTCTCCCAGCGAAAGTAGAGGAATAGATTCATGAATGGAGCTTAATTGATTTATTGCCAATTTAACTGTAGTGACCTGACCTAAAGGGAAAGTGGACACAATCAATTAAGCTTCATTCATGAAACACATCCTCTCCTGTCGCCAGGAGAGGAACTTATTCATTCATGAGCTTTGAGCTGAGCATGCAGGATTACTTGCACTGCTTGGCTCAAAGCTAGTTAACCCTTTGTGAAGGATTACAGCGTGGGACGTGACAGATCGGCGGAATAGGTAAGAATAATGTTGTTTTATTTTTTTTTTCTTTATTTTAGGAGATCAATGGCTTCGCACGGATTAAGTGTAAAATAAAATATGGTCAAAAAAATGTGTTTTTATTTCATTAAAATTATTTATTCTTAAAGTGTGTGTGTTTTTTTATTTACTTCAATAGGATTAATAATTGATAGTTGTCTAATTGACAGCTATCAATTATTAACCTGCCTTAAGGTCACCTTTCAATACTAAGGTGACAGTAAGGTGAGATTAACCCATTCGCCACCGCTACAGGGCAATGGGAATAGACGGGCAAAGTGCCAGAAAGGGCGAATCTAATTATAGATTTGCCCTTTCTGGGGTGTCTGGGGGCAGATGTTAGTAGCCAGGGGGGGCACAAAAAAAATGTACCCTCCCTAGGCTATTATTATCTGCCCCCACTCGCTTTGCTTTGTCTGTCTGGTGGAGAAAATACAGCGGGAGCCCACACATTTTTTTTCAACGAAATTACACCTTTAATTAACCCCTACATGTCTGAAATTTTGCACAAATACACTCATGTAATTGTATGTTTCAAACATATATAAAAATACATGAAATTACATGGTTAAATGTGTGGAAACAATGTATCATTTCATGTCGGCTTCTGTGATTTCACAAAACCCGGCAATTGAATTAGCGGCTATTACAGTATGTAGAAGTCTAGGAACTATAAATATATGTATATGTACATGTCACAATGACATGTATATATATATATATATGTGTTCTATGTGTATATATCTATTCTTTCTAGTCTTTATTAAAGCTGTCAGTGTGATTTTACAGTATAGCCGGGGATGAATTGCCGGCTTTTCTAAAGGACACCGATGCGATTTCATCGCAAGTCACACAGTGTGGTCCGTTTGTAATCAGATTTTTCATCGCTCCCATAGACTTGCATTGGCGATAGTCGACCCACAATCGGTGACAATCGCAGCATGCTGCGATTGCACACGGACGTTTAAAACGGACCACAAAAAATCTGATACTGGGAGCTGCTCCATAGATTAACATAGGTCCGACTGCAATGCGATTTTTCATCGCATTGCAGTCGTCCGATTCTGTCGCCAGTGTGACGCCGGCCTAACTGTGTGAAAACTATTGACATAATGCTACCAATGTGCTGGATGCATAATGCAAATATAACCCATATGTGCCACAATACTGCTGCCGCTGTCACCACTGTGTGACCAATAGAATGCACCAATATAAAGCACCATGCAGGGCGCAAAAAAATACCAACTGGCAATGTGATATACCTGGGAACCCGCAGGCAATGTGTGGATCCACCTCTAACGCGCCCCGACGCGCGTTTCTGAATTTCTTCCTTCGTCAGGGAAGGCATTTTATACTCCATTGCCTATTGGTGATCTTTTATTCCCACCTGTTGGTCATCCTTTTTTCCTACTTTCTACTTCCTATGCACCTGGGTGTTTTCAGTGGATCCGGATGGTCAGCCATTCACATTTGGGACTTGTTGCACAATTAGGTGTGTGAATTTAATAATATTATTATTATTCTCTTTATGAGATTATAATAGTTTGATTCAAGTTAATATTACTGAGACAACTCCTTTTAAGTAACCATTTTTACAGAGGTAATGAGAGAAATTGCACAACAAATTGTAGGGTCCATTTTATTGTACACCACATGTGATTGGAAACTCTGTTTGGGCACATGGCAGGGCCCAGAAGGGAAGGAGCGTTAATTGACTTTTACAGAGCAATGTTTGCTGAACAGATTGTGGACGCAATGTCGAAACCCCTAAGGTGCCAAAACAGCAGAAGCCCCCACAGCTGATCCCATTTTGGAAACTGCACCCCTAGAGGCATTCCAGAATTTTATAACATTGGGCCATGAAAATGAAAATTTAATGTTTTGTTCATAAAAATGTTGCTTTAGCTAAAATTTCTCATTTTCACAAGGGAAGCAGTAGAAAATGGACCCTGCAATTTGTCGTGCAATTTCTACTGATTAAAGTAACACCACATTTGTGGTCATAATCTATTATTTGGGTACACAACAGGACTCAGAAAGAAAAGAGCGCTATTTGCAGTGCAAATTTGGCTGGAATAGATTACAATCACCATGTCACATTTGCAGAAAACCCCCAAAATGACATCACTCAAGGTTCATGTATGGGTGGGATAAGTATCTTGAACGCACTAGTGCTTCGCAGAATGTTATTATAATGGGGTGCAAAAAATGAAATATTAGGGATAGGCAAAACAGAGTTCAAAGTTCCTCCATCTGCCTCATTAGGCCGGGGTCACACTTGCGAGAAACTCGCACCTCAATACCCGGCTCGGACTCGGACCAGAGCGTTCAACTGCATAGAAATACATGCAGCCGCACACTCCGGTCCCGAGTGCTGGCAGCAGTGTCGGGTATTGAGGTGCGAGACTCATGAAAGTTTTTCGCAAGTGTGACCCCGGCCTTATAGTGAATGTTGCATTGAGGGTTTTGTCTTAATCAGAGATTTATTTACACTGAAGCCTTCAGGCTAAGTTCACACGTTGCGGAATTGCCGCGGAAATTTCCGCGGCAATCCCGCACTTCTCTGCTGCGGGAAATACGCATTTTTTTTGAATGCGTATTCCCGCCAGAAACTAGCATTTTGCAAGCGTAATTAGCTTGCAGAATGCTGCGTTTTCCTAGCGATCTGTAGCATCGATTGGAAATCTGATTGACAGGTTGGTAACACGAGTCAAACATAGTGTTTGACACGTGTGACCAACTTTTTACTATTGATGCTGCCTATGATGCATCAATAGTAAAAAGATCTAGTGTAAAAATAATAAAAAAAATAATAAATCGTGCTATTCTCACCTTCCGGCGGCCCCCGCAGCCTTCCCGCCTCTCAGCGACGCTCCCGGCCAATCCTGTTCCCAAGGATGCATTGCGACAGACCCCAGATGACGTAGCATCACGCGAGACCGCTACGTCATCTGGGTGATTCTCGCAATGCATTACTGGGAACGGGAGCGTCGCTGAGAGGCGGGAAGGCTGCGGGGGCCGCCGGAAGGTGAGAATATCATTATTTTTTATTTTCATTACTGTTTTACCAGGGATATGGTACCCAGGGCCTGGAGGAGAGTCTCCGCTCCTCCGGACCCTGGGTACCATCCGCACATGAACCGCTTACATTGCGTGGAGATTACGCGAAATTAATGAACATGTTGCTTTTTTTTCGCGGAAAAAAAAACGCTGCATGTGCACAAAAATTGCGGATTCAATTTAAATGAATAGGATGCTTAATGCTTGCGTTTTTTTCGTGTTTTTGCTGCGGGAAAAAACGACGCAAAAAAACGCGAAAATTCCTGACGTGTGCACTTAGCCTCACAGTCTGAGCTGTTGGGTTTTTCTTATAATTTCTCTGAGCATTGCACTGCCTGATTTGGTGTTGATTTGCTGGGACATCCATTCCTGGGATGTTTTCCACTTGAGAATAATCTTTCTCATTGCAGACATCAGCCTGAGGGTATGTTTCCACGATCAGGAAACATTCCGGATTAGCTGCGTGTTTGACGCTGTGCGTTGGCGCAGCGTCAAACACGCAGCGTCCAGATGTTACAGCATAGTGGAGGGGATTTAAAGAAATCCCGTCTCCACTATGCGTAAAAATACGCAGGCGGAAGACCTGCGTTTCCGGACATGCGGCGCGTCTATTTAGACCGCAGCATGTCCTGCGTCACCGCAAGGGAAATAACACAGGGCTATGCAGCCCTGCGTTCTTTCCGGATGTGTTCCGGAGGTGTCCGGAGCACATCCGGAAAGAGCGCGCGTCAGAAAGGGGGCGGGGCTTTGGGCGGTGCGGAATTTTCGCTCCGTCCAAAGCGCTGTGGTTCCGGACCGTGGAACCACAGCCTGATTGTCCTCAACCCACAAACAGCCCAAACTACTGCTTTCATAGAGGGGGTCATACTGTCACCATTCAGCAGTCTGCAGTCACATAAGACTTTTCTGCCAAGCCCGGACAACCCCTCTAAGGCCGGGATCACACATGTGAGGAATACGGCCGAGTCTCGCATCTTAATTTCCGGCACTGCTGCCAGCCTCGGGAGGAGAGTGCGGCTCCATGTATTGCTATGTGGCCGCACGCTCCACTCCCGAAGCCGGCGGCAGTGCCAGGAATTAACATGCGAGACTCGGCCGTATTCCTCGCATGTGTGATCCTGGCCTAAGTTTTTCTCTAGAACCACCCTGAGCAGAGTATGCTTTCTGCACAACAGGTAAAAAACAGACTCGTATAACTAGGTAGTCTGCATTCAGCAGGTAACATTGAGGAATCTGATCCAAGAGACTTGCACGCAATTTTACTGAACTGTTTCCAGCCATAGAGGG
Source organism: Oophaga sylvatica (assembly GCA_033576555.1). Lineage (NCBI taxonomy): Eukaryota > Metazoa > Chordata > Amphibia > Anura > Dendrobatidae > Oophaga > Oophaga sylvatica. The sequence goes on along the minus strand of JARQOD010000008.1, from coordinate 54,340,423 downwards.
AAAGATTCAAGTGAGACAAATAAGGCTAAGTTCACACTGGGCGTTTTTTCAGCTTTTTTATACTAATTTTCTGCTGCTTTTTACACTACCAGAAAGGCCTATGAGATTTTAGAAATCTCATGCACATTGTTTTTTTTGCCATCAGTGTTTTGTGCTTTGCATGTTTTTTTTGACATAGGGCATGTCACTTCTTTTAGCGTTTTTTAGCATTTTTCAACCATTGACTTGAATATAAAGAAGATAAAAAAAAGTTGATGGGAGGAGGAGTGCTTTTTTGAAGCTTACATGGATCATGGTGGAGGACTTTAATGGCAATGGTTGGATATGTATCAGATTATCTGGGCAGCAAATCCCCTGCTGATTACACTTCCATCATTGTAAATTAGATTTTTAGGAAATCTCATCCAACTTAGTAGCATACAACATAGTAGCATACATTAGCTGGTGCTGTGGATTAGATATCCACAGTAAATTAATTTATGCTGCAGATTTTCACACAGGAATTTAACTCCATGCGATGGAAAAAAGTCTCAGATTACCCAAAGAATTTAAAATCTAAAATCTTTGAAATTCATAAAATTATGGTAAAGAACAAAGAAATTAGCACTAAATAAAAAGGCCGAATACTCTGAGGAACAGTGGAAAATAATAAGATAAAAAATTACCACTTTTGACCTCTTTAAAACTAAGTGACAAGCAGCGCCCTATCGACAGATGCTGCCTGTGGCTCATTGCTGCCATCTCCCCTGATGAACCCCATTTTGAACTGGCAATATAAGGGGGGAAGCACATCAGGATGGGGTACCTGCCCCTTTGAGATAAGTGTTGCTGCTTATTACATTGGTGCTTTTAAGGATCCATGGTGCTGGTGGGGATATGATGCCATTGTGCTTCTGGGACCATGCATCTTTCTATAGGAGTGGTTGATATTTGATCATTCTTTCCTGCCTTTTTTCCTTTGAAAAACTTTTCTCACCTAATTGAGAGATACATCTAGACAGTATTTAAATTCCTTGTGACTTAGGGATAAGAGTCTGGTTATCCCCTCTCTCTATCACCCTGAGATATGAGTGTAAATGGACAGGCTCATGAAAAATATACCTATATGAGTGCTATTATTGCCTGGATATGAAGGCCTATGAGGGATATATGCAATATTGAGTCTTGCCTTCTGCACGGCTCGGTTTAGATGAGGCAACAAGGACCAGACCTAACTGTTTGCACTAAAAGCACTTTATTTGGTGTTTGGTGGTGGCTTGTGTTAAGGAGTCCTGGAAAGGGCCAATGAGGGTCAGTCGATGTGAAGCAGGGGCGCCAACTGACTACTCAGGGTGACAACCTCCGCTGCTAGGAAGGGTTACACATTGGGCAACGCGCAATCTATCTTCACTAGGCTCTTCCGGTATTTTCATTTATCTGTTGGATATATTAACCATATATTTCTCTATCTTGATGGATAAATTATATGGACTATCTGTATAAGACCCGGTACCAACTCCTTTTTTAAGGAATAATTGGGGTATTGGACTTTTTAGAAGTATTGATTAAAAGTTACTTTTTAAAGGTTTTTTTTGTTGCATATTCGGTTCCCTCTATAAAACTAATTGCCAAAAGTAAAGAAGAGTGGATGGCTTTGCGCAACCCCAGTCTATAGTCCTGATCGGTTTTCTTTAGCTGTGGACAGCAGTGGCGCAAATTTTTTGAGCTTCCAGGTTTTTTTTAAAAAACAATTTTTACAGTTCAACCCCTTTCCTCTGTGTTCATTTTTTTCGCTTTTGTGTTTTCCTCCCCCTCTTCAAAGAGCCATAATGTTTAAAATTTTCCAAATAGAAGTATGACGATAGGACAATCTGTCACAAAGACAGGGATCGTCGAACAGTGTGCTGCCTACCTGGCGCTCGAGTCCGACACATCGCTGATCAGGTTGACAGATTACTGGGAGGGGCTGGTGAGGACCCAGCGGTCATGGTGCACATTGGCACAAATGACAAAGTTAGAGGTAGGTGGAAGGTCCTTAACCCCTTCATGACCTTGCCATTTTTTGAAATTCTGACCAGTGTCCCTTTATGAGGTAATAACTCAGGAACGCTTCAACGGATCCTAGCGATTCTGAGAATGTTTTTTCGTGACATATTGGGCTTCATGTTAGTGGTAAATTTAGGTCGATAATTTTTGCATTTATTTGTGAAAAAAATGGAAATTTGGCGAAAATTTTGAAAATTTTGCAATTTTCAAATTTTGAATTTTTATTCTATTAAACCAGAGAGTTATGTGACACAAAATAGTTAATAAAAAACATTTCCCACTTGTCTTCTTTGCATCAGCACAATTTTGGAAGCAAAAATTTTTTTTTGTTAGGAAGTTATAAGAGTTAAAAGTTGACCAGCGATTTCTCATTTTTACAGCAAAATTTACAAAACCATTTTTTTAGGGACCACCTCACATTTGAAGGGGTCTATATAGTAGAAAATACCCAAAAGTGACACCATTATAAAAACTGCACCCCTCAGGCTAAGTGCACACGTTCAGGAATGTTTGCAGAATATTCCTGAGCAAAACCGGACTTTTTTCGCGGCAAAAACGCGCGGTTTTTGGTGCGTTTTTTTTGCGCGGATTTGACGCGTTTTTACCGCTATTTTTTCCTGAGCTTTCTAGGTCAATAATATAGCGGGAAAAACGCTAGAAATCCGCAAAATTAATGGACATGTTGCTAGATTTTCCGCGATGCGTTTTTTTCACGGAAAAAAACGCACCATGTGCACAAAAATTGCGGAATTCATTCTAAATGATAGGATGCTTAATACATGCGTTTTTGACGCGTTTTTTCCCGAGAAAAAACGCGAAAAAAACGCAAATAATCCTGAACGTGTGCACTTAGCCTTAAGCTACTCAAAACTACATTCAAGAAGATTATTAACCCTTCAGGTGCTTCACAGGAACTAAAGCAACGTGGAAGGAAAAAATGGACATTTTAATTTTTCCAACAAAAATTTTATTTTAGCATCAATTTTTTCATTTTTGCATGGGCAACAGGATAAAATGGATCCTAAAATTTGTTGGGTAATTTCTCCTGAGTACACAGATACCTCATATGTGGTCATAAACCACTGTTTGGGCGCACAGCAGGGCTCAGAAGGGAAGGAGCCCATTTGACTTTTTGAATGGAAAATTAGCTCCAATCATTAGCGGACACCATGACGCGTTTGGAGAGCCCCTGTGTGCCTAAACAATGAAAAAAACCCACATGTGACACCATTTTGGAAACTAGACCTCTTATGGAACTTATCTAGATGTGTTGTGAGCACTCTGAACCCCCAAGTGCTTCACAGAAGTTTATAACGCAGAGCAGTGAAAATAAAAAAATCATTTTTTTCCTCAAAAATTATTTTTTAGCCCACTATTTTTTATTTTCACAAGGGTAACAGGAGAAATTGGACCACAAAAGTTGATGTGCAATTTGTCCTGAGTACTCTGATACCCCATATGTGGGGGGGAACCACTGTTTTGGCGCATGGGAGATCTCAGAAGGGAAGGAGAGCCATTTTGTAATGCAGACTTGATGGAATGTTCTGCGGGCGTCATGTTGCGTTTGCAGAGCCCCTGATGTGCCTAAATAGTAGAAACCCCCCACAAGTGACCCCATTTTGGAAACTAGACCCCCCAAGGAGCTTATCTAGATGTGTAATGAGCACTTTGAACCCCCAAGTGCTTCACAGAAGTTTATAAACGCAGAGCAGTGAAAATAAGTCATTTTTGTTTCTCAAAAATGATTTTTTAGACTATTTTTTTATTTTTCCAAGGGTAACAGGATAAATTGGACACCAAAAGTTGTTGTCCAGTTTTTCCTGAGTACGCTGGTGTCCCATATGAGAGGGGAACCACTGTTTGGGTGCACAGCAGGGCTCAGAAGGGAAGGAGCGCCATTTGAATTTAATGGAAAATTAGCTCCAATCGTTAGCGGACACCATGTCGTGTTTGGAGAGCCCCAGTGTGCCTAAACTTTGTAGCTCCCCCACAAATGACCCCATTTTGGAAACAAGACCCCCTAAGGAACTTATTTAGATGCACAGTGAGCACTTTGAACCCCAGGTGCTATACAGAAGTTTATAACGCACAGCCTTGAAAATAAAAGATCATTTTTTTTCTCAAAAAATTATTTTTTTAGCCCCCTATTTTTTATTTTCACAATGGTTACAGGAGAAATTGGACCCCAAAAGTTGTTGTCCAGTTTGTCCTGAGTACGCTCGTACCCCATATGTGGGGGGTAACCACTGTTTGGGCACACGTCATTGCTTGGAAGGGATGTAGTGACGCTTTGAAATGCCGACTTGATGGAATGGTCTGCGGGCATCTTTTTACGTTTGCAGAGCCCCTGATGTGCCCAAACAGTAGAAACCAACCACAAGTGACCCCATTTTGTAAACTAGACCCCCAAGGAACTTATCCAGATGTGTGGTGAGCACCTTGAACCCCCACGTGCTTCACAGAAGTTTATAATGCAGAGCTGTAAAAACAAAAAATCATTTTTTTCCTCAAACACTGATTTTTTTAACCCACAATTTTTTATTTTCACAAGGGTAACAGGAGAAATTGGACCCCAAAAGTTGTTGTACAGTTTGTCCTGAGTACACTGGTACCCCATATGTGGGAGAAAACTACTGTATGGGCACACGTCGGGGCTCGGAAGGGAAGTAGTGATGTTTTGAAATGCCGACTTGATGGAATGGTCTGCGGGCGTCATGTTACGTTTGCAGAGCCCATGATGTGCCTAAACAGTAGAAACCCCCCCCAAGTGACCCCATTTTGGAAACTAGATCCCCCAAGGAACTCCTCTAGATGTGTGGTGAGCACTTTGAATCTCCAAGTTCTTCACAGAAGTTTATAACGCAGAGCTGTGAAAATAAAAAATCATTTTTTTTCCACAAAAATAATTTTTTTAGTCCCCAATTTTTTTCCCAAGAGTAACAGGAGAAATTAGACCCCCAAAATTGTTGTGCAATTTTTACTGAGTACGCTGATACCCCATATGTGGGGGTAAACCACTGTTTGGGCACATGTCGGGGCTCGGAATAAAGGGAGCACTGTTTCACTTTTAACAGCCAATCAGAGCGATCATAGCCACGTAGGGGTTAAGCCAACCCCCCTGTGGTGAAGCACAAAGGGTCTTGTGCCTGCGTGTTGAGTGACCTTTCAGTGAACCCGGTCACCCGATCCGCAGGAACGCGATCCTTTCATGACACATACGCTGTGTCACAGGTCATGAAGGGGTTAAAGATTATTTCAGGGAATTAGGCTGCAAGCTTAAAGCAAGGACCTCCAACATGGTATTTTCTGAAATACTGCCTGTACCACGTGCCACACCAGAGAGGCAACGGGAGATTAGGGAGGTTAATAAGTGGCTCAAGAATTGGTGTAGGAAGGAGGGGTTTGGGTTCCTGGAGAACTGAGCCGACTTCTCAGTTGGCTACAGGTTCTATGCTAGGGACGGGCTGCACCTCAATGGGGAGGGTGCAGCTGTGCTGGGGAGAAAATGGCTAGAAGGTTGGAGGAGTCTTTAAACTAGGGACGGGGGGGAGGGTATTCAATTTATAGGAGGGGAAGACAGTGCAGATAGAGACCTGGGCACAAATAATAAAATTGGGGGTGGGAGTGGCATGGGGGTGGGGTTAGAACAGTTAATAATTTAAGAAAGAATAGAGGTTCAGAGAGATACATAAAGTGCATGTATAGTAATGCTAGAAGCCTCACCAACAAAATGGCGGAATTAGAATTTATTTTGTTGGAACACAATTATGACATGGTGGGGATATCTGAGACTTGGCTGGATGAGAGCCACGACTGGGCGGTTAATTTACAGGGCTATAGTCTGTTTAGGAATGACCGTAAAAATAAGCGAGGTGGGGGTGTGTGTTATATGTAAAATCATCCTTAAAACCCATCCTGCGTTATAATATATGTAAATCTAATGAAGATGTAGAGTCCCGGTGGGTGGAGATTAGGGGAGGGGGAAAAATAATAAATTACTTATAGGGGTTTGTTATAAGGCTGTGGTTCCACGGTCCGGAACCACAGTGCTTTGGACGGAGCGGAAATTCCGCACCGCCCAAAGCCCCGCCCCCTTTTTGATGCGCGCTCTTTCCGGATGTGTTCAGGACACCTCCGGAACACATCCGGAAAGAGCGCAGGGCTACATACAGCCCTGTGTAATTTCCGTTGCGACGACGCAGCGTCGCCGCAAGACGCTAGGACATGCTGCGGTCTGAAAAGACGCGCTGCATGTCCGGAAAACCCAGGTCTTCCGCCTGCGTATTTTTACGCATAGTGGAGACGGGATTTCTTGAAATCCCCTCCACTATGCTGTAACATCTGGACGCTGCATGTTTGGCGCTGCGCCAACGCACAGCGCCAAACACGCAGCAAATCCGGAGTGTTTCCTTAACGTGGAAACATACCCTAAGTCTCCAAAAATAATGGAAGCAACAGAGAATATCCTCGTAAAGCAACTAGATGAAGCAGCGACTCAAGGAGAAGTCATTATTATGGGGGACTTCAACTACCCTGAAATACATTGGGGAACAGAAACCTGCAGTTCCAGAAAAGGTAGTAGGTTTTTGACAACTAAGAGACAATTACCTTTCACAACTAGTTCAGGACCAAACAAGAGGGGGGGCACTGCTAGACCTAATATTAACCAACAGGCCAGACCGCATATCAAATATAAGGGTTGGGGGTCACTTGGGTAATAGTGATCACAAAATAATAAGCTTTCATGTATCCTTTAATAAGATGTGTAGTAGAGGGTTACAAGAACACTAAATTTCAGGAAGGCGAATTTCCAACGAATGAGAGATGATCTTAGTGCAATTAACTGGGACGATATCCTGAGACATAAAAATACACAAAGAAAATGGGAGACGTTTATTAGCATCCTGAATAGGACCTGTGCACAGTATATACCCTATGGGAATAAACATGCTAGAAATAGGAGGAAACCACTATGGCTAAATAGAGCTGTAAGGGGCGCAATAAGGGACAAAAAGAAAGCGTTTAGGGAATTAAAGCATGTAGGTAGTGATGAGGAATTAAATAAATACAGAAGATTAAATAAATTCTGCAAAAAGCAAATCAAGACGGCAAAGATTGAGACAGAGAGACTCATTGCCAGAGAAAGTAAAAATAATCCCAAAATATACTTTAACTACATAAATAGCAAGAAACTAAAAAATGATAGTGTTGGTCCCCTTAAAAATAGTCTGGGTGAAATGGTGGATGAGGATGAGGAAAAAGCCAATATGCTAAATTACTTTTTTTCAACAGTATTTACACAAGAAAATCCCATGACAGGTAACATGATCAGTGATAAAAAAAATTTCTCCATTAAATGTCACCAGCAGGAAGTACAGCGGCGTCTAAAAATCACTAAAGTTGACAAATCCCCGAGCCCGGATGGGATACACCCCCGAGTACTGCAGGAATTAAGTACAGTTATAGATAGACCATTATTTTTAATCTTTAAAGATTCCATAATAACGGGGTCTGTACCACAGGACTGGCGTATAGCAAATGTGGTGCCAATATTCAAAAAGGGGACAAAAACTGAACCTGGAAATTATAGGCCAGTGAGCTTAACATCTACTGTGGGTAAAATCATGGAGGGTTTTTTAAGGGATACTATATTGGAGTATCTGAAGAAAAATAACCTCATGACACAGTATCAGCATGGGTGTCATGTGTGCATTGCCACGAAGATCGTCGCGGTTGCACATTCTGACTTCTCATAGCTGAGTTGCTGTTTCTTTGTGTTTGGCAGTTAGGGAGTTAATTCTGTCTGTGCTCAGTTCTGGGACTGGGTGCAGTTTCTCCCGGCTGCAATTAATTATTTGTTGATTGGTTTCCTTTAAATCTCTGGTTGTCTGTGTTGGGAGTTGCCAGTGAAATTCTTCATGCAGACCACAGATAGGATTGTATCTGTATAGACTTAAGTTAAAGAGCTCCTTAGTTGTTTTAAGCTCACCTTGCTTAGAGTTTAATATCCCAGATCATTTATGTTCCTTCTGTGTTTGAGTGTGTATGCAAGTCTGTGTTTTCTCCAGTCTGTCTAATATGTCTAATCTGTGTATTTAGCAGAGATCAGCCCATATTCCTTTGGTGGTAATCAGTATCCTTCTTAGGACTGATTACAGGGTTCAGGGACTGATAGGAGACAGGGTTAGGCTGGAGACTTGGACCTCTGAACCTTTATCAGTACCTCCAAGGTGAGGGATTAGTTAGGACCCCAGTTTAGGGTCAGGTTAGACCCCCGGTCCTCCTCTTTCCTGTGACAGTGTATCAAGTCCTCAAGATTAACCCTGAGTTCAACGGATATCGTGTCAGGTAAATCTATTCTATATTTACATGCTGATGTTGCTAATCTATATGTTGTATAGAGTGTTGTTCTTTTAAGAATAGTTTACTGACATCGTACACATATCATAAGACCGCGTGACATTTTCACTGGCCCATAAAATTATTCCCAGTTGCCATGGATCCAGTAGCCCAGCTGGCTCTGCAGTTGCAGGGATTATCCATGGAGCTGACGGACATTAAGTCCAAAGTTTTGTCTCCCTCGGAGCAAACCAGATTTGAACCTAAAGTAGCTCTCCCGGACAGGTTCACTGGTGGGCGAGACAAATTTTTTACCTTCAGGGAAGCATGTAAATTGTATTTTCGGCTTCGGCCTCGATCATCAGGGAGTGAAGAGCAGAGAGTGGGAATTGTTATCTCGCTCCTACAAGGGGACCCTCAATCCTGGGCCTTCTCCCTTCCTCCGGGATCCCCGGCTCTACAGTCAGTAGATCGATTTTTTACTGCCCTGGGTTTGGTATATGATGACCCAGATCGGGTCTCTCTTGCTGAGACAAAATTACGTAAGATACAGCAGGGAGATCGTCCGGCGGAGGAATTTGCTTCTGAGTTTCGTAGATGGGCCACAGATACTCAGTGGAATGACCCGATTCCTATCCTTCAGGAGGGGGTGGTAGTGTCGGCTGTATGTTCTGAGCTTGAGGAGGAGGTGTTAGAGGCTCAGGGGGACGCCCCTGCAGGACCTCCAGGGAGACTGTTTGTCCCAAATCAGTTGAGACAAAAGGTTATTGAGGCACATCATAATTCTGCTTTAGCAGGACATCCAGGGAGTAAGGCTACTTTAGATCTCCTTTCTCGCCGGTTTTGGTGGCCTAACGTTAATAAAGATGTTTTAACTTTTGTCGCGTCCTGTGGGGTTTGTGCTCGCTCTAAGACCCCTCATACCCGTCCGTCTGGGACCCTCTTACCCTTGAAACTTCCGGAGCGTCCATGGACTCATTTGTCTATGGACTTCATCACGGACCTTCCTCAGTCGTCAGGGAAGACTGTCATACTGGTGGTTGTTGACAGGTTCAGTAAGATGGCACATTTCGTTGCTCTTCCTGCACTCCCTAATGCTAAAACTCTGGCGCAGGTGTTCATTGGGGAGATTGTGAGACTTCATGGGTTGCCTTCTGATGTGGTGTCAGATAGGGGGTCTCAGTTTGTGTCCAAGTTTTGGAGGGCATTTTGTTTACGTCGGGGGATGCAATTGTCATTTTCCTCGGCTTTTCATCCGCAGACCAATGGTCAGACAGAGCGTCTGAATCAAAGCCTAGAGACTTATCTTCGGTGTTTTGTCTCAGAGAACCAGGAGGACTGGTCTTCTTTCCTGCCTCTGGCAGAGTTCGCTCTTAACAACAGGCGGAGCGAGTCCACTGGTAAGTCCCCGTTTTTTGGGGCATATGGTTTTCATCCCCAGTTTTGTACATTCAATGGGGGGTCCCTTCTGGGGTTCCTGAGGAGGAGCGTTTCTCGTCGTCACTTGCTTCAGTGTGGAGAGGTGTATTGAATAATCTGAGTGCTATGGGGAACCGTTATAAACGTATGGCTGATAGGAGGAGAGTTTCTGGTCCAGATCTTAATGTGAACGATCTGGTATGGTTGTCTACCAGGAATATAAAACTTAAAGTTCCCTCCTGGAAGCTGGGCCCCAGATTCATCGGGCCGTACAGGATCAGTTCCATAATTAATCCTGTGGCATTTCGTCTGGACCTCCCTCCTACGTTTAAAATCCACAATGTGTTCCACAAGTCATTACTTAAGAGGTACGTGGCACCAGTCATACCATCACCTCTACCTCCTCCTCCAGTGGTGGTCAATGGTAACTTGGAGTTTCAAGTGTCAAAGATCATTGACTCACGTCTGAATCGCCGGTCCCTTCAGTACTTGGTGCATTGGAAGGGGTATGGTCCAGAGGAGAGGACGTGGGTTCCTGCGTCTGACATTAACGCAGATCGTTTGGTGCGGACCTTCCACAGAACTCACCCGGGCAAACCTGGCCCTGAGGGTCCGGAGGCCCCTCGTAGAAGGGGGGTACTGTCATGTGTGCATTGCCACGAAGATCGTCGCGGTTGCACATTCTGACTTCTCATAGCTGAGTTGCTGTTTCTTTGTGTTTGGCAGTTAGGGAGTTAATTCTGTCTGTGCTCAGTTCTGGGACTGGGTGCAGTTTCTCCCGGCTGCAATTAATTATTTGTTGATTGGTTTCCTTTAAATCTCTGGTTGTCTGTGTTGGGAGTTGCCAGTGAAATTCTTCATGCAGACCACAGATAGGATTGTATCTGTATAGACTTAAGTTAAAGAGCTCCTTAGTTGTTTTAAGCTCACCTTGCTTAGAGTTTAATATCCCAGATCATTTATGTTCCTTCTGTGTTTGAGTGTGTATGCAAGTCTGTGTTTTCTCCAGTCTGTCTAATATGTCTAATCTGTGTATTTAGCAGAGATCAGCCCATATTCCTTTGGTGGTAATCAGTATCCTTCTTAGGACTGATTACAGGGTTCAGGGACTGATAGGAGACAGGGTTAGGCTGGAGACTTGGACCTCTGAACCTTTATCAGTACCTCCAAGGTGAGGGATTAGTTAGGACCCCAGTTTAGGGTCAGGTTAGACCCCCGGTCCTCCTCTTTCCTGTGACAGTGTATCAAGTCCTCAAGATTAACCCTGAGTTCAACGGATATCGTGTCAGGTAAATCTATTCTATATTTACATGCTGATGTTGCTAATCTATATGTTGTATAGAGTGTTGTTCTTTTAAGAATAGTTTACTGACATCGTACACATATCATAAGACCGCGTGACAATGGGTTCATGAGGGACGTTCTTGTCAGACTAATCTGATAAACTTTTATGAAGAAGTAAGTTCCGGACAGGATCAAGGGAATGCAGTGGACGTGGTGTACATGGACTTCTCAAAAGCTTTTGATACGGTGCCACACAAAAGGTTGATACATAAAATGAGAACAATGGGGATAGGAGAAAATATGTGTAAGTGGGTTAAGAACTGGCTCGTGGATAGGAAACAAAGGGTGGTTATTAATGGAGCACACTCGGACTGGGTCACGATTAGCAGTGGGGTACCACAGGGGTCAGTATTGGGGCCGCTTCTCTTTAACATTTATTAATGACCTTGTAGGGGGCATACAGAATAGTATTTCAATATTTGCAGATGACACTAAACTCTGCAGGGTAATAAATACAGAGGAGGATAATTTTATATTACAGGAGGATTTATGTAAACTAGGAGCTTGGGCTGATAAAATGGAAAATGAGCTTTAATGGGGATAAATGTAAGGTCATGCACTTGGGTAGAACAAACAAGATGTATAATTATGTGCTTAATTGTAAAACACTGGGCAAAACTGTCACTGAAAAAGACCTGGGTGTATGGGTGGACCACAAACTCACATTTAGTGGCCAATGTCAGGCAGCTGCTGCAAAGGCAAATAAAATAATGGGATGCATTAAAAGAGGCATAGATGCTCATGAGGAGAACATAATTTTACCTCTATACAAGTCACTGGTGCGACCACACTTAGAATACTGTGTGTAGTTCTGGTCTCCGGTGTATAAAAAAGACATAGCTGAACTGGAGCAGGTGCAGAGAAGAGCGACCAAGGTTATTAGAGAACTGGGGGGTCTGCAATACCAAGACAGGTTATTACACTTGGGGTTATTTAGTTTGGAAAAATGAAGGCTTAGGGGTGATCTTATTACAATGTATAAATATATGAGGGGACAGTACAAAGACCTTTCTAATGATCTTTTTACTCTTAGGCCGGCGTCAGACACAACTACAAAAAATCGGACCGTTTTAGTCGGTCGATTATCGGAACAAAATGAAAACATCACACATCCGCCTGGCATCCGATTTTCCTTCAAAGATGCGATTTAGTCGCATGTGTGTGTACCTTGTAACATCCGATTTTCATCCGACTTGCGAGAATTTCTCGCAGGCTTGCAAAACTGACATATAATGGATCCAAAAGAATAGTATTTAAATCACAAAAGAAAGAATAGATATATACACATAGATATATATATATACATGTCATTGTGACATATATATATACATATATTTATAGTTCTTACACTTCTACATACTGTAATAGCCGCTAATTCAATTGCCGGCTTTTGTGAAATCACAGAAGCCGACATGAAATGATACATTGTTTAGACACAGTTAACCATGTCATTTCCTGTATTTTGATATATGGTTTGAACTTACAATTACAGAAGTGTATGTGTGCCAAATTTCAGACATGTAGGGGTTAATTAAAGGTGTAAATTCGTTGAAAAAAAATGTGTGGGCTCCCGCTGTATTTTCTCCACCAGACAGACAAAGCAAGCGAGTGGGGGCAGATAATAATAGCCTAGGGAGGGTACATTTTTTTTGTGCCCCCCCCTGGCTACTAACATCTGCCCCCAGACACCCCAGAAAGGGCAAATCTATAATTAGATTTGCCCTTTCTGGCACTTTGCCCGTCTATTCCCATTGCCCTGTAGCGGTGGCGAATGGGTTAATAAGGGGTTACAGCCACCTTGCAATTGGAAGGTGACTGTGAGCCAGGTTAATAATTGAGAGCTGTCAATTAGACAACTATCAATTATTAATCCTATTGTATGAAAGAAAAATCAAACACACACAGTTTTAATAAAAAAGAAGTTTAATGAAATAATCACAGTTTTTGACCATATTTTATTTTCCTGCTAAAACCATTTCCTGTAATAAAAATAAAATAAAAAAAGCAAAATTATTCTTACCAATCCGATGTACAGTCAGGTCCCATGGTGTAATCCATCAGAAAGGGTTAACAGGTTACAGTAAGCAGAGAGCTAAATGCTGTCTCCCAGCTGTAACCTCCTGAATAAATAACTTCCTCTACTAGCGAAAGGAGAGGAATAGATTCATGAATGGAGCTTAATTGATTTATTGCCACTTTCACTTGAGTGACCTGACCTAAGGTGAAAGTGGGACACAATCAATTAAGCTTCATTCATTAATCACATCCTCTCCTGTCGGCAGGAGATAAGCTCATTCATTCAGGAGCTATCAGCTGAGCACGCAGCATTAGTTGCGCTGATTAGCTGATTGTAGTTAACCCTTTGTGAAGGATTACATCGTGGGACGTGACAGATCGCCAGATAGGTAAGAATAATGTTGTTTTATTATTTTATATTTATTTTAGGAGATCAAGGGCCTCGCACGGATTAAGAGTAAAATAAAAGATGGTCTAAAAAATGTGTTTTTATTTCATTAAAATTATTTATTCTTAAAGTGTGTGTGTTTTTTTTATTTACTTCAATAGGATTAATAATTGATAGTTGTCTAATTGACAGCTCTCAATTATTAACCTGGCTCACAGTCACCTTCCAATTGCAAGGTGGCTGTAACCCCTTATTAACCCATTCGCCACCGCTACAGGGCAATGGGAATAGACGGGCAAAGTGCCAGAAAGGGCAAATCTAATTATAGATTTGCCCTTTCTGGGGTGTCTGGGCGCAGATGTTAGTAGCCAGGGGGGGCACAAAAAAATGTACCCTCCCTAGGCTATTATTATCTGCCCCCACTCGCTTGCTTTGTCTGTCTGGTGGAGAAAATACAGCGGGAGCCCACGCATTTTTTTTCAACGAATTTACACCTTTAATTAACCCCTACATGTCTGAAATTTGGCACACATACACTTCTGTAATTGTAAGTCAACAATACAAAATATTATATATTATACATTATATGCCATATAGGCTACATATGAGACAGGAAATGACATGGTTAACTGTGTCTAAACAATGTATCATTTCATGTCGGCTTCTGTGATTTCACAAAAGCCGGCAATTGAATTAGCGGCTATTACAATATGTAGAAGTGTAAGAACTATAAATATATGTATATATACATGTCACAATGACATATATATATATATATATATATATATATATATGTATTCTATGTGTGTATATCTATTCTTTCTATTCTTTATTAAAGCTGTCAGTGTGATTTTACAGTATAGCCGGGGATGAATTGCCGGCTTTTCTAAAGGACACCGATGCGATTTAATCGCAAGTCACACGTGCGGTCCGTTTGTAATCCGATTTTTCATCGCTCCCATAGACTTGCATTGGCGATAGTCGACCCACAATCGGTGACAATCGCAGCATGCTGCGATTGCACACGGACGTTTAAAACGGACCACAAAAAATCTGATACTGGGAGCTGCTCCATAGATTAACATAGGGCAGACTGCAATACGATATTTCATCGTATTGCAGTCGTCCGATTCTGTCGCCAGTGTGACGCCGGCCTTAAACCTGTGACGTGGACAAGGGGGCATCCGCTACGTCTGGAGGAAAGAAGGTTTAGTCATAATCACAGGTGCAGATTCTTTACTGTAAGAGCAGAGAGACTATGGAACTGTCTGCCGTCTAATGTTGTAATGAGTGATTCCCTACTAAAATTTAAGAGGGGACTGGATGCCTTTCTTGAAAAGTATAATATTACAGGCTATATTCACTAGTTTCCTAGATATTGCGTTGATCCAGGGAGCTAGTCTGATTGCCATATGTGGAGTCGGGAAGGAATTTTTTTTCCCCAATGTGGAGCTTAGTGTTTGCCACATGTTTTTTTTTTGCAATCCTCTGGATCAACATGTTAGGGCAGGTTAGGATAGGATGTGGGTTGAACTAGATGGACTTAAAGTCTTCCTTCAACCTTAATAACTAACTATGTTACTATGTTATGACTTGTTTTTGGTGGAATGAGTTGTCCTTGGGATGACGCCTTTCATTTCATGATGTAATGTACTAGACACGTGAAAATAATTTCAAATGCAGTGCAATGGCAAAAAAAAACCTTCACCCCCAACAATTTCAGCAATTTTATTTATTAATTTTTTTTGGAGATGGTAGGGAATGCATTCATTGTGCAGTAAATATTACCTTTAATACTATTCTATAATATTTTATATTCTTCTTTAATATTAATATTACCTTTTAATATTATTATTATTCTATTAAATAGTATTTTTAGAGCTGATGAAAAAAAAACAGTCCATTTGTTTTCGTGTATGCAGAAAACGGACACTTCAGTGAGACCTAACTGTAATGCAGTGTTTCTGATCGACAGTAAATATCTTTATATAGAGCAGCATCAAATAATCACTTCATCAAAAATGCAAGACTTGTACAATGAAACGTGTGCTAAGCATGTTGTAACTGAGCACATGCCGCCTCCTGTCTGTGGACGACTTGATTCATAGCATGGCAGCAGAATAAGGGCACCACCCAGTACCTGGCATCCACAAACCTGACTAATAGTGAGTGCATGTCTCCTGTCTGATTATGGACTAATAAGTGATAGCTGGACAATTTGTAAAAACATATAATAATTATGTATATTACACATGCATTAAACAGAGCGTAACTCCATTATAATATGTGTATTAAGGGCGGAAAAGTGATGTGTAATCGCGCTATTGCAGGGCGCAGGCGCGAGATTCCGGGCCACCAGTGCACGTCACAGGGCAGTGTGACGCTGATGGGAGGGGGCTAGTATGATAATGAAGACCAGAGGCAGGGATTTCTTCCAGGCACCGCAGGCTCCGAACCCTGGAAGAAATCATTACCATAACAGAATAAAAGAGGATTTCTCTACAAGAATACTGCTGAGATGAGGCATACAGGTAAGACTGCTTTTACCATTGTATCACTTGTATTCCCATATTAGTAGGTTAAAAACGTCCTGGGGGACAGATTCCCTTTAATATTATAGAGTCCGTTTTTGAACAGTTTTCGGCTATGTGCACACGTAGCGTTTTTTAAGCGTTTTTGCCGAGTTTTTACGCGGCATAATCGCTTAAAAACCGGTTACAAAACGCATCCCATGCAATTCTTTGGGATTACGCATTGCTGTGCACATGCTGCGTATTTTTGCAGAGCGTAATCGCTTCACGTAAAAATAGCAGCATGTCCATTCTTTTTGCGTAATCGCGACGATTCCGCCGCGATAAGATTGCATTGAAACGCTCACTTCACGCATGTGGCTATGCCCACCATGTGTGAAGTGAGCGCTTCATGTGCGCTTGGTACCAAGGGTCTGGAGGAGAGGAGACTCTCCTCCAGGCCCTGGGTACCATATTCCTGTAAAAAATAGAATTAAAATAAAAAATATTGATATTCTCACCTTCCGGCGGCCCCCAGAGTCTTCCCGCCTCTCAGCCACGCGGCCAGCATCTTCCGTTCCCAGGGATGCATTGCGAAAATGACCTTTGTGACGTAGTGGTCGAGTGACCGCGACGTCGCAAAAATCATTCTCACAATGCATCCCTGGGAACGGAACTTGCCGGCAGCGTCGCTGAGGAGCGGGAAGACTCCGGGGGTCGCCGGAAGGTGAGAATATCAATTTTTTTTTTTACATTACTCATTATTAAACAGTGGGTCACACTTGTCAGCACTATGCTTGACAAGTGTGACCAACCTGAAAATCAGTTTTTCAAGTGATGCTACAGATCGCTTGGAAAACGCTAGCATTCTGCAAGCTAAAAACGCTTGCAAAATGCTTGTGTTTTGCGGGAAAACGCATACTAATTATGTATTTGTTTTACCTGTGGCGGGGAGTTGTACAAATGCTCCGCAAAATTACAGAGCATTTGCGCAATGTGTGCACATAGCCTAAGGCTGGGTTCACACTGCGTTTAGGCAGTCCGTTAGGCGGACTGCGTTACACTGCGGTATAACGCGGTCCGTTAACACTGCCATTGACCCCCATTCATTGTCGTGCGCATCACGACGCATGCCGTAAAGCGGCATGCGTTCGCGAAGTGCCGTCATTCAGTGACGGAGCCTCGGATGCGGAATCATCTGTGCTAGCACACTGCGCTAGCTATACCGTTACTAGCCCGTCAACGCTATGTGTTGAACGGGCTGGTTAAACGCAGTGTGAACCTAGCCTTAGTGGTAAGTCACAAACTCAGCTCTGCTACAATGAAGGGAATGTATTACCTACCGGTATATATTTCAATCATTAAAACTAGATTTATTTTTTTATATACGTTTTAATAGAATTCTATAAATATTCATTTTCCTACATTTTTCTTTTTGTTTTTTAGATTTTAGATTATATATTATTTTATTTAATTTAAATGTTTTCTGTACATTAATAGCAGAGGTGGCTATCTTTCCAGAGCAGCTATTTAAAGGGATTGCAGATGCAATTTGTTATTAAACAAAAACAAAACGTCCTTTTCTCAACCTAGCCAGGTCCAGCATTGAGTTTCTGCCACTGTTATTTGTTGCAGCTCTGACAGCACAACAGCCAAGCAATGCACTTAGCGGCTCTGAAGGGGTGTTCCCGCTTCACGGGCAGAGGCGCTGAGCTCAGTGATTGGTTGTCGATGTGACATCAGTGCTGCAGCCAATAACGGACACCGGAAGCAGCGGCGGGTACTCAGCACTGGACACGGGGATGGTGGGTAAAGCATGTTTTTTTTTTTTTTTATAACAAAAAAAAAAACAAATAATATATACAGTACTCTCTATGGTGTCTTCATAACAATTGCTTATGTGCACAGTAGCCATAACTCACACATGCACACAGTAATGGCACCACGATTTCACCAGAAAGCAGTGAGTCTGTATGAGAAGCCTTAATAAGCATATCATGTCATGTCATGGAGACAAACCATGACAAAAATTCCATGGAAGGTTTTGACATTTTTTCTAGAAGTAGAAGAATACATAGAGCTTTTTTTGTGTTTTTTGTTTTAGACTGCAAAAACACATAGATACCGATTTATATAGCAGTTTATGGTGGAATTCTGGCGTAAAACTTCTTAAAATCTTGCAAGTATTTGCACAACTTGAAATTGCGTAGTTATGTTGCGACTTTGTGTTTTTACACCAGTCCAGCCATTTTTCAAAAAAACTGTTAAAGAGGGTTGGCATGGGGCTTGGCCAAAGTCCCCCAACGGCTAATACATCATAGTTATGCCACAAAAGGGGTGTAAATTATGCCAGAAATGTACATGACAGGCATAAAATATCTGATGGAGGCATGCAGCAGTTGTAAGTTGCACCAAACTATTAAGGCTGTGTTCCCACAATGAGTTTTGGGTGAGTATTTTACGCTGCGTATTTTCAAAAAGATACAATATTTTACTTATTGGGTGCAGAAATGGTGCAGAAAATCTGTAACATCAAAAACTCATAGTGGGAACGTAGCCCAAGACTGTTTTTTTGTGCACCAGCCTTAATAAAGGGAGCCCTCAAGTAACATGTGCCAAATTCATTAGGCCACATTCACACATTGAGTATTTGGTCTGTTTTTTTACCTCAGTATTTGTAATCCCAAACCAGGAGTGGAAAAGTATAAAGTATAATAGAAACACGAGCAGCACGTCTGCATTTTTCACCCACTCCTGGTTTTGGTTCTCACGATAAGCTTTTGTCGTTGCAAAATTTCTGCACTTATTACCGTATATACTTGTGTATAAGTCAAGTTTTTCAGCACATTTTTTTGTGCTGAAAACGCCCCATAGGCGTGGAGAGGTGAATATTCTTTCCCTTAATGAATGCGGACACGTGATCGCTCGGCCAGGAGCTGCTGACACCGGAACAAGATGCTGTGAGGGCGCACAGGAAAGGTAAGTGGGACTTTTTTTTAAATGCTTTTCTCATGGGGGCCACGCATGCAAGGATAGGGATGAGCAACCATGCATGCAAGGATAGGGATACGGAGCCATGCATACATGGATGGGGATAAGGAGCCATGCATACCAGGATAGGGATGACTAATCATGCATGCAAGGATAGGGATGAGGAACCATGCATACAAGGATAGGGATGAGGAACTATGCATACAAGGATAGGGATACGGAGCCATGCATACCAGGATGAAGATAAGGAGCCATGCATGCAAGGATGAGGATAAGGAGCCATGCATACAAGGATGATATAAGGAGCCATGCATACAAGGATGGGATAAGGAGCCATGCAGACAAGGATGGGAATAAGGAGCTATGCAGACAAGGATGGGAATAAGGAGCCATGCAGACAAGGATGGGAATAAGGAGCCATGCAGACAAGGATGGGGATAAGGAGCCAAGCAGACAAGGATGGGGATAAGGAGCCATGCATATCAGATTAGGGATTAGGGGACAAAGCATACTCGGCTTATACTTGAGTCAATAAGTTTTCCCAGTTTTTTGTGGCAAAATTATGTGCCTCGGCTTATACTCGGGTCGGCTTATACGCAAGTATATACAGTATTTAAATTTAGATTACTTGCAGTTTTTCATTGCATTTTTGTGTGCATTTTTATTGATTTTTTTGTTTGTCTCTTTAAATAAAGCTGTTTTGTTTTTGATACTTCCTGGTATTTGGCATTTACAAAATGTTATTATCTACATCAGACAAAACAGGTACCCTATCAAAACCACACAGAGCAGTCAAATAAGTGATACATCCCTGGAATCAGACTTTCTTGCCAATAGTATTCTACTCTCCGATTATATAGCAAAAACCTGCTGACAGATTCCTTTAATGGATAAGGGAAGCTTGGGAAAAAAAATTCATATGAGAAAAACCAATACCATGCTCATTTTAAAAATGGATAACAAATACCGTAAGTCTGAAAATAAGGTTCACAATAACATAGGTCGGCTTTTTTTCTTGTATGCAAAACAAAAAAATGGACATCTGAATGCGGAGAACCTGTCATGTTGAATATTGTATCTGATCGTCAGGTAGGATGTTACAGAGGAGAATGAGCTAATCAGATCGATGCACATTATGTGGGAAAAGTTTCAGTAAATCTTGAATCTTATTCATTGGCATCTCTGGTGTCTGTATGCATAGGAGTCCAGTGGGCGGTCCTACTAGTGACTGACAGTCCTCCCTGTATGAGTACATGCAGATAGCTGTCAATCACTAGTAGGACTGCCCACTGGACTCATACATGTAGACAAACACCTAGGATTTTAATGAATAAAATACAAATATACAGAATCTTTCACAGCACACCTATATATATCATTCCGCTCAGCTTCTCCTCCTCTATGCCGTGCTGTCCCTAGATCGGACGGCATGTACAATGTGGGTTGCATTGGTTCATATATGGAAAATCTACAGCACTGGTAGATAGGACAGAGATATTTATTGTAATGGGTACACTTCGTAAAATGATTATTATTGTTCATTTTATATACATTTCAAGTTATATCATAAAAAGATGGAAAATATACAGAAAATGACAAGTTCAAACAGCTCTGTCACAGTGGTTTGGCTGGCACGAGATACACATTAACAGCCACGTTGCCAATGCCCGAAGCATTGTGTGCATCCCACCTCAGCACCTTTGAAGTCTCCTGACAATATCTCAGCTTTGTTTCACTCCCTGTAGAAGCAACTTTTTATTATTAAAGAAACAATTAAATGAGTAACTGTCTGTCGCTCAAGCTTGTACAGTCTTTTTTTTATCCTCCTGAATTGTTACTAGCCTGCGGGTAGCTAGGATTAAACATTTATAAAGCTGATTTGATCATTACTGGCAAAGTGGTATGTGCTACTAACCTCATTAAGAGGGTGCCAAAGTCGCTATGGCAAAAGCTCAAATTTTGATTATGCAGGTTATACAGGTTCTGTTCACACTGTACTGACACTGTCAGGTAACTAGTACATAGCAGAGATGCAAATATAGTGCCCTGAAAAAGTATTCATACTCCACGAACATGTTCAAATATTTTCATGTTATACCCTCATAAGTAAATGAATTTTTGGGGGATTTTGTGATATGCCAACACAAAGTAGTATTTGTGAAGTGTTTGGGTATGTTTCCACGTAGCAGAAACCATCAGTATTAGCTGCGGATTGAACGTTGCATCCGCACCGCGCGTTCAGAAGGGGCGGGGCTTTGGGCGGAGCGGGGTTTCCAATCCGTCAAAAGCACAGAGAATCTGGTGCGTGGACACGTACCCTAAAGGAAATGATACATGGTTTACTAAATATTTTCAAAATACAAATCTGAAAATTGTGAGGTGCATTTGTATTCAGCCTCCTGTAGTCTGATACCCCCAACTAAAATCCTGAGTGATCGATTGACTCCAGAAGTCACATAATTAGTAAATTGAGTCCACCTGTGTGTAATTTATTCTCAGTATAACAACAGCTGTTCTATGGCCTCAGAGTTTTGTTTGAGAATATTAGGGATCAAACAGCATCATGAACACCAATAAACACACCGGACAGGTCAGGGATAAAGTTAAGGAGAAGAGTAAAGCAGGGTTAGGTTATAAAAATATAGCTCAAGCTCCGAACAACTCATGGATCACTGTTCAATTCATCATCCAAAATGGAAGAAGTATGGTATAACTGAAAATCTACAAAGACATGGCTGTCTACCAAAAATGACATCTCAATCAAGAAAAAGACTAATTAGAAAAGCAGCCAAGAGGTCCATGGTTGCTCTGGAGGAGATGCAGAGATCCACAGCTTATGTGGGATAATCTGTCCACAGGACAAATATTAGTCACATACGCCATAAATCTGGCCTTTATGGAAGAATTAGCAAGAAGAAAGCCATTTTTGAAAGCAAGCCATAAAAGACGGATTTTGGTAAGAACTTACCTGTAAAATCCTTTTCAGCGAAGGAAGGAAGAGAGACACAGTCATTACTAGTGGGTAGGCGGAGCCCAGATAGGATTGACACCTCAGATTAAAAAGAGTGTTGACCGTCCCCTCCAGCTCGGGCTCCTCCTACTCAGCTCTTCAGTCGTACCCAAGCTTAAGGAAGAACAATATCACAAGCGAAGCAACATAACCCCTTCTGAAGGACTTCAGAGAAAAAACATAAGAGTACAGGTTATGCATGCATTCGGCAAAAAAAATCACAGTTACAGGTACTACTCACTGAACCTGACTACTGCGATAAGCTGGCAATGCTGGAACAGAGCCGTAGCGCGTCGACCTCAGTCCAGATAATCGCTATCAGAGAAGGGTCACACTGCATCTGTAAATACAACAACACACTTCTGCCATGGGAGGGAGCTGTGTCTCTCTTCCTTCCTTCGCTGAAAAGGATTTTACAGGTAAGTTCTTACCAAAATCCGTCTTTCAGCTGCAGATGGAAGGAAGAGAGCCACAGTCATTACTAGTGGGACGTCCCAAAGCAGTCCAAAAATTAGGGTGGGAAAAAACCAAAATAGGCAGAAACCCAACAACCTAGATAAATGCACCATAGGCGCCAAATACAAGTTAACTAAAAACTTTAAATTACCGCTGCCTGCAGGACCCTACGTCCTAAGGCCGCATCAGCGGAAGCACTGACGTCCACCTTATAAAACTTTGTAAATGTGTGGACGAAACGCCAGGTCACCGCTCGGCAGAGCTGAGCTGCCGAAGCCCTTGATGAAAGGCCCACGATGAAGTCACAGCCCTCGTGGAGCGAGCTCGAATCTTAATCGGGCAAGGTTCGCCATTAAGACGGTAAGCCTCCAAAATGGCCGACCGAATCCAACGAGCTATAGAGTCCTTGAAAACTCGTTGATCACGCCTACGACCTGCTGTAATCACAAACAGGGAATCTGACTTTCGAAAACCTTGAGTAATAGACAAAATAGAACTTCAAGACCCGCACTAAATCCAATTTGTGCAAGTTCCGTTCCTTTGCATTCCCTGGGCCCGGGCAAAGCGAGGGCAACACAATATCCTGGTTAACATGAAATTGCGACACCACCTTAGGTAGAAAATCGCCCCGTGTGCGAAGCACTACTCGATCCGGGTAAAACTCCAGGAAAGGAGGCGAGCAGGAAAAAGCTGCCAACTCAGAAACCCTTCTTAAAGAGGTTACCGCCACTAAGAAGGTAACCTTCCAAGAAATTAAAGAAAGGCTAGCAGAACCAATAGGCTCAAAAGGTATATGCTGAAGAGCCTCCAAGACAAGGTTGAGCCGCCAAGGAGACACAGGCGCCTTCCGCAGTGGAAACTGACGGGTTACTCCGCGAAAAAAGGAACGTACGTCCCTACGCGAGGCGATAGCCTTCCGAAATAGCAAAGACAGGGCAGAAACCTGACCTTTCAGAGTGCTAACTGCCAAACCTTTTGTCCAGCCCGTATTGTAGCAAAGCCAACAAATTGGGAATGGAAAAAAATCCTCGGATTCCTTGAAGAACACGAAACCACGAAAAGACCAAGTCTTGTGATAAATCTTAGTAGTAGCCGGACCTCTGGCAGCTCGCAGAGTGGCAATGACTTCGGCTGAAATACCTCTACGGGTCAAGGTTTCGGTCTCAAGAGCCACGCCGTCAAACGCAGAGACTTCAAGTCCGGATGACGAACGGGCCCCTGGGTTAACAGGTCCGGGCGAGGAGGAAGTGGGAATGGCGGTGCCGCCAAAAACGACACCAGTGTCGAGAACCACGTGTCACGCTGTATAGCAGATATATATATGTGATGACAGTAATCTATATCAAAAGGGCAACATACTATATAACATGCGCATAGATATATTATAACATAGATTTACCTGACAGAATGTCCACTGGGTCAAAACGGAATCCGTTATACGCTGTCTCCGGCTAGAGGGTGACCGGGTCTAAGCTGACCCTAAACTGGGGTCCTAACTAATCCCTCAACCTGGAGGTACTGTTAAAGGTACAGAGGTCCAGGCCACCAGCGTAAACCCTGTCTCCTATCAATCCCTGCCAACTGTATTCTAGTCCTAAGAAGGACCCTGAATACCACCAAAGGGAATGAACAGGTAACGGATAATGAACAGAAAGACATACAAGAAAGAGAAGGAATAAAGTAAATAAAGTCTTACATACAACACTCACACACAGTAGGAACACCTAAGGTCTCAGAGATTTAACTATAAGCTATAAGAGTAAAAACAACTAAGGAGCTCTTAGCTTAAGTATTCTCAAACCGATCCAGTCTGCTGAACTACATGAATGCTTTCACCGGCGTCTAACACCCAGACTGGCAGAAATATAAAGGAAACTAATTAGAACATAATCAAAAGCAGCCGGGCGAGGCTGCACCTAGCCTTAGCAAAGAGCTAGGAAAAATTAACTCTCACATCACCAAAAAACAAAGAAACAGAAGCTCAGCTGTGAGAAGTCAGAATGTGCAATCGCGACGATCTTCGTGGCGATGCACCCATGACAGTACCCCCCTTCTACGAGGGGCCTCCGGACCCTCATGACCAGGTCTGTCCGGGTGAGTTGTGTGAAAGGTCCGTCCACGTTATCATTGACCACCACTGAAGGAGGTAGAGGTGACGGTATGACTGGTGCCACATACTTTTTAAGTAATGACTTGTGAAACACATTATGAATTTTAAACGTAGGAGGGAGGTCCAGACGAAATGCCACAGGATTAATTATGGAACTGATCCTGTATGGCCCGATGAATCTGGGACCCAACCTCCAGGAGGGAACTTTAAGTTTTATATTCCTGGTAGACAACCACACCAGATCGTTCACCTTCAGATCTAGACCAGAAACTCTCCCCCTATCAGCCATCCGTTTGTAAGGGTTCTCCGTAACCTTCAGTCTTAAGCGATCTGGAACTATCAGTCTCCCTGGAAGTCCCACAGGGGCGTCCCCCTGAGCCCCCAATACCTCCCCCTCAAGCTCAGAGCATACAGCTGACACTACAACTCCCTCCTGAGGAATAGGAACCGGATCATCCGTCTTCCCGGCCCCTGGGAAAGTACGAGATAAGGCATCAGGAAGCAACTTTATTGAGCAGTCATATGTGCGATGAGGAGGTAACTCCTTACAACCCCTCCTCTGAGAACATCTCCCCAAAGTCCTCCAGAAAAGGAGGCAAAGTCCTAGGCACAACCGCACCGATGACCGTGCTCATGCAGTTATTCCTGCAAAATTCACCCCACTGGCTTATCTTTCTGGATTGCCAATCAATCACTGGGTTATGTTTAGCCAACCAAGGAAGTCCCAACACAATAGGAGCAGCAGACCCTCCAACACATAACAAGACAATTGCTCTTTATGTATTGCCCCTACTCGAAGATCTATGTTATGAACAGCTTGTACCAAGCTACCTTGACCAAGAGGTCTAGAATCAATAGAGAGTATAGGGACCGGTTTGGCCAATACACTCAGTTGCATACCATGCACCTGGGCAAACCGAGCGTCCACAAGATTAGCCCCGGACCCACTATCAAGAAAAACAGAAATCCTCTCAGTTCTAGTACCAATCACCACCTCCGCAGGCACGATAAACTGAGAGGGATTTGGGGACGAAATACAGACTCCCAGGTTAACTCCTTGGGTCAAAGAGGTCCGGGATGGACAACCCCCAACAAAATGTCCCTCTCTCCCGCAAAAGAAACACCTTCTAGTCTTGCGGCGCACCGCCGATTCCCTCCTACAAAATGATGTCCCTCCCAACTGCATGGGTTCCTCAGAACAGACCAGGGGAACCTCAGTATAAGGGACTTAGTAGTAGGTGGAGTCATCATGGGGGCGGAGTTACCTCGCGTCTTCCCCGAAGTCGTCTATCAATGCGAATAGCGAGGGCCATAGCAGCCTCCAGTGATGGAGGAGAATCATACTGAGCCAACACATCTTTTAATTTGTCAGACAACCCTTGACAAAACTGGCTCCTAAGAGCTGGGTCATTCCACTGAGTATCTGTTGCCCATCTACGGAACTCAGAAGAATATTCCTCCGCTGGACGATTTCCTTGCCGTATTTTACGTAACTTTGTTTCAGCAAGGGAAACTCGATCCGGATCATCATATACCAGACCCAGGGCAGTAAAAAATCGATCCACTGACTGGAGATCTGGGGAGCCTGGAGGAATAGAGAACGCCCAAGATTGAGGGTCCCCTTGTAAGAGCGAGATAACAATTCCCACCCTCTGCTCTTCACTCCCAGATGACCGAGGCCGCAGCCGAAAGTACAATTTACATGCCTCCCGGAAAGTAAAAAATTTGTCCCGCCCACCAGTGAACCTGTCCGGGAGAGCAACCTTAGGTTCAGATCTGGTTTGCTCCGGGGGGGACAAAACCTTGGACTTAATGTCTGCAAATTCCATGGACAACCCCTGCAACTGCCGGGCCAGCTGGGCTACTGGATCCATGACAGCTGGGGAGAATCTTTAGTTTTGGCCGGTGAAAATGTCACGCTGTATAGCAGATATATATATGTGATGACAGTAATCTATATCAAAAGGGCAACATACTATATAACATGCGCATAGATATATTATAACATAGATTTACCTGACAGAATGTCCACTGGGTCAAAACGGAATCCGTTATACGCTGTCTCCGGCTAGAGGGTGACCGGGGTCTAAGCTGACCCTAAACTGGGGTCCTAACTAATCCCTCAACCTGGAGGTACTGTTAAAGGTACAGAGGTCCAGGCCACCAGCGTAAACCCTGTCTCCTATCAATCCCTGCCAACTGTATTCTAGTCCTAAGAAGGACCCTGAATACCACCAAAGGGAATGAACAGGTAACGGATAATGAACAGAAAGACATACAAGAAAGAGAAGGAAAAAAGTAAATAAAGTCTTACATACAACACTCACACACAGTAGGAACACCTAAGGTCTCAGAGATTTAACTATAAGCTATAAGAGTAAAAACAACTAAGGAGCTCTTAGCTTAAGTATTCTCAGAACCGATCCAGTCTGCTGAACTACATGAATGCTTTCACCGGCGTCTAACACCCAGACTGGCAGAAATATAAAGGAAACTAATTAGAACATAATCAAAAGCAGCCGGGCGAGGCTGCACCTAGCCTTAGCAAAGAGCTAGGAAAAATTAACTCTCACATCACCAAAAACAAAGAAACAGAAGCTCAGCTGTGAGAAGTCAGAATGTGCAATCGCGACGATCTTCGTGGCGATGCACCCATGACACCACGTCCTCCTTGCCAATCCGGGGCTATCAACATAGCCGGAATTCTCTTCCAGTCTGATCCGACACAGCACCAGAGGAAGTAAAGATATCGGCGGAAACACATAGACTAGCTCGAAATGGTCCCACGGAGCCACCAGAGCAACCACCGCCACAGCCTTCGGGTCCTTGTACCTGGACATGAAGGTCGGTAGTTTGGCATTTGAACCTGGATGCCATCAAATCCACTTGGGGAGTTCCCCAACGGAAGCACAGCAGCGCAAAAATTTTCGGATGAAGACTCCATTCTCCAGGATCCATCTTCTCGCGACTGAGGAAGTCCGCCGTGGTATTCTGGACTCCTGGAATGTGATCGCAGAGATGGCTGGAACCTTTGTCTCGGCCCATAGCAGGATCCGAGACACCTCCATCATGAGGCTGGAGCTCCTTGTCCCGCCTTGGTGGTTGATATACGCAACGCCGTCGCGTTGTGTTATGTTTCGGTAGCTGAGGAGTGCAGGTAAAAAAGGCAATACACCAGAGCAGTTGGAATCTATGAGATTGCAGTACCCTGACTAACCACCACAACTAGAGGCAGCCGTGGAGCGTTCCTACGTTGGTCCTAGACGCCTCGTCACAGCCTGAGAAACTAACTACACCTAAAGATAGAAATAGGAAAGCTATCTGCCCCGGAGTAGAACCCCAAAGATAATAGAAAGCCCCCAAACATGTAATGGCGGTTAGACAAGATGAAATACTGACACAGAAAGAAAATAGTATGAGCAAACGCTGGGGCCCAAACTAACTAAATAGAAAAGGATAGGAAGGGTACTTTCTGCAATCCCAGAAAACCCTGAAAAGCACCAACTCTACTAATTTCAAAAATGACTGAGATCACACGACCTCTACCACCTAAATTAGTTCTCTGGTGTAACAAAATCAAAACAGCAGCCACTGAAAAAACTGGAAAAAGCAAAAGTACAAACATCAGTGGCTGAACTAAACTGAGAGGGCAAAAGCCCCCGGAGGGGACCCTGAAGGCCCCCACAGAAGTGCAGGACAAAATGCAAAAATATAGCACAAAAAACAAAAAGAAGAAAATGTCTTATCTGTTAGCAGGAGATGCAGACACGACACAGCAGGCTACAAGGGAAACAGGAATGAAGGATTCAGACCAGAACAATTGATCACCGGCAACCCTGATGGGAAGGTGACTCCCTTATATAAGACCAGTCAGTAACACCTGATTCCCAGTCCTCACAATCTCCACTGGACAGACCAGCACCGCTTGCAACCACCAGAGGAAGCCTCTGCTCAGAACTCATCTCAAACCCATTCACAACAGTACCCCCCCCTTGAGGAGGGGTCACCGAACCCTCATTTGAGCAACCAGGTCGGTCAGGATGAGTTCTATGATACGCACGGATAAGTCTCCTAGCATGGATGTCCGAAGCAAACACCCAAGAATTGTCTTCCTGACCATAACCTCTCCATTTAACCAAATACTGGAGTTTCCGTCTAGAAAAACGAGAATCTAATATTTTCTCAACCACATACTCCAGATTGCCCTCAACCAAAACAGGGTCAGGAGGCACAGCAGCAGGAACCACTGGCTCAACAAACCTCTTCAACAAGGACTTGTGGAACACGTTATGGATCTTAAATGTCCCTGGAAGAAGCAAACGAAAAGAAACAGGATTAATAATCTCCATGATCTTATAAGGTCCAATGAACCTAGGCTTAAATTTAGGAGATGCTACTCTCATAGGAATATTCTTTGAGGACAACCAGACCAAGTCCCCCACTTTAAACCGAGGACCATCAGTCCTATGCCGGTTAGCAAACCGCTGGGCCTTCTCCTGAGAGAGGGACAACCTCTCCACTACCTGGTCCCAAATCTGTTGCATACGCTCCACAACAGAGTCAACACCTGGACAGACAGAAGCCTCCGTCTGTCCTGAAGAAAATAGAGGGTGAAACCCAGAATTACAGAAAAACGGAGACATCAAAGTGGCAGAGCTAGCCCTATTATTAAGAGCAAACTCAGCCAAAGGCAAAAAGAGACCCAGTCATCCTGATCAGCAGACACAAAGCATCTTAGATAAGTCTCCAATGTCTGGTTTGTTCTCTCAGTTTGACCATTGGTCTGAGGATGAAATGCTGAGGAGAAAGACAATTGAACACCCAGTTTAGAACAAAAAGTTCTCCAAAATCTGGAAACAAACTGGACTCCTCTGTCAGACACAATGTTCTCAGGAATGCCGTGTAAACGAACCACGTGCTGAAGGAACAACGGCACCAATTCAGAGGAGGAAGGCAACTTAGGTAATGGCACAAGATGTATCATTTTGGAAAACCTATCACAAATTACCCAGATGGTGGTCATTCTCTGAGAAACAGGAAGGTCGGAAATGAAATCCATAGAGATATGGGTCCATGGTCTCTTAGGCACAGGCAATGGCATCAACAAACCACTAGAGCGAGAGCAAGGCTTGGAGCGAGAGCAAGTCCCGCAGGACTGCACAAATTCCCTGACATCACGAGACAAGGTAGGCCACCAAAAGGACCGACTAACCAAGTCTCTGGTACCAAAAATTCCGGGATGCCCAGCCAATGCGGAACAATGAATCTCAGACATCACACTCTTCTTCCACTGGTCCGGGACAAACAATTTTCCAACAGGGCAGCACTCGGGCCTATCCTCCTGACACCCCTCCAGAGCAAGTCTCAAATTGGGCGAGATGGCGGAAAGAACTACACCCTCTTTCAAAATAACAAAAGGATCAGATAACTCAAGAGAGTCCGCAAGGAAACTCCTCGAGAGGGCATCCGCCTTAACATTCTTAGTGCCAGGAAGAAAGGAAACCACAAAATTAAAACGTGTGAAAAACAAGGCCCACCTGGCCTGTCTAGGATTGAGTCGCTTGGCAGATTCCAGATAGACCAGATTCTTATGGTCCGTAAGGACCACCACCTGATGTTTGGCTCCCTCCAGCCAATGTCTCCACTCTTCAAAAGCCCACTTCATGGCCAATAACTCCCGATTACCCACGTCATAATTACGTTCAGTAGGAGAAAATTTTCGAGAGAAAAAGGCACAAGGGTTACTTTTAGAGGTCTCTGGATCTTTTTGGGACAAAACGGCACCTGCCCCAATTTCAGAGGCATCAACCTCCACCTGAAATGGCAGAGAAACATCAGGCTGCCGTAGAACAGGAGCAGAAGTGAATCTCTGCTTAAGTTCCTGAAATGCAGAGACTGCCTCAGGAGGCCAATTCACCACATCAGAACCCTTTCTGGTCAAATCAGTTAATGGTTTAACAATAACCGAGAAATTACCAATAAATTTACGATAAAAATTGGCAAAACCCAAAAATCTCTGAAGAGCCTTTAATGAAGTAGGTTGGACCCAATCACAGATGGCCTGAACCTTGACCGGGTCCATTTCAATAACAGATGGGGACAAAATGAATCCCAGAAATGAGATCCTCTGTACGCCAAAAAGACACTTTGATCCCTTCACATACAGAGCATTCTCTCTCAAAATCTGGAACACAGTTCGAACATGTTTCACATGAGAGTCCCAGTCATTAGAAAAAATCAAGATATCATCCAAATAAACAATCAGAAATTTGTCCACAAAATCCCTGAAAATGTCATTCATGAAGGACTGGAAGACGGAAGGAGCATTAGTGAGCCCAAAGGGCATCACTAGGTACTCAAAATGCCCTTCAGGGGTATTGAATGCCGTCTTCCATTCATCCCCGTGCTTAATGCGAATAAGGTTATACGCCCCCCCCTGAGGTCAAGCTTGGTAAACCAAGTAGCGTTTTTCACCCTGGAAAACAGGTCAGAAATCAAGGGTAACGGGTATTGATATTTCACAGTAATATTGTTCAAGAGACGATAATCAATACACGGCCTTAATGAACCATCCTTTTTGGCCACAAAGAAAAAACCGGCACCTAAGGGTGAAGAGGATGGTCTGATATGACCCTTCTCCAATGATTCCTTGATATAAGACCGCATAGCGTCATGTTCAGGTACAGACAAGTTAAAAAGGCGACCTTTAGGGAATTTACTACCCGGCACTAATTCAATAGCGCAGTCATAGCTCCTATGGGGAGGCAAGGATGCAGATTTACTTTCGCTAAACACATCAGAAAAATCAATCAAAAAGTCAGGAACATCCTGAGCCTGGGGGAGGCAGAAAAAACAGGAGTGTTGGTATTAACACATTGGCAGCCCCAACTGGTTACAGACACAGATTTCCAATCCAAAACAGGATTATGAGACTGTAACCAAGGGAAACCCAGCACGATAATGTCATGCAGATTATACAGAACCAAAAATTTGCAGCACTCCTGGTGATCAGGTTCAACCCTCATTATCACCGGAGTAGAAAACTGGGGTTTATTCTCAGCCAAAGGGGTAGAATCGATCCCCAGTAGGGGAATAGACTTCTGTAGGGGTATCAAGGGAAACCCACAACGTTTAGCAAAATCATAATCCATCAGGTTAATAGCTGCTCCAGAATCAACGAAAGCCTGAGCAGAAAATGAGGACAGAGAGCACATCAGAGTGACAGTTAATAAAAACTTAGTCTGAATACTACCCAAGACAACTGAGCGTGCAAAACGTCTTCCCCGCTTAGGGCAGACTGAAATAGCATGAGAGGCATCACCACAGTAGAAACATAACCCATTGCGCTTTCGAAACTCATGACGCTGTGCCCCAGACACCACTCTATCACACTGCATGGGTTCAGAAGCTGGTTCACAAGGCAACACTATTCCACGCATACTTCTCCGCTCACGCAAACGTCTGTCAATTTGAATCGCTAATGACATAGAATCATTGAGACCAGAGGGGACAGGGAATCCCACCATAACATCCTTTACATTATCTGACAGACCCTTCCGGAAAAGGGCTGCCAAAGCGTCGTCATTCCATTTGGTCAGGACTGCCCACCTACGGAATCTCTGACAGTATAACTCAGCGTCATCAAGACCCTGATTTAATGCCAACAAGGCTTTTTCAGCTTGATCAGTGACATTAGGCTCATCGTACAATAACCCCAAGGCCTGAAAAAATGCATCAACATCACTCAAAACAGGATCCCCAGGTGTCAGGGAAAAAGCCCAATCCTGAGGATCGCCGCGCAGGAGAGAGATGATAATTTGAACCTGCTGCGCTGCGTTCCCTGAGGAATTAGATTTTAAGGCAAAAAACAATTTACAATTATTCTTGAAATTCTGAAACTTAGCTCGATCCCCTAAAAACAAATCTGGCATGGGAATCCTAGGTTCCACAACAGGCAACCCAGCAAGATAGATAGCAATACTCCGAACCTCAGCGGCAAGCTGATCCACACGGCCAGACAACTGTGCAAACTCCATTGAGAGAAAAGATCCTCCCCAGCACCCAGAGATACAGAGGGGAAAAAAAAAAAAAAAACCCACAAACAGAAAAATATCTCTGACAACTCTGACAACCTTTTTTCTTTCACAATATTTTTTCCCTTCTGTGAGTACCATACAATTTTAAATTTTGGCCGGTGATACTGTTATGTTTCGGTAGCTGAGGAGTGCAGGTAAAAAAGGCAATACACCAGAGCAGTTGGAATCTATGAGATTGCAGTACCCTGACTAACCACCACAACTAGAGGCAGCCGTGGAGCGTTCCTACGTTGGTCCTAGACGCCTCGTCACAGCCTGAGAAACTAACTACACCTAAAGATAGAAATAGGAAAGCTATCTGCCCCGGAGTAGAACCCCAAAGATAATAGAAAGCCCCCAAACATGTAATGGCGGTTAGACAAGATGAAATACTGACACAGAAAGAAAATAGTATGAGCAAACGCTGGGGCCCAAACTACCTAAATAGAAAAGGATAGGAAGGGTACTTACTGCAATCCCAGAAAACCCTGAAAAGCACCAACTCTACTAATTTCAAAAACGACTGAGATCACACGACCTCTACCACCTAAATTAGTTCTCTGGTGTAACAAAATCAAAACAGCAGCCACTGAAAAAACTGGAAAAAGCAAAAGTACAAACATCAGTGGCTGAACTAAACTGAGGGGGCAAAAGCCCCCGGAGGGGACCCTGAAGGCCCCCACAGAAGTGCAGGACAAAATGCAAAAATATAGCACAAAAAACAAAAAGAAGAAAATGTCTTATCTGTTAGCAGGAGATGCAGACACGACACAGCAGGCTACAAGGGAAACAGGAATGAAGGATTCAGACCAGAACAATTGATCACCGGCAACCCTGATGGGAAGGTGACTCTCTTATATAAGACCAGTCAGTAACACCTGATTCCCAGTCCTCACAATCTCCACTGGACAGACCAGCACCGCTTGCAACCACCAGAGGAAGCCTCTGCTCAGAACTCATCTCAAACCCATTCACAACAGCGTTGTCTGTCTGTACTCGGACTGGTAGACCGCTTAAAGGGACCGTCCAGTGTTGTAGGCAAAGCCTCAACTCCAGGATGTTGATCGGTAGAACAGACTCTTCCGATGACCATACTCCCTGGATCCAAAGATCGTTCCAGACAACCCCCTCAGCCCGTCAGGCTGGCATCGGTGGTTATGACCGACCACCTCGGAGGGAGGAAAGATTTCCCCAGGAATAACGCTCCTGGACGTAACCACCATCCTAGGGATTCTCGCACCCTGTGAGAGATGATGACGCTGCAATTCAGAGAAGCTTGCGATCGATCCCAACGACTCAGAATGAGCCTTTGGAGGGCCCTGGAATGAAATTGGGCAAACGGAAGTGCCTCCATGGACGTCAAACCCAGAAGGCGCATACACTTCCGAAAGGACATTGCTGCTGTAGACCTCATAATCTGTACATGTCGAAAGAGACATGCCCGCTTGTCTGGAGGAAGGGACACCACCGTCCGTACAGTGTCGAAATGCATTCCCAAAAACAGGATTGACTTCCAGAGACGACTTCTCCCAATTGACCAGCCACCCGAAATCCTCCAGGAGCTGAAGGGATAGATTGCGAGCCGTCCCCGCCTCCTCCTTTGAGGACGCCACAATCAGAAGGTCGTCCAGGTAGGGAAATCGTAACCCCCTGTCTTCGAAGAATTGCCATGAGGGGCGCTAGAATTTTTGTAAAAACTCTGGGCGCCGAGGCCAAGCCGAATGGCAGAGCCACAAACTGGCAATGGTCCTGACCTATGGCAAAACGAAGGAAGCGCCGGTGAGCCCTTCCGACGGGAACATGCAAATAAACGTCGCGAATGTCGATTGACCAAAAAGACGTTCTGCGACAGGGCTGCCACAACGGAGCGAAGCGACTCCATGCGGAATTTTCGGGATGTAAACATGCCGATTCAATCTTTGAAATCCAAAATAGGGCGAAATTTGTCCTCCTTTTTGGGGACCACAAAGAGGTTGGAATAAGAATCCTCTTCCCCGGTCCTCTGCGGAACCGGTATCACCACACCCTTCTGCAGAAGGGAATCGACCTCTCGTAGTAGAGCGGCAAATAGCTCGGCTCTGACGGAATGCGAGATTGGCAAAACCTGTCCGGGGGTCGAGAAAGAAACTCTATGAAGTAGCCTGCCAACACAACCTGTGTTACCCAGGCGTCCGACACACGGGAAACCCAAGTCGGTTTGAATTGGAGTAAACAACCCTCCACTCGAGAGCGCTCGAGTGAGACCCAGATGTCAGACCGCTTTAGCGGGTTTTTTGCCAGCTTCTGTCTTAATGGAAGTTCTGCTTCCATGGTATGCGGACTTTCTGAGAAATTCCCCCTTTTTTTTTTTTTTTTTTTTTTTAAAAAGAGAGGAACGACCCAAACCCCCAGAGGGTTGACCGGATCATCCCCTCGACCGAAAGGACCGCCGACAACTACCGGCACTAGTCCTGCCAGACGCAGAAGTCACAGCTCTGCGCTGCGGTAAAGCTGTTTCTTTTGCCTCAGAAATCAGCTCTGTGAGGTCAGATTCAAATAGCTGACCACTTTGTAAGCTAAAGATAGCAAACCCTGCTTGGAAAAACCCCGTTCCACTGTCTAAGCCACAGTGCTCTTCTGACTGTGACTGCCGAGGATTGCGCCCTGGATAGCAGTGACGCAGAATCCTTCAACTTGAAAAGCCCATCTATCTCGATAGAGGGGATCCATCTTGTCACGCCGTCCGTAGACGGTCCAAACGGCTCAGGGAAACTTTACAAGTACACATAGATCCTTAATACTGAATCCATGACCCACGGCCTCGCAGATGGATATTGTTGCCATCTCCATTTTTCTGTCCAGCAGGTCCTGCAGACTCGCCTTCCTTTACCAGGATAAAGGGACATTCACTTCAGGAGATCCAATTAACAATCAACTCCGTAGAAAACGGATACAGATTGTAAAGCCGTCGCGACCTATGCGACTCCTGAAACATCCGGGCCGACTTACCAGGACGCCTAGTTACCTCTCTCTGGTAACTGTAACGCCCTCATGGCTCCAATAGTACGGTCCATGAGAGAGGCAGAGTGTCCCTGCCGATCCTCCTTGTCCGAAACGGACATCTTCGCTACGCGAGAAGGAAGGCACCGATTTGTGTCGCTTCCTTGAGAGGATCTAGCTGACACTCCATAATCTAGAAGGTCAGACAGGCCATCATAGAAACTAGCGAGGGCCTCCATTTTGACACCACTGGAACCTCCGACCGCTGCGCATGACGCTGTCGGGGTCTGCGTGTCAGATAGTCCGCATCTGACATGTCCTTGCACAGTATATGGCAGGTTAAACCTGTCAGTAACTAGAACAGTGTGTTTCTTAAAGAAAAAACAATTGCTGAAGGGTTAAAGCTCTTAAAGAGAGAGCTACCCCAGCATTAATAGTTAACCGCCTAAGAAGGGGTTAAAGTAGCAGACTCCCCACAACCTTGATAATGAAAAAGTTGTGCGAGCCCCAAGTGCCTCTTATAAGGCAGCAGCTGCAGGACAGCTTTTTATGCCACACTAACAGAAAAACGTTCCACAAGATCGCTAAAAATTGCGCTGTTTTGTATATCGCAATGACCGCCAAAGTTGTTAAGGAGATCGCTAACCGCTTATGCGATGTTAATGAGATCGCCCAGATTGGCAGCTACTAGCGACATTAAAAAATGATCACACAAACGATCGCATTAGTATGCGTCGTTATCAGGATCGTTAGTGGGAACGTATAGTGGCAGTATTAAAATCGCAGACTCCCACAAACTCTTTATTATTATTGAAAAGAGTGTGCGAGCCCCTTATGCGATAACAGCCGCAGGACAGCGCAGTCTGTCACTCATTAGTGCCCCAGAAGGCGCCCCCGCTGTGGGGGTGAAGGGGTTAAGCTTCTGCCTGCGGGCTAGAAGCGACTCACCCAGCTGGTAACAGTGTAACATCTTGCCAGGAGGGGAGGAGGGAGAAGAGCCAGAAGAAGCTTTCAGCCTGCTTCTTTAATGGCCGCCGCGCTGTGCCTCCGTGTGCTCCATGAGGGAAGCCGGAAATGGAGACAGCAGTAGAGCGCGCGCTCAGAGCGGCGCAAAAATTCAAATAAAAAGGCGCGCACTCCTCTCCTATGTCCTGCAGGCATCCACCTGCGGACAAAAGACGAATTTTGGTAAGAACTTACCTGCAAAATCCTTTTCAGCGAAGGAAGGAAGAGAGACACAGTATTCATTACTGATGGGTAGGCGGAGCCCAGATAGGATTGACACCTCAGATTAAAAAGAGTGTTGACCGGCCCCTCCAGCACGGGCTCCTCCTACTCAGCTTTCTTCAGTCGTACCCAAGCTTAAAGAAGAGCAAAATCACCAGCGGAACAACATAACCCCTTCTGAAGGACTTCAGAGAAAAACACAATAGACCAGGTTATGCATGCATTTGGCAAAACATCACACAGTTCCAGGTACTACTCACTGGACCTGACCACTGCGATGAGCTGGTAATGCTGGAACAGAGCCGTAGCGCGTCGACCTCAGCCCAGATAAACGCTATCAGAGAAGGGTCACGCCGCATCTGTAAATACAACAACACACTTCTGCCATGGGAGGGAGCTGTGTCTCTCTTCCTTCCTTCGCTGAAAAGGATTTTACAGGTAAGTTCTTACCAAAATCCGTCTTTCAGCTGCAGAGGGAAGGAAGAGAGCCACAGTATTCATTACTGATGGGACGTCCCAAAGCAGTTCAAAAATAAGGGTGGGAAAAAACCAACAAAAGGCAGAAACCCAACAACCTAGACAAAAGCGCAACAGGCGCCAAATACAAGTTAACTAGAACTTTAAACTACCGCTGCCTGCAGGACCCTACGTCCTAAGGCCGCATCAGCGGAAGCACTAACGTCCACCTTATAAAACTTTGTAAATGTGTGGACAGAAACGCCAGGTCGCCGCTCGGCAGAGCTGAGTTGCCGAAGCCCCTTGATAAAAGGCCCACGATGAAGCCACAGCCCTCGTGGAGTGAGCTCGAACCTTAATCTGGCAAGATTCGCCTTTAAGTCGGTAAGCTTCCAAAATGGCCGACTGAATCCAACGAGCTATAGAGTCCTTGGAAGCTCGTTGACCACGCCTGCGACCTGCAGGAATTACAAACAGAGAATCTGACTTCCGAAAAACTTGAGTAATAGGCAAATAGAACTTCAAGGCCCGCACCAAATCCAATGTGTGCAAGGCCCGTTCCTTTGCCTTCCTCGGGCCTGGGCAAAGAGAGGGCAACACAATATCCTGGTTAACATGAAAATGCGACACCACCTTAGGTAGAAAGTCGCCCCGTGTGCGAAGCACTACTCGATCAGAGTAAAACTCCAGGAAAGGAGGCGAGCAGGAAAGAGCCGCCAACTCAGAAACTCTTCTCAAAGAGGTTACCGCCACTAATAAGACAACCTTCCAAGAAAGTAGAGAAAGGCTAGCAGAAATCATAGCCTCAAAAGGCACATGTTGAAGAGCCTCCAAGACAAGGTTGAGCCGCCATGGAGACACAGGCGCCTTCCGCGGCGGAAACTGACGAGTTACTCCGCGAAAAAAAGGAACGCACGTCTCTACGGGAGGCGATAGCCCTCCGAAACAGTAAGGACAGAGTAGAAACCTGACCTTTCAGGGTGCTCACTGCCAAACCTTTGTCCAGCCCATACTGTAGACAAATTGGGAATGGAAAAAACCCTCGGGTTCCTTGAAGAACCCGAACACCACGAAAAGAAGACTTCCCAAGTCTTGTGATAAATCCTAGTAGTAGCCGAACTACTGGCAGCTCGCAGAGTGGCAATGATTTTGATGAAAAACCTCTAAGGGTCAATATTTCGGTCTCAAGAGCCACGCCGTCAAACGCAGAGACTTCAAGTCTGGATGACGACCGGGTCCCTGGGTTAACAGGTCCGGGCGAAAAGGAAGTGGGAATGGCGGCGCCGCCAAAAGCGACACTAGTGTCGAGAACCACGTCCTCCTTGGCCAATCTGGGGCTATCAAAATAGCCGGAATTCTCTCCAGTCTGATCCGACTCAGCACCAGAGGGAGTAAGGATATCGGCAGAAACACATAGACTAGCTCGAAATGGTCCCACGGATCCACCAGAGCGTCTACCGCCACAGCCTTCGGGTCCTTGTACCTGGACAAGAAGGTCGGTAGTTTGGTATTGAACCTGGACGCCAACAAGTCCACTTGGTGAGTTCCCCAACGGGAGCACAGCAGTGCAAAAATCTTCGGATGAAGACTTCATTCTCCGGGATCCATCTTCTCACGACTGAGGAAGTCCGCCGTGGTATTCTGGACTCCTGGAATGTGAATCGCAGAGATGGCTGGAACCCTGGTCTCGGCCCATATCAGGATCCGAGACACCTCCATCAAGAGCCTGGAACTCCTCGTCCCGCCTTGGTGGTTGATATACGCGACCGCCGTCGCGTTATCTGTCTGCACTCGGACTGACAGACCGCTCAAAGAGACAGTCCAGTGTTGGAAGCAAAGAAAAAATTGCCCTCAATTCCAGGATGTTGATCGGTAGAACCGACTCTTCCGATGACCATACTCCCTGGATCCAAAGATCGTTCCAGACACCCCCCCAGCCCGTCAGGCTGGCATTGGTGGTTATGACCGACCACTTCGGAGGGAGGAAAGACTTTCCCAGGGATAACGCTCCTGGACGTAACCACCATCCTAGGGATTCTCGCACCCTGTGAGAGATGGTGACGCTGCAATCCAGTGAAACTTGCGATCGATCCCAACGACTCAGAATGAGCTTTTGGAGAGCTCTGGAATGAAATTGGGCAAACGGAAGTGCCTCCATGGTCAAACCCAGAAGGCGCATACCTTCCGAAGGGACATTGCTGTCGCAGACTTCATAATCTGTACATGTCGGAAAAGACATGCCTGCTTGTCTGGAGGTAGGGACACCACCGCCCGTACCGTGTCGAAATGCATCCCCAAAAACAGGATTGACTGCGACGATTCCAGAGACGACTTCCCCCAATTGACCAGTCACCCGAAAACCTCCAGGAGCTGAAGGGATAGATTGCGCTGCCTCCTCCTTTGAGGACGCCACAATCGAAAGGTCGTCTAGGTAGGGACGAATCGTAAGTCCCCGTCTTCGAAGAAATGCCATGAGATTTAGGCGCCAGAATCGTTGTAAAAATTCTGGGCGTTAAGGCCAAGCCGAATGGCCGAGCCACAACCTGGTAATGGTTGATCTATGGCAAAAACGAAGGAAGCGCTGGTGAGCTCTTCCGACGGGAACATGCAAATAAGCGTCGCGAATGTCGATTGACCAAAAAGTCGTTCTGCGACAGGGCTGCCATAACGGAGCGAAGCGACTCCATGCGGAATTTTCGGGTGTGGACAAGCCGATTCAATCTTCCAGAATAGGGCGAAACTTGTCCTCCTTTTTTGGGGACTACCAAGAGGTTGAATAAAAAATCCTCTTCCCCGGTCCTCTGCGGAACCGGTATCACCACACCCTTCTGCAGAAGGGAATCGACCTCTCGCAGTAGAGAGGTAAATAGTTCGGCTCTGACGGAATGCGAGATTGGCAAAAAAACTGTCCGGGGGTCGAGAAAGAAACTCTATGAAGTAGCCTGCCAACACAACCTGTGTCACCCAGGCGTCCGACATACGGGAAACCCAAGTCGGTTTGAATTGGAGTAAACGACCCCCCCACTCGAGAGCGCTCGAGTGAGATTCAGATGTCAGTCCGCCTTAGCGGATTTTTTGCCAGCTTCTGTCTTAACAGAAGTTCTGTTTCCAGGGTATGCGGAATTTCTGAGAATTCCCTTTTTTTTTTTTTAAAAAAAAAAAAGAGAGAGACGACCCAAACCCCCAGAGGGTTGGCCGGATCATCCCTTGGACCGAAAGGACCGCCGATAACTATCGGCACTAGTCCTGCCAGACGCTGAAGTCACAGCTCTGCGCTGCGGTAAAGCTGTTTCTTTTGCCTTTGCCTTGGCAATCAGCACCGTGAGGTCAGATTCAAATAGCTGACCACTTTGTAAGCTAAAGATAGCAAACCCTGCTTGGAAAACCGCGTTCCACCGTCCAAGTCACAGTGCTCTTCTGACTGTGACTGCCGAGGATTGCGCCCTGGATAGCAGTGACGCATTATCCTTCAACTTGAAAAGCCCATCTACCTCGATAGAGGGGATCCATCTTGCCACGCCGTCCTTAGACGGTCCAACCGGCTCAGGGGAACTTAACAAGTACACCTAGATCCTTAATACCGAATCTATGATCCACGGTCTCGCAGATGGATTGTTGCCATCTCCGTTTTTCTGTCCAGCGTGTCCTGCAGACTCGCCTTCCCTTTACCAGGAAGATTTGCTAAGCTGGGATAAAGGGACATTCACTTCAGGAGAAGGAGTCCAAT
Organism: Oophaga sylvatica; assembly: GCA_033576555.1. NCBI lineage: Eukaryota > Metazoa > Chordata > Amphibia > Anura > Dendrobatidae > Oophaga > Oophaga sylvatica. The sequence goes on along the minus strand of JARQOD010000008.1, from coordinate 54,299,351 downwards.
TAACAAACAACTCCGTAGAAAAACGGATACAGTTTGTAAAGCCGTCGCGACCCATGCGACTCCTGAAATATCCGGGCCGACTTACCAGGACGTCTAGTTACCTCCTCCGGTAACTGTAACGCCCTCATTTCCAATAGAAATTTTAGCACGGCCCATGAGAGAGGCAGAGTGTCCCTGCCGATCCTCCTTGTCCGAATCGGACTTCTTCGCTAAGCGAGAAGGAAGGCACCGATTTGTGTCGCTTCCTTGAGAGGATCTAGCTGACACTCCATAACCTAAAAGGTCAGACAGGCCATCAACAGAAACTAGTGAAGGCCTCCATTTTGACACCACTGGAACCTCCGACCGCCGCGCATGAGTCGAGGTCTGCGTGTCAGATACGCGAGGCTGATCCGTAGTGAATCTGGGAGACGGTCTCTGACATGCCCTTGCACAGTATATGGCAGTTTAAACCTGTCAGTAACCAGAACAGTGTTTCTTAAAGAAAAAACAAACGCTGAAGGGTTAAAGCTCTAAAAGAGAGAGCTACCCCAGCCGTCCCCCATTAAGAGTTAACCGCCTAAGAAGGGGTTAAAGTAGCAGACTCCCCACAACCTTGATAATGAAAAGGGTGTGCGAATCTCAAGCGCCTCTTATAAGGTCGCAGCTGCAGGACAGCTATGCCAAACTATACAGAAAAACGTTCCACAAGATCGCTAAAAAATTGCGCTGTTTTGTATAACGCAATCATCGCTTATGCGATGCTAATGAGATCGCCCAGATTGGCAGCTACTAGCGACATTAAAAATAATCACACAAACGATCGCATTAGTATGCGTCGTTATCAGGATCGTTAGCGGGAACGTATAGTGGCAGTATTAAAATCGCAGACTCCCCACAACCTCTTTATTAATATTGAAAGAGTGTGCGAGCCCCTTATGCGATAACAGCCGCAGGACAGCTCAATCTGTCACTCAGTAGTGCCCCAGACGGCGCCCGCGCTGTGGAGGTGAAGGGGTTAAGCTTCTGCCCGCGGGCTAGAAGCGACTCACCCAGCTGGTCACGGTTCTTGCCGGGAGGGGAGGGGAACGATCCTGGGAGCTTTCAGCCTGCATGATCAGCAATGGCCGCCGCGATCTGCCTCCGTGTGCTCCATGTAGAGGAGCCGGAAATGGAGGCTGCAGTAAAGCGCGCGCGCTCAGAGCGGCGCGAAATTCAAAAATAAAAAAGCGCGCACTCCTCTCCCTTCCCCTGTCCTGCAGGCATTATTTTTCAACCTGCGGACATCAATCACCGGCATGTATATGTACAGTGGCTGCCGCAGCAGTCGCTAAATCACTCCCACACACTTTAATAAAAATGTGGAGTACTCACCAGCCGAAGCGCCACAGGGACCCCCAGGGGTTTCTGGCGCTATGCCCATGCTTCCCCCCGGGCGGGGAACGCAGTGACCCCAGATGCGTGGTTTGCGTCGCCGCCAGGGAAGCCATACTCATCCCCCAGGGCCGGCAGGTTCTGCAGGGACCACCATCAGGGTAATACAGATCGCCAAGGGAGAGGTTGGGGTCCAGCAGCGCTGAGACCCCTGAGACCTCTAGACCACTTCTGGTGATCCAAGTCTCTTGTCCGAGTAAAATAATAAAGTCTTCTGAGGAGCGGCTTCCAGCAGCGACCATCCTCTGGGACCTCAAATTTTAGACTGAAGAAAGCTGAGTAGGAGGAGCCCGAGCTGGAGGGGCCGGTCAACATCTTTTTAATCTGAGGTGTCAATCCTATCTGGGCTCCGCCTACCCATCAGTAATGAATACTGTGGCTCTCTTCCTTCCCTCTGCAGCTGAAAAACACAGTCACCAACATGTAATGTACAGCGGCTGCCGCAGCAGTCGCTTGAACACTCACACACACATTAATAAAAATGTGAGGTAAAAATGTGAGGTACTCACCAGCCGAAGCGCCACAGGGACCCCCAGGGGTTTCTGGCGCTATGCCCATGCTTCCCCCCAGGGCGGGGGACGCAGTGACCCCTGCAGCGCGGTTTGCGCCCCCGCCAGGGAAGCCATCCTCATCCCCCCGGGCCGGCAGGGTTCTGCAGGGACCACCATTAGGGTAATACAGATCCGCCAAGGGAGAGGTTGGGGTCCAGCAGCGCTGAGACTCCTGAGACCTCTAGACCACATTTGGTGATCCAAGTCTCTTGTCCGATAAAAAATAATAAAATCTTCTGAGGAGCTGCTTCCAGCAGCGACTATCCTCTGAGACCTCAAATTGTAAACTGAAGAGCTGAGTAGGAGGAGCCCGAGCTGGAGGGGCCGGTCAACACTCTTTTTAATCTGAGGTGTCAATCCTATCTGGGCTCCGCCTACCCACTAGTAATGACTGTGGCTCTCTTCCTTCCATCTGCAGCTGAAAAATCCTATTTGCAGTTTGCAAAAATCTATGTAGGGGACACAGCTAGCATGTGGAAGAAGGTGCTCTGGTCAGATGACACCAAAGTAGAACTTTAGAGAGCTTACTGCAAAACATTGTATGTGACAGAAAACTAAGGGTGAGTTTCCACGGTCAGGAAACGCTGCGTGTTTGGCGCTGTGCGCTGGCGCAGCGCCAAACACGCAGCGTCCAGATGTTACAGCATAGTGGAGGGGATTTCAAGGAATCCCGTCTCCACCATGCGTAACAATACGCAGGTGGCAAACCTGCGTAAACGGACATGCGGCGCGTCTTTTTAGACCGCAGCATGTCCTCGCGTATTGCGGCGACGGTGCGTCGCCGCAACATAATTAACACAGGGCTATGTAGCCCTGCGCTCTTTCCGGAGGTGTTCCGGAGGTGTCCTGAACACCTCCGGAAAGATCGCGCGTCAGAAAGGGGGCGGGGCTTAGACGGAGCGGAATTTCCGCTCCGTCTAAAGCGCTATGGTTCCGGACCGTGGAACCATAGCCTAACAGTGCACATCAACCTGAAAACACCATCCCAACCGTCAATCATGGTGGTGGCAGCATCATGCTGTGGGCATGGTTTTCTGGTAAAAGTTGAAGGGAAAATGGATGGAGCTAAATACAGGTCAATCCTGGAGGAAACCCTATCAGAGGTGGCAAAATACATGAGACGGGGTAGGTTTATCTTCCAGCAAGACAACGAACATAAACATCTGGCCAGAGCAAGAATGGATGGTTTAGATAAAAGCATATTCACGTGTGTCAATGGTCTAGTCACAGTCCAGACCTAAATCCCATTGAGAATCTGTGGCAAGAGTTGAAAATTGCTGTTCACAAATGCTCACCATCCAATCTCACTGAACGAGTTTGCAAAGAAGAATGGGCAAAAATTTCAGTCTCTACATATGCAAAGCTGGTACAGACATACCCCAAAAGACTTGCACCAGTAATTGCAGCAGAAGGTGGTCCTACAAAATATTGACTCAGAGGGGCTGAATACAAATGCAAGTCACAGTATTCAGATTTATTTGTATTTGTTAAATATTTAGAAAACCATGTATTATTTCCTTCACAAATGCTTGCCATTTTGTGTTGGTATATCACATAAAATCCAAATAAAATACATTTAACTTTATGGGTGTAATGCGAAAACGTGGAAAAGTTAATAGGGTATGAATACTTTTTTAAGGTACTGAATATAGTAAATACCTGGATACCAGAAACAAAGTCCATGCTCATACCAGCATTCATTGCCCAAAATCAGGACATTTAGGCCGGAGTAACACCTGCATATAGCATGGGATGTGATATGCTAATGACCCTCGGGTCCTGCTCTGCTGCGAGTGTTAGCCGAGTGTTAGGGTGAGTTTCCACGGTCAGGAAACGCTGCGTGTTTGGCGCTGTGCGCTGGCGCAGCGCCAAACACGCAGCGTCCAGATGTTACAGCATAGTGGAGGGGATTTCAAGAAATCCCGTCTCCACTATGCGTAACAATACGCAGGTGGCAAACCTGCGTAAACGGACATGCGGCGCGTCTTTTTAGACCGCAGCATGTCCTCGCGTATTGCGGCGACGGTGCGTCGCCGCAACATAATTAACACAGGGCTATGTAGCCCTGCGCTCTTTCCGGAGGTGTTCCGGAGGTGTCCTGAACACCTCCGGAAAGATCGCGCGTCATAAAGGGGGCGGGGCTTAGACGGAGCGGAATTTCCGCTCCGTCAAAAGCGCTATGGTTCCGGACCGTGGAACCATAGCCTTATGCTACTGTGCTCCGATCCATTCGCATGAAAGAATCAGAGCACAGCTACAGAGGAGACGGAGAAAGTACCGTAATTACTCTATCTCCTCCACTGCCGGCATCGGTGGTAATCGCACTGCACTCGGGTAATATCTGAGTGCTGTGCGATGTTTCACTTACACCCATAGACTTGTATGGGTGCGAGTGAGCCGAGTCTCGCTGCCAATCACAGCATGCTGCCATTGTTCTCTAATGCCGTATCAGCATGAGAAAATAATTGCAGATCTGAGCTGCCCCATAGAATAACACTGGGCACAGTGCTTTTTTAAACATTTGTTTTAGGTTTGTTTCTTTTCATATTCATATTTCATAAAAATTAAATGTTCACACTGGCCACTGGGGCTTTACGGCTTTTTTAGAGTCGAACTTTCAGGAAAACTAAGGGTATGTGCACACAATCAGTAAACTCTGTGGGTTGGACGCTGCATATTTATGAGTCGCCAAACCAGCAGCGGCCAGATGTTACAGCATAGTGCATGGGATTGCAAGAAATCCTATGTCCACTATGTATCGACAGATGCCTGTGGATCACATGCGGAGACGGACATGTGGTGTGTCTCTCCAAAATGCAGCATGTCAATTTCCCTTATGGAGACTCTAGTCTTCGTAAGACAAATTCCACCCATACAATGTATTGGACGCGGTGAATCCGCACGGTTACGAGAACACATGTGGATTCACCTGCGTTCAATAGACAGCAGTGGTTTGGACGCAGCGAACATGCACTGTGTCCAAAGCGCTGCCACTTCCGGATGGTGTGCACGGCCTGAATGTTCTTTAGCATTAATTAACAAACTCTGACCCTATCTAATGAATGAGTGCAGAGTCATTGTGAAGGCAGTGGGACCCGTGGGAGCTTTAACATCGCCTACTGTGATTAGTGTATACTGTGTTAGCAGCGGGGTATAGAGGCAAAACCTGTCATTGTAATCCTGTCTCTGATAATTAAATTGCTGTAAATCTTCCAGAAAGGATAGGAGGTCTGAGTTTAACATAGAATCACTAGACAGTGTGAAAATTGCAAGATTAATATTTTTTTTAAATAAAAATTGTGACCTAAAAAAAAAAAAACAATGCCAAGTTAAAATAAAAAATATATGGAATACAAAAACCTGATTTAAATCAGTAAGGTCACACGAGCGATGATTCTCTCCTGTGGCTCAATTATGCTAACGACACTCAGCTCAAACTCCGTCATTTGAGCAGAGTATCAGCTTAGTGTGATCCGATTCTCGGACATGCAAGAATCATATCACCGGTGTGGAAGAAGTTGGAGAACTTAATTTTTCCATCTTCTCCATTGTCTGAGTCTGTGGATGTCAGACTTCTCTCGGATGTCATCCAAGTGTGGTCCCATGTTTCACACGCACCCATAGAATTGTATAGATGCGTGTAATCCGAATTCCGGAGCCGCTTGCAGCATGCTGCGATTTTTCACACAAACTGATTCGGTCTGTAGAAAAAATTACAGCTCTGGCCTGCCCCATAATATAACATGATAGCACTCGGCTGTGTGATACGCCCATGTGAGCGAGCCCTTAGTCATTTTCTGATGACACAATCCCTTTAATCTGTGAACTGGGTACACCCAAAATGAACATTTTAGGGCACTATTAGTATAGGCCGTGCAAAATCACGACTTTTGTCAAGTATGCAAGCTATAATTAACGGACCCCAATATAAGAATTTAGAATACTGTACATAGTGTAGACGGCAAAAGGTTCGCCGGATAAGAATTACCTTGTCCCCCTTCACGCCACTGCAGTCACATTTTGATGTACATCCCTGACAAGCCTGTGAAAAAAAAGCAACAATCAATTATTTTTTTGAACTCCGCTAACATTTGACATCAATATAGAAAAATGCATCAAACGTCCATTCATGATGCTCTGAAAAGCTATGTTGGCAGAGGGATTTAGAGAAATAAGCATGGAATAAGGGAATATAAAATCAGGCTGGAGCAAGGGGGTGTTGTTATATTTGAGTCTACCCTCTAAGTAGTAGAGTGTTCATACATAAAGGATTGCACCAAAGATATACACAAAGAAGTCTGTGACAATGTTGCTTTACCCTACTGAAAAATTTGTAGCAATCAAAAGTTTAAATATAAGGATTTGATGGACAACTTGGAGGCATAATGAGAGTCGCAGCCCACTACATGCAGGGATTGATAAGTGCTATAATCTTCAAAGCTGGGATAAATGCTGGCTCAGCAGCAGCGCTAATCTGTGAACAAGACGTTACAATGGAGCCAGCGAAGAGATGCGTCAGCAGATCCCGGCTGCCCACTGGTGAACAAGCAAGCCTGAAATTTCACATGGCCTACAGCTCGCATAAAATGCAAAAGGTTATCAGTCTATTGCTACAATCTAGCACTGATAAGGATACATGCAGGGGCAATGATAACATATAATATAATATTAAATTTGTAGTAATAATATAATGTAACTAATACAATGAGATTTTTGCTGATTTTTTTATGCTGCGTATTTTTGGTATCCAAAAAATTCTGCATTCTATAGATCCGCAAAGTAGCAAAGTGGATAGGATTTATAGGATCTCATGCCCAATGTGCTTTTTTCTTTTTTACTCAGTGTAAACTGACAGAGGTACGATTTTCAAATCCGCGATATGTCAATCTATCTTGCGGGTACGCTGATCTTTGTGTGCAGCTTTTCCACATAGGATGCATTAGATGCAGAAAATCCGAAGATAAAAAAAATTCATTTGTATTATTAGTGCATTTACGCTGCAAAAATGCACAACAAACTAGCAATCCATACATGACTATAGCAATAAAATTTTGGCAAAGCCAAATCCCAGGAAGTATCAAAAACAAAACAGCTTTAATTATGAAAAGAGCAAAAAAGAGAGAAAAAAACACAGCAACAGAAAAAGATAAAAATGCATGTAAAAAAAAAACACACTAAAAAAAGACAAGTAACCTAATATAATAGGTGCAGAAATGGTGCAGAAAATCTGCAACATCGAAAACTAACTAAAAGCTCATTGTACCAACGTAGCTTTATAAGTTAAACATACAAACAGTTTTTGTTTGCTGTTGTTTTATTTATAATTTCAGATACTACAAAAAGTATAAATGTAATCGTAAACCATAAACTATAGCAGCAAATACTGAGGGCTCATTGCCGGGGGGCTCTGTGTCCCGTTACACCATTCTATGGTATAAATGGTGGGAATCCTTGATTGAGAATGACACTGACTTTGAACCAGAAAGTTCAAGTTGTGTCCATTGTTATCTTTGACATTGAACTACTTAGTGTAAGTTCATGATCCCCAGAATACCATGCCTTCTGTCAAGCTGCATTAATGTCATGGTTTTTATTATTATTCTTACTGCACAATTTACAAGTAAATGCACTTTTGTTAGACCTTGCGTCTTTGTGTTTCTGTTCTAGCTTGAAAAAAGAAAAAAAAAATCAGGATGTGCCTAATGGACAACAATGCCTGTGACAGCCATAGGTGAACACTAGAGGGAGCCACGTGTCTCCATGTATTCCTAGATTTCAAACATACAAAGTAGCTATTATAATACAGTATATTTCCCTCTACTTTTCCTAATAATTACTTTCTTTAATCAGAGAGAACATGTTCAGTGCAATCCTGATGAGAAAAAGTGTCTGTAAATTTTCTCTTGAATGATGGTAAGAATGTTTTTTTTTATAAGATATTACTCCAGGAAAAAAAAATACAGAGCAAGAACATGAGTGGAGTGGAAATTATTTTATCCAAAAAACAAGAAATCTGTGCATCCATAACCCTTTCCTGACAACATCTCAGTAGTGAAAATAACAGGACTACTAGTCCATCAGTCTAAGGGCTCGTTCAGACTGGCGAGTGGCCAGCGTATAACTCACATGGGCGCTTTCGCTCCGATGATATACTATGGAGCAGTGACGACTAGCATTTATTTTCTCATGCTGAGTCGGCATGAGAAAAAAAAAAACTGCAGCATGCTGTGATGGGCAGCGTATATTGGACAACATGCAGAGAATATTCACTTGTGTGATCCTGGCCTTAAAAGGATTGTTTACTACTGGGCACCCCCTTCTTAAATGTCAATATGCACCAAAACAACACATACCTCCTAAACCATCACCGTTTCAACAATGTCTCGATCACGTGACATTGCTATGTCATGTAGGTGCTGCAGCATAAAAGCGGCTACTGATGGGCTGCAGTCTTCAAAGTGGACAACCCCTTTAATAATACCATGCTGCGGCTTATATTATGAAAGCTAGTGACAGATCCTCTTTTAGTCTGTATAGAATAAGTTAAGCAATTTTGCAAATGTTTTCATAGATATATTACAGCCCTATTTGATTGATACTTGTATCCTCATTGAAAAAATTCAGTTGGTTGCAACGGCAGTCCAGGAGGCTGACGTGATCCCAGCAGGGCCATTTGTCAGTGACACAGGTGGCTTGGACACTTCTAGAATGCAGTATCATGGCTGTGGCCGGCCCTATGTAATGTAATGACAAGTCGTATGAGCGCTGTGACAAGTGCCCTGGGGCCATGAATGCTTCTCATACGAGTCAATCACAAGTTACACCGGAATGTGTCTCTCCCAGGAACATTTTCATCATTTTGCTGGTTTTCGTTTGTAGAAGCAGAGAAAGTTTTCCAAGAGTTAGCCTGAGGATCGGTATAATATTACCTGACACGTAGTGTAGCTGATTGCATTGTGTGATATGGAAAGGTGTGTGTATGTTGTTTTATTACCTGTACACACGTCTTTTATTTCCTATTATCTCTGATTGTAGCACTTGTATTTACCTTCAGGCTAGAAAGAAAAAAATTGTAGGATGACGTGCATGAAATAAACTACCTTCCACACATAAGTAGCAAATTGAAGTATTAGGGAGCTTTCACATTGCATTTTGTATCTGTATTGGGGCATATGTCCGAAATCCCCCACAAGACGAGTCCGGTCGCATGCGCCGACGGGGCCATACACTATAATGGTAACATCAGAGCGAACGGGTGCTCTGCCATGCATTATTTTGTCCGCCTTCAGTAAGCATACATGCCCGAAAAAAGTGCACGGCACAGGGCACCTTGGCTCTGCTGATAGAATAAACCGCAAAAATATAAATGAACTTTTATTCATCTTCACCTTCCGAGACCATTCGTGGGATTTCATCAGCAGCGCAAGAAAAAAATGTTCATCTCCATATAGCTGCCTGCCTATGGACAGTGCAACCCAAGAGAAGACTTTGTCATAGCTTGGTGCACTCTGCATAGGCAGGCAGCAATGGAAATGACAAATGCCCTGAGCAGTACATGGATGACAGTGACCTCCTAAAAACCATACTGAGACCACCTTTACAACAAGGTAGATTGCTTCAAGCAACAGCCCCACCTCCCTCTGGAGGGGAAAGTCTTCTAAGGGGATTGATTAGGGATAGAGGGCTGGGGGCTGGATGCACCTAGCATAAATATCACTGGCGAATACAGACAGAAAAGGGCCCCTGTGCAAGAACGATATATGGGCCCTTTAAAGTCCAAGAGATCTTAAAAATGCAAAATTGCAACTGCTTTGGAGGTAGAATTTGGCCCTCTTACCTCTGGGGCCCCTGTGCACAGGTTGCAGCAATGATATGTGCACCCTTGATAAATATCCATGAGTGGAGTGAGCTACTAAGCACTAGTGAAGCTTGGAGGAGAAATGAGTCCAGCATTTACTCACAGGACTCTTGGCATAGTCCACAACTAGAGCTTTTATTGTGGATTTACAAGCTTGCGGCAGACTGGGTGAACTTTATTTATAACTATGCATTAATGGATATTCCCAAGATAGGAAGTTAGTACACTGCCAGTGCTCCGCAAATTCTGGCAAAGACAATGCTCTGCATTGCCTAGTTCTTGGGTTCCAGAATCTTGTTCTAGTTGTATCACTTGAGGGGTACCAGAAGTCAGACCCACATCGATCACTAAGTTATCCCACTCCCATTATCTGTAGGATAACTAATGTTTTCTGGTGGTTCAACCTCTGGGACCCATGACATTTTCAGAAGTAGGTTTTGAAATTTAGAAACTGGGTCATGCAGAGTCTGCACATGCTCGGCCTCAGCTCCATTAAGTGCCTATAGGGCTATAGCGGAGCACTGCACTGCATTATCCTACTATATTGGGAATAACCCTTTAACAGTGTGTGACTTCAGCCACGTTAGCCATCTAACTCAGGACAGAACCTGCTTAGGACTGATGTTACAATCTGGAAGTGAATGGCAGGGGCCCACTCAGAGTCATATTACACAAGGAGGTCTACGATTCCAATCTGGGGAGAAGTAGGTTGAAAATACTACCATTAAATTAATTTTACTTTAATTATATCAGTATTTTCTTAAAATAAATGTGTTTGGAGGTTTAGGAGCTGAATACTGGACTTTGGGAGCACCAATGTTCCAATTCTTGCCTTGTCCCGGGCGCTGCTGGCCCACACTACACCTCTGTAATGAAAGCCAATGAAGACACGTGGGCAGCATTCATCATGAATGTGACCTGTAAAATTATAATAATTACAATTATCTGTACAAGCTCCTACAGCTTCAAAAAATCTAAGGCTGACTTATGTTTATTAAAGGGAATCTGTCACCCCATTTTTGCCCTATGAGATGTGACTACCACCATCAGGGGCTTATCTACAGCATTCCGTAATGCTGTAGATAAGCCCCCAATGTCACCTGAAAGTGAAGAAAAACGAGTTATATTATACTCACCCAGGAGCGGTCCACCGTCCGGTCCGATGGGCGTCGCGGTCCGGCGCCTCCCATCTTGTAGCGAAGCCAGCCTCTTCTTTCCGTCCCGTCGCAGCTCCTGCGCACTGATCTGCCCTTGTGAAGGCAGAGCAGAGCACTGCAGTGCGCAGGCGCCAGGAAAGGTCAGAGAGGTCCGGTGCTTGCACACTGCAGTACTCTGCTCTGCCCTCACCAGGGCAGAGCAGTGAACCTGCGCAGGAGCCGCGACGGGACGGAAAGAAGAGGTCGGCTTCGCTACAAGATGGGAGGTGCCGAACCGGACCGCGACGCCCATCAGACGGCGGACCGCCCCTGGGTGAGTATAATATAACAAATTTTTCTTCTCTTTCAGGTAACATCGGGGGCTTATCTACAGCATTACAGAATGCTGTAGATAAGCCCCTGATGGCGGTGGCCGTATCTCATAGGGCAAAAATGGGGTGACAGATTCCCTTTAACAGTGGAAAAAAATAGTTTTTACAACATATCTGTAAATGTATAGATGGTTGGGAACTGTTAGTAGTATAGTATGCATTGGGGCGTAGAGGAAGCTGGAGGCACAGCCTGGACCTATATAATAACCAGTCTTTTTCATGCTCTATTGCATGGGTCCTCAAACTACGGCCTGCGGGCCACATGCGACTCGCCGAGGACATTTATCCGGCCCGTGGGCCCAGCCGACATTGAACTTCACTACAGTTCAATGCCGGCGGGCCCTGTAATCGCGGGAAGAAAGATGAGGCGGCGAAGAAAGGCGATGCACGGCCCTCCGTATGCAGCACACACAGACGACGTGATTGTCATCACACCGCCTGTGCTAGAAAACGGAGTCGAGTAGGCGCCTCTTCAGAGCAGCGGGGGACATAGGTGAGTACTGGTATTTTTTTTTTTAACGCCAGGTGCTATTGGGAACATTTACCTGCCTATTGAGGACATTTACCTGCCTATTGGGGACCTATGCAGCCTATTGGGGACATTTACCTGCCTATTGGGGACATTCACCTGCCTATTGGGGACTATGCTGCCTATTGAGGACCTGTGCTGCCTATTGAGGACTATGCTGCCTATTGGGGACCTGTGGTGCCTATTGGGGACATTTACCTGCCTATTGGGGACTATGCTGCCTATTTGGCACATTTACCTGCCTATTGGGGACTATGCTGCCTATTGGGGACACTTACCTGCCTATTGGGGACATTTACCTGCCTATTGGGGACTATGCTGCCTATTGGGGACTATGCTGCCTGTTGGGGACATTTACCTGCCTATTGGGGACATTTACCTGCCTATTGGGAACTATGCTGCCTGTTGGGGACATTTACCCGCTTATTGGGGACATTTATCTGACGACTGGGGACATTTACCTGCCTATTGGGGACAATTACCTGTCTATTGGGGACCTATGCTACCTATTGGGGACCTTTATCTGCCTAATGGGCACTGTGCTGCCTATTGGGGACATTTACCTGTCTGTTATGTTTTGGTAGCTGAGGAGAGCAGGCAAAAACGGCAATACACCAGAGAGGTTGGAATCTACTGGATTGCAGTACCCTGACTAACCACCACAACTAAAGGCAGCCGTGGAGCGTTCCTACGTTGGTCCTAGACGCCTCGTCACAGCCTGAGAGGATAACTACACCTAAATATAGAAAGAGGAAAGCTATCTGCCCCGGAGCAGATCCCCAAAGAACATAGGAAGCCCCCAAACATGTAATGGCGGTTAGACAAGAGAAAATACAGACACAGACAGAAAATAGTATGAGCAAACGTTGGGGCCCAATCTGCCTAGACAGAAACGGATAGGAAGGATACTTACTGCAATCCAAAAAACCCTAAAAAAAAGCCAACACTACTAATTGCAAAAACACCGGAGATCACACGACCTCTACCACCTAAATTAGTTCTCTGGTGTAACAAAACTCAGCCGCAGCCACTGAAAAAACTGGAAAAGGCAAATGAACAAACAACAGTGGCTCCAGAGGAACCGAGAGGGGACCAAGCCCCCCGGGGAGGGGAACCTGGCCAACCTCACAGAAATGCAGAGAAAAATGCAAATGGCAAGCACAAAAACAAAAAACAGAAAATATCTTATCTGAGAGCAGGAGAAGAGGCAAGACTCAGCAAGCTTCCAAGTGAACCAGGAAACAACGTTGAGACAGGAACAATTGATCACCGGCAACCATGATGGGGGTAAACCTCCCTTATATCCAGCCAGTCTGTAATTCCTGATTGCCAATCCTCATTGAATGGTTCAGTACTGTTTGTAACCACCAGAGGGAGCTTCTGCTCAGAATTCATTTCTAAAATATTCATAACACCTGCCTATTGGGGACCTATGCTGCCTATTGGGGACCTGTACCTGCCTATTGGGGACTGTGCTGCCTATTGGGGACATTTACCTGTCTATTGGGGACCTATGCTGCCTATTAGGGACCTTTACCTGTCTATTGGGGACTGTGCTGCCTATTGGGGTCATTTACCTGCCTATTGAGGACTCTCGCACCACACCAGTCTGAGCCTGAGGTAAAAGCGGAGTTCCACCAATATGGGCACTGGTGAGGCTGAAATGATATGGACTTATAATAATGTGAAATGTAGGGCGCACCAATTATACACAATTAAATAAGGAGGTGCAGATCGGTAGAAAAAACAACAGCTAAGTAAGAGAGAAAGGAACTACCGCAGTAATGCACACTACTCAGATAATGGAAAGTAGAAAAACAGTCAATTTTATTGGTATACAAAGAGTAAAGTAAAACACAAGTAAAATCAGAGTGACTCTGGTCCCAAACGCCCGCCCCTAACCATGATCAAGGTATATAATGAATAATGTCTCAAGAATAACAAAAACATGAAAAATAACTGGAAAAACATATGATCATAAAATAAACATTTGGAAATATGTAATGGTCCACCTATGATGAGAGAACCTGTATGGATAGCAGAAAAAATATTAATGATACAAAAAATATATCAAATAATTATAAGCAAGCCCAAATAAGGGGTAAAATAGTCCCCCACCTGTGAACTAAAAAGATGGCTCCAAATCAATAATTGTAAAGAGAAACAAAAGCCATGAAAAAATCACTAGCACATGATATAAACCAGAACAAACCTCATGATAAAGGCATGAGAGAGCAAACGGGCAGTCAGGACCAGAGGACACCAAGGTCCCACGCGTTACGCCGCAGCCTGTGCGGCTTCCTTCCCTTGGTGTGCATTACTGCGGTAGTTCCTTTCTCTCTTACTTAGCTGAAATGATATGGACTGACAAGGCTGCATTGATGGGCACTGATCAGACTGCATTGATGGGCAGTGCAGTCTGTATGTCTCTGTGTGGGCAATTTTATTGCTGGTATATTGTTTTTGTAGCGCTGTATATATTAGTATTTTAGAAACAGCAATTTGGAATCCCTAGGAAACAATAACATCAAGAAAGAGAAAAAATCGGAGTGTAGGATATTCAAAGAACCCATTAAAATATCAGTAAGTTTATTGATTTAACTTTACTTGTTCTTCATTTTAAATATTGTATTTGTTCCTGTTTTGCTTTTTTTACTTCAAAATAAGATATGTGCAGTGTGCATGGGAATTTGTTCATAACTTTTTTAAACTACCATATATTCTGGCCCTCAATGGTCTGAGGGACAGTGAACTGGCCCCCTGTTTAAACAGGTTGAGGACCCCTGAAAAGGCAAATACAATGATCAATATGATATACAGAGTGCAAAACAGAAATGGCTAAACCTTTTGACACATTATTAACCCTTCACTCCCAAGGGTGGTTTGCACGTTAATGACGGGGCCAATTTTACAATTCTGACCACTGTTTCTTTATGAGGTTATAAATCTGGAACTCTTCAACGGATCTTCGCGATTCTGAGACTGTTTTCTCGTGACATACTGTACTTCACGCTAGTGGTAAAATTTATTCAATATAACTTGCGTTTCTTTTTTAAAAAAACGCAAATATGGCGAAAATTTTGAAATTTTCAAACTTTGAATTTTTATTCCCTTAAAACAGAGAAATATGTCACACAAAATTAGTTAATAAATAACATTTCCCACATGTCTACTTTACATTAGCACAATTTTGGAACCCAAATTTTTTTTTGTTTGGAAATTATAAGAGTTAAAAGTTGACCAGCGATTTCTCATTTTTACAACAAAATTTACAAAGCCATTTTTTTTAGGGACCACCTCACATTTGAAGTCACTTTGAGAGGTCTATACGGCAGAAAATACCCAAAAGTGCCACCATTCTAAAAACTGCACCCCCCAAGGTACTCAAAACCACATTCAATAAGTTTATTAACCCTTCAGGTGCTTCACAGGAGCTGAAGCAACGTGGAAGGAAAAAATTAATATTTAACTTTTTAGTCACAAAAATGATCTTTTACAAACTTTTATTATTATTTATTTTCACAAGGGTAAAAGGAGAAAATGGACAGATAAAGTTGTTTTGCAATTTCTCCTGATTACGCCAATACTCCATATGTGGGGGAAAACCACTGTTTGGGCACACGGCAGGGCTCGTAAGGGAAGGAGCGCCGTTTGACTTTTTCAAACCAAAATTGGCTGGAATTGAGATTGGACGCCATGTCGCGTTTGGAGAGCCTCTGATGCGCCTAAACAGTGGAAAACCCCCACAAGTGACACCATTTTGGAAACTAGACCCCCTATGGAACTTATCTAGATCTGTTGTGAGCACTTTGAACCCCCAAGTGTTTCACAAAAGTTTATAATGCCTGGGTGTGAAAAAAAAAAAAAAATTTTCCACAAAAATTATTTTTTAGTCCCAACTTTTTGATTTTTCCCAAGGAAATTGGACCCCAAAAGTTGTTGTCCAATTTGTCCTGAGTACGCTGATACCCATATGTGGGGGGGAAACTGTTTGGGCACACGGAAGGGCTTGGAAAGGAAGTACCGTATATACTCGAGTATAAGCCGACCCGAGTATAAGCCGACCCCTAATTTTACCACAAAAAACTGGGAAAACTTATTGACTCGAGTATAAGCCTAGGGTGGAAAATGAGGCAGCTACTGATAAATTTCAAAATGAAAAATAGATACCAATAAAAGTAAAATTAAAGTAGGTTAAATGTTTTGAATAGCTATATTGAATCAGGAGCCGCATATGCTGCCCCATATATTATGCCCCATATGCTACCCCATATACTATGCCCCATATGCTGCCCCATATATTATGCCCCATATGTTGCCCATGTATTATGCCCCATATGCTGCCCCATGTATTATGCCCCATATGCTGCCCCATGTATTATGCCCCATATGCTGCCCATATCTTGTGCCCCATATGCTGCCCATGTATTGTGCCCACATATGCTGCCCCATGTATTATGCCCCCATATGATGCTCCATAGATTATGCCAGATATGCTGCCCATGTATTATGCCCCATATTCTGCCCCATGTATTGTGCCCCATATATTATGCCAAATATGCTGCCCATGTATTATGCCCCATATGCTGCCCATGTATTATGCCCCATATGCTGCCTGTTGTGAATGTGTTAGAAATGAGTTCTGAGCAGAAGCTCCCTCTGGTGGTTGCAGACAGTGCTGAACCATTTAGTGAAGATTGGCAATCAGGAGTTACAGACTGGTCCTATATAAGGGAGGTTCCCTCCCATCAGGGTTGCCGGTGATCAATTGTTCTTGTCTCAACTGTGGTTCCTGGTTCACTTGGAAGCTTGCTGAGTCTTGCCTCTTCTCCTGCTCTCAGATGGGACATTTTCTGTTTTTATTTTTGTGCTTGCTTTTTGCATTGTTTCCTGCACTTTTGTGGAGGTCAGCCAGGTCCCCTCCGGGGGCTTGGCTCCTCTCAGTTTGTCTGAGCCACTGTTGTTTGTTCATTTGCCTTTTTCAGTTTTTTTCAGTGGCTGCGGCTTTGTTTTGTTACACCAGAGAACTAATTTAGGTGGTAGAGGTCGTGTGATCTCAGGTGTTTTTGCAATTAGTAGAGTTGGTAATTTTTAGTTTTTTTTTGGGATTGCAGTAAGTGTCCTTGCTATCCTTTTCTGTCTAGGAAGATTGGGCCCCAACGTTTGCTCATACTATTTTCTGTGTCTGTATTTCCTCTTGTTTAACTGCCATTACATGTTTGGGGGCTTCCTATGTTCTTTGGGGATCTGCTCCGGGGCAGATAGTTTTCCTCTTTCTATCTTTAGGTGTAGTTAACCTCTCAGGCTGTGACGAGGCGTCTAGGACCAACGTAGGTACGCTCCACGGCTGCCTTTAGTTGTGGTGGTTAGTCAGGATACTGCAATCCAGTAGATTCCAACCTCTCTGGTGTATTGCCGTTTTTGCTTGCTCTCCTCAGCTACCAAATCATAACAGTATCACCGGCCAAACTGAAAATTATATTGTACTCAACAGAAGGGAAAAATAGTAAAAGGAAAAAGAAAAAAGGAAGTTGTCAGAAATTTTTTTTTTCTCTTGTTGCATTTCCCTTTTTTTCTCTGGGTGCTGCGGAGGATTTTTTTTTCTCTCAATGGAGTTTGCACAGTTGTCTAGCCGTGTGGATCAGCTTGCCACTGAAGTTCGAAGTATTGCTACCTATCTTGCTAGGTTGCCGGTTGTGGAACCTAGGATCCCCATGCCAGATTTATTTTTGGGGGATCGAGCTAAATTTCTGAATTTCAAAATAACTGTAAGTTGTTTTTTGCCTTAAAACCTAAGTCCTCAGGGAACGCAGCACAGCAGGTTCAAATTGTCATCTCTCTCCTGCACGGCGATCCTCAGGATTGGGCTTTTTCCCTGACACTTGGGGACCCTGTTTTGAGTAATGTTGATGCATTTTTTCTGGCTCTGGGGTTATTGTACGATGAACCTAATGTCACTGATCAAGCTGAAAAAACCTTGTTGGCATTAAATCAGGGGCTTGAGGACGCTGAGTTGTACTGTCAGAAATTCCGAAAGTGGGCAGTCCTGACCAAATGGAACGATGATGCTTTGGCAGCCCTTTTTCGGAAGGGTCTGTCAGAAAATGTACAAGATGTTATGGTGGGTTTCCCTGCTCCCTCTGGTCTCAATGATTCTATGTCATTAGCGATTCAAATTGACAGACGTTTGCGTGAGCGTAGAGGTATGCGTGGAATAGTGTTGCCTTGTGAACCAGCTTCTGAACCCATGCAGTGTGATAGAGTGGCTTCTGGGGCACAGCGTCATGAGTTTCGAAAATGCAATGGGTTATGTTTCTACTGTGGTGACGCCTCTCATGCTATTTCAGTCTGCCCTAAGCGGGGAAGACGTTTTGCACGCTCAGTTGTCTTGGGTAGTGTTCAGACTAAATTTCTGTTGACTGTTACCCTGATTTGCTCCCTGTCCACATTTTCTGCTCAGGCTTTTGTTGATTCTGGAGCAGCTATTAACCTGATGGTTTTTGATTTTGCTAAACGTTGTGGGTTTCCCTTGATACCCCTACGGAAGTCTATTCCCCTACTGGGGATTGATTCTACCCCTTTGGCTGAGAATAAACTCCAGTTCTCTACTCAGGTGATAATGAGGGTTGAACCTGATCATCAGGAGAGTTGCAAATTTTTGGTGCTGTATAATCTGCATGACATTATTGTACTGGGTTTCCCTTGGTTACAGTCTCATAATCCTGTTTTGGATTGGAAATCTGTGTCTGTGACCAGTTGGGGCTGCCAATGTGTTAATGCCAACACTCCTGTTTTTTTTGCCTCTCCCCAGGCTCAGGATGTTCCTGACTTTTTGACTGATTTTTCTGATGTGTTTAGCAAAAGTAAATCTGCATCCTTGCCCCCCCATAGGAGCTATGACTGCGCTATTGAATTAGTGCCTGGTAGTAAATTCCCTAAAGGTCGCCTTTTTAACTTGTCTGTACCTGAACATGACGCTATGCGGTCTTATATCAAGGAGTCATTGGAGAAGGGTCACATCAGACCATCCTCTTCACCCTTGGGTGCCGGTTTTTTCTTTGTGGCCAAAAAGGATGGTTCATTAAGGCCGTGTATTGTCGTCTCTTGAACAATATCACTGTGAAATATCAATATCCGTTACCCTTGATTTCTGTCCTGTTTTCCAGGGTGAAAAGTGCTACTTGGTTTACCAAGCTTGACCTCAGGGGGGGCGTATAACCTTATTCGCATTAAGCACGGGGATGAATGGAAGACGGCGTTTAATACCCCAGAGGGGCATTTTGAGTACCTAATGATGCCCTTTGGCTCACTAATGCTCCTTCCGTCTTCCAGTCCTTCATGAATGACATTTTCATGGATTTTGTGGATAAATTTCTGATTGTTTATTTGGATGATATCTTGATTTTTTCCAATGACTGTGTAAGGTTCTGTGTACATGTTCCTGAAACTCAGTTTTTCCGCCAGCCATTTTACTTTCTGTCTTGCTGCAGCTGTCTTGCCCTCAGTCAATATGGAGTTTCCAGCTTGCATGTTCCCGCCCTGATTCTCTCCCTCTTGCTTCTTAAGCAGCCACAGCTGAGCAATCAGTGCTTCAGAATCAAGCCTGCAGTGAACCTGTGACCTGACTCCTGGAAGCCTTGGACCTTCTACTCCAGTTATTTCCTATTGTGGAACTTTGGAACACTCGTGGACTTTGGAACCTTGCTATTTGATAAATCCACATTTGCATGGACTTATGGTAACAGAGAAGAGATCCTGAACCTGTTGTGAGAGTGATTGCTGAGCTTAAGTTACTCTGGCCTGCTGTGTCTCCTGCTTTTGTATCTGCAAACTGTGTGACTATTATTGCCACTTGGTCAACCAAAGGGTGTCCACAATAAAGTAGGGCACTTCACCATAATATATCAAAACACTCTCCCATGAAGGAGAAAACAAGAAGAGATCCCTTAATAATAATAAAACAACAATTTTATTGAATACAAAATATAAAATATCATTAAAAAGCATGTATACTGTCCCAAGGGACGCCAAGACAGATTACAGAAAAGGACTCATGTAAAGATATACTCTCATATACAAAAATGATAGTGCAAGTGCTAATTAATAATGTGCAACTGTACCGTAGGCAGCAAAAAATGTATATGCTCCTCGCTTGCTCCGTCAGTTTCATCAGAGGTACCCACACAAGCCTGGTCTGAGGTCATCCGGAGGTTGTCCCTAAGGGGGAGTAATGTAAGGTTCTGTGTACATGTTCCTGAAACTCAGTTTTTCCGTCAGCCATTTTACTTTCTGTCTTGCTGCAGCTGTCTTGCCCTCAGTCAATATGGAGTTTCCAGCTTGCATGTTCCCGCCCTGATTCTCTCCCTCTTGCTTCTTAAGCAGCCACAGCTGAGCAATCAGTGCTTCAGAATCAAGCCTGCAGTGAACCTGTGACCTGACTCCTGGAAGCCTTGGACCTTCTACTCCAGTTATTTCCTATTGTGGAACTTTGGAACACTCGTGGACTTTGGAACCTTGCTATTTGATAAATCCACGTTTGCATGGACTTATGGTAACAGAGAAGAGATCCTGAACCTGTTGTGAGAGTGATTGCTGAGCTTAAGTTACTCTGGCCTGCTGTGTCTCCTGCTTTTGTATCTGCAAACTGTGTGACTATTATTGCCACTTGTATGAAGTAATACAAGACCTTCTATATTGAACCTGTGACTCCTGTGTTTTCATCGCACCCAAGCACAAGACACTATATGAACTGTACTCCTTACATTACAAGATTCTGAAGCCAAACGTTAGTGTCTGCTGGGTCTGGAAAGGCTGTGTCTGCTGTAACTGTGGATATCAGATGTCCGGTTGTACTTTCTGTGATGACAGTGGTTGTGACTTCTCACAACCATTCCAGGTGAGCAATTCCCTTAATTTTTTTTTCTCTCTGCAGTGTTACCACAGGTAAACACTATTGTTTTTTTTTTCTTCTCCTCTCCTTCCAGTACTCCTGTCTTAAAAGATCTGGAAAATGGAGGTCCGCATAAAGGAACTTTGCGGAGTGACTGATAACATCCTTGCAGATTTGCAGACTATAAAAACCCGTTTTACAAACCTACAGGACCTCACTAATCACAATTTGCAAGTGTTTGGACAGACTGCCCAGGATTTGCGAGCCAGGATTGAGGTTCTAGAGGAGCGAGTCCAGGCTCCTGCCGTAGCCCCGAGTTCTGGGATTCCTAAGTTGCCCCCTTTTCGTTTTGGCGGTGAACGTGAGAAATTCAGGGGATTTATTAATCAATGCAATCTTTTTTTTTCTGCACATGCTTCACAATTTCCCACTGAACGATCTAAAGTGCTTACTATAATTATGTTGCTTACCAACAAGGCTTTGATGTGGGCAAACCCTCTGATTGAGACTGAGGATGAATGTTTGGATCATCTTGATGCTTTCATTTCAGCCATGGGGCAGGTGTTTGATGACCCCAATCGAGGTGAAACAGCTGAAGCAGCCATGTTAGCTTTGCGCCAAGGTAAGCACTCGGTAGCTGAATATGCCTTGGATTTCAGGAGATGGGCCCTTGATACCACCTGGGACAGTTCCGCCAAAAAATCTATTTTTCGAAAAGGGTTATCTCCACTGATTAAGGATGAACTTGCTCGTGCCGACCCTCCCACTGCGTTAGGTGACTTTATTAACTACTGCATCCGTATTGATACTCGTCTGACTGAACGCAGGCAAGAGAGATGGTTCGAAAGCAATCGCACTAACCTTTTCCTACCTTCCTCTCCAGCTAAGGAACCTTTGAGTAGGATCACACGGGAACCTGAACCTGAACCCATGCAGGTAGACTCTTTACAACGACGGGTTAGTGATGCACGCAAGGAACATCGTTTTAAGGAGAATCTATGTTTCTATTGTGGTAAGTCAGGGCACTTCATTATAAACTGCCCCAGCCGTTCTCGTAAGACTACTGCAGCACTCATTCACTGTGAGTGTTGCGAGAGGGGATCTGTTAGGTCCGAGCCTCAGGCTCCAGAGAGATCTGCAGCAACAGATCTTGATTTCTCGGACTTAAACTCCGTTACTTCTGAGGACGTTGACTGTGTAAACGCTGCAATTTTTCAAGTTTCCTCAGCGGTGTCCCAGCTGAGTTGTAAGAAAAACAATTCTCATTGCTTTCTTTCCATCAAACTCTGGGTTGACTCAGCTTGGGTGTCTAGCTCTGCTATGATCGACTCAGGGGCAAGTGGAAATTTTATGGATGTCTCCTTTGCTCTGAAACAGGGGATACGTTCAGTGAAGAAGGCTACTCCAGTACAGATGGAAACTGTGGATGGCTCCCTGCTGACCTCTGGACCAGTGGATCAGGAAACAGAGGGTTCTTATGGGTAAAGATCATCAAGAGAAACTGTCCTTTATGCTTATCTCTTCTCCCCACTTTCCCATTATTCTAGGGCTACCATGGCTGCAGGCTCAGAATCCTACCATTAACTGGGAGACCAAGGAATTACACTTTCCAGAGAAACAGATGAGTCCAAAAGTTTCAGCTTGCTCTGTTCCTAAAGGAACCATGTCAGTCCCTGAACTACCAGCTGTATACCAGGACTATGTGGATTTATGTGACAAGAAGAACGCTGACCAGCTTCCCCCTCACCGTCCATATGATTGTCCAATTGAATTATTGCCTGGAGCAGAGATACCTTTTGGTAAGATCTACCCCCTGGCGGGGCCCGAGCTAAAGGCTTTAAAAGATTACATAGACGAAAATCTAGCCAAGGGCTTCATACGCCCCTCTTCATCTCCTGCAGGTGCACCCATCTTCTTTGTAAAGAAGAAAGATGGATCTCTGAGACCCTGCGTAGACTATAGGGAACTCAATAAGGTTATTATTAGAAACCGTTATCCATTGCCTTTAATCCCTGAGTTATTGGAGAGAGTGCGACATGCCAAAATTTTCTCTAAACTAGATCTCCGTGGGGCCTATAACTTAGTCCGTATTAGACCTGGGGATGAATGGAAGACTGCATTCAGGTCACGCTATGGACACTTTGAGTATCTAGTTATGCCTTTTGGTATGAGTACCGCCCCAGCCACTTTCCAACACTTGGTGAATGACATCTTCAGGGATCTCCTAGATACATTCGTGGTGATTTATTTGGATGATATTCTAATTTTTTCTAACTCCACAGAGGAACATCATGGACATGTGAGAATGGTCTTGGAACGTCTAAGACAAAATCATCTTTACATCAAACTTGAAAAGTGTGAATTCCATAGGACCGAAATTCAATTTCTGGGGTATGTACTGTCTACACAAGGAATTAGTATGGATGGAAGCAAGACCCAAGCCATCAAGGATTGGCCAAGTCCTAGAAATGTGAAGGAGGTGCAGCGCTTCATCGGGTTTGCCAACTTCTATAGACGTTTCATTAGGAATTTCTCTGAGGTAGTGTCACCTATCACCCAACTTACCCGGAAAGAGTCTAGGTTCTCCTGGACTCCCTAAGCCCAGGAAGCATTTTCCCGTCTAAAAGATAAATTTACCACTGCACCTATCTTAGTACATCCCAACCCCGAACTTGCCTTCATAATAGAGGTGGATGCTTCAGACTGTGCCGTTGGAGCTATACTCTCTCAGAGAACAGGTGAGAAGAATGTCTTGCATCCGTGTGCCTTCTTTTCCCAGCAGTTGTCTTCGGCTGAGAGGAACTACGATGTGGGCAATAGAGAGTTGTTGGCCATTATTGCCGCCTTCAAAGAATGGAGACACCTTCTTCAGGGAGCTGCACAGCAAATAGTCGTCCTGACAGACCATCGTAACCTTGAATTTATCAGGTCGGCTAAGTGCCTGACTCCTCGCCAGGCTCGCTGGAATCTTTTCTTAAACCAATTTAATTTTATCATTTCTTATAGACCAGGATCGCGCAATGGAAAGGCTGATGCACTCTCTAGGATTTATTCAGCAGAGACACGTCCACTTACTCCTCCTAAGACTATTCTTCCTGACTCTAGATTCCTGGGAGTGATTCATAATCAAGACCTACTTAAGGACATCAAGGAAGCATACCATGCGGATTCCTTTTTGGCACAACCCCCAAGGGACGTAAGTCTTGTCTTTAAGAATGGTGTGTGGATTCAGGGACAACGTCTGTATATTCCTGAAACAGTCAGATTAAGAGTATTGCAACTCATTCACGATTCCAAGATAGCTGGGCATAGAGGAATTCTAAAGACACAGGAATTTCTTTCTCGTTTCTTTTGGTGGCCCACTTGCAGGAAGGATGTTTTAAACTATGTCACTTCATGTGAAGTCTGTGCAAGATGCAAAACACCTCGCTCCTCACCAACTGGTCTGTTGCAACCTCTTCCCACCCCGTCCCGCCCGTGGGGATCCATTTCTATGGACTTCATTGTGGAGTTACCAACCTCTCAAGGGAAGAACACCATTCTAGTGGTGGTTGATCGTTTAACAAAAGCAGCTCATTTTATCCCTTGTGTCGGCTTACCCACTGCAAGACAGACATCAGATTTGATGATTAAAGATGTGTTTCGCTTACATGGAGTACCGGATGAGGTCATTTCGGATCGAGGGTGCAATTCACTTCAAGGTTTTGGCAAAATTTCTGTGCAGCATTGGACATTAAAGTGAACCTTTCTTCTGCTTTTCATCCTCAGACTAATGGACAGACGGAACGAACCAATCAGACCCTGGAGCAGTATCTTCGCTGCTTTATCTGCCACCTACAGGATGATTGGGTGGATCTACTTCCACTGGCTGAGTTCTCTTATAACAACTCTCAGAGCGCCTCCACTAAGCAGTTTCCTTTTTACTCCAATTTAGGTTATCATCCTAATATTCTTCCTCGATTTCCCATAGAAACGCCTTTGCCAGCAGTGGCTGAAAGAATCACGTCTTTACAAAAGAATATGGATCTTCTAAAGGAAATCTGGAATTGGCTCAGGAAAGGTACAAGAAAGCCGCAGATAAATTTCGTAAACCTGCACCAGCTTTCAAGGTAGGAGACCTGGTCTGGCTGTCAACCAGAAATCTTAAGTTAAGAATTCCATCATCTAAGTTGGGACATAAATACATTGGACCTTATAAAATCAGTAAAATTATAAGTGCTGTCGCTTGTCGTCTTCAACTGCCCAGAACTATGAGAATCCACCCTGTCTTTCATGTATCTCTACTAAAGGCTGCGACACCCAATACGTTTCCTGGACGTTCTTCTCCTTGCCCTGACCCAGTGCTAGTCGATGGTCAGGAAGAATTCGTGGTGGAAAGGATTCTAGATTCCAGGTTGTATAGAAATCAGTTACAATATTTGATTAAATGGCAGGGCTACCCAGTGGAGGACAATTCATGGGAACCAGTCAATAACGTTAATGCTCCTCGCTTGCTCCGTCAGTTTCATCAGAGGTACCCACACAAGCCTGGTCTGAGGTCATCCGGAGGTTGTCCCTAAGGGGGGAGTAATGTAAGGTTCTGTGTACATGTTCCTAAAACTCAGTTTTTCCGTCAGCCATTTTACTTTCTGTCTTGCTGCAGCTGTCTTGCCCTCAGTCAATATGGAGTTTCCAGCTTGCATGTTCCCGCCCTGATTCTCTCCCTCTTGCTTCTTAAGCAGCCACAGCTGAGCAATCAGTGCTTCAGAATCAAGCCTGCAGTGAACCTGTGACCTGACTCCTGGAAGCCTTGGACCTTCTACTCCAGTTATTTCCTATTGTGGAACTTTGGAACACTCGTGGACTTTGGAACCTTGCTATTTGATAAATCCACATTTGCATGGACTTATGGTAACAGAGAAGAGATCCTGAACCTGTTGTGAGAGTGATTGCTGAGCTTAAGTTACTCTGGCCTGCTGTGTCTCCTGCTTTTGTATCTGCAAACTGTGTGACTATTATTGCCACTTGGTCAACCAAAGGGTGTCCACAATAAAGTAGGGCACTTCACCATAATATATCAAAACACTCTCCCATGAAGGAGAAAACAAGAAGAGATCCCTTAATAATAATAAAACAACAATTTTATTGAATACAAAATATAAAATATCATTAAAAAGCATGTATACTGTCCCAAGGACGCCAAGACAGATTACAGAAAAGGACTCATGTAAAGATATACTCTCATATACAAAAATGATAGTGCAAGTGCTAATTAATAATGTGCAACTGTACCGTAGGCAGCAAAAAATGTATATATAGCAGAAAAGGATAGACAACCCAAAAAACCATACAAAACGGCATAAAGCACATATGTATATGGTAACCTGAGGGTTAAATAATCCTAAGTCTCCTTACTACATAAAATGTATATACGGAATATTTTGCAGTAAATGGATAAAATATCCCTAAAAAATACGTGCAAAATCTGCATAAGATCTAGAGAGCAAAAATCAATGCTAAACAGATGTCACAATAAGTATACACATCACACATATAGACCTAGCGATCAAAATATCATAAGAAAAAATCCAAGCCCATGTGGGCAATCATAAACGAGAGATGAACATCATATTACCTGTAACCAGAAGGTGCATATGCTCGGCGTCCCCTCACCCCGATGCGCGTTTCGCCTCCTGCTTCTTCCGGGGGCGTCTCGCCGAGCATATGCACCTTCTGGTTACAGGTAATATGATGTTCATCTCTCGTTTATGATTGCCCACATGGGCTTGGATTTTTTCTTTGATATTTTGATCGCTAGGTCTATATGTGTGATGTGTATACTTCATTGTGACATCTGTTTAGCATTGATTTTTGCTCGCTAGATCTTATGCAGATTTTGCACGTATTTTTTAGGGATATTTTATCCATTTACTGCAAAATATTCCGTATATACATTTTATGTAGTAAGGAGACTTAGGATTATTTAACCCTCAGGTTACCATATACATATGTGCTTTATGCCGTTTTGTATGGTTTTTTGGGTTGTCTATCCTTTTGCTGCTATATATACATTTTTTGCTGCCTACGGTACAGTTGCACATTATTAATTAGCACTTGCACTATCATTTTTGTATATGAGAGTATATCTTTACATGAGTCCTTTTCTGTAATCTGTCTTGGCGTCCCTTGGGACAGTATACATGCTTTTTTAATGATATTTTATATTTTGTATTCAATAAAATTGTTGTTTTATTATTATTAAGGGATCTCTTCTTGTTTTCTCCTTCATGGGAGAGTGTTTTGATATATTATTGCCACTTGTATGAAGTAATACAAGACCTTCTATATTGAACCTGTGACTCCTGTGTTTTCATCGCACCCAAGCACAAGACACTATATGAACTGTACTCCTTACATTACAGACTGGGACTCTCATGTGAAACATGTTCGGACTGTGTTCCAGATTTTGAGAGAGAATGCTCTGTATGTGAAGGGATCAAAGTGTCTTTTTGGCGTACAGAGGATCTCATTTCTGGGATTCATTATGTCCCCATCTGTTATTGAAATGGACCCAGTCAAGGTTCAGGCCATCTGTGATTGGGTCCAACCTACTTCATTAAAGGCTCTTGGATTCTTGGGTTTTGCCAATTTTTATCGTAAATTTATTGGTAATTTCTCTGTTATTGTTAAACCATTGACTGATTTAACCAAAAAGGGTTCTGATGTGGTGAATTGGCCTCCTGAGGCAGTCTCTGCGTTTCAGGAACTTAAGCAGAGATTCACTTCTGCTCCTGTTCTACGGCAGCCTGATGTTTCTCTGCCATTTCAGGTGAGAGGTTGATGCCTCTGAAATTGGGGCAGGTGCCGTTTTGTCCCAAAGAGATCCGGAGACCTCTAAAAGTAACCCTTGTGCCTTTTTCTCTCGAAAATTTTCTCCAACTGAACGTAATTATGACGTGGGTAATCGGGAGTTATTGGCCATAAAGTGGGCTTTTGAAGAGTGGAGACATTGGCTGGAGGGAGCCAAACATCAGGTGGTGGTCCTCACGGACCATAAGAATCTGGTTTATCTGGAGTCAGCCAAGCGACTTAATCCTAGACAGGCCAGGTGGGCCTTGTTTTTCACACGTTTTAATTTTGTGGTTTCCTTTCTTCCTGGCACTAAGAATGTTAAGGCGGATGCCCTCTCGAGGAGTTTCCTTGCGGACTCTCCTGAGTTATCTGATCCTGCTGTTATTTTGAAAGAGGGTGTAGTTCTTTCCGCCATCTCGCCCAATTTGAGACTGGCTCTGGAAGGGTGTCAGGAGGATAAACCCGATCGCTGCCATATTGGGAAATTGTTTGTCCCAGACCGTGGAAAAAGAGTGTGATGTCTGAGATTCATTGTTCCGCGTTGGCCGGTCATCCCGGAATTTTTGGTACCAGAGACTTGATTAGTCGGTCCTTTTGGTGGCCTACCTTGTCTCGTGACGTCAGGGAATTTGTGCAGTCCTGCGGGACTTGCTCTCGCTCCAAGCCTTGCTCTTGCTCTAGTGGTTTGTTGATGCCATTGCCTGTGCCCAAGAGACCATGGACCCATATCTCTATGGATTTCATTTCCGACCTCCCTGTTTCTCAGAGAATGACCCTTATCTGGGTGATTTGTGATAGGTTTTCCAAAATGATACATCTTGTGCCATTACCTAAGTTGCCTTCCTCCTCCGAATTGGTGCCTTTGTTCCTTCAGCACGTGGTTTGGTTACACGGCATTCCTGAAAACATTGTGTCTGACAGAGGAGTCCAGTTTGTTTCCAGATTTTGGAGGACTTTTTGTTCTAAACTTGGTGTTCAATTGTCTTTCTCCTCGGCTTTTCATCCTCAGACCAATGGACAAACTGAGAGAACAAACCAGACATTGGAGACTTATCTGAGATGCTTTGTGTCTGCTGATCAAGATGACTGGGTCTATTTTTTGCCTTTGGCTGAGTTTGCTCTTAATAATAGGGCTAGCTCTGCGACTTTGATGTTTCCATTTTTCTGCAATTTTTGGTTTCACCCTCGATTTTTTCGGGACAGACGGAGGCTTCTGTCTGTCCAGGTGTTGACTCTGTTGTGGAGCGTATGCAGCAGATTTGGGACCAGGTAGTGGAGAGGTTGTCCCTCTCAGGAGAGGGCCCAGCGGTTTGCCAACCGGCATAGGACTGATGGTCCTCGGTTTGAAGTGGGGGACTTGGTCTGGTTGTCCTCAAGAAATATCCCTATGAGAGTTGCATCTCCTAAGTTTAACCTAGATTCATTGGACCTTATAAGATCATGGAGATTCGTAATCCTGTTTCCTTTCGTTTACTTCTTCCAGGGACATTTAAGATCCATAACGTGTTCCACAAGTCCTTATTGAAGAGGTTTGTCGAGCCAGTGGTTCCTATGGCAGCGCCTCCTGACCTTGTTTTGGTTGAGGGCAATCTGGAGTATGTGGTTGAGAAAATATTGGATTCTCGTTTTTCTAGACGGAAACTCCAGTATTTGGTTAAGTGGAGAGGTTATGGTCAGGAGGACAATTCTTGGGTGTTTGCTTCGGACATCCATGCTAGGAGACTGATCCGTGCGTATCACAGAGCTCATCCTGACCGACCTGGTTGCCCAAGTGAGGGTTCGGTGACCCCTCCTCAAGGGGGGGGTACTGTTGTGAATGTGTTAGAAATGAGTTCTGAGCAGAAGCTCCCTCTGGTGGTTGCAGACAGTGCTGAACCATTTAGTGAAGATTGGCAATCAGGAGTTACAGACTGGTCCTATATAAGGGAGGTTCCCTCCCATCAGGGTTGACGGTGATCAATTGTTCTTGTCTCAACTGTGGTTTCTGGTTCACTTGGAAGCTTGCTGAGTCTTGCCTCTTCTGCTCTCAGATGGGACATTTTCTGTTTTTATTTTTGTGCTTGCTTTTTGCATTGTTTCCTGCACTTTTGTGGAGGTCAGCCATGTCCCCTCCGGGGGCTTGTGCTCCTCTCAGTTTGTCTGAGCCACTGTTGTTTGTTCATTTGCCTTTTCCAGTTTTTTTTTCAGTGGCTGCGGCTTTGTTTTGTTACACCAGAGAACTAATTTAGGTGGTAGAGGTCGTGTGATCTCAGGTGTTTTTGCAATTAGTAGAGTTGGTACTTTTTAGGGTTTTTTGGGATTGCAGTAAGTGTCCTTCCTATCCTTTTCTGTCTAGGAAGATTGGGCCCCAACGTTTGCTCATACTATTTTCTGTCTGTGTCTGTATTTCCTCTTGTCTAACCGCCATTACATGTTTGGGGGCTTCCTATGTTCTTTGGGGATCTGCTCCGGGGCAGATAGTTTTCCTCTTTCTATCTTTAGGTGTAGTTAACCTCTAAGGCTGTGACGAGGCGTCTAGGACCAACGTAGGTACGCTCCTCGGCTGCCTTTAGTTGTGGTGGTTAGTCAGGGTACTGCAATCCAGTAGATTCCAACCTCTCTGGTGTATTGCCGTTTTTGCTTGCTCTCCTCAGCTACCAAATCATAACAGCTGCCCATGTATTGTGCCCCATATGCTGCCCATGTATTGTGCCCCATATGCTGCCCATGTATTGTGCCCCATATGCTGCCCATGTATTGTGCCCCATATGCTGCCCCATGTATTATGCCCCCATATGATGCTCCATAGATTATGCCCCATATGCTGCCCATGTATTATGCCCCATATTCTGCCCATGTATTGTGCCCCATATGCTCCACAGATTATGCCCCATATGCTCCACAGATTATGCCCCATATGCTCCACTGATTATGCCCCATTTGTTCCAGATTATGCCACATATGCTCCACAGATTATGCCCCATATGCTCCACAGATTATGCCCCATATGTTCCACAGATTATGCCCAATATGCTCAACAGATTATGCCCCACAGATTATGCCCCATATGTTCCACAGATTATGCCCCATATGTTCCACAGATTATGCCCCATACGTTCCACAGATTATGCCCCATAGATTATGCCCCATAGTATAGGTCCCCTATGCTGCCGCTGCAACTAAAAAAAAAAAATTGACATACTCACCTCTCGTCGCTGGGGGCCAGGTGCCAGTGTCCTGAGCAGGCAGGAACACCGGCGCGCTATGGGGGACAGGTGCCGGTGTCACCGCTGGCTCAGGGCCCTGCACCTGCAATATTCACCTGTTCCGTTCCACCGCTGCACGCTGCTGTCTTCCGGTCCTCCGGCAGTGAAAGCTCAGGCAGAGGGTGCGGCGCGCACTAAACACGTCATCGCGCCCTCTGACCTGAACATTCACAGCTAGAGGACGTTTGACAGCGGCGCTCAGCGGTGGAACGGGGACAGGTGAATATGGAATATACTCACCCACTCCTGGCGCTGTCTCTGCATCCCCTGCTCTTCTCCCACGGTCTCCGGCACTACGCCTAACTACAGCGATCACATGGTACCGCTCATTAAAGTCATGAATATGTGCATATTCATGACTTTAATGAGCGTTACCACTGATGGCTGAACACAGGCGCCCGAGACCGTGGGAGAAGAGCAGGGGCTGCAGAGACCGCGTCAGGAGGGGGTCAGCATATAGGACAGCTGCGCTCCCCCTCCCCCACGAACCCTGGTATATGACTCGAGTATATGCCGAGAGGGGGACTTTCAGCCCTAAAAAATGGGCTGAAAATCTTGGCTTATACTCGAGTATATACGGTAATAACGTTTTGGAATGCTGACGTTGATGGGGGTCATGTTCCGTTTTTAGTGCCCCAGATGTGCCTAAACAGTGGAAACGCCCCACAAGTGACCCCATTTTGGAAAATAGACCCCACAAGGAACTTATCTAGATGTGTGGTGAGTGCTATGAAGCCCCAAGTGCTTCACAGAAGTTTATAACGTACAGCCGTAAAAACAAAAAAATCATTTTATTTTTTGCAAATATGATATTTTCGCCCCCAATATTTTATTTTCCAAAGGGTAACAGAAGAAATTGGACCCCAAGAGTTATTGTGCAATTTGTCCTGAGTACGCTGATACCCCATATGTGGGGGTAAACTACTGTTTGGGCGCATGGCAGAGCTCAGAAGTGAAGGAGAACCGTTTGACTTTTTCAACACAGAATTGGCTGGAATTGAGATCAGACGCCATGTCACATTTGGAGAGCCCCTGATGTGCCTAAACAGTGGAAACCCCCCAATTCTAACTCCAACCCTAACCCCAACACACCCCTAACCCTAGTCCGAACCCTAACCACAAACCTAACCCTAACACACCCCTAACCCTAATCCCAACCCTAACCCTAATCCTAACTTTAGCCCCAACTCTAACCCTAACTTTAGCTGCAATCCTAACCCTAATGGGAAAATGGAAATAAATACATTTTTTTAATTTTATTAGTTTTCCCTAACTAAGGGGGCGACAAAGGGGGGTTTGATTTACTCTTTATAGCGGGTTTTTATGATTGGCAGCTGTCACGCTAAAAGACGCTTTTTATTGCAAAAAATAGTTTTTGCATCACCACATTTTGAGAGCTATAATTTTTGCATATTTTGGCCCACAGAGTCATGTGAGGTCTTATTTTTTGCAGTACAAGTTGACGTTTTTATTGGTACCATTTTTGGGCAAGTGACATTTTTTGATCGCTTTTTATTTCGATTTTTGGGAGGTTAGAATGAACAAAAATCAGCAATTCATGAATTTCTTTTGGGGGAGGCGTTTATACCGTTCCGCGTGTGGTAAAATTGATAAAGCAGTTTTATTCTTCGGGTCAGTACGATTACGGCGATACCTCATTTATATCATTTTTTTATGTTTTGGCGCTTTTATACAATAAAAACAATTTTATATAAAAAACAATTATTTTTGCATCGCTTTATTCTGCGAACTATAACCTTTAGCTGTATGGCAGCTCGTTTTTTACGGGATAAGATGACGTTTTTAGCGGTACCATGTTTATTTATATCGGTCTTTTTGATCGCGTGTTATTCCACTTTTTGTTCGGCAGTATGATGATAAAGTATTGATTTTTTGCTTTTTTTTTTTTTTTTTTAAGGGGTTCACTAAAGGGGTTAACTAGTCGGACAGTTCTATAGGGTGGGTCGTTACGGACGCGGCGATACCAAATATGTGTACTTTTTTTTTTTTATTTACAGGAAGAAATGAATTTATTAGGGAATATTTTTTTTCCTTTATTTTGGAATTTATTTTACACTTGTGATTTTCATTTTTTTAACTTTTTTACTTTGTCCCAGGGTGGAACATCACTGTAGAATATCAGATTGCTGGTTTGACAGTGTGCACAGCACTCTGTCAGACCAGCGATGTGACAGGCACTGCTGCAGGCTTCCTCAGCGCCTGCTTTAAGCAGGCGCTGAGGAAGCCGCCTCCCTGAAGGGCCCCGCGGCCATCTTTGATCCGGGGTCATGCAGGGAGGAAGGCCTCAGAACAGCGCGATCACATTGCGCTGTTCTGAGGGTCTCAGGGGAGCACGCAGGGAGCCCCCTCCCTGCGCGATGCTTCCATGTGCCCCTGTACACCACGATAATTTTTGATCGCGGTGTGCCAGGGGTTAATGTGCCGGGAGCGGTCCGTGACTGCTCCTGGCACATAGTGCTGGGTGTCAGCTGTGTTAATCAGCTGACATCCGGCCGCGATCGCTGAGACGTACTATCCCGTACATGGTCAGATTGTCTCGGGTTTCATGGACGGCATAGTACGTCGGATGGCAGAAAGGGGTTAAGAATGATCCCATCACATAGTAGGTGCTA
This sequence comes from Oophaga sylvatica, assembly GCA_033576555.1. Lineage (NCBI taxonomy): Eukaryota > Metazoa > Chordata > Amphibia > Anura > Dendrobatidae > Oophaga > Oophaga sylvatica. The sequence goes on along the minus strand of JARQOD010000008.1, from coordinate 54,265,873 downwards.
GATTTGCCTAATCCAGAGCAGACATATCATACCCTAAGTCACAGCAAAGCTTCTTGATGCACTAAGTAAATACAGAAATGCCTTCTGCTGATAATGCAAGTGAATATGTCTTATACCTCCACATTGTTCATCTCCTAATTTATAGAGCTACATAAAGGAATTGGTTTTATACATACATATTGTGTGAAATCAACCAAAAAAAAATGATTGTATGAGAATGTATTATTTCCTGAGAAAAACTAGTAGTTGGGGACCAGTGACCCGTAGAGGTCAGAGTTCATCCAACTCGGGCTAGCCTGCAAAGCCCCTTGCATATGATCTTGCAATTAAGTGAAATTAGGACTCTTGCTACTTAGAAAGAAAAAGATGGAAAAGATCACATTTCACCCCTTAAACAGTCCAACGAACATGACAAATAAACAACAGGAAATATACAGAAGTAGAGCAAGAGGTGACGACATCCCAACAAGAGAAATATATTGAATTTAATATTAGGAATGATGAATTATTGTAATATTTGAGTGAGTGAGTGTGTGCATGCTAGCAATATGGAAGCAGAGGTCCAGATTTCCACTCGACTGTCACCTCAGACTGACAAAATGGTAATATTAAAGTATGGCAGTAACTTTAGAGCTACGGAATCATTAGGAGAGATCCCTAAGATACAGTCAGGGCCAGAAATATTTGGACAGTGACACAATTTTCGCGAGTTGGGCTCTGCATGCCACCACATTGGATTTGAAATGAAACCTCTACAACAGAATTCAAGTGCAGATTGTAACGTTTAATTTGAAGGGTTGAACAAAAATATGTGTTAGAAAATGTAGGAATTGTACACATTTCTTTACAAACACTCCACATTTTAGGAGGTCAAAAGTAATTGGACAAATAAACATAACCCAAACAAAATATTTTTATTTTCAAAATTTTGTGGCGAATCCTTTGGAGGCAATCACTGCCTTAAGTCTGGAACCCATGGACATCACCAAACGCTGGGTTTCCTCCTTCTTAATGCTTTGCCAGGCCTTTACAGCCGCAGCCTTCAGGTCTTGCTTGTTTGTGGGTCTTTCCCTCTTAAGTCTGGATTTGAGCAAGTGAAATGCATGCTCAATTGGGTTAAGATCTGGTGATTGACTTGGCCATTGAAGAATGTTCCACTTTTTTGCACTCATGAACTCCTGTGTAGCTTTGGCTGTATGCTTGGGGTCATTATCCATCTGTACTATGAAGCGCCGTCCAATCAAGTTTGCAGCATTTGGCTGAATCTGGGCTGAAAGTATATCCCAATACACTTCAGAATTCATCCGGCTACTCTTGTCTGCTGTTATGTCATCAATAAACACAAGTGACCCAGTGCCATTGAAACCAATGCATGGCCATGCCATCACGTTGCCTCCACCATGTTTTACAGAGGATGTGGTGTGCCTTGGATCATGTGCCGTTCCCTTTCTTCTCCAAACTTTTGGCTTCCCATCATTCTGGTACAGGTTGATCTTTGTCTCATCTGTCCATAGAATACTTTTCCAGAACTGAGCTGGCTTCTGGAGGTGTTTTTCAGCAAATTTAACTCTGGCCTGTCTATTTTTGGAATTGATGAATGGTTTGCATCTAGATGTGAACCCTTTGTATTTACTTTCATGGAGTCTTCTCTTTCCTGTTGACTTAGAGACAGATACACCTACTTCACTGAGAGTGTTCTGGACTTCAGTTGATGTTGTGAACGGGTTCTTCTTCATCAAAGAAAGTATGCGGCGATCATCCACCACTGTTGTCTTCCGTGGGCTCCCAGGTCTTTTTGGATTGATGAGTTCACCAGTGCTTTCTTTCTTTCTCAGGATGTACCAAATTGTAGATTTTGCCACTTCTAATGTTGTAGCAATTTCTTGGATGGGTTTTTTTCTGTTCTTGCAGCTTAAGGATGGCTTGTTTCACCTGCATGGAGAGCTCCTGTGACCACATGTTTCCTTCACAGCAAAACCTTCCAAATGCAAACACCACACCTCAAATCAACTCCAGCCCTTTCATCTGCTTAATTGAGAATGACATAACAAAGGGATTGCCCACACCTGTCCATGAAATAGCCTTGGAGTCATTTGTCCAATTACTTTTGGTCCCTTTAAAAACAGGGTGGCACATGTTAAGGAGCTGAAACTCCTAAACCCTTCATCCAATTTTAATGTGGATACCCTCAAATGAAAGCTGAAAGTCTGAACTTCAACTGCATCTGATTTGTTTTGTTTCAAATTCATTGTAGTAATGTCTAGAACCAAAATTAGATAAATGTTGTCTCTGTCCGAATATTTATGGACCTAACTGTACATATACATAATGCTTGCAATTAATGCAAGGTAATAGTTAGGTAACACAGACTTGGCTATACTAATAGATCACAGACTGCACATGAGTCAACAGTGTTATGCAGAAGCAAAATAGGCAAACACAGATCTAGGATGTACTAAGAGAAGCATAGAGTAAAGATCACGTGAAGTAATTATCCCCCTCTACTCCTTCTTGGTCAGGCCTCACCTAGAATACTGTGTCCAGTTCTGGGCACCACATTTTAAAAAAGATATTGAAAAACTGGAGCAAGTTCAGAGAAGAGTGAACAGGATGGTGAACAGACTGCAAAGTGTCCTACGAGGAACGGTTACAGGACCTGGAAATGTTTAGCTTGCAAAAAAGAAGGCTAAGAGGAGACTTCATAGCTGTCTACAAATATCTGAAGGGATGTCACAGTGTAGAGGGATCATCCTTATTTTCATTCACAAATGGAAACACTAGAAGCAATGGGATGAAACTGAAAGGGAGAAGGTACAGATTAGATATTAGAAAAAACTTTCTGACAGTGAGGGTGATCAATGAGTAGAACGTGCTGCCACGAGAGGTGGTGAGTTCTCCATCAATGGAAGTCTTCAAACAGAGGCTGGACAGACATCTGAGATGGTTTAGTGAATCCTGCATTGAGCAGGGGTTTGGACACGTCGACACTAGAGGTCCCTTCTGACTATAACATTCTATGATTCAAAAAAAAATCATTTTTATTTCTACTGGACACTATAGCAAAAAAATTTACAGACGGTTGGCAACCCAGAAGAGTGGCTGTACCTGCAACTGCAGCTCAATCCAAGTAGAGTGAATGGGGTTAAAACCAACCTGTCAGCAAGATTTTGGTCAATACACTACAGACACTGTCAGGTTTGCACTTTTATACTGATTAAAATAATATCTTAGTTGATGAAATCCCCAACAGTGTCACCAGCAAAGCACCCCCACACCATCACACCACCTCCTCCATGGGAACCAGGCATGTAGAGTCCATCCGTTCACCTTTTCTGCGTGCAAAGCAGTAATCAAAGCAAAAGGTGGCTACTCTGAAGAACCTAGAATATAAGACATATTTTCAGTTGTTTCACACTTTTTTGTAAAGTGTGTTGTATAATTCCACATGTGTTACTTTAAAGTTTTGATGCCTTCAGTGTGATTCTACAATTTTCATAGTCATGAAAATACAGAAAAATCATTGAATGAGGTGTGTTCAAACTTTTGGTCTGTACTGTAAGTATGTACAGTTAGGTCCATATATATTTGGACAGAGACAACATTTATCTAATTTTGGTTCTAGACATTACCACAATTAATTTTAAACAAAACAATTCAGATGCAGTTGAAGTTCAGACTTTCAGCTTTCATTTGAGGGTATCCACATTAAAATTGGATGAAGGGTTTAGGAGTTTCAGCTCCTTAACATGTGCCACCCTGTTTTTAACCCCTTTACCCCCAAGGGTGGTTTGCACGTTAATGACCGGGCCAATTTTTACAATTCTGACCACTGTCTCTTTATGACGTTATAACTCTGGAACGCGTCAACGGATCTTTGCGATTCTAAAATTGTTTTCTCGTGACATATTGTACTTCACGTTAGTGGTAAAACTTCTTCCATATAACTTGCGTTTATTTTTGAAAAAAACGCAAATATGTCGAAAATTTTGAAAATTTTGCAATTTTCAAACTTTGAATTTTTATTCCCTTAAAACAGAGAAATATATCACACAAAATAGTTAAGAAATAACATTTCCCACATGTCTACTTTACATCAGCACAATTTTGGAACCAAAATTTTTTTTTGTTAGGAAGTTATAAGGGTTAAAAGTTGACCAGCGATTTCTCATTTTTACAACAAAATTTACAAAGCCATTTTTTTTAGGGACCACCTCACATTTGAAGTCACTTTGAGGGTCTATATGGCAGAAAATACCCAAAAATGACACCATTCTAAAAACTGCACCCCTCAAGGTACTCAAAACCACATTCAAGAAGTTTATTAACCCTTCAGGTGCTTCACAGGAACTAAAGCAACGTGGAAGGAAAAAATGAATATTTAACTTTTTAGCCACAAAAATGATCTTTTACAAACTTTTTTTTATATTTCACAAGGGTAAAAGGAGAAAATGGACAGATAAAGTTGTTGTGCAATTTCTCCTGAGTACGCCAATACCCCATATGTGGGGAAAACCACTGTTTGGGCACACGGCAGAGCTCGTAACGGAAGGAGCGCCGTTTGACTTTTTCAAACTAAAATTGGCTGGAATTGAGATTGGACGCCATATCGCGTTTGAAGAACCTCTGATGCGCCTAAACAGTGGAAACCCCCCACAAGTGACACCATTTTGGAAACTAGACCCCCTAAGGTACTTATCTAGATCTGTTGTGAGCACTTTGAACCCCCAAGTGTTTCACAAAAGTTTATAATGCCTGGATGTGAAAAAAAAAAACAATTTTCCACAAAAATGATTTTTTAGTCCCAAATTTTTGAATTTTCCCAAGGAAATTGGACCCCAAAAGTTGTTGTCCAATTTGTGCTGAGTACGCTGATACCCCATATGTGGGGGGGGGGGAAACTGTTTAGGCGCACGGCAGGGCTTGGAAAGGAAGTAGTAACGTTTTGGAATGCAGACGTTGATGGGGGTCATGTTCCGTTTGCAGTGCCCCAGATGAGCCTAAACAGTGGAAACCCCCACAAGTGACCCCATTTTGGAAACTAGACCCCCTAAGGAACTTATCTAGATCTTTGGTGAGCACTTTGAAGCCCCAAGTGCTTCACACAAGTTTATAATGCCCGGGCATGAAAATAAAAAATCCTATTTTTTCCCACAAAAATTATCTTTTAGTCACTAATTTTTTATTTTCCCAAGGGTAACAGGAGAAATTGGACCACATAAGTTGTTGTCCAATTTGTCCTGAGTACGCTGATACCCCATATGTGGGGGGGGGGGAAACACTGTTTGGGCGCACGGCAGAGCTCGGAAGGGAAGGAGCACCATTTGACTTTTTCCAACCAAAATTGGCTGGAATTGAGATTGGATGCCATGTTGCATTTGGAGAGCCCCTGATGTGCCTAAACAGTGGAAACCCCCCACAAATGACCCCATTTGGGAAACTAGACCCCCTAAGGAACTTATCTAGATCTTTAGCGAGCAATTTGAACCCCCAAGTGCTTCACACAAGTTTATAACGTAGAGCCGTAAAATTTAAAAATCATATTTTTTCCACAAAAATGATCTTTTCACCCCAATTTTTATTTTTCTAAGGGTAACAAGACTCCAAAAGTTATTGTGCAATTTGTCCTGAGTGCGCTGATACCCCATATGTGGGAGTAAACCACTGTTTGGGTGCATGGCAGAGTTTGGAAGGGAAGGAGCGCCGTCTGACTTTTTCAACGCAGAATTGGCTGGACGCCATGTCGTGTTTGGAGAGCTCCTGATCTGCCTAAACAGTGGAAACCCCCATAAATGACACCATTTTGGAAACTAGACCCCTCAAGGAACTTATCTAGATGTGTGGTGAGAACTTTGAACCCCCAGGTGTTTCACTAAAGTTTATAACGTACAGCCGTAAAAATAAAAAATGTTTTGTTTTTTTTTTACAAAAATGATTTTTTTGCCCCCAATATTTTATTTTCACAAGGGTAACAGGAGAAATTGGACCCCAAAAGTTGTTGTCCAATTTGTCCTGAGTACGCTGATACCCAATATGTGGGAGAAAACTACTGTATGGGCGCACGTCGGGGCTCGGAAGGGAAGTAGTGACGTTTTGGATTGCAGACTTTGATGGAATGGTCTGGGGGCGTCATGTCGCATTTGGAGAGCCCCTGATGCGCCTAAACAGTGGAAACCCCCCACAAGTGACCCCATTTTGGAAAATAGACCCCACAAGGAACTTATCTAGATGTGTGGTGAGCACTTTGAACCCCGAAGTGCTTCACAGAAGTTTATAAAGCACAGCCGTAAAAATAAAAAATCCTTTTTTTTTTTTTGCAAAAATGATTTTTTCGCCCAATATTTTATTTTCACAAGGGTAACTGGAGAAGTTGGACCCCATTTGACATTTTTTGATCGCTTTTTATTTCAATTTTTGGGAGGTTAGAATGAACAAAAATCAGCAATTCATGAATTTCTTTTGGGGGAGGCGTTTATACCGTTTCGCGTGTGGTAAAATTGATAAAGCAGTTTTATTCTTCGGGTTATTACGATTACGGCGATACCTTATTTATATCATTTTGTTAGGTTTTGGCGCTTTTATAGAATAAAAACAATTTTATATAAAAAATAATTATTTTTGCATCGCTATAACTTTTTTATTTTTTATTTTTTCGCTGATGATGCTGTATTGCGGCTCGTTTTTTGCGGGACAAGATGACGTTTTCAGCGGTACCATGTTTATTTATATCGGTCTTTTTGATCTCGTGTTATTCCACTTTTTGTTCGGCGGTATGATGATAAAGCATTGATTTTTTGCTTTGTTTTTTTTTTTTTAGGGTTCGCTAAAGGGGTTAACAGTTTCATAGGGGGGTCGTTACAGACGCGGCGATACCAAATATGTGTACTTTTATTGTTTTGTTTTTTTATTTACAGGAAGAAATGAATTTATTGGGGAATATTTTTTTTTTTTATTTTGGATTTTTTTTAAAACATGTTTATTTTTATTTTTTTAACTTTTTTACTTTGTCCCAGGGTGGGACATCACTGTATTTTAGCAGATCGCTGGTGTGACAGTGTGCACAGCACTCTGTCACACCAGCGATCTCTCAGGCAGTGCAGGACGCTTCCTCATCGCCTGCTCTCAGCAGGCACTGAGGAAGCCGCCTCCCTCCAGGACCCTGGCGCCATCTTGGATCCGGGTCCTGGGAGGGAGGAAGCCCTCAGAACAGCGCGATCACATCGCGCTGGTCTGAGGGCCTCAGGGGGGCGCGCAGGGAGCCCCCTCCCTGCGCGATGCTCCCCTGTGCCCCCAGTACACTGCGATCATGTTTGATTGCGGTGTGCCAGGGGTTAATGTGCCGGGAGCGGTCCGTGTCCGCTCCTGACACACAGTCAAGGGTGTCAGCTGTGATAATAAAAAAGCCAGCACAGTTAGAATCATAGAATCATAGAATAGTAGAGTTGAAAGGGACCTCCTGGGCCATCTGGTCCAACCCCCTGCTCAAAGCAGGATTCTCTAAATCATCCCAGACAGATGTTTGTCCAGCCTCTGTTTGAAGACTTCCATTGAAGGAGAACTCACCACTTCTCGTTGCAGCCTGTTCCACTCATTGATCACCCTAACTGTCAAAAAGTTTTTTCTAATATCTAATCTGTGTCTCCTCCCATTCAGTTTCATCCCATTGCTTCTAGTCTTTCCTTGTGCAAATGAGAATAAAGATGATCCTTCTACAATGTGACAGCCCTTGAGATATTTGTAGACAGCTATTAAGTCACCTCTCAGTCTTCTTTTTTGCAAGCTAAACATTCCCAAATCCTGCAACCGTTCCTCATAGGACATGGTTTGCAGACCTGACACCATTCTGGTGGCTCTTCTCTGAACTTGCTCCAGTTCCAGTTCTGGAAGAACATTCTTTGGACAGATGAAACCAAGATCAACCTCTACCAGAATGATGGAAAGAGAAAAGTATGGGGAAGGTGTGGTACAGCTCATGATCCAAAGCATACCACATCATTTGTAAAACACGGCGGAGGCAGTGTGATGGCTTGGGCATGTATGGCTGCCAGTGGCACTGGGTCACTAGTGTTTATTGATGATGTGACACAGGACAGAAGTAGCCGAATAAATTCTGAGTATTCAGGGCCATACTGTGTGCTCTGATCCAGCCAAATGCAGCCAAACTGATTGGTCGTCGTTTCATACTACAGATGGACAAGGACCCAAAACATAAAGCCAAAGCAACTCAGGAGTTTATTAAAGCAAAGAAGTGGAATATTCTTGATTGGCCAAGTCAGTCACCTGATCTCAACCCAATTGAGCATGCATTTCACATGTTAAAGGGAATCTGTCACCCCAAAATTGCCATATCAGATAAAGATATGGCTGAATACAGCGTCCCATAACAAAGCTATCTGTGTTTTCCTTATATTCTGATACCCCCGTTTTCATATATAATACCTTTGCAAACTTCGTTTTTGTGGTGTCAATCAGGGCGGTCAGGTCAGGAGGGCTGCGGTTTCCATGTCCTCCCCCGCTCCTCGTAATTTTGCGTATCGCTGCGTTATTTTCACGCAATTGCGCAATTCGAAATTCTGGGGGTCACGTGCCGCACACCACATATATGGCTGCTCTGTGGTCACAGGGGGAGGAGTCAGGGTCATGTGCTGCACTCCACATATATGGCTGCTCTGTGCACACAGGACCTGTGATGAGGTCACAGGGGGAGGAGTCAGGGTCATGTGCCGCACTCCACATATATAGCTGCTCTGTGCACACAGGACCTGTGATGAGGTCACAGGGGGAGGAGTCAGAGTTACATGACACACACCACATATATGGCTGCTGTGTGCGCACAGGACCTGTGATGAGGTCACAGGGGGAGGTGTCACATGCGCAGGGCACAATTTTGAATCGCACAATTGCGGGAACCGAACGCCGTCTGTGCTATTCACAGACGGCGATACGCAACAGAAGACGAGGAGCGGGGGCGGGGGAGGACATGGAAACCGCCGCCCTCCTGACCTGACCGCCCTGATTGACACCACAAAAACGAAGTTTGCAAAGGTATTTATATATGAAAACGGGGGTATCAGAATATAAGGAAAACACAGATAGCTTTGTTATGGGACGCTGTATTCAGCCATATCTTTATCTGATATGGCAATTTTGGGGTGACAGATTCCCTTTAAAGACTAAACTTCAGACAGAAAGGCCCACAAACTAACAGCAACTGAAAACCACCGCAGTGAAGGCCTGGCAGAGCATCAAAAAGGAAGAAACACAGCGTCTGGTGATGTCCATGAGTTCAAGACTTCAGGCAGTCATTGCCAACAAAGGGTTTTCAACCAAGTACTAGAAATGAACATTTTATTTACAATTATTTAATCTGTCCAATTACTTTTGGTCCCTTTAAAAACAGGGTGGCACATGTTAAGGAGCTGAAACTCCTAAACCCTTCATCCAATTTTAATGTGGATACCCTCAAATGAAAGCTGAAAGTCTGAACTTCAACTGCTTCTGAATTGTTTTGTTTAAAATTCATTGTGGTAATAATAATCTTTATTAATAATAATCTTTATTTTTATATAGCGCTAACAGATTCCGCAGCGCTTTACAGTTTTGCACACATTATCGTCGCTGTCCCCAATGGGGCTCACAATCTAGATTCCCTATCAGTATGTTTTTTGGAGTGTGGGAGGAAACCGGAGTACCCGGAGGAAACCCACGCAAACACGGGGAGAACATACAAACTCCTTGCAGATGTTGTCCTAGGTGGGATTCGAACCCAGGACTCCAGTGCTGCAAGGCTGTAGTGCTATCCACTGAGCCACCGTGCTGCCTAGAACCAAAATTAGATAAATGTTGTCTCTGTCCAAATATATATGGACCTACCGTAACTGTATATTATATATCTACACTGCTCAACAAAATAAAGGGAACACTTAAATAACAGAATATAACTCCAAGTAAATCAAACTTCTGTGAAATCAAACTGTCCACTTAGGAAGCAACACTGATTGACAATCAATTTCACATGCTGTTGTGCAAATGGAATAGACAACAGATGGAAATTATTGGCAATTATCAAGACACACCCAATAAAGGAGTGGTTCTGCAGGTGGGACCACAGACCACATCTCAGTACCAATGCTTTCCGGCTGATGTTTTGGTCACTTTTCAAAGTTGGTTGTGCTTTCACACTCGTGGTAGCATGAGACGGACTCTACAACCCACACAAGTGGCTCAGGCAGTGCAGCTCATCCAGGATGGCACATCAATGCGAGCTGTGGCAAGAAGGTTTGCTGTGTCTGTCAGCGTAGTGTCCAGAGGCTGGAGGCGCTACCAGGAGACAGGCCAGTACACCAGGAGACGTGGAGGGGGCCGTAGGAGGGCAACAACCCAGCAGCAGGACCGCTATCTCCGCCTTTGTGCAAGGTGGAACAGGAGAAGCACTGCCATAGAGCCCTGCAAAATGACCTCCAGCAGGCCACAATGTGCATGTGTCTGCACAAACAGTTAGAAACTGACTCCATGAGGATGGTCTGAGTGCCCGACGTCCACAGATGGGGGTTGTGCTCACAGCCCAACACCGTGCAGGATGCTTGGCATTTGCCACATAACACTAGGATTGGCAAATTCGGCACTAGCGCCCTGTGCTCTTCACTGAGCACGTGACAGATGTGAGAGAGTCTGGAGACACTATGGAGAGCGATCTGCTGGCTGCAACATTGACCTGGTCTCTAATCTGAGCTACTGTTAACCTGCGATTTCTGAGGCTGGTGACTCGGATAAACTTATCCTCAGAAGCAGAGGTGACTCTTGGTCTTCCTTTTCTGGAGCGGTCCTCATATGAGCCAGTTTCTTTGTAGCGCTTGATGGTTTTTGCAACTGCACTTGGGGACACTTTCAAAGATTTCCCAATTTTTCGGACTGACTGACCTTCATTTCTTAAAGTAATGATGGTCACTCGTTTTTCTTTACTTAGCTGCTTTTTTCTTGCCATAATACAAATTCTAACAGTCTATTAAGTAGGACTATCTGCTGTGTATCCACCAGACTTCTGCACAACACAACTGATGGTCCCAACCCCATTTATACGGCCAGAAATCCCACTTATTAAACCTGACAGGGCACACCTTTTAAGTGAAAACCATTTCCGGTGACTACCTCTTGAAGCTCATCAAGAGAATGCCAAGAGTGTGCAAAGCAGTCATCAAAGCAAAAGGTGGCTACTTTGAAGAACGTAGAATATAAGACATATTTTCAGTTGTTACACCCTTTTTTGTTAAGTCTATAATTCCACATGTGTTAATTCATAGTTTTGATGCCTTCAGTGTGAATGTACAATTTTCATAGTCATGAAAATACAGAAAAATCGGAGGTGTGTCCAAACTTTTGGTCTGTACTTATATATATATATATAAAATATATATATATATATATATATATAATGTTTTGACCCTTACCTGTCAATATACTTAAAAACCCCTTCATGACCTGTGACACAGCGTATGTGTCATGAAAGGATCACGTTCCTGCGGGTAGGGTGACCGGGGTCACTGAAAGGTCACCCGTCCCGCAGGCACAAGACCCTTTGTGCTTCACCACAGGGGGGTTGGCTTAACCCCCACGTGGCTACGATCGCTCTGATTGGCTGTTAAAAGTGAAACAGTGCTCCCTTTATTCCGAGCCCCGACGTGTGCCCAAACAGTGGTTTACCCCCACATATGGGGTATCAGCATACTCAGAAAAAATGCACAACAACTTTGGGGGTCTATTTCTTCTGTTACCCTTGGGAAAAAAAAATTGAGGACTAAAAAAATTATTTTTGTGGAAAAAAATGATTTTTTATTTTCACAGCTCTGCGTTATAAACTTCTGTGAAGAACTTGGAGATTCAAAGTGCTCACCACATATCTAGAGGAGTTCCTTGGGGGATCTAGTTTCCAAAATGGGGTCACTTGGGGGGGTTTCTACTGTTTAGGCACATCATGGGCTCTGCAAACGTAACATGACGCCGCAGACCATTCCATCAAGTCGGCATTTCAAAACGTCAGTACTTCCCTTCCGAGCCCCGACATGTGCCCATACAGTAGTTTTCTCCCACATATGGGATATCAGCGTACTTAGGACAAATTGGACAACAACTTTTGGGGTCTAATTTCTCCTGTTACCCTTGGGAAAATAAAAAAATTGGGGACTAAAAGATCATGTTTGTGGAAAAATATATGATTTTTTTTTTTCATGCCCGGGCGTTATAAACTTCTGTGTAGCGCTTGGGGGTTCAAAGTGCTCACCGCACATCTAGATAAGTTCCGTGCGGTGTCTAGTTTCCAAAATATGGTCACTTGTTGGGAGTTTCTACTGTTTAGGCACATCAGGGGCTCTGCAAACGTAACATGATGCCCGCAGACCATTCCATCAAAGTCAGCATTTCAAAACGTCGCTACTTCCCTTCTGAGCCCCAATGTGTGCCCGAACAGTGGTTCCGCACCACATATGGGGTACCAGTGTACTCAGGACAAACTGTACAACAACTTTTGGGGTCCAATTTTTCCTGTTACCCTTGTGAAATAAAAAATTGCGGGTTTAAAAAAATCAGTTTTTGAGGAAAAAAATGATTTTTTATTTTTACGGCTCTGCATTATAAACTTCTGTGAAGCACGTGGGGGTTCAAGTTGCTCATCACACATCTGGATAAGTTCCTTGGGGGGTCTAGTTTCCAAAATGGGGTCACATGTGGGGGGTTTCTACTGTTTAGGCACATCAGGGGTTCTGCAAACGTAACAAGATGCCCGCAGACCATTCCATCAGGTCGTCATTTCAAAGCTCACTACATCCCTTCCGAGCCCTGCCGTGCGCCCAAACAGTGGTTTATGACCACATATGAGGTATCTGTTTACTCAGGAGAAATTGCCCAACAAATTTTAGGATCCATTTTATCCTGTTGCCCATGCAAAAATGAAAAAATTGATGCTAAAATAAAATTTTTGTTGGAAAAATTAAAATGTCCATTTTTTTCCTTCCACGTTACTTTAGTTCCTGTGAAGCACCTGAAGGATTAATAATCTTCTTGAATGTAGTTTTGAGTAGCTTGAGGGGTGCAGTTTTTATAATGGTATCACTTTTGGGTATTTTCTACCATATCGACCCCTCAAAGTGACTTCAAATGTGAGGTGGTCCCTAAAAAAATGGTTTTGTAAATTTTGCTGTAAAAATGAGAAATCGCTGGTCAACTTTTAACCCTTATAACTTCCTAACAAAAAAAAATTTTGTTTCCAAAATTGTGCTGATGTCAAGTAGACATGTGGGAAATGTTATTTATTAACTATTTTGTGTCACATAACTCTCTGGTTTAACAGAATAAAAATTCAAAATTTGAAAATTGCGAAATTTTCAAATTTTTTCCAAATTTTTTTTTTTTTCACAAATAAATGCAAAAATTATCGACCTAAATTTACCACTAACATGAAGCCCAATAAGTCACAAAAAAACAATCTCAGAATCGCTAGGATCCGTTGAAGCGTTCCTGAGTTATTTTCTCATAAAGGGACACTGGTCAGAATTGCAAAAAAATGGCAAGGTCATGAAGGGGTTAAATGCTAAATGAATAAAGATTATCATTATTATTGGTCTATCCCCATTAATTTGAGATTTAGATGTCTGAATAGCGTTACTTATTAAATAAATTTCCTCTAGGTGGCAGCGTGTTTTTTTAGACTGTAAAACCACAGATCCACAATTTACAAGGCTCTGGGCACACATTAGAGCATAAAATTTTAAACCATAAAGAGAGTCTCTGAATACCTTGAAATTCAACGTGGACTTTAAAAGACATAGTAACAAGCGTAAGATGCAATATGGAAATTTAGAAAATTAACTATCTAATCCTAAGTGCCATGCACACAATGAGCATGTTAAAATCTTTGCTCATAAAAGTTTATGGGGACCTATTTTACCTCCCATTGCAACTATATTCCTCTGAAGTTGCCCACATTTGCCATTGATTAATTGAATATGTATGCTATGGTAAAGGATTAATTAAAAAAGGCGTACAGATGTATATGACTAGTTTGAATATTTTCAGGGAAATATAGAGGACACCGAGCGCAGTGTGAACCTAGCCGCCCGCCATATAGTCATTATGATTTACAGTGGTAGTTCAAAAATTTTTGAACCATTCAGAATTTTCCAAATTTCTTCATAAAACTACAAAAGTCCTAAAAGTATGGTAGATAAAGAGAACCAAATAAAACAAAGGAGTCAAAAATATTAGAATTTGGTAGGTTTTACTGAGAAAAATATCACATCCCTGTGACTGGCAAAAATATGTGAACCTTTAGAATTAGCACTTGTTTAATTTAGTTCTCTTTATCTGTTTTTTAGGACTTGTGTGAAAATTTGACATGGTTTTAGGTCAAATATATGGAAAATATAGAGAATTCTAAAAAGTTCACAAACTTTCATGTACTCCTGTATAATCAAACTGACAAATCAACTGTATACCAAACAAAACCATGGCAGGTATGAGTGCAATCATGATGATAAATAATTTTTATAGATCATTTCATATTTATGTTGATCAATGCATTAACTGTGTGGTGACGTATAAATCGCATAACTTCATGGATCAAAAGTGCACTAAAATGAAGTCATGTAACATATGCTTGCAGGGGAGCTTCTTCTGCATGACATAAAAATGGATTGCTGCCAAAATGAAAAAAAAAAGCAAATAAAATTGCCAAATCGGTGGTATGCAAAGGAGAAAAGATTGCTCTGCCCAATGTTGTGGATGAGGGTAATCAGATGGCGGGACAGCCTTGGCTGTAATGTGGGAGTATTGTGAACATGAGCTGACATGTTCTTGTGGCAGTATCACATATATTGCTGAGAAACATATAATTAAGCCAAGAAAAAAGCTCATAGAAATAGAAATACATATAGAAATACATAGTATGACACCATTTACACTCCGTTTAGGGCTTCTTTTTAACTTTTTTTTGTGTTGGGAAGAAAATCCTAAGGTATATCTCTGATTCGTGGATCTGTGTCATACAGTTGCTTACATTGTCCATAGTCTACCATGGTAAAAAAAAAATTACAAATTTTATGTTGTTGTTGCATTTATGTTGTTTTAGCACTATTTTTTATTTTACAGAGGAAAACAATATTGACAATGTATACTAGCTTTACACTCTCCTGTCGGTCACATATGCACCGCCTGACAAGTTTAGCATTTGTGCGTGGAACATTTCCTACAGAAGAAGGCACCATCAATAAAGGAAGTTTCTTTGGGAGGTTTTTTTCAGGCGAGAAGAGCTAAGATCTGTGTGAATTGTGCACTTCTATTGTGTTGAGTCGGAGCAGCAGAAGAAGCAGCAGCGTCAGAGGCAGCGTCAGAGAGAAGCCAAGGCAGCTAAAAAAAAAAAAAAAAGAGCAAAAGAAGTGGGGGAGTGGAGCTAGCTTTCTGGTTCACAACCACAACTACACTTTTGCTTCACCACCGAGAAGTAAAGGAAACTTCAAGAATTTCCACTGAGAGATGGATGAGCAGGTCATGAGGAGAGTGGAAGACCATGAACAGCTAAGCGACTATAGCGGAGTTTCCTGTCTTTGATGAGGCATCTGTGGTACCGATAACCTGATTAACAGAAAGACTGAAAAACTCTTTCGGTCTGTTGCAATTGGTTGTTGCCCAAATAGTGACTGTGATTTGCATATTTTAGGACAATGATATATTTATCATTATCCCATTCCAATAAAAAAACTGTATTTATGTTGTGAGTATTAGCATTAAAAGGGAACTTGTCAGGATTACCAAGCCTTCCAAACTGCTACCATAAGGGTAAATCGGCCTATTACTGTGTTCCTGATGTCCTACCAAAAGTTTCTTTATTGTAAAAAAACAACTTTAAAAATACAGCTTGTCTTATGCTAAATAGTTAGGACAAGTCCGGTGGGGTGTTATGTCCCTTAGACTAGTCGAGCCTAAGATCCTGTAGTCATGTTGCTCTATCCATCATTGACGTCCTTCCCTACTGTGCACATTATTCCAGCACCATGCCACTGTGATTTCCTGGGCATCTGTTTGGAGGGTGCACCGTGCGCATGCCAGGTGCTGGAATGAATGGCGCAGCCGTGAAGGATGTCTATCACCCCCACAGAGGTAAGATCACAGGAACTGAGGCCGAACTAGTTTAGGGGATGCAATGCCCTGATTAGCCTAGTCCTGGCTACTTAGCACAAAACAAGCTCCACCTTTAACGTTTATTTTTTTTTTACAATAAAGACACGTTTGTGTGGGGCATCAGGGATTTTGTGATAATGCATGAAAAGCCAATTCAACGTTATGTTGTTGGTTTAGGGGCCTGACAGGTTCCTTTTAGTACACAGAGAGTAGTAAGGACCTTTTCGATGTCTATTTGTAGGGTAGTACTTCCCAACACAAAAATAAAGGTTTCTCCTCTTCGATGGCCTATTCAGTACCATACAATACTGCTCAGAATGTCTCCATATAGACAGATCACACATGCACACGCTCTTTCCTGTCAGTATGGCAGACTGAGGTTATGGAGACAGAATAAGTAAATTATCCATGACTCGTGTCTGCGTAAATGCTTTCATTTAATATCCTTTACAAAACCGCTTACAAATGTCAAACTGCACTTCCCACTAAATCAGTAAGATCAATGAACAGCATAGCTGCTGATGCTGTTCAGGTTATCAGGATATCCGGATTTTGTTAAAATGTTACCCAGGCCTCCTGCCATGAACCTCGGGGTTTTCTTCAAAAACTATTTCCAGATGTAATCAAGCAGCATGTGGTATTTATTAACTGAGCCGTCCACTTCACACCGGGCTCTTCCATCCTATGAAAACACTGCGCTGGGAGTTTCTTCATTCATGTTTGCTATACTAATAAAGGTACTTTATAACTCCCAGATGCCTGAAAATGAACTAGTGCTTAACAGCTAAGAAATTCGCCTGTCATCACCTGTAGCTCAGCTAAAGCCTTGGGACGCGCGTCTGACGTGTGTGAGCAATTGCCGTTTAAAATGAACCTGACATCTACATTTTGAATGACTTATACACTTAGGAGTTTCATTAATAACTGCTGGGGCTTTTCTGACAAAATTTAATATTATTTCCACTTATAGTTTAACGATGTGTAGATTTCCCCAATGTATAACAATTTGCCAAAGAGCTAGAAGTACTTACAAATGAAGGCGGTAAAGACCCAAAAATTGAAAAACGAGAAACAAATACGGTACTTGAATTTATTACTTCCTAGACTCAAGTGTAAATGTAATAGCTTGTCCTGCAACTTCATCTACCAAGATCTTAAAGAGGACCTTCACTGGATTTTTCATTTAAAGGGGAAACTATCAGTCGATTCATACTGAAAAGACCACAAGCAGGATAAATGCGCACCACGCATATGCAACAAGGTATATTTTTCCTGAATTGCTCCTGAGTTTCAGGGAAAATATAGTTTGAAGAGCCGGTTGGGGACCAAAAGTAGAGACGATACTTGCCCGATGTGGTCCGAGCAAATTTTTCCCCGCACCAGTCTAGGTAATTATCAAGTCACTTTCATGTGAGTATTTAGGAGACCTGTCAATAGCCTGGAATGGCAATGGGTAAAGCCATCCAGGGGAGGCGCTGTCAACCTGCAAACTATGTTTTCTCTGAAACACTGGAAAAGAATATACCTGTTGCAATCAAGCAGTCAAGCTCTGATTCATGTCGCCTGTGGTTTGGACAGAATGAATCAAGTGGCAGGTTCCTTTGTAACTAAGTACCATATATCTTCCAAATGCTACTGTTCCACTGATTTTAGAACTGTTTTTCTTCTTTTTTTTTCTGTGCCCTTCCATTCCAAATATTGCCCTTCTACCTAGAGGGCATATTCCACAGTGGGTGATTGCTTCTTTCCTCTATGACGCTGACACATCGGAACATAGGAGAATCATTGAGGAAAAAAAAGCAAACAATCACAGAGAAAGTTACGGATGCATCCTGGCTCAGCGGATGCATCCTGGCTCAGCGTGCTGAGATTTGTCTCATATGACCCTGAGAACTCTGCAGTAGTCATGTTCCTTTCTGCTATTGGAGCACAGGCGAGCTCCAGCGCGCCAATAACAGGAAAGGTCAAAGCGGCTGTGGAGTTCTCAGTGTAGTCATGCAAGACAAATCTCATCCCAGGAGAAAATGCTGAGCCAGGATGCAACTGCGACCTTGTCTGTGGGTGTTTGCTTTTGCCCATCTATGACGTGGCCAGGTTTTGATTCGCCATCAGCACAGAGAGAAAAAGTAAACGCCCACAAAGAAGGTCTTTGGTATTTTTCCAGTTGGCTGAAGGGAATATTTGATTCTTTATTAGCAGAGGACATACAGTACCAGCAAACAAAATCTTTGCACTTATGAGGCGGAAATTTTTTTTACATGTAAAATCAGTATCATAATTTCACTTCTTTAAAGTGGACACAATGGGGGAGATAATCAAAAATTTGTCTAATAGTAAAACTGACTTAGTTGACCATAGCAACCAATTAAAGCTCAACTTTCACTTCTCAGTACTAATTGTAATAAAATATTCACACTAAAACACTTGAATGTTAAGATTTTGTGGTTTTGTTGAACTTGTAAAGATTTTTTTTGACAGCACTGTAATTTTAGAACGTATGGACACAGAAGAAAATCTGTTCTAGAATTAGTGGAACAGTGGATATTGGAGTACTCAGTTTAGATTAAAAAAAATCCAGTGAAATGTATTATATAAAAAAGCAAAAAAAAATATTATAAACTAAGCACCAAGTAAAAAAGAGTTGTCTCTGTTCAAATCTGCGGCAAAGTTTCTATTTCTGACAGATCAATAATAATTCCACTTTCAATGTACTGAAATAGAGTAGATCCTACCAAATTCCACTGACTTTACATGGATCCATCAGATTCCAGGTAGTCTCTTAATGAGTAAAATAGTATTGCAGATTGTTATTCCATCCATCAAGAGGAAAAAAAACTTTATGAGATATAGGCTAATGATGCCAACTTATGAACTTTGTTATTAGAAAAATCAGATTAAAATCACTGGTGGCATTAAAAGGGTGCTATAAGTAAAAACATTTATAATCCATCAGAATGCTACAAAAAAATAACATAAATCTATCTCACACCCCCTGATCAGGTGGTCAATAAATTACACATCATCATCTGAAGTTAGCAATGTTTGAAGTCTTCATTGGCTAGGCAATCATTTAACAGCCACTACATGCCTGGTTGAGATTAAACACCCCCTATACAATAAATTAAAGCAATTTTCCCAAAAAGGGCATATCTGGTGGTCTGACTCCCATCTTGAATGGAGCAGAGTTGTGCATGCTTGGCCTGTGCCCCACTTATTGTCAATAGGACTGCTGGAAATAGCCAAGTGCTGTACTTGGCTTTCTCTGGCAGACTCACAGATGCAGACTCCAAGCATACACACCTCTGCTCCTTTCAAGACTCTACTTCTGGGGTCCGCAGTAACTGTACCTCTAGTAATCAGCAAGTTATCTCCTATCCAATGGAAAAGTTATAACTTTAAATTTTGTGAAAACCCCTTTAGTATGGGTCAAGCATGATGATTTCGATAGGACCAGTGGACCATCTGATGTATGTGGAGACCTACTGACACTCTCTGACAAATGAGCTTTGAAAAGAGAAGAATTGGGCATGTTGAAATGTAACAACTGATCTTTTTGTTTCTGTAAAAGAATAGCTAACTTTAGAGGTGAATGTCAGCAGCTTACTCCTCTCTACCCATAGGGAATATATGGATGCTCAGACAAGTCATGATTAGAGTTGAGCATTCCGATACCGCAAGTATCGGGTATCGGCAGATATTCGCTGTATCGGAATTCCGATACTTAGTTCCGATATTTTTCATATATCGTATACCGGAATCGGAAGTTCCCATAATTCTTTGAGAGGCAATGTGATTTTAGACAGCCAATGAGGAAGCCTTAGGAAGTGTGGGCACATCCTGTAATGCTGCGGTCATGTTAACTAATGGCATGGCTGTGATTGGATGCTGAAATGATGTCAGAATGCACTATAAAAGGCGCCGCCGCCATTTTAGCGTCACTGTGCTGTGAATTCAGTTAGGGACAGAACGCTGCTCTGCTGAATCTGAGGGACAGTTAGCAAGTTCAACGTTGTGAATTGCGTGAGGATATTTGACGGCTGAATCATCCTTTTTCCTTGCAGTTCTCCCGCAGGAAATACGCACGTTTTTTTGTGTGCTGATTCCCGCCAGAATAATAGCGTTTTGCAAGCGTAATTAGCTTGCAGAATGCTAGCGTTTTCCTAGCGATCTGTAGCATCGCTTGGAAAACTGATTGACAGGTTGGTCACACGAGTCAAACATAGTGTTTGACAAGTGTGACCAACTTTTTACTATTGATGCCGCCTATGTCGCATCAATAGTAAAAAGATCTAATGTAAAAATAATAAATAATGATATTCTCACCTTCCGGCGGCCCCCGCAGCCTTCCCGCCTTCAGCGACGCTCCCGGCAACTCCGGTCCCAAGGATGCTTTGCGGCAAATCACACCGATGACGTAGCATCTCGCGAGACCGCTATGCCATCTGGGTGATTCTTGCAAAGGACTCTTGGGACCGGAAGTTGCCGGGAGCGTCGCTGAAGGCGGGAAGGCTGCGGGGGCCGCGGGAAGGCTGCGGGGGCCGCCGGAAGGTGAGAATATCATTATTTTTTATTTTAATTATTGTTTTACCAGGGATATGGTACCCAGGGCCTGGAGGAGAGTCTCCTCTCCTCCAGACCCTGGGTACCACCGCACATGAACCGCTTACATTCCGCAAAATTAATGAACATGTTGCTATTTTTTCCGCAAAGCGTTTTTTTCGCGGAAAAAAAACGCAACATGTGGCCAAAACATGCGGAATCAATTAACATGTATAGGATGCTTAATGCTTGCGTTTTTATCGCGTTTTTACCGCGGAAAACCGCGGAAAAAACCGCGAAAAAAAACGCAATTATTCCTGATCGTGTGCACTTAGCCTAACAGATAGCGTTTTTGTGAATTGCTGTGTAGGCAGGCTATTTGAGAAACCGCTCTGTAAATCATCCTTTTTCCTTGCAGTGTTGTTTTCACAGCTCTGTGCAAGGTGTGTGTGTGAGTGCAGGTGACGCTGCAGTTTGCTCTGCATCCAACGCTGTTTGTAGTCATCTGCACGTGTCACTCACTGACTCTTTTTTTTTTTTATTTTGTGGAATTGGTGCTGCTCCATTCAATTGAAATTAACAGTGATCTATTAGTGTGACGTGCTTCCATCCGTATCCAATACATTGGTTGCAAACACTATAGAAGTACACAAAGGGGCCTTTCACAGCTAGTGAACAGTTGTGTGCAGTGTTCACTGTAGTCTGAGGTTTTCATTTTTGGAGTGCAGATCACGCTCCAGTTAGTTCTTCAACCACTGCTGGTTGTAGTCTGCTGAGCGTGTGTCACTGCCTCATCCTTGACATTTTTCTCTAATTGGTGCTGCTCCATTCTATTTCAAATAACTCAAATCTATTAGTGTGACGCGCTTCCATCTGTATACAATACATTGGTTGCAAACACTATAGAAGTACACAAAGGAGCCTTTCACAGCTAGTGAACAGTTGTGTGCAGTGTTCACTGTAGTCTGAGGTTTTCATTTTTTGAGTGCAGATCACGCTCCAGTTAGTTCTTCAACCACTGCTGGTTGTAGTCTGCTGAGCGTGTGTCACTGTCTCATCCTTGACATTTTTCTCTAATTGGTGCTGCTCCATTCTATTTCAAATAACTCAAATCTATTAGTGTGACGCGCTTCCATCCGTATACAATACATTGGTTGCAAACACTATAGAAGTACACAAAGGAGCCTTTCACAGCTAGTGAACAGTTGTGTGCAGTGTTCACTGTAGTCTGAGGTTTTCATTTTTGGAGTGCAGATCACGCTCCAGTTAGTTCTTCAACCACTGCTGGTTGTAGTCTGCTGAGCATGTGTCACTGCCTCATCCTTGACATTTTTCTCTAATTGGTGCTGCTCCATTCTATTTCAAATAACTCAAATCTATTAGTGTGACGCGCTTCCATCCGTATACAATACATTGGTTGCAAACACTATAGAAGTACACAAAGGAGCCTTTCACAGCTAGTGAACAGTTGTGTGCAGTGTTCACTGTAGTCTGAGGTTTTCATTTTTGGAGTGCAGATCACGCTCCAGTTAATTCTTCAACCACTGCTGGTTGTAGTCTGCTGAGCGTGTGTCACTGCCTCATCCTTGACATTTTTCTCTTAATTGGTGCTGCTCCATTCTATTTCAAATAACTCAAATCTATTAGTGTGACGCGCTTCCATCCGTATACAATACATTGGTTGCAAACACTATAGAAGTACACAAAGGGGCCTTTCACACCTAGTGAACAGTTGTCTGCAGTGTTCACTGCAGTCTCTGCGGAATAACAACACTTAGGCCTTATAACTTTTCTGACTTTCTTTATCAATCTACCAAGATGAAGAAGGCAGGGAGTAAGGCACGTGGTCATGGCCGTGGAGTTTCAGCAGGGAGAGGACGTGGAAATTCTGTGGCTGCTGCCGCCCCAGTGACACAGCATCCACCAGTTTTCCCCGTGAGCGTTCCTTTATGCGCACTTTTGTAGGAGCTCGGCGTACCTCCCTGCTGCGGGAAGAACAAATTGAATCCGTTGTTGGTTGGATGGCAGCCAATGCATCGACTTCAACTGCTTCCACCTCCTCTCAGGACCACAGCACTGTTGAGCAACCATCTGTCTCTTCACCGCCTGCGAAATTGCCCAGGCAGTCAGAGAGTTCTGTACAGGAGCCAGCTGAGTCTCTGTTTCTGTTCTCAGAATCTGTTGGCTTGAAAACAGGGGCCCAGCCAAGCAGCATTCTGGAATGTGAAGAAGAGGGAGTATCGCTGATGCGCAACAGCTGTGTCTCTCTGAATCAGAAGAGGCGGGTGAGCCAGTGCCGATGGTCAGCACACCGCAGAACGCATCTGATGATGATGAGACTCAGGTGCCAGTTTCTGTTGAGCATGGTGCTGGCCAGACCACCCAACAGCAGCAGGTGTTGGAAGAGGGTAGTGGAGATGATGAGGTCCAAGACCCAACATGGCGTGAGGAACAGGAAGGTGGTGGGAGCAGCTCTGAGGAAGAGATTGCCCCAACGGTCCAAACAGGAGGGAGAGGTAGGCTGCAGACTCGGTTGCCTGTAGCCTCCAGTTTGGCACCTGTTCGGAGCAGTTCTCTTCCAAAAGTCAAAACGGGCACTCCCAGGACTTGCACTGCGTGGTCCTTTTTTGTCACACTTGCAGATGATATTTGCTATGTCAAATGCAAGCTGTGTAATCAAAAAGTAAAAAGAGGTAAAAGTGTCAGTAACCTCAATACCACAAATATGTGGAAACATGTGCGGACAAAGCACGTAGTTGAGTTACAAAGACACACTGGAGATGTAGGCCAACCTACAGCACCACCTACATCTTCAGGTCGTGTTGGAGCCTCTTCCTCCAGCTCACACACAGCTGGTTCGGCTTCCTCACAGGATCGCCATGGAAGAACCTTGATCACTGTTGTCCAGAGACAAAGTGTTATTCCACCCACAGCAGCAAGTTCCCTGTCATCCTCACACTCCCAGGCCACAAAACAGCCATCGGTAGCACAGGCATGGGATAAAAGACGGCCATACTCGGGAAACCATCCACGAGCACAGGCTCTGAATGCTGGCATTGCAAAACTCCTGTCCCTTGAAATGCTGTCATTCAGGCTGGTGGAGACTGACAGTTTCCGTAACTTAATGGCATTGGCAGTCCCACAATACAATGTGCCAAGCCGATTTTATTTCAGCAGGCAAGCCGTCCCTGGTCTGCAAAAGCATGTTGAGGGAAAAATTAAACATGCGCTACTAAACGCCGTCAGTAGCAAGGTCCACCTGACCACCGATGCGTGGACCAGTACCCATGGCCAGGGACGATACCTTTCCCTCACTGCCCATTGGGTCAATGTTGTGGAGCCGGGTACAGATCTTGCGAGTGGCGCTGTACGTGTTCTGCCAACTCCAAGGATTGCAGGAATCAAGTCTGTACACATTGACTCCTCCTCCTACTCCAGTTCCTCAGAATCATCGCTGCAGGAGCCGTCACGGTCTACCTCCACATGGACCCGTGAACGCTTACCTGTTGCGACCGATATGAGCACAGCCATGGCCAAACGTCAACAGGCCGTCCTGAAATTAATTTCCATGGGGAATCGAAGCCACACAGCGCAGGAGCTCTGGAATGCCATCAAGCAGGAGAGCGACGTGTGGTTTTTGCCAGCGAATCTCCAGCCAGGCTTGGTAGTGTGTGACAATGGCCGAAATCTGGTGGCAGCTCTGGGCCTTGGCAACCTCACTCACATACCATGTCTGGCACATGTGCTCAACTTGGTCGTGCAGAGTTTTTTGAGGGACTATCCGGATGTTGATGCACTGCTGCACAAGGTCCGCCTAGAGTGCGCTCACTTGCGACGTTCCAGCATGGCCAGATCGCACATTGCAGCTCTGCAACGCAGATTTCGCCTACCTGAACATCGCATCATATGTGACGTAGCCACCAAGTGGAATTCCACGTTACATATGTTGGACGTGGTTGTGTGAGCAGCAGCCAGCAGTAATGGAGTATCAGCTGCATCATGCGCAATCAACTCGCAATTTGCGCCATTCACACTTCACCACTACTGAGTGGGCCTCTATGAAGGACATCTGCTACGTTTTGCGTGCGTTTGATGAGTCAACGCGGATGGCGAGTGCAGATGATGCACTAGTCAGCCTGACTGTCCCCCTTATCTGCCTGCTTCAAAAAACACTGCAAGCACTAAGGGATGAGGTTTTGGAAGAGGTGGAGGATGAGGAGTCACAAATTCCATCACCTTCTGGACAGTCAGCGCAACGTGGTTCCTCACAAAGGGCTGGGCAGGGCTCACTTTGTGAGGAGGATGAGGAGTCAATGGAGGAGGAATACCGCTCCAGAGGGAGGTACACAACGCTCTAGTCAGTATGTAGAGCGAGGGTGGGGTGATGCAGAACAGGCAGAGATTACGCCTCTTGCAGGGGACTGCGTTTCTTGGCCAGTTGGGAGTCTGCAGCACATGGTTGATTTCATGCTTCAGTGCCTGAGAAACGACCGCCGCATTGCCCACATTCTCACCACGTCTGATTATTGGGTGTACACCCTCCTAGACCCTCGCTACCGGGACAACTTACAAAGCCTCATCACACCGTTGAACCGGGAGCGTAAAATGCGGGAGTACCAAGACACACTGGTGCAATCCATAATGTTCTCCATTCCAGCCGAGAGCACTGCTGCTGCTACTGCTTTACAAAGCAGCTCTGTGCGTCGAGGCAGTGGAGACAGCTCTGCAACAACAGGGAGCACAAGCAGCGCCTCTGCACAGGGCAAGACCAGTATGTTACAAATGTGGCGAAGTTTTGTGGCAGCGCCAACAATGTGTACACCATCCGAGACGGCTCCAGTCAGCAGGAGGCAACGTTTCCGTAAGATGGTGACAGACTACATGTCTTGCCCTCTCAGTGTACTCCCAGATGGCTCTTCCCCATTCAAGTTTTGGTCTCTAAGCTGGATACATGGCCAGAGCTTAGCCAGTATGCATTGGAGGTGCTGGCTTGCCCTGCTGCCAGTGTATTATCGGAGCGCGTCTTTAGTGCTGCAGGTGGTGTACTAACAGACCGTTGCATGCGACTATCCTCCGATAATGTAGACCGGCTTACTTTTCTGAAAATGAACAAGGCATGGATCTCGCCTGAATTTGCCTGTCCGCTTTCCGATTAATATAACTGGTTGGCAACGTTATCCATGTCTCCTGTTATGTATATCTTTTGTAGGGATCCGCTCTGGTAGGCAGGGGCCGGGCCGCAGTAATGAGGTAAACACACAGGCGTTCAGTTCAAAGTTCAGTGGTTTTAATGACGGGTTCAACAAAAGTCCAGATAACAAAATCAAAACAGAACATAAATCACTCCAGTTTGGAGAACCACTGGTCCCAGACTCACCCTTGCTTGGGACGGCCTTAACTAAGCGGCTGCAGGTCAGCAGAGACCGCCAGGTGCCATTCCGGGTGGTCTGGTACTCGCCTCCTGGTGCACACTGACACACTGTAACAAAACACTCTTCCAGCCTGTCTCCAGCCAAACTCCTTCCTTCCTTCCCCTCCTCATACTCCCACAGCTTCTTGTTAAATAGGCCTAGTCCACACCCTCAGGTGAGGTACACATCAGCTGACCTGATCACGTGACTATGACCTCATCACAGGTCCTTGTGATCATGGAAAATCCTGACCAAACTTCAGTCTGCTAGAAGAAATATATCTCCCATCCAGCAAGATCCCCTTTGGTGTATCACACTTTCTACCACCTGAACTCTACTCCCTGGGCTACAACACTGCCAGTTGCTGCTCAGAAGTGTCGTGTCCACAGACCAATACACAAGCTATAGTGTTAGTGGGGTTTAGTAACGCCAGCTGTTCCCCTGCTGTGTGTATGGCAAAAAGTCCTGCTGCCTCCACCCTCTTCTCTTCTCATCCCTGGGCTCCAACAACGCCAGTTGTTGCCATGAAGTGCTGTTAGCACAGACAACAGTTGCTCCTGTGTTACTGGGGTTCAGTAATGTCAGCTGTTCCCCTGCTGTGTGTACGGCAAAAAGTCATGCTGCCTCCACCCTCTTCTCTTCTCATCCCTGGGCTCCAACAACGCCAGTTGTTGCTCCGAAGTAATTGGCACGGGTACTGACTCCTGCCCAGCCTGGTTACAGCATGACAGCTGTTTCCTGGCAGTGTCAACGTCAATTAGCCTCCAATAAGTTGTCCTGTCGTGTTGCATTCGGGTTAGCCGACTCTATGGTGCCTGCAGTTTAGGTGATTTCTATGTGTGCTGTGGGATATGTAAATAAAGGCTGTTTCCGTTGTGACAATAGGACAAGCACCCACTGTAGGACTGTGTGATTCGGTAACTGCGGACGGCTTGCGGCTTGTCAACTTACATTTTCATGGGTGCCTTATGGTACCCGTCCGGGTTCCAGTACCGTCAGCTGGTCCTCCGCAGTGCCTTTGGCCTAGGTGCCTCCATCTCGGTATCCGAGTTCCAGCAACGTCTGCTGGTCCTTGGTAGTGCTTTGGAGCACAGGTACCTCCTGCTTAGTAACCGTGTCCCAGTAACGTCAGCTGGTCCTCGGTTGTGCCATTGGCTCTTTTCCTTCTGCTGCCCCTCCGGGTTCCAGCACAGTCAGCTGGTCCTCGTTACTTCCATTGTCTCTTGTACCATCTGATACCCGTCCGGGTTCCAGTAACGTCAGCTGGTTCTCGGAAGTTAGTCAGCCTTCTTGTACCTTCAGCTACATTTACAAATTGAAGATTTTTTAAATGTTTTTTTGGGTAATCACTCTGGATCTCCAACAATGAAGACGACGACCCTGATGACCACCCGAAGAAGACGACGACCACAAGGACGACGAGCATCAAGCCAACCAGCCTGAACACCATCACAAAGAAGAAATAAAAGATTACCCAGAAGAAGATCACCAACAGGACAAAAGAAGGTTAAGACAAACTACAAGATACAGAACAAAAGACAGAAGAACAATAAGCAGAAGATCAAAAAGCAGAAGAACATGAAGTATAAGACCAAAATTAAGAGCAAAATATATGCTCTAAATTATAAGCAGAAGACTAAGCAGTGTATGGGGGTGAGTCCGTTCCTCCTCGTGGTGCCCCTGGAAAATGCCTGCTGCTGCAGGCTAAACTGAACACGGACAAATACTGTTGTAATTTAAATCTTTTGTGACAGCAAGAACGGAAGGAAGAAAAATTCATACTTTTACAGATTACAAGTACAGGAATCTCTGTCACAAATAAGAATATGATGAAGAAGATGAAGATGAAGTAGAATATGAAGAAGAATAATAGTTTAATAAGAACAATATGAGTAATGTTAACAAAAAGATGAATAGCAAGAAGTTTAAGAAGAAGATAAAGAAGGTGAAGATGAAGAATAATTGGATGAAAAAGATGATGCTGCTGAAGATTATGAAGGAGAAAGTGTGGCAAAAGTTAAAAAGGTGAAGAGCATGGAAGTTGTGAAACATACATATTTGCCAAAATAGAAAAAAGGTTAACAACATTGTCAATTTCTTCGTCAATCCGAACATCTTTAAAAAAAAAATATTAATGCTATTCCATTTGATTGGGTTAAACATCTATGCCTTTAATGTCTCCTCAACCTCCCCCAATACATTCTACATTACTCTTTGTTGTTTTCCTTCATGTACAATTAACCAACAAGGCAAGAATGTTTTTTTTTTAATTCCGATATTTTGTTCCCATAGACTTACATTGGATTTCCGGTATCGGGTATCGCCGATACTTTTTGGGTATCGGCGATACCAATTCCGATCCGATACTTATTGGTATCGGAAAGTATCGCTCAACTCTACTCCCGACCAGTTGGCACCACCTCATCCCATACACTTGTATGGAGCTGAGTCTGCGCCCTGACCAGTGACGCGTACGGCAAGTGTATGGAGAGCGAGACCGCGCCCACTGGCAGTGGGTATGTATAACTCCTACATATCCTTCGTTCCTGGGTCTGCAACTAGCAAATCCCGGCAGCGCACAGCGCGTGCACTAGGGGGATTCATAAGTCTGCAGTCACACAGAGTGACTGAAGACTTATTGGTTTTGACCGGAAAACCCCTTTAATGTCTAATTTTTTTAGTTATTCAGGAAATAAGTTGGTGCTAGAGCCGTTTGGCAGTGGCTTTCTCCCTGTCCCCTTTGAAGACACACATGTGTATCAGGACCTGGAGTCATAACTCAAGGTCAAAGAATTCTTAGTCGTCAACAATCGTATGTGTATGGAAGCTAAGGGAACAATTGCTCACCAAATGTGCTTTCAACAGTTAATCAACCTTCAACCAATTTCACTCTAATGTGTATGGCCACTAAAGGGAATATACCAGTGTAATCAAGTTATCACCTATTCACTGGATAAGTGGTAACTGATAGATCACACTGCTTTAACGCTCCTGATCGCCAGAATGGGGGAAATTAAAGTCTAGTGCACTGGCAAAGATAGCTATATACTGTGAATGAAGCGGCAGGGCCCATGTGCAGCCTGTCACACTATTTGAGTCCCCATGATTGTAGTCTTCTGGTCAGTGGAGAACAGGAAACAAAAGGCCACCATTGAGGAAATCGGTAACGGTGAGACACTTGTCACCAATCCAAATTAGACCTGAACACCCCTTTAGGCCTCAACCATCTCCTGATAACTAAGGAATGTCTTGAAATGCCAGTGGATTGATTTGACCTCTTACAGCAAACAGACAACCCATTTCTTGTAATGTTTCACCAGCCATAGTAACTTATAATGTTACTTAGGAATAATGCGCTTATCCAACCAGTTCATCTAACCCATTAAAAATCATTCTCTGGTTAAACATTATAGGAAATGGTTAATAGAAGATGAAAAGACTAATTTGTCCAGCCATTAGTAATTCAGGACTATGAGGGTCTTATGTAGTAACAAATGGTGTCCTGACAATTTACTATATAATAGTTACTCCTTTTCTTCTTCCATGACATGTCATGAATGATAGCTCATATAGATATGTCAGCATCATAGTCACTATATTTATGTATCACCTATTTCGGAATCTAGTCAAATATTATAATACTACATAAATGGACTCACAAAGTGATAGGCAGTACGATTTCAAGGCATAGTTCTGTATGTTTAAATCTTTTGTTTTACTTGTGTAAATAATTGAAAATTCATAAATAAAACTTTAAACAAAATAAATAGTGCATACTTCTAAATGGAAAAGGAAGTGGGGGGCAGGTGACGCAGGTTCTTGGTGCCATGGGATGTCAACAAACTACTTTACCTTGGCCAAAGCAATCAGACACAGAGTAAAGCTCCACATATACATTAATCTAATGTTGGTCAAATCTACCAACATCAACGGGTTTGACGAATAGTCTGATGTATGTGGCAGCCCTTGACAATTCATTCTCCTGGGGTGGAATTAAGGATCCAGCATGTCCTATTCTAGACTGCTGTTTATTTGGTTCTCCCATAGATAAGCCAACAAAAGACATGTTTAGGCCTCTTTCACACATCAGTTTTTTGCCATCAGTCACTTGCCCGGGTTGGCCGGGTGCTGACGCCGGCCCTGCCTCCCATAACAAACATGCCGCTAGTGGCTAGCGGCAGTAAACAGAATTATGGTGGCAGCCAATCAGCACGGCGCAGCGGAGGCAATCCAGACGGCGCTGAGTAAAAAATTTTTTTTTTCCTCTTTAATTCCCCGGGCGCCAGGCATGATTTTCTAGGCGCCACTGGCGACCGGGTTTGTCGAACCCTGCGTTAAGTTATTAGAGTAAAGTTGCCGAGCACAACAATATTGGTCAGATTGGCCAACAGTCTAACATATATGGCAGCCTCCTGACTCTCCCTTGACTGATGACGTTGAGGTAGAGAAAAAGGACACAGCCTTATGAATATTAATGTCTGATACTTTTGATTTCCGGGAAGATAAACTGATGCCACAGGTGTTAGAACCCTCTTGTTAGGTTTTGTTTCAGTTTGCTGGTCACATGACCTTTTTTCCATATTTAGTCTGGCTCCGCCCTTCTGGCTTTGCTGGACTTCATTGAATTATCTACTCTTAAGCTAGCCGGGTGCTTAGGTGCCTTACTCAGTCAGTTTTGCTTGATCTTAGGATCTCTAAGTAATTTGTTTTCTGTTTAATTTTCCCTGCTACAATTTCTGTTAGGAGGTGTCCACCTTTTCTCCCAGTCCCTAGATCTTGTAGGGATTCCTCCCTTGCAACTATAGGTCTTCGTTCAGACTAGCTGAGGACTTTAGTGGGTCTGGTCGCAGGATCAGGTTCCCCGTTACATCGTAGGGTTCCAGCTTAGTTCTATTGTAGGGACAGAATTCCCATCTTTCCTTAGTACTTGTAGCAGATCATAACAGTAAGTCCAGCCTAAGAAAAAAAAAAAAAAAAATCTCTAAGGAAAGATTTTCTGTTTCCATCATGGTGTCGGTTCAGGATTTGGCTCAACGCCTGCAGGGACTCTCTCTGGAGGTGGCTGAGATCCAGCAACACGTGAGTAGTTGTTCTGGAGCACATTTCGTGGAGCCAAAGGTACCTTTGCCTGATTTATTTTTTGGTGAACAACAAGATTTTTTTTCTTTTAAAAATGCTTGCTTGTTGTATTTCCGTTTGAGACCCAGATCCTCTGGTGATGAATCACAGCGCATAGGGTTCATAATGTCACTTTTGCGCAAAGAACCTCAGGACTGGGCCTTTTCTCTGCAGCCTAGTGATTCATGCTTTAGATCAGTGGATAGTTTTTTCTGCTTTGGGGTTATTGTATGACGATCCTGATCGTGTTTCATCAGCTGAGACAGAATTGAGATGTTTGAGACAGGGATCAGATAATGTGGAAAAATATTGTACTCAGTTCCGAAGGTGGTCCACTCAGGTGGGGTGGAACGATTCAGCTTTGAAAAGTTTATTTCTTGCAGGGTTAAGTGAAAGGGTTAAAGATTTGCTGATTGCTTATCCTATACCTGGTAACTTGCAAGAGGCTATGCAATTAGCCATACGGGTGGATAGGAGACTGCGTGCAAGGGTTAATGAGAGTAAATCTGCCTTGTCAGCTCCAAGTCTGGAGAGGGACTGTACTGACATTGGAGAGCCGATGGAAATTGGAGCAATGGCACCTCACTCTCGGGAAAAAGACCGCAGATTTGCTGAAGGTTTGTGCTTCTATTGTGGCAAATCTAAGCATTTTATTAAGAACTGTGCGCTTCGAATGAATAAAGAAAAAAAAAAAAATGAGGTCAGTTTCGCCCGTATAGCTTGTTTAAACAATAAAGGTGTCTTTCTTTCTGCTACCACTACTGTTGAGGAGGAATTAATGGAGTTTCGGGTATTTGTGGATTGTGGTTCAACTCTCAATGTGATTGATGGGAAATTTTTGGAAAAACTAAAATTAAAACCCAAACTTCTGTCTTCCCCTATTAATGTGGTTTCTGTGGATGGCTCTCCCTTGAAAAATGTTACTCACCATATCTGTGAATTTCCTCTTACTATTAATGGTGTTCATCAAGAGAATTTGGATTTGGTAGTTTTGAATAATTTACCCTCACCGGTGATTTTGGGGTTACCTTGGTTAAAATTGCACAATCCGGTACTGGATTGGTCTACCAATGAAATTAAGTCCTGGAGTCCTAATTGTTATGACAAGTGTTGTAACGGGCGTATTGCTGCTGTAGTTAAGGGGGAGTTACCTGTACCTATTCAGGATTTTTGGAAAGTTTTTTCTGATAAGGAATCGCAGGTATTGCCTCCTCATAGAGATTATGATTGTGCAATTGAATTTGTCCTTGGAGCAACTCTTCCTAAAAGTCGTTTATTTAATTTGACTATTCCTGAGAGAAAGGCTTTGGAGGAATACATACAGACAAGCTTGGCCGCCGGTCACATTAGGCCTTCCAAGTCTCCTGTGGCGGTTGGATTTTTTTTTGTTAAAAAAAAG
The DNA here is from genome assembly GCA_033576555.1 of Oophaga sylvatica. Taxonomy (NCBI): domain Eukaryota; kingdom Metazoa; phylum Chordata; class Amphibia; order Anura; family Dendrobatidae; genus Oophaga; species Oophaga sylvatica. The sequence goes on along the minus strand of JARQOD010000008.1, from coordinate 54,233,242 downwards.
GACGGCGGTTTACGGCCTTGTCTAGACTTTCGTGAGATTAATAAGATTACTGTACGCAATCCTTACCCACTGCCATTGCTTCCTGATTTGTTTAACCAGTTAGTGGGGGCCAAGTGGTTCTCGAAAATTGATCTTCGAGGGGCATACAATTTGTTGCGCATGAAGGAGGGGGATGAAAGGAAGACTGCGTTTAACACTACACTGGGTCATTTTGAGAATCTGGTTATGCTTTTTGGGCTTTCCAGTGCTCCGGCATTTTTTCAGAATCTTATTAATGACATCCTTAGACCTTTGATCGGCAGAAGTGTGGTTGTGTATTTGGATGACATTTTGATTTATTCACCGGATTTGGAGTCTCATTGGAGGAGTGTGCGTGAAGTATTACAGTTACTGAGTGATAATTCACTTTTTGCCAAGCTAGAAAAATGTGAGTTCGCTGTACAGAGACTTAGTTTTTTGGGCTACATTGTCTCCAGTGAAGGTTTTGAGATGGACCCGGTGAAAGTGAAAGCTGTGCAGGATTGGCCTAGACCTATTGGTGTGAAATCAATACAGAGGTTTTTGGGGTTCGCCAATTATTATAGAAAATTCATTAAAAA
>JARQOD010000008.1:54212374-54232543 GCA_033576555.1 Oophaga sylvatica | reverse complement strand
AGGAGGGGTCACCGAACCCTCATTTGAGCAACCAGGTCGGTCAGGATGAGTTCTATGATACGCACGGATAAGTCTCCTAGCATGGATGTCCGAAGCAAACACCCAAGAATTATCTTCCTGACCATAACCTCTCCATTTAACCAAATACTGGAGTCTTCGTCTAGAAAAACGAGAATCCAATATTTTCTCAACCACATACTCCAGATTGCCCTCAACCAAAACAGGGTCAGGAGGCACAGCAGCAGGAACCACTGGCTCAACAAACCTCTTCAACAAGGACTTGTGGAACACGTTATGGATCTTAAATGTCCCTGGAAGAAGCAAACGAAAAGAAACAGGATTAATAATCTCCATGATCTTATAAGGTCCAATGAACCTAGGCTTAAATTTAGGAGATGCTACTCTCATAGGAATATTCTTTGAGGACAACCAGACCAAGTCCCCCACTTTAAACCGAGGACCATCAGTCCTATGCCGGTTAGCAAACCGCTGGGCCTTCTCCTGAGAGAGGGACAACCTCTCCACTACCTGGTCCCAAATCTGCTGCATACGCTCAACAACAGAGTCAACACCTGGACAGACAGAAGCCTCCGTCTGTCCTGAAGAAAATCGAGGGTGAAACCCAGAATTACAGAAAAACGGAGACATCAAAGTGGCAGAGCTAGCCCTATTATTAAGAGCAAACTCAGCCAAAGGCAAAAAAGAGACCCAGTCATCCTGATCAGCAGACACAAAGCATCTTAGATAAGTCTCCAATGTCTGGTTTGTTCTCTCAGTTTGACCATTGGTCTGAGGATGAAATGCCGAGGAGAAAGACAATTGAACACCCAGTTTAGAACAAAAAGTCCTCCAAAATCTGGAAACAAACTGGACTCCTCTGTCAGACACAATGTTCTCAGGAATGCCGTGTAAACGAACCACGTGCTGAAGGAACAACGGCACCAATTCAGAGGAGGAAGGCAACTTAGGTAATGGCACAAGATGTATCATTTTGGAAAACCTATCACAAATTACCCAGATGGTGGTCATTCTCTGAGAAACAGGAAGATCGGAAATGAAATCCATAGAGATATGGGTCCATGGTCTCTTGGCACAGGCAATGGCATCAACAAACCACTAGAGCGAGAGCAAGGCTTGGAGCGAGAGCAAGTCCCGCAGGACTGCACAAATTCCCTGACATCGCGAGACAAGGTAGGCCACCAAAAGGACCGACTAACCAAGTCTCTGGTACCAAAAATTCCGGGATGCCCAGCCAATGCGGAACAATGAATCTCAGACATCACACTCTTTTTCCATTGGTCCGGGACAAACAATTTTCCAACAGGGCAGCGCTCGGGCCTATCCTCCTGACACCCCTCCAGAGCAAGTCTCAAATTGGGCGAGATGGCGGAAAGAACTACACCCTCCTTCAAAATAACAGAGGGATCAGATAGCTCAGGAGAGTCCGCAAGGAAACTCCTCGAGAGGGCATCCGCCTTAACATTCTTAGTGCCAGGAAGAAAGGAAACCACAAAATTAAAACGTGTGAAAAACAAGGCCCACCTGGCCTGTCTAGGATTGAGTCGCTTGGCAGATTCCAGATAGACCAGATTCTTATGGTCCGTAAGGACCACCACCTGATGTTTGGCTCCCTCCAGCCAATGTCTCCACTCTTCAAAAGCCCACTTCATGGCCAATAACTCCCGATTACCCACGTCATAATTACGTTCAGTAGGAGAAAATTTTCGAGAGAAAAAGGCACAAGGGTTACTTTTAGAGGTCTCTGGATCTTTTTGGGACAAAACGGCACCTGCCCCAATTTCAGAGGCATCAACCTCCACCTGAAATGGCAGAGAAACATCAGGCTGCCGTAGAACAGGAGCAGAAGTGAATCTCTGCTTAAGTTCCTGAAACGCAGAGACTGCCTCAGGAGGCCAATTCACCACATCAGAACCCTTTCTGGTCAAATCAGTTAATGGTTTAACAATAACAGAGAAATTACCAATAAATTTACGATAAAAATTGGCAAAACCCAAAAATCTCTGAAGAGCCTTTAATGAAGTAGGTTGGACCCAATCACAGATGGCCTGAACCTTGACCGGGTCCATTTCAATAACAGATGGGGACAAAATGAATCCCAGAAATGAGATCTTCTGTACGCCAAAAAGACACTTTGATCCCTTCACATACAGAGCATTCTCTCTCAAAATCTGGAATACAGTTCGAACATGTTTCACATGAGAGTCCCAGTCATTAGAAAAAATCAAGATATCATCCAAATAAACAATCAGAAACTTGTCCACAAAATCCCTGAAAATGTCATTCATGAAGGACTGGAAGACGGAAGGAGCATTAGTGAGCCCAAAGGGCATCACAAGGTACTCAAAATGCCCTTCAGGGGTGTTAAATGCCGTCTTCCATTCATCCCCGTGCTTAATGCGAATAAGGTTATACGCCCCCCTGAGGTCAAGCTTGGTAAACCAAGTAGCGTTTTTCACCCTGGAAAACAGGTCAGAAATCAAGGGTAACGGGTATTGATATTTCACAGTAATATTGTTCAAGAGACGATAATCAATACACGGCCTTAATGAACCATCTTTTTTGGCCACAAAGAAAAAACCGGCACCTAAGGGTGAAGAGGATGGTCTGATATGACCCTTCTCCAATGATTCCTTGATATAAGACCGCATAGCGTCATGTTCAGGTACAGACAAGTTAAAAAGGCGACCTTTAGGGAATTTACTACCTGGCACTAATTCAATAGCGCAGTCATAGCTCCTATGGGGAGGTAAGGATGCAGATTTACTTTCGCTAAACACATCAGAAAAATCAAACAAAAAGTCAGGAACATCCTCAGCCTGGGGGGAGGCAGAAAAAACAGGAGTGTTGGTATTAACACATTGGCAGCCCCAACTGGTTACAGACACAGATTTCCAATCCAAAACAGGATTATGAGACTGTAACCAAGGGAAACCCAGCACGATAATGTCATGCAGATTATATAGAACCAAAAATTTGCAGCACTCCTGGTGATCAGGTTCAACCCTCATTATCACCTGAGTAGAAAACTGGGGTTTATTCTCAGCCAAAGGGGTAGAATCGATCCCCAGTAGGGAATAGACTTCTGTAGGGGTATCAAGGGAAATCCACAACGTTTAGCAAAATCATAATCCATCAGGTTAATAGCTGCTCCAGAATCAACGAAAGCCTGAGCAGAAAATGAGGACAGAGAGCATATCAGAGTGACAGTTAATAAAAACTTAGTCTGAACACTACCCAAGACAACTGAGCGTGCAAAACGTCTTCCCCGCTTAGGGCAGACTGAAATAGCATGAGAGGCATCACCACAGTAGAAACATAACCCATTGCGCTTTCGAAACTCATGACGCTGTGCCCCAGACACCACTCCATCACACTGCATGGGCTCAGCAGCTGGCTCACAAGGCAACACCACTCCACGCATACTTCTCCGCTCACGCAAACGTCTGTCAATTTGAATCGCTAATGACATAGAATCATTGAGACCAGAGGGGACAGGAATCCCACCATAACATCCTTTACATTATCCGACAGACCCTTCCGGAAAAGGGCCGCCAAAGCGTCGTCATTCCATTTGGTCAGGACTGCCCACCTACGGAATCTCTGACAGTATAACTCAGCGTCATCAAGCCCCTGATTTAATGCCAACAAGGCTTTTTCAGCTTGATCAGTGACATTAGGCTCATCGTACAATAACCCCAAAGCCTGAAAAAATGCATCAACATCACTCAAAACAGGATCCCCAGGTATCAGGGAAAAAGCCCAATCCTGAGGATCGCCGCGCAGGAGAGAGATGACAATTTGAACCTGCTGCGCTGCGTTTCCTGAGGACTTAGATTTTAAGGCAAGAAACAATTTACAATTATTTTTGAAATTCTGAAACTTAGCTCGATCCCCTGAAAACAAATCTGGCATGGGGATCCTAGGTTCCACAACAGGCAACCTAGCAAGATATGCAGCAATACTCTGAACCTCAGTGGCAAGCTGATCCACACGGCCAGACAACTGTGCAAACTCCATTGGGAGAAAAGATCCTCCCCAGCACCCAGAGATACAGAGGGAAAAAAAAAAAAAAAAATGCAACAAACAGAAAAATATCTCTGACAACTTTTCTTCCTTCAAAATATTTTTTCCCTTCTGTGAGTACCATACAATTTTTATGGCCGGTGATACTGTTATGTTACGGTAGCTGAGGAGTGCAGGTAAAAAAGGAAATACACCAGAGCAGTTGGAATCTATGAGATTGCAGTACCCTGACTAACCACCGCAACTAGAGGCAGCCGTGGAGCGTTCCTACGATGGTCCTAGACGCCTCGTCACAGCCTGAGAAACTAACTACACCTAAAGATAGAAATAGGAAAGCTATCTGCCCCGGAGCAGAACCCCAAAGATAATAGAAAGCCCCCAAACATGTAATGGCGGTTAGACAAGAGGAAATACTGACACAGAAAGAAAATAGTATGAGCAAACGCTGGGGCCCAAACTATCTAAATAGAAAAGGACAGGAAGGGTACTTACTGCAATCTCAGAAAACCCTGAAAAAACACCAACTCTACTAATTTCAAAATCACCTGAGATCACACGACCTCTACCACCTAAATTAGTTCTCTGGTGTAACAAAAACAGCAGCCACTGAAAAAAACTGCAAAAAGCAAAAGTACAAAACACAGTGGCTGGACTAAACTGAGAGGGCAAAAGCCCCCGGAGGGGACCCAGAAGGCCCCCACAGAAGTGCAGGACAAAATGCAAAAATATAGCAAAAACACAAAATAAGAAATTGTCTTATCTGATAGCAGGAGATGCAGACACGACACAGCAGGCTACAAGGGAAACTGGAAAGAAGGATTCAGACCAGAACAATTGATCACCGGCAACCCTGATGGGAAAATGATTCCCTTAATAAGACCAATCAGTAACACCTGATTCCCAATCCTCACTAGTACCGCTTGTAACCACCAGAGGGAGCCTCTGTCAAACTCATCTCAAACCCATTCACAACATCTGTGTTACCCCAGATAGCCTCCCGACTTTCAGACCTATCTCCATTCAAGTATCTCCAGTGTCACGAACAACTAGTTCAACCACCATTCTAACCCCACATACATGAATACCCCTACCATCACTGTCTCACATATCCCCCCCCTCTTCTCCAGACCGGAGGGCTGGTCATCCAGACCGGAGGGCTGGTCAACAATCCAAAAGAGACAGTGAACTCTGGACCAGTCATGGCCCTCATCAGCTTCATCTTCACTATGTCATCTGTATCTTCACCTGAGCCATAGCCAACATCAGCTTTCTCTTCATCTGAAGCATCCGCACTACCCTGTACCCTCCCAGGCCTATGCTCTCTGCGGGCCTCGGGTATCCTGCACGGTTTCATCTTGACCTTAGGGCCGGGCTCAGTTTGATATAGTGCCTGGCCAGAGAAGTACGACCCGGCACATCAGAACACTTCTGCTGACTCTTCCTCAGAAACTCACGTACTCCTGTCCTTGGTGCACTGACCATGTGTCACCAACTATCACAGAAGGTATAGGGTTTTTTTCACTTTTCTCTAGTTCCCCTTGAACCCTCTTTAGCACATCTATTTTCTTGAATATCGGTGACTCATAAAGTCTATTTCACAGACCTTAAGCTCCTCTGCCATGGTCTCTGACCATTTTAAGCTACACTGTTCAAATGATTGGGACTGTAGAAGGAGCAGATCGTTTTTCTTTTGCAGTACACATAATTCATCCGCTAAGTCTCCAGCTGAATTGTAATGTTCTACCGTGACAACAGCATTCTTATATAGAGCCTTAGACTTATTGAGCAGCATTTGCTCTTGCAACGAAGAGATTCCCTGTATCCTTCCTTTTACTTCATTGACCTTCTCACGAAGATGCTCATGGCTTTCATCACACTCCTTCATCACAGTTTGGAGTTTTTTCTGAGAAGTCATCAATTCATCTGGTACCTGTTGGACGTCTTTTATGTCTTCGGCCCCTTCTTCAGGCTCTTCTGGTAGAACATGCTCAGAAGCCCTACCGTCAGTCTTACATTCTACCTCTTCAGTCACATCATTATGGTCTCCAATATTTCCATTTATTCCGGCTTTCAAGTTCTCCTTGATAGCTGCATCTGTATACTCGGAACCTGCCGGATTCTTCTCTTCCACCACGTTCTGCATCCCATCTGAGCTCCCGTGTGTCTGCAGCGGCAACGGAGTGACACATCGCTTTTCCCATTTGTTGGGACGTGGCTCCGATGTAGACTCCATGAAAGTGCGCTTGAGCTCAGCAATGCCAGCCTGATGTCTCAAAATCTCATCTTGTGATTTATCCAGATCCTTGGTGTCACTCGGGAACACCGCTGGGGCTCCGGGCGCCGAACTTCCAGCCTGAGCTTCACGAGTTGCAGCTACTGATCGAACCGTAACCCGTCCACGCCGCTGTCTTCGGCAGAAACAGATTCCTGGACAGAGTCAGTCCCCATATCTTCAGTCTTGTTCCTCACAGCTTCACTTGAGACCTCAGCTTCTGATGAGGCATCTGGCTTGGTGACTACCACTTCTATGGCTCCTTCCACCTCTGCAGCATCTCCCTCAGAGTCCCTGGCATGATGCAGATCCACACCACACGTCGACAACTTCCCACTTCCAACAGCCTCCACTTGTGCTGTGTTCAGTCTCAGAGTCTTGCCTTCAAAGCTCAGCTCTCCTCCTTTCACCTTAGTCTTCGCCAGGGAACCGGCCAACTGTAAAACATCTTCAGATGCCATCTTCTGTCTGGCTGTAAGGTCAGCATCAGCTTTCTTCTCAGGACTCTCAACCTCCTCTGCTACCATGCCTTCCTCATTTGCACTGGTTGCTTTATTGTCATCAGATGATTCACTATCACTACCACTATCCCTGTCTGACCCCTTTTTCTCAGCCACATCCGGCTCACTTTCAGGGTTATACAATTCATTCTCATTCTCATCCTGCTCACTTTCAGGGTATACAATTCATTCTCATTCACATCCTGATCTGGAACCTTAGTTAACATGTCATCCACAACATTAACTTCACCATCTGGTCCCTCAAGTATGTGACTATGTGACAACCCCAGCACTATACTTCATATAGCTCAGGTACTAGGAGCTGGCTCACGACCTCTCCCTGGACTTCAGTGTCCCTATACAACAGGTTAGTGTTTATGGCAACATGAGGAAACCTCTCCTCAGAGCCAGGCTCTTTGGGAAACCTCATTTAGAACAATTATATTTTCCTGTGCCGTTTTAAGAGTGGGGTCTCGCCATTGTTCACTCTCAAAATTGTCACAGGACACAGGTAAGTCAGGGACACTCGGTTCCCGAGAACCACCATCCTCGTCTCCCACCATCACCTGCAAAGGAATTTCATCTCTATCACAGTCATCATCACTATCAATATCATTATCATGATTATGATCAGTATCATCATCACTATCATGATCATCATCATTATCATTATCAGCATCAGCATCATTATCATGGTCATCATCATTATCATGATCTTCATCATCATTATCATATCATCATCATCATACACATAAGTTTAACGGCCCACTAGCATTGTGTTCCGCCCCTCGGGACTGCGCACCCTCAGTAGGAGCTTCATCACACTGTCCATCAGAAACATTTTTCCCCCAGGATCCTTAGACCGGGGAAAGTCATTACCCAATATGACGGGGTGCACCCGGTTCTTCACTACCCCCACTTCACATGAAACCTCCCCGCGTTTGGGGATCAAGTCCACGACAGTCTCTGGGTAGACTTTGGTGTCTCCATGGACACACACCACACTCAGGTGTTTATCAGGGATGAAGTCCCTATCAATCAGGCTGTCACACACGGAAGTCACTGGACTCTCCGAGTCCAAGAGGGCCTGTGCTGGGCAGTCATTTACAACACCTGGGGACACCTGTGGTCCAGTCTCTTCGGCTGAGGTGGACACACACACAGGTTCTGCGCAGGGAGAGAGGGATCTGCCAACATCACAATCCATAGGCTCCCCCTCTATTGGACAGTTGGCTGCAATTTCACGACATCTCCAACACTGTCCATCACACTTTCCCACCCACATGACCCCAACAGCTGGAACGCTCTTACCGGGAGAGTTCGGCGTCCAGGAACTCTGAAGTGACGACCTCTCAGACGGCTGGTCACGGAGGCAGCCTTTGGTAGCGAAGGCCCTCTCCCTCAGGCTGACCAGACGAGGGGCGTCCGGGTGGTCTCGTTGTCCGACCTCCGGCTGTACCTCAGGAGGACGTGCGCTGGTGTAGCGGTCCACTATCACCTCCTTGATCCCATGAGCAGGGTTGCTGACGGCAGACTCCCAACTGCATCTCCAGTCATGAACTCCTCTGGCACGGACTGCCACCGTAACACCCAGCCGGGCAAGAATCTCCGCTTTCAGCTTGGCATAGTCTTGGCTGTCCTGCTCGCTCAGGTCAGCATAGGCCCTTTGGGGTTCTCCAGTCAGATAGGGTGCGACCATCATGGCCCATTCAGATAGGGGCAGATTCTCCTTCTCTGTCAGTCCCTCAAACCTAGTGAGATATGCCTCCACATCGTCACGAGGTGTCATCTTTTTCAGGGACCGTCTTACCGCCTTCTTTACAGCGGACAATGCAGGTGACTTTGCAACATTACTTTGGGACGATGCGCTGCAAGTCTTTTGTAGTGCTGCAACCTGCTCAACAAATAACCGGTTATTCTCCTGCTGCTCTGCAGGAATTGCTGCTGGGCCTGCTGCATGCGCTGCTGGTGCTGCAGGCGCTGCCGCTCCATGCTCTGCTGCATGCTCCGCTGGGCCTGGACCAGGTACTCAACGAGCTCCTCCATACTGCCGGACTTATCTGTTTCAACCACTGCAGTCTTATGTTGCACATTAACTTGCGCCATTTGTTCAAACAGCGCCTCCATGCTGTCATCCATGCTGTCAGACTTCTCTGTCTCAACAACGGCAGTCTTCACTCAAGACATACACACTCCACAGTCTTTTCCACAGAAAATTCAGCCTTGCTGTGCACTTTTTTTTTTTTTCTCTGCAAACTCTATTAGGGCCACTGTCTCTTTAAGACTGCTCCAACAGACGTTTCTCCTTTATTGACACACTTTTTTTTTTTTCTTTGCAAAGTCTATTAGGGCTACTGTCTCTTTAAGACTGCTCCAATCAGACGTTTTTGCTGACACACTTTTTTTTTTCTCTGCTGCTGCTTCAACAGACTTCTCTCCTTTATTGCTGTCTCTAAGCCACTGTGCTGCACGCACATTCCAGCACCAATTGTAAGCTTTTCAGGGGATATAGCTCTGAGATCGCCGTCCGGGTAGACGGAGTGGCACGAAAACAGTTCATTCACAGACAGCAGTTCTGGTAAAAACTGGCCGCAACCAGTTTTATTAAAGTCCACAGCAAACAGAACCTAATCAAAACCAAATCATAAACATAAGCCCTGGGCTTGTCCAGCCACTTACTACACTTAGATAGATTTCCCTCTCTATCCGGGTCCAGACTCTAACAGCCTGTCCCCAAAACAACACATATGTTCAGTAGTTACCAGCATGGAGGTTCGCAGAGGCTCCTCTTTGTGTCTAAAGGCATATCCAACGTCCAGACTTGAGAGAGCTCCCCTCCTATTCAGCAGCTATCCGCATGGATTCTCACAGAGACTACTCCTGTGTCCGGGGTACATCGAGCACCCAGACTGAGACAGCTTATACTCCTGGAGACTCCTTCTTGTGCCTGGACTCCTTGTCCAGACTAAGCGAGCTCTCTGTCTGTGTTCGCAGACACCTACTTCTGGTCTCCTAATTAACAGCTGAGTGGTTTCAGGCCTGAGCTGCAAGTGTGTACTGAATGTAAGGTGTAGTGACCTTTCTCTACCACTAGGTTTACAAAGCCATACATTTCCCTTATACCAGTCAGCAAAGTATCTAGGTGAAATGTACACCCCATTCAACACACATACTCTCACTGTCTCACAATGCTCAGTAGTGACCAGTGCTGTGGGGTCATAGTTGAGATGGATCTGTGCTGCACTTTATGTACATGCTCAGTAGTGACCAGTGCTGTGGTGTCATAGATGAGATGAATCTGTGCTGCACTTTATGTATAAGCTCAGCAGTGACCAGTGCTGTGGGGTCATAGTTGAGATGAATCTGTGCTGCACTGTATGTACATGCTCAGTTGTGACCAGTGCTGTGGAGTCGTAGATGAGATGAATCTGTGCTGCTCTTTATGTACATGCTCAGTAGTGACCAGTGCTGTGGGGTCATAGTTGAGATGGATCTGTGCTGCTCTTTATATACATGCTCAGTAGTGAGGCAGTGCTGTGGAGTCGGAGTAAGGGAAATTGAGGAGTCGGAGGTTCGGTTTACCGACGTCTCGGCCCTGGTAATTTGGCCTGACCATTATCTCTTCTCTGGGCTGTTTTCCCATCCAATTTGGGCTGCTTTGGCATCTCAGGTTATAGGGGATATAAATATTAAAAAAAAGAAAAGTCTCCAAAATGACTGATAGTAGATAACTTCCCAAATGTTGTAGGTCTGAAGGCTGGAACCCCCACTTATCCTTAGAACTGGGGTTTTGAAGAGTCCTGTGTTAATGGAGCAGTGGTTGATCATGAACACTACCGCTCGATTCATTCTTAATGGAACCGCTAGAGACCAGTTGAGCGCATCGCACTCCCATAACTATGAATGGGGCAAAAGTGTGCATGATGGACCTCTGCTCTATTCACACAGGGATTCGGACTACTGCTGTCACTTTTGCAGCTCCATTTGACAACTTATAGAGGTCGCTCATTTGCATACAATTCTATTGATGGTTTCCTTCAATCCAGAGATACAGGTCTTAACTATGATAAACTTTTAATTATTCATACTTGTCAAAAGTATCAAAGTATCACCTTGACAATGTGCTGATCGAAAGTGTCATCTTGCTGGGATCAACAGTAATTAGCTGTAATTTGTAGAGACACCCATCAGCAACTAATTAATTTTCCTGCAGTGCCACCACTGTGATGGCTAACAATTGAGTATTGCTTACACTCCACAAGGTTCAGCGATGGCTCTCCGCTACTGCCCGGTTTTTGTTTTCAGACTCGAGTGCTGCAGCCAATCAGTTTGTGCAGCGGCTGGTGCCCTCTACACAGGCAGAGCCGCTAAGCTCACTGATTACCTGCAGCACTGTCAACGTGACATCAGCCCTGCAGACAAACAGAGACCGGAGCAGTGTTGGAGAGCTGGTGATTAACCCGAGGAGAGTAAGTAATACTCGACTTGCGATTTTATACCTGTCACATTCTATGACAGATCGTTTTCTCAAAGAGGACAACCCCTTTAAGAATTACACAGTGTCCATTAAAATCAACTGGATGTCTGTGTAAAACAAAAGACTTATTGATGAGCCTTGTATTCACTCACAACTCTGTTTAAAGGCCTCACACTTCAGTATTTTACAACAGTGTCTGTATGCCAAAACAGGAGTGAAACATACAGACAAAAACTAATTGAAAGATTGACACCTGTTCTATGTTTTGATGGCACTCCTGGTTTGTACATACAAATACTGACGTGTGAATAAAGGACACAGGACCATCTCTGTTAATATAAATATGCCCCACTAGACTGTATGGAAATGGGTCCTCTAAACTAGTCAATCCCTTTAAGTTGATCTATAGCGGCAAAGCTTTCTCTTCTGTAAATAGCTGGACATGGTAGGATATATTCTTGCAGTTAGTTACACCTATAATGGGTAACGAATGGTGATGAAGTAATAGTGCTTTTTTTCATATACTGCAACGTATGTAAAAATATTAATCAAACTCCATTTCTGCTACTGCACAAAATAAGATACATTCTTTAACGTAGTAACTATAAAGAAATAATGTGACACATATTAATTAGACACTTCCATTGCATTTAATTTGAATGTTCTTACATCTAGCACATGGTAAAATGTATCCGCTTACTTTGGACACAGTTGAAATAAACCATGTAAGAGCTGGAGGGCAGATGTTAACCCAGCTGCAGAGCAAAGTCATTCACAACTCCATGCGTTTTATAGTGAAAAGTTCTCTGCTGCTTTTGGCCTTTTTCATGTACACAACTTAATGGAAGTTTGAAATAGTAAAGCTCAGACATCCTCACCGGACAAGCGGGACTGTCATATTCTATATATCATATACGCTAATCTCAGCTGATTCAAGGGACCTGACCTACTTCTAAGTTAATAGATCAGCAAATATCACTCAATGTTCATTCTATAAAAAGGAAGAGAAATCACATTGTGACCCTCTGTTGTATTAATAAAGGATACGTCATAGAGAACTGCGGGAAATAATTATTCATTTGCAGGGTGTATTCCTCTGGAATTTGTAAGATACAAGTTTTGTTGTCCTACTTTTGAAACTATGGTGATTCAGATAACCCTTTCTGCAGCGCTGCTTTGTACTACGAAGCTCATTAAAATCTTGACAACTGGAATCCATTAACTTGAAAAAGCCACATCTTGTATATTTCTCTGTTCGGGGTAGGGCGCCGCTTACTGTCCAGATACACTAAGTCCTCATTGAGATGTCTGATTTTTTTTTCATGTATGAGAAATTCTGATCGAAGTTTGATCAGAATGTGGTTTGAGTGTCATCGAATTTCTCATACGCAAAATTAAAAATATCCATTTTGACAGTCTGTGAAAATCTAAAAATCGGACCGCACTTGTATGTCATGCAGGTGTAGTCTGTTTTTTTTCACAAACCCATTGACTTGCATTGCCAGTGTTGAGCCAATCCTCAGTTCAAAATCACAGACATGTGAATGCCCCCAAGACTATCCACAGGTATGTGAAAAACACTGATAGCACTTGTGCTTGAAAATCAGATGTCCGAATGAGGCCTAAAGCTGCGTTCACACGCTGCGCTGCGTTCACACGCTGCGCTGCGTTCACACGCTGCGCTGCGTTCACACGCTGCGCATGCCTGCGCCAAGGTACAGCCAAAAACCACAGTGGCACAATCTTTACTCTGCTCCCCTAATAAAGTCATAAGGTTGATTGTAATGGGTGTGCAATTTTGCAGGTGAAACAGCTGTTACAAAATTAACTGTGAATATAGCCTGAGGCCATGTGCACACATTCAGTATTTGGTGAGTTTTTTACATCAGTATTTGTAAAGGGTATGCCACACTAAAACGAGAATCGCTAACGAGATCACTAAAACGTCACTATTTAGCGATCTCGTTAGCGACCTTGTTGTGTGTGGCATGTAGCAACGATGTGGCCCCTGCTGTGATGTCGCTGATCGTTCACTAGCGTTCTGGACCGTTTTTTGATCGTTGGCGTCCCGCTGGTGAGCCTATATCGCTGTTTGGCACCTTTTGCGAACGACCTCGTTTGTGACGCATATGACTGTTTTTAGCGTCACGGAGTGGATCGCAATATCTGTAAGTTCTCTTTTGCGTCACAGAGAGGATCGCAGAAGTTGCAAAGCAGGCTAGCAGGACGCAGAGAGCAGGAGCGATGCTGGAAATTCCTATGAATCAGAAGCGCTCAGTACATGCTGACAGATCCTAACGACCGCCAAAGTCGTTAAAGAGATCGCTGACTGCTGATGAGTTATTTATGAGATCTCCTGTTTGGCAGCTACTAGCGACCTAAAAGAGATCACACCAACGATCTCGTTAGCTTGCGTCGTTATCGAGATCGCTAACGAGTTCGCTAAGTGTGGCAGTACCTTAAGTCAAAACCAGGAGTGGGTGATAAATACAGAAGTGGTGATGTGTTTCCACGTGACACATTACATCCGGATTAGCTGCGGACTGAACGCTGCGTAGAGCCGCAGCGTCCAGATGTTACAGCATAATGGAGGGATTTGAAGACATCCCGTCTCCACTATGCGTCATAATACAGAGGTGACACACCCACGAAACCGGACATGCAGCGCGTCTTTATAGAACGCAGCATGTCTGTTTACCTTGATGAGACGCTCAGTCTCCGCAAGGTAAATAACCCGGTCTATGTATGCGATGCGGTGATACCGAATGTGTTCAATGAACGAAGGGGCGGGGCTTTGGGGGAGAGGAGTTTCCGCTCCGTCCAAAGCGCAATGAATGCCCTCCGTGGAAACATACCCTTACACTTTCCCTCTGATTGTCCACTCCTGGTTTCCCTTACAGATACTCAAGCAAAAAACTGACCAAATACTCAACGTTTGCATGTGGCCTTAAACTAGCAAAATGCATACCTTTATGATCAAACACAAGGCGGCTGTTCAAATGTATACTGCAATTTTCTTCAAAAAATCTCACCATCAACACCCCACTAAGAAAAACAGATAAAAAATATACTAAAAAAATACCAATATGACTCCGTGACCACTTTCTTGGTACGCAATAGTCCCTGCAGCGATATCCTGGCATTTCCATGACACAATATGCAAGATTTGGTATAGATTTTAAGCTGTGGATTTTTACTCATTAAGGCCTGATAATCTCATACATACACTAAAGAGCGTACATGTAGTGCAAATTGTCACTGTAGCTATCGATATCTTCAGCAAGTCAGTTTCTGCTGTGGATGTAACCCGTGATACCACCTTTTGCAATGCGAAGGGTACCGTAATTTGCGCACTTCAATTTTCACTAATTTACAATGAAATACACAGTGGTATTTACTGCTGTGGAGCTTATGACAGTAAACATGTCCCATGGCAGGTCCCCAGAAAGTAAAATTCAATAAAACATTAATTTGTAGAGATGCATTTAAAATGTTCAATTTCTTTGTAGATTTTTTTTCAGATACTTGTTTAAGAAAAATACCAAGAATCAAAACCATTGACAATCCCGAGGCAGGGAAGTACGTGGTCAGGTAATAGAAATCTGGTTCAAGGTGGAAGAGAATCTGAAAAAAGCTCAGAGTTGGCAGAAAAGAACTATTGGGCCTACTTTTCAAGTTCATTGTAAAGTGTGTCTGTCACCTTGGGGCATAAAACTTAAGGTGCCATCCTCCAAGTTAGGTCCTAAATATATAGGATCTTTTGAAATCCTAAACCCTGTATCTTTCCGTTTGCAGCTTGCTTCCACCTTCAGAATTCCTAATGTGTTTCACAAATCCATGCTGAAAGTGTATAATTCTCCTGTACATTCCTGTACATTCAGAGTTCTGCCTCCTCCAGGGATAGTCAAAGGGGAATCTGGAATATGAAGTTCATGAACAACTTGATTCTCATTCGATTAAAGGATCTCTGCACTTCTTGATATGTTATGGTCCCTAGAAAAGGTCTTGGGTTCCAGCTAATAACGCCAATGTTGACAATTTAATTAACAAGTTTCATCTACAGTTTCCTCATACAACAGGTCCTAAGGAACCAGAAATCCCTAATAATAGGAGGGTACGGTTACAGACTTAACTGTCTTTGTTCCCACAAGAGCTGCTTTGGCTGTTCCATTTCCGTAGGCGGCATGGACAGTGTGGAAGGTGGTGGTGACATCCAGCATGTCCAGATTGTGACCATACTGAAGAGGGATGGCATCCCAACATGCCAAGCGGAGTGAGCACCACTCAGACATTAATATTAAACTTGTTAACCATGGAACTAAAGATTCTACTATAGGCCAATCTCTGGAGGAAGTGAGCGGTGGTCAGCAGTCCAATGACAGGAGAGGTTTGGAGGCCAATATGGATGCACAGTGCCCATTTTTAATATCCCATATGACACTTGTCCCTTGCCACTTAACTGTTTACACCCTTTTTGGTGCACTTTTAAGGAATACTGATTCTGCTGTTCTTTTTGGTTACTCTCTATACATAACACGTTTGATCTCTGGACTGTTTATTTTTTTACCTTACATCTTTGCTAACTCTGTGGTCTTATACCTGGCTAACAGCAGGTGACCCTTTTGGTATCCGATTCTGTCACTGTCCTTGTTTCTCAGCTTGCTGACAACTCTTCTCTCTTCTTGCTCCACTGGACTGCAGCTACTCCATGTACACAACTCAGGGGCCTCTGCAGTAAAATCCAGATACCTGTACAGGGATGAAAAGGAGACCACCAGACTGCCTCCTGAAACCGCTAAGAGGAGTGGCTCTTACCAAGTCTGTCTGTGGTAGCCTATTTGATTTGACAGATTTATAGCAAGCATCATATAACCAGAAGATAAGAATGTGGGTTCCAGTCTACTTCATTATAAAAGAAAAAATAAAACAGTCCATTTTACAATCACTTGGCAGCCAAGAACTCTTTAGAGCTGGGCTAGTTAAAAAAGACTATTTCAGCCGATGGATAAACTCACTGTATTCAGTATAATAATCACATTAATCCTAAGTGACATTGACCCTGGATTTTGCATACGATTCAACCACTCCAAACACACACTTATAGAGAATTTACCCAATGGGACAGTGATGATGATGACAGCTATATTAACAAAGCATAATAATAAAAAACATACAATACTGACTATTACACTAAACAAATCCATAGGGTAAAACCAATTAGAACAAATGAACAATATATTGGATATCTTTAAAGCTTTCATTTATCCTTAAATGTAAAACGATACATATTAGAGCCAAGCTAATTCAAGGTTAGGCGGCCAATTTACCTTGGTGGTCAGAGAATTTTTTTTACTTTGAAACTAATGAATGAAAAATCTATTGTTTATTGTTCGGCTATTATTACATATAAGTCAGAATCACGCGTAGATGAAAGGATGAAGATAAGAATGGAAAAAAAAACACAAATGTACCGTACATATAAAATTCTATTAACGCTTTGTGCGGAAATTTACACATGCAAAATGAATGTCTTCTGTTCTACAATTTGAAGTTGTTCTACTCCCTGCATCCTTTCAGCGTGTTGCGACTGCTCCGGGATGCTTCCCTGTGGCACTTAGAGGCCTAACCTGCTCAGTAGTCCAGCCTTTCAGCTGCTCTTACTGAAGTACCATAGAGATAACAGTCTCCTCCTACTGAAACCTACTTCTATAAACCTATGTCGCATAGATATAGATAGGAAGTCGGTCCTGCTGCAGCGGAATATAGAAAAAGTCTTGGTGTCTACAGTGATTTCTCATATGTGATCTACAGGAGACTAGACAATGTGATGGTGACAATGAAGAATAATTGTGATGATACGTGCTGATCCCCGACAGTCATGGCTTCTCATACATTATATAGGAATGTATCTCAAAGATTACTTTTGAAAGTGAGAATCTAATAGAGATGCTGCTTAGTCTAAAGGGGAGAGACAGTATCAGGCATAAGTTTGTAACCTGGAGCTTTCCAGGTATCCTAAAAACTACAGCTCCCAGCATGTCTTGACAGTTCCAGGCTAGGAGCTGTAGTTTTACAACATTTGGAGCGCTATAGGATGCAGATTAGTGGCTTAAAGTGTATATCTCTCACACCGGGACAGTAGCTGGTGGATATAAATGTAGGGGGACTTTATAGCTATTATTCTTTTATGTCCATATTGATAAAAAAAAATATTGTTTGCTCTTTTCATAGAAATCAGAGATGCAGAACATTATAGGGTCTCTGATTCCATTTTTTATATTCATGACCAGGAAATAGCAGGAAAGGTTTATCTGACACTAAATAAAACATCATCAATATTTACGAAAAAGAAAATGTATCATTCATAGAGAAAAGCATCAGGACTCAAATATCCATATTGTGCTGCGCCTCCTGTGGGGTGAGAGCTGTCAGCAAATGGTCCTAATAAAGTCAGAAAACAGACTCATCTATAGAAACAATAATGTATAAAATTAAGATCCAGGTTTGCTACATTTTCTCCCAAAATGACAGAAATAGCCCTGCCTCTTCCTTGTCATGGTGAGGTCACAATCCACTATTTTTAACCAGAATCACAGAGGGTTTGAGTTACAAGGTTTATAAATATAAGACAGTCAGCACCCCCTCCAGCATGTCATACAGCCCCTGCATTTCACAGAAGAAGGCAAGATGGTACTTACCGCAGAGTCTGCATTCTGCACCCAGAGCACCAGCAGCACCAAAGCTAGGACAGAGAGACTGTGCAAATGCCGCAACCTCATTCTTCAAGTACCCCCTGAAATGTCTTAACACCGGCTCCAATTACAAGGCAGAGGCTGAGGATCTGACATATTATGCTAAATGCCCAGGCAGAGGAGGAGATGCGGCAGCACACAGTGAGCAGGGGCCACCCCGGTCCTGGGACACTACAGCTGCCTTCTGCAAAGAACTGCAAAACTTTTTTTTCCTACTGAAGTTACGAGGCGCACTACTTTCTCATAAATCCCTCCGCGTCAGCATCTCCCCTAGGCTAAAGAAACTTGCTGCTCACTAATAGCTGCGGCCTCCCTACAGCCTTTTCACAAAAATAATGGAGAGACTCCTTGGATTTTTTTCCCTTCTGGTGATAGTGACCCCAGCCTCCTGCTACATCCCACCCACTCCCAACACCCACTCCCGCCCACTGTCTTATAAAGACACAGCATGCCATTTCCAGAGAGGGAACTTTTTTTTTTTGTCTGCGGAGGGACCTGAACCTGTAATTGAAAACTAATATTTATCATTTACTGAGCAGTATGTGGAATAAACAGGTTAGAAGAAGCATCCAAGGTGGTAGTGGTGCCCCACACATGCCCTGCTCCTGCCATGTCTGTGCACACAGTGTGGCAGTTATACCTCACATGCTCTGCTCCTGCCATGTCTGTGCACACAGTGTGGCAGTTATACCCCCACATGCTTGCCCTGCCATGTCTGTGCACACAGTGTGGCAGTTATACCCTCACATGCTCTGCTCCTGCCATGTCTGTGCACACAATGAGGCAGTTATACCCTCACATGCCCTGCTCCTGCCATGTCTGTGCACACAATGAGCAGTTATATCCTCACATGCGCTTCTGCCATGTCTGTGCACACAATGTGGCAGTTATACCCTCACATGCCCTGCTCTGCCATGTCTGTGCACACAATGAGGCAGTTATACCCTCACATGCCCTGCTCTGCCATGTCTGTGCACACAGTGTGCATTATACCCCACACATGCCCTGCTCCTGCCATGTCTGTGCACACAGTGTGGCAGTTATACCCTACATGCCCTGCTCCTGCCATGTCTGTGCACACAATGAGGCAGTTATATCCTCACATGCCCTGCTCCTGCCATGTCTGTGCACACATGTGGCAGTTATATCCTCACATGCCCTGCTCCTGCCATGTCTGTGCACACAATGGGCAGTTATACCCTTACATGCCCTGCTCTGCCATGTCTGTGCACACAATGAGGCAGTTATACCTCACATGCCCTGCTCCTGCCATGTCTGTGCACACAATGTGGCAGTTATACCCTTAATGCCCTGCTCCTGCCATGTCTGTGCACACAGTGTGCAGTTATACCCCACATGCCCTGCTCCTGCCATGTCTGGCCCACAGTGTGGCAGTTATACCCTCACATGCCCTGCTCTGCCATGTCTGTGCACACAATGAGGCAGTTTATACCCCCACATGCCCTGCTCTGCCATGTCTGTGCACACAGTGAGGCAGTTATACCTCACATGCCCTGCTCCTGCCATGTCTGTGCACACAAGTGTGGCAGTATTACCCTCACATGCCCTGCTCTGCCATGTCTGTGCACACAGTGTGGCAGTTATACCCTCACATGCCCTGCTCCTGCCATGTCTGTGCACACAATGGGCAGTTATACCCTTACATGCCCTGCTCCTGCCATGTCTGTGCACACAATGTGGCAGTTATACCCTCACATGCCCTGCTCCTGCCATGTCTGCGCACACAATGTGGCAGTTATACTCTCACATGCCCTGCTCCTGCCATTCTGTGCACACAATGAGGCAGTTATATCCTCACATGCCCTGCTGCTGCCATGTCTGTGCACACAATGTGGCAGTTATACCCTCACATGCCCTGCTTTGCCATGTCTGTGCACACAGTGAGGCAGTTATATCCTCACATGCCCTGCTCCTGCCATGTCTGTGCACACAATGAGGCAGTTATACCCTTACATGCCCTGCTCCTGCCATGTCTGTGCACACAATGTGGCAGTTATACCCTCACATGCCCTGCTCCTGCCATGTCTGCGCACACAATGTGGCAGTTATACCCTCACATGCCCTGCTCCTGCCATGTCTGTGCACACAATGAGGCAGTTATAT
>JARQOD010000008.1:54171895-54212274 GCA_033576555.1 Oophaga sylvatica | reverse complement strand
TCTCTTCCGGAGAAGCATTCAATAAATCCTAGGGAAAACATATTCTGATCTATTGTCTGGTCCCGCGTGCTCATCATTGGTAGTGTATTGCATCATTACACTGTGCTGTGTGATCTGGGCACAAAGATTACGCTCCGAGATAATTAAAGTTTGTGTACCTAAACTGTGAGATAATTTCAGCTCTAGGTTATGGAATCTTTTGGCGTACAGAATTGAAAGTAAATATATTTTTAACTGATCATACGTTGATGAGTAGATCCAGATTCTCATTTGCGTCACTCTAGGCATTGTTTTTGCATCCCTTAAAGGGAATCTATCAATAGGATCAAACATCCAGACCCATTAATATAGGCATGCAGGTCATTGAAAGTTGAATAAACTGATACCTTGATATCTGTGATCTGATGACTTATTGCAGAGAAATCCATGTTTTCCCTAATATGTAAATGAAGTGTTAATATCTGTAGGCTGGTCAGAGCTTGCCTCCAGAGCTTATTTTAATGCTTAGCATCACCCCTGTATGCAAGTTGATCCCTCAGTGCCTATGTGACATTGGGCTTTGTTCATGAAAGCTCAGGCTGGGTTTGCGCGGATCACTGCTGTCTTCCTCAGTATTCTTCCTTTCTATGGGCACCATCTTCAGCTTCATTCTCCGCAGGTGCCGCCCAGCCATGAAGCCAGTCCCATAGAAGTGCTGAACAGTAGAGATCTGCGCACATTCAAGGTTTCATGAACGAAGCTTGAAGTCTCGCGTGTAGCATCACACGTGATGTGTGCTCTGGAGCATAGTGCGCGTCTTTCCCAATAAGTGATGGCTGTGTTATTCAGCCATCATCTGCATTTAATAACAGCACATGTTCGCCTGTTAAATGCTGCAGTCAATCTCCGACATCAACTTTTAATGTGCACTTGCAGGGGGGTATGGGCGCTTCATTCGACGCGCCCAACAGCATTTATAGCCCGCAACCCAAGGGGGCACTGTTCTAACCACCCATCCACACTGGTGGGTTGCTATGTCAGCAGGGGTCTGCTGTTCAGCCCATGCCTGTTGTTCATATGAGATCGTCATTTGTGCTATATACAGCAATGCTGTAGCATTGTTGTGTATAGAACAAGCGACCAGATGATCAAATCTTGTGATGGGACTACAAAATACAGTAAAAAATGTAATTAACAAAAATATGAAAAAAAAAATAAAATTCCCAAATTTTAACCCCACATTAAAAAGAAATAATAATAATAAAAAATCTTGTGTGGCATCACTATCTCCACATTTGTAAAAGTCTGATCTATCAAAATATAAAATTTATGAAGCTGATCAGTTATCGGTGTATTGAGAGCAAAAAATCTAAATACCAGATTTTAATTTTCTAGACTCCGCAGCCCTGCCAGAAAATGCAATAGGAAATGATGAAAACATTGTATCCTCCCCAAAATAATATCCATATAAATGAGGCGCTTTATCGCAGGACAATAAAGCTGCTGTGCCTATTGAAAAAATACTGATCCTGTATAAAAGTCAATGAAAACTGTGGTGGGCAAGAGTGAAGGTACAGCGGCTTGACCGGAAAGCCCTTTAGGACAGCCCTCTCTGAGCAGAGTAGGAGAGGTAGATCACATATAGTTGGCCATGGATCCAGGCGCCATACTGTCTGTGATCAGCCGGTTGTGATCAGGAAAGTTACTCTCATGACACAACCCTTTCACCCTCAGTTTAATACTTATATATCAAATTTGTTCATTAGTTTTTATTAATTTTTATTTACTTTGATTATGATTTTTTTTTTTTACTGGCCTATAGGGTTCATTAAAATGACTTGCTTGTCATTCATTAGGAGTTCAAATCCAGAAATGGAAACAGAATGAACCATACATCTGGAATGTATCAACTAGGTGAGAGGTCTGTAATGTTTAGGATCTAAGTTGAAACATGGAGGGTCGTTTTTCTCAGTGAAGTAACGTTATTCAGCTGTATGTTTGTCTTCTTACTCATAGCTAGATCTTCACTATGTTAAGGTTTTAATAGGCTAAAAATAGTCACCATTGTTAGTGGCTAAAATACACTGGACAAGAGAATTCAGGTTTAGTTCCAAAAATAATTATGTACAATGAGGTTCCTAAAATATTGCTCAGGGACAGTCAGGAAAATTTTGTTCGAACATTTGGTCCTACCGGACAAAACATCTTTTATTAAAAATGTCATCTCACATTGTCTACAGAACTTCCTTCTTGAGTGTACAGCAATGTGAAGACCCCAATCCAATATTCAAATAGCGAAAATAATAACATGTTGAAAAAGCTTGCTCTTTATTTTATTCCATCTAGTTACAAAAATATCCCACTTGGCAATGCATTTCCAACGTACAGTTCATTTTCAAAGCCTATCTTTAATGGAAGATCATTCACACACAGCCATTATTTTTTTTTAAAGCATGTTCCCTAAAAGATTGTGTGTTTTTCAGCCAGTGTCATTGAACATGTGCAGCCAGTATGGGCAAAAATTTCAATGGTAGTGTGTGTGATCAACGGTTGATCAATAGTGGTGAGCGAGCGTGCTTGGATAAGGTGTTATCCGAACATGTTGTGTGCTAATAGTGGCCTCGGTGTGCTCGAGTAATGTTTGGGACCCTGCGGCTACATGTCTCACCACTGACGACATGAACATAGTATTCGAGCACGCCGAAGATACTCTATTAGCACCCGAAGCATGCTCTGGTAACACCTTATCCGAGCAGCAGACTCATCACTGTTGACCAACCATTAACCTACTTCTATTGTATAGGGCCACCTTAAGTATATTATAAAAACTTGCCTAACTTTTGGTTATTCTAAACTTAAAGCTGATCTGTCACCAGATTCCACTATACTGACTGCTTAGATCTTTTACACCCGTTGAGGTGTATTTACTTTATAAATCCTTCTCAGAATGGCTGTATAATTCCAATATAAAAATTTACATTTTATGAGTTCAGCTATAAAGTGAGAGAATTCATGAGTCCAGGTATATTTAATATTTGTCCACCCAGCTTGACTGACAGTTGCAGCTTGTGCTGAGCAATGTGAGATTTCAGCAGCAGCAGGGTAGAGGGACACTGAGGAGCTGTCAATCGGGGTTGATGGGTAGAGACTTGCTTTAATAATTAGAAAAGGATTGTAGTGCTATTCTGACATGGATTTTCAATGTAAGTACGGCATCATTATCAGGTCTAAGAGATTTTTTAAATAACCTATGCAGTTCACATTGTGAAGTCTGGTGACATCCATATTAAGCATTGCTCTGTGGCAAACGATTGTCTATCATCATTCTAAGCCTAAATAAATGCCACATTTAATGTACCGTATATGCTCTATCTATAGAGCAGACTTAATAATAATGCTGTTGTGGCCTTGAGTGTGCATTTTGCCATATATTAGGAAATGTGTGACTTTTATGTAGTTTTATCAAGACAGCAGAATGTAGATTTAGGCAGTATCACGTTCAGTGGCCAGTACTCGTTTATGGTCAGATTTTGTCACTTGTCTTTGCAGAAAATCATATTATTGTAATATGGAATGTGATGGCAGAGGAATGCCATTGTTCCCTCCCAAATCTGAGCATTAAAACAACACCTATAATTCCTGTCTGAATTTGGCATACTGTCCCACATACTTGAGATTGGTAATGATTCCGAGCATTGAAGACACTTTATCTAATCTGTGTATTATAGGAGGCTCAGCATTTTACCCGGACAGCTGTCAAAACAAAGATTATTATTTTTTACCAATGTCTTTCAAGCAAATAATCAGTGCCTGCGAGTTAGCTCCCTTGTGGATTTTCTTTGTCATTTCTGTTAACATCATCACATACCTTCTTCCGGTGGGTGGCAGTGACAATGGCTGCCTGTTTGAAGACATCTTAATTACGGTACATTGCTAATCTAATCCTTTTTTCTTTAGTAATGAATGCTGAGTTCCAATCTTCTCCCTAAGGGGGCCCCAAATCCTAAATCTAACAACACCCCACTCTAACTGATCTATGTCACAAAGGGATTTCCTCCCTTTAAATCTCTGGTGGGACAGAAACCCTCCACCATCGTCTCTATTATCTGCATCCTGTCATAGTTGCCAATTTGACTTTTATTTTTATTTTTCTAGAAAACCATAATTCATTGATATTTTATGGCCACAGCCCATAGCACATTGCAGCATTCATTGTAATCTGTAAAATAATGATAATTGCAATCTTAGTAATCTGTACAACGTCCTCCTGCTTCATAAAAATCACAGATATATCACATATTTTTATAGACAGAGGGAAAAAAGTGGCTAATTTTACAGACTGTCTAGTACTTTCCTGATGATTAGCATTGAAGATGGTCTGATCGATTCCTGTCCCTCTGGTCCATCAGCCAGGTCAGTAATCTTTTGCCGCTGGATGGGGGGCTCGTGAATCTCTTATTTCCCGGCATTTAGTTACCTGGGCTGATGGAACATCATCATTATGGTGTGACCCATAGATGACATCTCGCCACTTCGGCTAATCAAAGTTGCATCGGGGATCCTGCAAATTAAGAGATTTGTGAGCTTTCCGTCTGTGACCAGAGACTACTGACCTGGCCGATGGGCTGGACTCCCACCAGTCAATCCACCCAACTCCTGGTGACAACCCTGCTGTTTGGCATTGTGACTTTATAAATGTCAGTATCTTACCATTGCTCCAAATAAATGGTTGAGTAATCAGCATATTGTGTTCGTAACCTTTTAAAATGTCACTAAATGGAGATTATATGATTAGTAATTTTTGCTCTTAGAACATTGCTCTCAATTTAATTATGTTCATTTGTGTACTTTTGGAATTCCAGTCTTTTACTAAAAAGTTAGTTGTTAGCAGATTTTTTTCCAGAGATTTGGAAAGATATAGCTGACCCATGGCTGTAGGCGTGCTCACTATGATTTTCTCTCTCAGTCACGCACATTGCAGAGTTATACACCACAGAATTGTCACACGGAGCTACAAATGTTGATTGTCATGGCTCATTTTATGCACCGTTGTTCAAGGGTTGCCTTTACAGAGCTGTTTGATAACCGCCTAGTGTATACCTGCATATGCATGAAATAAGGCATCAGAGTTGTGTGCCGGAGGCTGCATGGTAGCACACAGAGTGCCCTTCAGCTTGCTATACAGACACTGATTTTTGCCATGCCATACTCTGTCACGTTCTGCTGCTACAAAACAGTCATAATACAGATCTGACCCATGTTGGACACAAACTCACCAGTTGGACCCATTGATTAACATGGGATTTGTTTGTTTTCCATAAGGTTGCCAGTTGTTTCAGCGGAACAAAAGCGTTGCGTGATGCCCTTCTCTTACCTTGAAAATGGCAGAACTTGCATCACACACAATATAGATATAGTCAATGCCGACTAAATGAAAGGATATTTTATCCAATTGCTGCTACATAAGGCCGTGTACCCTGCATTTTTTTTTAAGAAAATCTCTTCGACTTAACAGTTCAAGCAAAATGGATGTGATTTCATGAAAACTCATGCCCACTGTACATTCAAAGATGCAGTTGAACTTTTGTGATGTTTGGTGCATGTCTCCCTGTAGAGAGGACTCTACAGTGAGTCTGAAAAAAACATAATAAATGTCAAAAAGATAGTTGCATTTGTAAGCAAAAAATTCTGCACAAAAAAAACCACATAAATGAGAAAATGCAGTTAAAAATGCAGCAAAAATGTAACAATCAGAGCAAGTTACTATTGCGTATATTTTGGTGTGCACACCTGCAGAAAAAACACAGTAGAAAAAAGCATTTTGCAGGTGAGATAATGGCCTTAGAGTTGTCATTATTGTTCCTTCACATTGCACAATCATAGTAAGGAGGAATATAAATGGAACAGGTTACTAGTTGGGCATAGTAAGTACGGTCTATGGGATACGCGTTGTTTGGGAGCCCCCTGCAATGGATAAACAATAATACTGATTTGATATTGAAAGAAATGTGCCATCAGCCTACTGGCCTGGCTGTCTGATGTTGGAGGCCAGTTATAGCAGCTCACCTCCAATATGAACATTACAGTAAGCGGCAGTGAATTTCTGTTTGAGCTATTGTTTGCTATATTCAAGAATTCATGAGTAGTAGAGGAGGGGACATCTATGTTATTGGGCTTGTAAACTGTATCACCGGCCATGGGGAGTGAGAGTGGCGGGGAAGTACGGTAAGTGGCCGCGAATTTTCACTGACTCTAGATCATAATTTAGCATTCATGTGTAGAAGCTTTAGGAACTCAGACAACCAGATGTTGGCGAAGGTTAATTACCTTTTCTGGGTTATAATGAAGTTTGAATAACCTAATTTCTGTTCTGTTTGATAACATTTAAAGGTTTAAAAACTTATTACAAACTCATTTGCTGAAGGGACCCTAGGGTTTCAAATGCCTGAGCGGCTTCGACAGGGTTCAATCCGTCACTTAGCAGTAGTCACTCATCCTCCACTTCCATTCTATTCAATGTCTACGGGAGTAGACAAAAACAATAATAAGCAAATATTGGTCTTGATACAATGACTTTGAGTCTAATGAAAAATTGAAAAATCTTTTTACATTGGTGGGAAATCAATCCCGCTTGGCATTTTTTGAGAAAGAGTTAACTATGAATATTGGTGTTTAGTGTCCTTTTAAGGATATTACTTGTTACTAACTATGGAAAGCCCTATAGATGTCTATTTCACTCATTGCTGCTTAGAATTGACCTTTCCTACATGGTTCACGAGTCTAGTTCTAGTGCTTCATTCTCATTGCTTTGAATGCCAAATGCGTAAGTTCCAATTAAAGAATCGGCATACCTCACAGCTGTAATCGCTGCACTTTCTAATGGTATCGCTATGTGAGGGATAGATGGTAAGTCCTATCAGGTAGGTATGTGGTACGGAGAATTGGGAGAAGGCTAATTTATGTGTGCTGTCTTACAATAGTATAATTTGCTGTTAGAACTACACACCTGGTAAGTGAAAAGCATGCAAATAACTTCTGCTTTTATTGTACCACCTGAAACTTAATGGGATAATTCCATATCCATTCCAAGGGCATGGTTTAACCTCATGGTAAGGCCCTGTCCAAAGACTCCAGGCACCTTGGGCTATGGCTTTATTGAAATTCCTCTCCCAGCTCCAGGTGTATTTGATATATAGGTGAAGATCCGTCCACACTACACTTCTCCATACAGGTGAACACATTTGCCAGTTAACATTCATGTTAGTTCATGCCAAGTAGAAATTTCAGATTTAACGCTTTAAAAAAGATGTCATTATCAATTGTTGCAAAAGATTTTTCTCCACTAGAGATATGTACAGTAGATAATTGATGACGACTCTGCAACTATTCCTGAACTCATTTGTAAATGAATGACATAGCTATGTATCATTTTTTATTCTTTTTTTTTTTCTCTGTAACAGCTGTACCATAGAATTCACAGTATCTGACTATATACATTCCATACATTCAGCCACCAGCTATACAAAGCCTGTAAGGCGAGTTTCTCTTTTGCTGGTGAAGTACTAATACTTCCATTAGTTTTTTTTTTCTTAATGACTGGAAGGGAATAGTTAGCACAGTTGCCTGCAAAGCATGAATTTTGTTGGAATTTACATGCCCTTCCCAAAAATAAAATGATTACACCTTTTTGTTCCCTTGCATGACCTTTGCATGGACAGTGCTGTCAAAAATACTGGTATGTTACCAGCCTCGAGCTACCCTCCGTCTTACTGTTACTCTGGAATGCAAAGTGTTTTCAGTGCCAAAGATTAAAACACGTCTTGTTTAGTGGGTTGAGTGTCCCGAATTAACAATTACCGTAGATGAATTGTTTAATTGGAATACCTTCCTGCTAAATGCCTTGTTCTCATCAGCCAGCATGAACTTCAACTCTTGGAATATATGCCAAATAGATAGACCACGGGCAGTTTTATCACATATATAAAGACTAGTCATGTCCCTGGAATGAAAACAGTTCTAGAAGTTTAGTGATACTAACATGGTAACCTAGTAATAACCCAGCAAAGGAAGTGGTGTCTATCATCAGATTTCCCAGTTCAAAGCCATGATTTTATTATCCAAAAATAAAGTTAAAACACATTGAAAAAAATAGAAATGCAAGCAAATGCGCTTCAGACGAGACTTTGCATGTGTTCAGAAAATTCGCTGACGACTAGACTGGTAAACTAGGATAGCTGTGTCCCATTCACAGTTTCAGATAGACCCTACTAACCATTGAACTAGAAATTACCTATATGGTAATATTGGAAACATTGTTCAAAATGTGACCTAAATTGGCTTGTCGTGTTCAGATGAAATTTTGGTTGAATTATTATTATTATTATTTATATTTACATATAGCTCCATTAATTTTAGAAATTGGAAAGACTTTCATTCCAAATTATATATGGCATTGTAAAACAGAAACTTTCTTGAATTTTTTGGACATCAAAAATATATTTACTTTCAAGTAAGAACAATACAGGGACGTAAGGGTGACTGAGTGAACTTGTTAAGATTCGGCAAACTTCGGATTTGTATTTTGGGTATTATGATGATTATGAACAACCAAATGAGAAGTCTAGTGCTGGCACAATGGCAGTACAT
Organism: Oophaga sylvatica; assembly: GCA_033576555.1. Lineage (NCBI taxonomy): Eukaryota > Metazoa > Chordata > Amphibia > Anura > Dendrobatidae > Oophaga > Oophaga sylvatica. Next base: position 54,203,649 of record JARQOD010000008.1, on the reverse strand, counting down.
GTGTGTATTGATCATAATCATATTAAAAATATTGAAGAAAGAGAAACCAGTCACAAACTAAAATTTTTCTATACAAATGCACAAAGCATGGGCAACAAACAAGGAGAATTGGAACTACTAACGCAGGATAAGAAATATGATGTCATTGGAATCACTCAAACTTGGTGGGACGGTACACATGATTGGAATACAAGGCTAGAAGGTTACAACTTATTTGCAAGAAACAGACTTGATAAACGAGGAGGAGGTGTGGCATTGTATGTTAGAAAAGCGTATATCTGCACAGAGATTGACGCTTCAGAGACTGGGAGTTCTGTGGAAACTGTTTGGGTAAGAATACAAGGACAGAACAACGGAAAGGACACCATTGTAGGCATTTACTACAGGCCACCTATGCAAGCTGAAGATATGGATATGGATGAACTCTTTATGCATCAAATGGCCAAGTTCTCCAAAAAATATGACATAGTGGTCATGGGAGATTTCAACTATCCAGACATTTGTCGGGAATCTCTCTCAGGCAAAACTAACAGGTCCAGGAAATTCTTATCCTCTCTTGCTGACAACTTTATCTTCCAAAAGGTAGGGGAGAAACAAGGGGATCTGCTACCTTGGATCTAATCCTTATAAACAGGGAGGAAATGGTTGAGGAGGTAAAGGGTATGCCACACTAAGCGAGATCGCTAGCGAGATCGCTAACGACATCGCTACTACGTCACTATTTAGCGATCTTGTTAGCGACGTCGCTGTGTGTGGCATGTAGCAGCGATGTGGCCCCTGCTGTGATGTCGCTGATCGTTCACGAACGTTCTGGACCGTTTTTTGATCGTTGGCGTCCCGCTGGTGAGCCTGTATTGCTGTGTTTGACACCTTTTGCGAACGACGAGCGACCTCGTTGGTGACGCATATGACAGCGGCGCAGGCGGGACTAGGTTTTTTTTTGCGGCACAGACTGGATCGCAGTAGCTACAAAAGCAGGCAGGCGGGACTAGGTTTTCTTTAGCGTCACAGCAGGACGCAGGAAGTAGGAGCGATGCTGGAAATTCCTATGAATCAGAAGCGCTCGAGAACAATGAAAGGGAGCGCTATATGTCGTCTTTCATGACTCGGTCAAAACATTAATTATAACATACATATATAATTATAAAACATATACAGTGACCACCAATCTGTGCTGAGGGGCGTGGAAAAGGTTGCGCTCAGTACATGCTGTGACAGATCCTAACGACCGCCAAAGTCGTTATACAGATCGCTGACCGCTGATGTGTCGTTGATGAGATCTCCTGTTTGGAAGCTACTAGCGACCTTAAAGCGATCACACCAACGATCTCGTTGTCGTGATCGCTAGTGTGATTGCTTAGTGTGGCAGTACCTTAAGAGTGGCTGAGACCCTGGGAGGTATTGACCATGCTATTTTCGAATTTTGGATAACAAGAGGAGGAAGACCTGTGAAGACTCAGACGTCAAGGTTAGATTTCAGAAAGGCAGATTTTAAGGGACTCAGAAAGAGAATTGGAGGGATCCAATGGCTGGATATCCTTAAGGACAAAAATGTCCAGGAAGGATGGGAAATCTTGAAAAATTAGATTCTCAAAGCACAATCGTTAACAATTCCGAGGGAAGAATGGGAAGCATTTAAGGAAACCAGGATGGATGAACACAGAACTTAAACACATGCTAAAAAGGAAGAAAGAAATGTTTATCAAATGGAAAGAGGGAGGCATATCTAAAGAAGAATATAATGCCGTCTGCAGAACCTGCAGGACACAAATCAGATTATCTAAAGCTGACAATGAATTAAGGCTTGCAAGAGACGTCAAAAGCAACAAAAAAGGATTTTGGGGATACGTCAAAAGTAAAAGAAAAGTCAAAGATGCTATAGGATTTTTACAGGATGAAAATGATGAAATGGTAAGACAGGATGTTGAGAAGGCTGAACTTTTAAATTCCTATTTTGCATCTGTTTTCTCTCAGAAAGGAAATGTAACATCAACTGATCATCACTGTCCTATTAAAGGAATAGAAGAATCCAGGATATCTATAAACAGAAAGACAGTGAGGAAACACTTAGCTAACCTAAATGAATTCAAGTCTCCAGGTCCAGAAGAATTACACCCCAGAGTACTGAAGGAGATAGCAGAAGAAATTCTTGAACCATTGTCCATAATCTTTGAAAATTCTTGGAGAACAGGAGAAGTCCCAGAAGACTGGAGAAGTGCAAATGTTGTTCCTATCTTCAAAAAGGGGAAGAAGGTGGACCCAGGGAACTACAGGCCGGTGAGTCTGACTTCTATACCAGGAAAGATCTTTGAACAAATTATTAAAGAACATGTATGTAAGTACCTGGATAAGAATGAAGTGATTAAACAGAGTCAGCATGGGTTTGTAACTAATAAGTCATGTCAGACTAAAGGTACTGCCACACTAAACAATCCCGCTAGCGATAACGATAACGACGCATACTAATGCGATCGCTAGCGGGATTGTTTATATATCGCTGAGTGCGGCTTAACTTAGCGATGTCGTTAAGGACGCTATCGCGGTTAGCGATCTCCTTAACGACTTTAGCGGTACAAAAGTACCGCTAAATCGCTAAGAAAAGGTGCCACACTTAGCGATAATACTTACCCAGCGGGAGCGCCGACGATAAAATAGGGTCCGGAACGATTCCAGCGACGAGCGAGATCACAGCAGGATCTCAGCAGGGAGCTCGTCGCTGACAGATGCCGCACACAACAACATCGCTAACGGGATCGCTAAATAGTGACGTTTTTTAGCGATCCCGTTAGCGATGTTGTTTAGTGTGGCATACCCTTAACTTAATTTCCTTCTATGACAGAATCACTGACTGGGTGGATCAGGGAAATGCTGTAGATATAGTATATGTTGACTTCAGCAAAGCATTTGACAAAGTATCTCACACAATCCTTATTGAAAAAATGATTAAGTATGGAATGGACAAGGCAACTGTTAGGTGGATTCATAACTGGCTTAGTGATCGGACCGAAAGAGTGGTCGTAAATGGCTGCACATCCAGTTGGAAGAATGTCTCAAGTGGGGACCACAAGGCTCTGTTTTGGGCCCTGTATTGTTCAACATCTTTATCAATGATTTAGATGAAGGAATTGAGGGTAAACTGATCAAATTTGCTGATGACACAAAGCTAGGAGGGGTAGCTAATACTAGAGAAGAGAGAGGATTCAAAAAGATATAAATAAACTGGAGCAGTGGGCAGCAACTAACAGAATGGTTTTTAACAGGGAAAATGCAAAGTACTACATCTGGGCAATAAAAATGAAAAAAGCATATACAAAATGGGAGGAATAGGGCTAAGTAGCAGCACATGTGAAAAAGACTTGGGTATACTAATTGATCACAGACTTAAAATGAGTCAACAGTGTGATTCAGCAGCAAAAAAGGCAAATACAATTCTAGGATGTATCAACAGAAGCATACAGTCTAGATCACGTGAGTTCATTATTGCCCTCTACTCCTCTTTGGTCAGACCTCATCTGGAATACTGTGTCCAGTTTTGGGCACCACATTTTAAAAAAAGACATCAACAAACTGGAGCAAGTTCAGAGAAGAGCCACCAGAATGGTGACCGGTCTGCAAACCATGTCCTATGAGGAACGGTTACAGGATTTGGGAATGTTTAGCTTGCAGCAAAGAAGACTGAGAGGAGACTTAATAGCTGTCTACAAATATCTCAAGGGCTGTCACATTGTAGAAGGATCATCTTTATTCTCATTTGCACAAGGAAAGACTAGAAGCAATGGGATGAAACTGAATGGGAGGAGACACAGATTAGATATTAGAAAAACTTTTTGACAGTTAGGGTGATCAATGAGTGGAACAGACTGCAGGGAGAGGTGGTGAGTTCTCCTTCAATGGAAGTCTTCAAACAGAGGCTGGACAGACAGCTGTCTGGGATGATTTAGAGAAACCTGCTTTGAGCAGGGGGTTGGACCAGATGACCCAGGAGGTCCCTTCCAACTCTACCATTCTATGATTCTATAATCAGATATATCAGATATTGTGAAGACTTCTGTCAACATGGAGTGAAATTAATTATAGAAAAGTAATTTTTTAATTAGATGGATAATAATGGAAGGGTTAAAAGTGTAAAGGAACTACAGGCAAACACATTAATAAAGGGTTGTTTAAAAAAAACACCCAAGTTATTGGGGATAACTTGCTGATTTCTGGGGATCCGACCGCTTGAATCCACAGAGATCCTAAAAACAGGACTTGCAGCCACATCCTGAATGGAGCAGAGATGCGCATGCTCGTCCTATGCTCAGTGTCTATAGGACTGCCGTGTACTTTTTTCGGCTATCTCTGCCACTGCCGTAGACCGTTAATAGATTGTAGATTTCTGCTCTTCTCCAGTTAGACCTCAGATGTCCTCAGTGGGAGTCTATAACCTGTCCACCCAAGTATGTCAGGGTTTTATTGCAGGTTAAAACACATCACAACTGACAGATTTCTGTATTTGAGGCATGAAACATTAACAAAAAAAAAATAAATATAACAAACACAACAATTTGCACAGTCCTAGTGAGATCTGCTAGAATACCCACTGCAATTTTTCTGTATCAGACAACCATCTTTAAAGTGCCTCCTGACTGAAAGCATGGCTCTTTTATCTAATGGAATGTGTAACAAAAGGAAATATGGGGAGACAGATCCTAATCAGACACTATTGTGTCTACTGTTTTAAAGAGTTAGCTGTGATATAAGATTTGTCCCACAGACACGCACATTTTAGTGGAGCCATTGAGGTTTCTTGGTGCTCAAGCTTCTCATTATTGCAAAGATTGCTATTTTTGTATGTTATCATAGACTGAAAAAACGAATAGAATAATACTCATGCCACTCATAGTCTTTGTTAAACGCTAATGTGTCCTACAGTTAGAATATTCTAATTGTGCAATGACATCTAATATGTATCATTAATGCATTGTTAGTAATACACATGTAGTGTGAAGAGTGGTCTCCCTTAGGCCATATTTACACATCTGTGTTTTGTCGTTCAAGTACAGACTGCAATGTACAGACCGACAATGGATCTCCCGACCAGAGCTCAACAGCCTCATAATATACCTATGAGGCTGTTCGGTCAGTAGATGTCTGTTGAAGTTTTTAATATCTTTTCCCAATGAGTAAAGTACTACAGTTATGGACTGTCTTGTCTTTATAATTCAGTTTATATTGAGCACTGAGCAATTATAATAAGACAGTTACACATGTAGGTATAATCCATTCTAAGAAGCAGTCTTCTACGCTCGTCAAAGTTTATGTTATACAAACTCAAAGAGTTAAAAGATATCCCAATAACTGTAATGGAAGATTCAATTTTTAGCAGATATACTCTAGCTTGACACTGGCCAGAATGCCTCAAAGACAGGTGTACTCAGCATAAGCCATAAGATAGAGCAGAATTCCAGTGGTCTACCCATCAGTGCGGAACGCATTAGTAATAAATTGTACGTTCTAATCTGTGGGAAGAAACATACCTCTACATACCGCAAAATTCCAGTATACCAGTAGCACTTGCCAGGTAGCAATACATTTATGATATGTATTTAATTATATGTGATTAATTGCACTAAAATGTAGTTGTAAAAAAACTAGCTTCTCAAAAAACATGTGTTTGCTGTACACAAATGTCCGACAGCCAGGGCAGAGTATAAACAAGCAGTCTTGTGTTTTATTCCTATGGTTTGGTGCCAGTTAGAAAGTCATCCAATTTCCCTCCGACCTCCTCCGCACACACTCTTTACACATTTACCTCCCAGCAGCACTTTTTATCACTTGGCTCTGACTTGGAATGAGATGCTTTCCAGAGGCCTCACTAACCACAACATCACTAACATCTCCTCCACCTCACCACCCACTCCTATTAGACTTCAGCCCTTAGTGTGATTCCATTTTCATTTTCACCTTTAATGTTCTAAAAAGGTCGTACACTAAGGAAATGGTCATGGCGTTTATTAAGAGGTGAGTCAAGTAACTCCATGGATAATGTAAAAATCTATTCAGATAAACGCATAAAGTAATATTTACTTATACTTGCTCTTTGTACTCTAGTCTAAGACTGGCAGCAAAAAAAAAAAGATGAACCAAATTAATTTAGAGGTTTGTTTCCAGCAAATAATTAGAATTTTGTACATCTTTGTCTGTCAAGTCTCCAAAATATTATTTCTGAGCCTGCTGCGAGAGGTGAAGATTTGTGTTGCAAGTTACGCTAAATTCTAGAGTAAATTAAAGTATATTTGTCATACCGAGGACTGGCCATGCTCCTTCCCACAAAATCCTAAACCATTTTGAACAGTGAAAGAGCAGTAAAGTCACAAATATTTGCAGGAAATTTTGCTACTTTTTTATGTCGTAGCGTAATATACAGTATGTGTGGTAGTAACTCCATCCTTGGGAGCAGAACTTCTGAGTCACAGACTATATTCACATGCTATCTGATGTTTTATCGGATAGCACTCGGACCATTCTATAGGGCAGTGCTGATCAGCGTTTTTTTCACATGCCAAAACTTTGCAGCATGCTGTGATTTGCTGCGCAAATTGGATTACAGTCGCCTATTCATGGGTGCGTGGAAAACATCTGAGTGCACTCAGATGACATCCGATTTCTGCGGACTCACACATTGAAGAAGATGGAGAAATCTTGTTCTCCATCTTCTCCACACCTGTGCTACCTCAGATCACACTATACTGACACTCGGATCAAACTGATCAGAGTTTCTTCCGAGTGTCGTTTACTTAATTGACCTGATTCTCGCGCATGAGAGAATCTACAGTCGTTTGACCCTGACCTTACCAGCTGAGAAGAGCCAGACCTATTTTTTTTTTCCTCAGGTGTCATCCTACATGCTTCAATTTTTTTCTCATATTTTTTTTTTCACTGGTGCAGGTAGGCTGTGTGAATTTGTTTTATCCATTGACTCTTAAAAATGGATTAGATAAAAACACATGAAACTAAGATGGATGTCTGAAGTCGAAAGTCTGTCTTCCTAGTTTCAACTATGTCTGCCTGATCCTGATAGGCTTTAGTGGTCGAGTCTGATCCATAAAAAGGATGAGAATAGGACGTGTTCTAACTCTCGTTGCCTGGAGCCACAGACACGTTTTCAAAACTGATGTGTAAATGGCTCTATGACACTCTATGGGTCCGAGAAAAAAAATGGACATTACGAAGATGTTTCACACAGATGTGTGAATGTAGCCTTAAAGTGATATCTCGTGCATTTACACTGTAAAAAAAAAAAAGTCACAAACCATATTTGCTTTGAAATTTGGGCCTCTTCTCGGTACTCCGCAGTTTTGAAAACTGCAGTGAAATGTTGACAAGGTCAGCCCTTGACAATGGCCCACTCTTCCTCATGACTTTTTTTAGAACTGCAGCTTAACAAACATTTTAAATGGAAAAAATTAAATGTCATTAAAGGGGTATTTCGGTCTACAGAAATGATCACTTCTCCAATACGATCCCCACTGATCATCACAAGGTCCCATGGGTTTCTCTGGTTCTCACCTGGCTTCAAGACCATAGCCTGGAGGAGTTAAATGGAGTGGCTGGTACTACGTGAACCCTGCTGCTGTATTCTGATTTTACGGCACTGAAGATATAGAAATAGCTGAGTGTAGCACTTTTTAATGGAAATGACTGTGGATGGGTGGCAGAATTTTACATGGTCAGCTGCTCAGTTCAGCACCATGGAGGAGAATGTAGAATATAAGTGATTTTCTCTACTGATTGATGGGGTCCCAGTGGTTGGACTCTCAAACAAATAAGGCAGCACTCTGTAGCGCCATAGCATGCAAATATGAAAATTGAATTGCATTACTGCGTTAGAAATATGAAAAATTGAGAATGCTTAGCGCATAAATTGGCCAATTCATGTGTACCTTGAAGCCACGTTAAGGCGATTCTCGTTTTCCAGGACCTAAACCTAATGCCAATCCTCTCTTTGACTAAAGTCTTCATCTGTATGGGAACCAATGGTTGGATGGACACCGACACAACAATGCTCACCCGCCCAGTGCGGATGTAATAATATGTGTAGACTTTATAAACAAAATGCAAATATTCAACATGATTGAGTTTATTTATACAGATCAGTGATCAGATTAGTTGCTGTGGGCTACAGCTCCTCTCACATGGACCAGTCTTTCTTATAAAGCAAGCAAATTGTTGCCTCTTATTCAACACCATTATAGGTTGATGTGTCAGTCATTGAGTATAATACTATATACAGGATAGAAGCTGAGATGGGGTAGAGATTTGTGTCCCCGAACAGACTCTTAATACGTCATATACCAAGTTTAAGTAATGTGCGTTATCATTTTTCTTCAGAGATGTCCTGTGGAATGATTCAGGCAAATAACGATGCTTCCCTTTCCCGATGATAGGTCTTTGTACAGCTGCTAGTCATAAAATTTATGTGGATCTCTCCTTTTATCACGTAAAGACTTACTGCCAGTTGGAAAAATAATACACTTCACTTTGTCATCAGATGTTATGAATAATGCAGCAGTGTTAAAGGGAAAATAAAAGTGTTTTTATTGCAGTACAGAGTATATTAATGGCCTGCTGACTGGTTACTTCTGACCTTCCACCCATAGAGTTCTGTGGGGGCCGTATTACGAATCAGTACTACTCCACCCGCAATGGATATTCCTAGACATTTACTCTACAAATTAATTTGTTTGCTGTCTAAGCATTTACTTTGAAGAGAGGTGTTACATTTCTGAAGACATGTCTGAGAAAGTCTGGAGAAAAGTAGGGCACGGCAGTGCGTGTGCATACTTTCTTTTTGCCATTCATAAAAATCAGAAACATTAATCTTCAAATAGCATTTGGTTTTATTGAAATATTACCAAGGAAAAATGGCTTTTCATGTGTATGTGAAACAAAGCTTTTCACACATTCCACTCATTGCTGCAAGTGTGTTTACAATCTCTACAGTATATGCCGGTAATAATCAAAATTTAGTTCATTATTGTGCTTTGGAAAAAGCACTATATTGTTATTCACATTATTCTTTTTCTGTGTTCTTCTTCTCCAGATTTGCGCAATTAATACAGCCCGAACCGCTCGGTGTACAGACTCCGTTCAAACAAGGTTTTGAAGCTAGCTGCCGTGACAGGTGTGCTAAGTATTTTTGGAGTCGATCGGATTTTTTGCTTTTTAACCCTTTACGTTTGAAAAAAAAAATCTTCCCATTGGAATGCATTGATTTTGAACTTAAATGTACGTCTCGGGCTTGGAATTTTTTAAAATCGAAAATGATATTTTTCCTCCGACTGTTAACCCCTGAGGACATTTTTGTAGAAAAAAAATGTTGCCACCTCAAAACGTGCGTAAAAAAATGGCGTAAAAATAAATTGCCATAGGAATTAATGGCCCCATTGTAATCAATGGGCTCCCATATAAATCAATAATATAGCTGTGAGGCGTTTGTAAGGACCAACTACCACACCAGCTATAAATAACCCGGTTGCTAGGTGACAACCCATGAACTATAGTGACCCCGGGTAGTAGGTGGCACAGCCATGAATTTTAATGACCTGAACTGGAAACACAAACTCCCATAGGAATTTAAATAGCCATAGATTATTGCGGAGGCTGCCATGTATGCAAATCTAGCATCATCACATGACCTTATTGGCCAATAGAATCTTGTAGGTACTTCATTCACGGCCTAACTGGGATACACAAGGTCACATGACAACTACTGGCCAATGGAAGCTCCCAGGTTCTAATGTTGTTGCCTCACTGAACTGACAGTCAAATATTTCTTCTCCAGAACGTCCCAGGGCCCTGCAATTTTGGCCCCCAAACATCACAGGGGCCCCGCAAAGTTGGCCCCAAAACGTCACGGGTCCCCGCAATGTTGGCCCCCAAACGTCACGGGGCCCCGCAATGTTGGCCCCCAAACATAACGGGGCCCCGCAATGTTGGCCCCCAAACATAACGGGGCCCCACAATGTTGGCCCCCAAACATATGCTCAAGGGTTAACGGAGCATGTCCGAGCATGTTCGCTCAACACTACCGGGCACCAATTCAAAGCACAATCTGTAGTTCCTTCAGGAAATACACATCTAGTTTACTCTGTTCTCTTGTTACTATATAAACCAATATGATATTTGGCACTTTGCATATACCCGGACTTTTTATGCAGATTTCACTGACATTGTCATTGAGTCACATAGTGAAGGAAATTAACTTGGCGTGCGTGCACACTGTGTCAGTTTTTAAAGCAGATCACTCCTTAGGAAAACGCCGGCGGTGTTTTCTCTGAAACGTTCTTTCCTACATCTTTTTGCTTTGGCTCTTCCGTTGTTTTTTTTTTTTTTTGCATTCTATGTATAAAATAGTGGCAGCTTCCAAGTGGAAGCCACAAGAAGAATGAAACGGACACTGCTTTTAGCCGCTTCACAGCTTTCAAAGTCTGAAGCGGTTTAAAGAAGTGACAAAAGATGGAACATATGTAGACCAAGTCGTTTTCACATTGCTGCACATATGTTCATTCATTTTGAAATGAGTGCTTTTCCCAGTCTGGTTTCAGGCAGAATCCGCATGAAAAGTATGTCGTATGCACAAACCCTCGCAATATAAATGTATTTTTATAGCCTTTGCTCTTTTTCTTTCGTGTGTATCTTCTTTTCTCAAGAACTGCAAATATAGCCTATGCAGAATTTCTATAAGCAGTTGGATGTTACTAAAGTTCATGTTGGCTGGGGAATGGGAATATATTATAAACCCGGTGATAGTATAGGATATATCATGTATAGTTACTAGTGATGAGTGAACGTGCTTAGATAAGGCGTTATCCGAGCATGCTCGTGTGCTATCTGAGTGTCTTCGTCGTGCTCCAAAAATATGTTTGAGTTCCCACGGCTGCATGTTTTGCAGCTGTTTGACAGCTGTGAGGAACTCAGCCGGCCGCCACACGGTAGCCCGGGTATCACAGCTTCTGATACCACCGCCGCTACCAAATGTGACGGACGATCCCTTTCCTCCCACGTCACCAATGGGACGTAACTCCACAGGTACAGCTCTCCGGCGCCCCCCTTTGTCTCTCAGGTCAGTAAGAGAACTGCACCTAGAGCAAATGGCCGCCGGGGAAGGTGTCCTGTTACCCACTGGGTATTCTAAGATTCGTGATCAGAGTAAAAGCATCAGCCCAAGATTAATTTTATGGTTTAATTTGCCTTAAGGGCACACTAGATAATTACAGAAATATACAGTACAGCTATACAACGTAATTACAATGGATTTGCAGTCAGAGTAAGAATACAACAATAATGTACAAGGCTTAAAGGTATAAGCTATAGATCAATATTACCGGGTTGTATGGTCATGGGGAGGCATGGAGCTCTGCGTTCCCCAGGTGAAAGTCTTCAGTTGCTGGACAGCCCCCAATGCATGTGCTGCAGCTCCATTTGGCAAGTCTGTCCCTGGTGCTTCTGTGTGTGAAAATGGAATGAGAGGCCAGCCTCTTCTTGGCTACAGCTTTTAAACCTGCTAGGCCCTTCCCCATTTGCTTTGAAGCACGCATATTAACTGGCCTGCAATTCATATGGAGCAGGAAACAATGGCTTGAGCTTGAGCTATTTACCATACGACTGACCATCTTATTCAGACCCTGGCCTAAACCAATTAGCATGTAAAGGCCTATTGATTCATAGTGGACATCAAAGCTGGCCGTACTGAATATGCTAATAGGCCCTGTGTAGCTAAAAGTCTGTGGCTCTGTGAACTGACAAAACGGAGGCTGGTATAGGCACTATACAAAATGGTGGCGGTCCCAACCTCACACCTCCCTGCTTTTGAGGGCGCTAGGGTGTATCACATTCCTGTGTTCCCCCGTGCGCCCTACCGCACCCTCTCTTTGGCTACGGTGGCAGATCCACGAGGATTTCTGACTCTCTGTCCTCTGAAAGGTTGCACACTGGTTGAGCATAAGCCTCCCGCTCATGGTGGGCCTTCATCATGTTCACATGGAAGGCCTTCCTCCTTCCACGGGCGTGGTCCAGGGTGACCAGTAGGTGACGGCGTTGAGCTGCTCGTGCACGAGGTATGGACCCTCCCAGGCCGCCTGAAGCTTGTTTTGTGGTACGGGGACCAGTACCCACACCTTTTGACCCACCTGGTAGGTCCGCTCACAAGCATTCTGGTCGTACCATCGCTTCTGGTCAGCCTGAGCTTGGGCCATATTGTCATGCACCAGCCGCGTCAAGGCCATCATTCGGTCCCGGAAGCGCACGACATACTCAATGACCGACACTCCAGGGGTGGCTAAATCCCCTTCCCACGCTTCCTTCAACAGAGCAAGGGGCCCCCGTACACGTCGCCCGTACAGGAGCTCAAAGGGGGAGAACCCCGTTGAGGCCTGTGGGACTTCCCGGTAAGCAAACAGCAGGTGTGGGAGATACCGCTCCCAGTCTCTCCCGTGGGAGTCGACCAACATCTTCAGCATCTGCTTTAAGGTGCCATTAAACCGCTCACACAAGCCATTGGTCTGTGGGTGATACGGGCTGGCCACCAGATGTTGCACCTGTACCTGCTTACAGAGAGACTCCATCAGCTGCCACATGAACTGGGTCCCTCGGTCGGTGAGCATTTCCTTGGGAAACCCCACCCTGGAGAAAATCTCCAGTAAGGCAGTGGCCACTTTGTCGGCCCGAATGGACGACAAAGCTACCGCCTCCGGGTACCGGGTGGCATAGTCCACTACCGTTAGTATGAAGCATTTCCCGGAGCGGCTGGGAGTGGACAGAGGTCCAATGAGATCCACAGCCACCCTCAAGAAAGGCTCTTCGATGATGGGCAGAGTTACCAGTGGGGCTTTGGGGCGCGGCCCCGCCTTCCCCACCCTCTGACAGGTGTCACACGAACGGCAGTAGGCTATCACCTCGGTCCTCATTCCAGGCCAGTAGAAATGCTGAGCTAGCCTGGCCCTGGTTTTAGTGATCCCTAATTGTCCGGCCATTGGAATCTCGTGTGCGATCCGCAACAATTCCGCCCTGAACGGATGGGGCACCACTAACTGTCGGTCCCTGGGCCACGCCTCCGGTGAACCCTGCTGGACCGTTACCCGGTACAGCCGTCCCTGGTCCCAGACCACTCGCTCGCGGTCGGACTCCAGGGGAGGCTGTGCCGCCTGTTCCTTGAGAGTCTTCAGGCTAGGGTCAGCTTCCAACGCTGCCTGAAATCCCTGACTAGATATGGCAAGAATTGATGAAACTGCCCTGTCCTCTGTCAGTTCCCCGGGATCTGTCTCCTGGCTACTGTCTGACTCGGCAGCCACTTGGTCAGAGAGGGGGAAACCGTCGGACCTCCGCGAGGCTCCTTGGGCTTCAGCGCTCCCACTCCTGGTAACAGCGGCCACGACCGCTGAGACCACGGGTAGCGCCTGCTTTCCCTCATCCTCTGACCAAGTCGCCGGGTCAGGCAGACTTCCCTGACTTCCTGACATCCCGGATGTGGGGAACTCCTGACCTGGGGTCCTACCTGGTGGCTCCTCTCCCGGGACACCCCTCCCCCCATGGCCTGTTCCTCTTCCTGCAGGGGCCCTAGACTCAGCAGGCTGGGTTCACTTAGGGGCCCTACACTGCTCATAGCAGCCCCTCCCTCCACCACTGAGCTCTCCCCTACAGCCTCCTCACCTGTCCTCACTGTGAGCCCTGTGTGTGTAGTGTCAGTGCATGGCTTACCATCAGGTTTCACTCCCTCCTCCACTGTTGGAGGCACATTCAATACATTAACATTAGCATTCACAGTAGAGTCATGACATTCTTGGGGAGCCGAACTTGGGGGTTCAGTGGCCACATACTGGGACACTAGCCGCCCCAAATCGGTCCCAAGCAACACATTTGCAGGAATATTTGGCGTTACTCCCACCTCCCGCATCCCCCTCCCGGCACCCCAATCCAAATACACCTTGGCAACGGGCAGCGCCGGTTCAACGCCTCCAATTCCGGAGACAGAAAGGGTTTTCCCAGGTACCAAGCCTTGAGGGGACACCACCTCAGGGCGTACCAGGGTTCGTTCAGCGCCTGTGTCCCGCAGTCCTATGACCGCTGAGCGGCCGATGGTGACGTGTTGGTAATTGTCTAGGGACCTCCCACCACCCCCTCCCACACACAAAACAGTGGACGGTTTCTGGGACAGGGATGGGCCTTCTGGCGCTGGGGACATGCAGCCTTAAAGTGTCCTGGCTGATTGCAATTATGGCAACGTCTGGGTTCTGTTCCTGGCCTGGAGAGGGCAGCAGGGGGGTACACCCCTTGCACTCTGGGGGCTGGATATGGGGTTGGGGCAGGATTGGGCTTACCCCCTCTCCAGGTGCTGCTGGCAGGCTTCTTTGGCTCCGGGGCCCTGTTGTTGGCATACTCTTCTGCCAGGGCGGCTGTAGCAGAAGCCCCTTTGGTTTCCGGTCACGGAGGAACTGCTGGAGGTCCTCTGGGCAGTTCCACAAGAATTGCTCCACGACAAACAGTTCCTGGACCTCCTGACGGGTAGTGAGCTCTAGACCCGAGGTCCAGTGCTCCGCAGCTCTCAACAGGGCCCGCATGTGGTCGGTCCAGGTGTCCTTTGAACCCCGCTGCAGGCTCCTGAACTTCCTGCGGTACGACTCCGGGGTGAGGTTGTAGTGCTGGATCAGGGCCCGCTTGATGCTGTTGTAGTCCTGCTCCTCCCCGGCAGGTAGGTCCCCCAAAACTTCCAGGGACTTACCCCTCAAACGGGGGGTCAGGTACCTTGCCCACTGATCCGGGGCCAGATGATGTTGGAGGCATGTCCTCTCAAAAGCCAGCAAAAAGGAATCCAGGTCTCCATCCTTTTCAAGCAAGGGAAAGTCCTCCGCCCGGACCTTGGAAGCCCTTGTCTCCAGTGGGCCTGGTGCGTCCAGTGGGGGCCCGTGCCGAGCCATCTCCAGTCGGTGCCGGTGCTCCGCAGCTTCACGGCGTTCTGTATGCTCCCGCTCCGCTGCTCTCTCTGCCGCTGCATGCTCCCGCTCCGCTGCTCTCTCTGCCGCTGCTTGCTCACGCTCCGCAGCTTCACAGCGTTCTGCTCGCTCACGCTCTGCTGCTTTCTCTGCCGCCACCAGGAGTCTGTCATAGGCGGCGTCATTACCAGCCTCGAGCTGTGCCATAGCCGCTTGGAAAATGGCCTCCGATCTGGACAGGCTGGGACGGGCAGGGGGTGGACAGTCCACTGTGAGACTGAGCACGGGGGTCGGGCTCCTTGGGGAGCCCTGGCTGAGCTCCCCCTCATCGGTATCGAACCCCTCATAGGCCACAGCATTGGCCTCCCCCTTTGCCCTACTCCTGGTGCCTTCCGCCATCTTGGGAACCTTTGGTTACTGAAACACAGCTGCAACCCTGACCTTGCACACAACTTGTTATATTTACACTCTGACCGTCTAGTGCTGGGCTGACCTTAAGACCCCAGCAGTGAAAGTACTGCTGGTAGTCTCTAGTGTCTGGGAGTAGGGGTCCCACGCACACTATTACTCTGATCCCACCGCTGCCACCAATTTGTGAGGAACTCAGCCGGCTGCCACACGGTAGCCCGGGTATCACAGCTTCTGATACCACCGCCGCTTACCAAATGTGATGGACGATCCCTTTCCTCCCACGTCACCAATGGGACGTAACTCCACAGGTACAGCTCTCCGGCGCCCCCCTTTGTCTCTCAGGTCAGTAAGAGAACTGCACCTAGAGCAAATGGCCGCCGGGGAAGGTGTCCTGTTACCCACTGGGTATTCTAAGATTCGTGATCAGAGTAAAAGCATCAGCCCAAGATTAATTTTATGGTTTAATTTGCCTTAAGGGCACACTAGATAATTACAGAAATATACAGTACAGCTATACAACGTAATTACAATGGATTTGCAGTCAGAGTAAGAATACAACAATAATGTACAAGGCTTAAAGGTATAAGCTATAGATCAATATTACCGGGTTGTATGGTCATGGGGAGGCATGGAGCTCTGCGTTCCCCAGGTGAAAGTCTTCAGTTGCTGGACAGCCCCCAATGCATGTGCTGCAGCTCCATTTGGCAAGTCTGTCCCTGGTGCTTCTGTGTGTGAAAATGGAATGAGAGGCCAGCCTCTTCTTGGCTACAGCTTTTAAACCTGCTAGGCCCTTCCCCATTTGCTTTGAAGCACGCATATTAACTGGCCTGCAATTCATATGGAGCAGGAAACAATGGCTTGAGCTTGAGCTATTTACCATACGACTGACCATCTTATTCAGACCCTGGCCTAAACCAATTAGCATGTAAAGGCCTATTGATTCATAGTGGACATCAAAGCTGGCCGTACTGAATATGCTAATAGGCCCTGTGTAGCTAAAAGTCTGTGGCTCTGTGAACTGACAAAACGGAGGCTGGTATAGGCACTATACAAAATGGTGACGGTCCCAACCTCACAACAGCCACAACACATGTAGAGATTTTCTGTTTGTTAGGCAATCCCTGCATGTGTTGTTGCTGTTGTACAGCCACGAGACATGCAGCCGCGGGGACTTAAACATAGTTTTTGAGCACACTGAAGACACTCTGTTAGCACCGGAGCATGCTCAGATAACATCTTATCTAAGCACGTTCAGACATCACTAATAGATTTTCTGGAAGGGCCAGAGCTACTACACTAAGGGTATGTCTACTACACCGTATCCTTTTCCTCCCATTTTTTAAGGGCGTCTGCACAAAAAAGTGGCGGAAAAAGTGCTAACTAAACAATCAAAAGATTTGTATGGAAAACAACATGCTGTTCATGTATTCAGGCTTTTGAACATCTTTTAAATGCTTGAGGTTTTCAAAAGATGTCAAGTGGTTAAATGAAGTGACGTGTACACTTTTCTTAACCACACATTAGCATTTTCCGCTAGGAGGACAAACAATACTTTAGAATAGAAATCCTGGGTTTAGTTGGTTCTCCTCCCACACTCTAAAGACATACACAGAGAATTTAAATTGTGAGCGCACATGGGGTCAGTGAAGATAAAATGCGGCAGAATATGATCTAAGGGGTAAGAGCCCAGTCAGAGGCCTCTCATACAGTCAAATCAGATCTCATACTTTGCACTGATGAGTGGCAACACTCTGAAACACGTGTGTGAAAATTGAGATTCTGGTTTGGCTTTTATGCTAACTCATATGGCATGATTGTTACATCCATTAATTGGGGCTAGAATTTAAGCCTCTTCCTTTCTGAGGAGGCCGTTTGCGTGCAGAATATGATGGCGCTAAATGAATATGCAAATTGCCTCTTCACAGAGGAAGAGTACTTGAACTCTATAGCGCCACCTGTTGGAAGCAGCGATCCTACAAATCACTATTGACCCTATAACGAGTCTTGCAATATGACTGAGGATAAAAGCCAAATTAGAATCGCAATTTGCGCTAAATGAAATAAGACAGACCAAATAAAGCAGGGTATAAGGTAAAGCAACATTTTGTATATTTTTACACAGACCCTCTGTCCTTTTACAACGTATGTAAATAAATACATTTGGATAACCTTTATTCATTTTTGTGTTGTCTTTAGATAAATGTGTTAGTATGGAACATGGTGTCCCATCAGTTATATCTTAGTTTGGCCTTGTCATTATACACTCAGCAGCCCAGACTACAAAGCTTTTCCCTTGGTGTGAATGAGCTAAAGGAACACAAAGGTGCTTAGAGAAGTAACAAAAGCGATGTCAGGCAGAGTGGGATGTGGCAGATTAGTTACAGTAGTTAGGCATTGGTTGTGGAGACATGTGAAAAACTTGGAGGGCTCCACAGAAAGACAGCTTGTTTTAACCTAGGAAAAAAGGGTCATGCTTTACTAGGCCCCTGGAATCCTTTGATGGTTACCACACAGCTCTGGCGCTCTTAATGAGTGCAGGAGGGCATTTGTGTCTACGCATGTGTACATTGTAGCACAATGTTCTCCTATGCTAATTCTTTCTAGAAGGGAAAGTGTCTTACATGATGTGGGCAGGACAGGCAAGTTAAGTGACCTTGAAACACATTGTAAAAGGAGGAAATCTGTCCAATTGATGAGTGCCCTCTGCTTTAAAAAAAGATAATTAAAGGAACATTTTAGGGCTGTATTCACACACAAAAAAATATGTAGCTCATTTTCTGCTGAGGAAACTTGCTCCGAATATCTGTGTATTAGAGTAGTACCAAAGTGAATGAAATTTGGCAAAATCTCATCTACATACTGCAAAACAAATTAGCAGTGTAAATGGACATACACTTTAAATTTTCAATCCACAGGATGGCAGTTACGGCTGGGTTTACATATGTGATCTAGAATTTAGTTTGTCGGTTCTGTTATAGGACCAGACAAACAGAAATCAGTTCCATATCTTATGTAAGTGGAAGCAGAGGATCCCGTTTGACTATTATGAGTGTTAAATACCTGTCCTGGGTCCGGGCTTTGCTCTCTACACTCCGGTCCGCTAAACTTTCTTGTGCTTCACATCGGGCTTTGCAAGTAGCCTGGCATGCTCCCATATGTTGAACTTCCTAGGCCTATATAAGACCTCCTGGGTCTTGGTATTAAGACTTTGTAGTAAGTTTGTTTGTGTATAGTTCCTGTCCTCAGGCTCCAGGATGTTTCCTGCTTGCCTGTGGTTTTCAGTCCCTGATTACCTGTTTGCGGCTTTCAGTACCACTGCTAACTGTCTCAAGACTCCAGGACACTTGTGGTTTCCAGTTCCTGAGTTGACTTTCTGCATCTTTTAGTATCACTGCTATCTGTCTGCGCTCTTCTGAACATTTCCTGTCTGTGGCTTCCATGGTATTCAGACATTCTTGTTACTCCGTAGTTCTGTCTGCTACCTGTTCCTGGTCTTCTAGGACTGCTGCTGCATGTCTTCCGGTGGTTTCCAGGACATCTTCTAGCTGCCTGCAGCTTCCATGGTATGTTGTCTGCTACTAGTCTGCAGTCTCTATAACGCTTCCTATCTGCCTGCAGCTTCCAGTCCTTCAATCTCCTGGTTACCTACGGACCTCAGTAACTCTGCAACCTTCCGATGGTTACCAAGAAATCTCCTGTTTGCCCGCAGACTTCAGTAACTCTGCCACCTGTCCGCGGTCTCCAAGACAACTGTTTGCCTGCGGACTTCAGTATCTCTGCTAGCTGCCTGCGGTTTTAAGGACTTCTCCTGACTGCCTGTGGCTTCCACTCCCCCCAGTTAAATGTATCCTGCTTGGCTTACCCATCTTCTGCACTGACGCTGTGGCCCATGTGCACACCTGGACCTTGGGTTTAGAGAATCCACCTCACCTAGTGAGCCCCTTTTTGTAACAAATGGGGTCCATTCTGTCTGGAATATGCAATGTGTCAATTTTTAGAACAGAAAGTTCTGCACAATCTGCTATTTGTTCCCTTCTAAAAACTTACGGTATATATAGCAGAACCCAGATGGACCCAATAATATTTTGCGGGGCTCTTCTAACTCTGTTTGGATCAGTTATGAAACTGATCTGATTTGGACATACATTACGTATATCTACTCCTAGAATGGTCCAGCCAAATTAAATTGCACAGATTTTTATTTTTGCAGGAGAAGACCGCCATTTTTAATAAAATCAACTATATTTTTTCTCTTTCATATTTTAGTATTCTGAAAAATGATTATATTGTATTGACTAAATTTGACCTTTTAACTATCTGCTGTCAAGTTTCTGTATTTCATCAGTTAGGAGATGTGCACACGACGTCTTTTGCAGAAGGGTCCGCTCCAAAACCCGCCCAAAAAATGCTAAAAAGAGTGATCATATGCACTGCAATGTCAAAATGACCTGCTGTGCATGTGTTCAGAATTTTTGAGCTTCATTTATCTGCTGAAAGAAGTATGACCTGATCATTCTTCTGGACGCTCCCACTTGGATTCTGCTCACTGTTGTATATTAGAGGCATACATATGATTAGAGCAACCAACTTCTGTCTGACATATCGGACTGCAAAGGACCCATATATTTTTCTTGTTTAATGGCACTCTTCTGTCTGTCCGTCCCTTTTGTATACATAATAAAACAAAAAATGCTGGCTGCAAAAAATGGCTAAAAAAGTGATTCAGGAATAACACCTCCAGTTTTTTCCTAAAGTGTCTTCCTCTGGCGCAACTCGGCATGTAAAATACGTCATGTGCATGGCTGTTGTTCTTCAGCCTGATGACAGCAGTTGTATGTAGCAATATATGTTTTTCAATTCTAGCTGGAAGAATACAGTTATGAGAATGATTGATTAAATTCATAAATGATTCAGTGGGTTCAGCTATATGTGATAGAAGAAAAGTCTACAGATTTCAGACTATGAGCATAGTGAACTTACTGCAAGAATGCATGTTCCAACAGTTAATTTATCACAAAACCGCGTCTTACAGGATTATAGCCTTAAGGACTCGCTGTTGCTCTAACATTGTATTTGCAGTTGAGCTATAAAACACTTTTGCAGTAACAATTCAACACAAGCTTTTTTTTTGTTGAATGCAATTTTTGCTGCAGTTCTGTTAGTTTTGATAATTTTATTTTTTATTTGTAAAAAAAAAAAGTGCTTATGGTCTTATTAATAAAAAAATGTGTATAAAACGTTCTTGTTACTGATTGAGGTTTTTCTAAGTATATATATATATATATATATATATATATATATTATACTTTAACAATGGTTATACATTTTTTTTTATTGAAACAAATTTTATGTTTCCTCAAAAATAAAAATAAACTTTTTTGGGGACTATGTTTGTTGGTCTACAGAAATGAATAGATGTGACTGAAGATATGTAACAGGGAAACAATTCCATACATTTATATTAGGTTCCCTGCATGTTGGAGCACACATTTGCCCCAGGAGCTGTCAACATATCAGTTTTGTCAAAAGTGAAAGGGAGATGAAGAAAAAAACTTATTTGGTCAGAATTTGCCAATCTACAAGGGGGAGTTATAAAATCCTTCCAGGACCGAGAGGTCATCCTATACCCCAGGGTGAGCAGATGAGTTTCAGAGAGGTTGTGCTGCTCTACAGCTCGATGGCTCATCCGTAATCTCCAAAGAAAGCAAGAGTTTGGATTTCTCCCAAACTCCCACTTTTTTTAAATTGCACTTTGTTTTTTAGATGTCGTTTAGTGTTAGTAAATTGGAAACAGTTGTGTGACATGTTTTATTTCCACATACTCCATCCTAATTTATTCATTTCTTCTTTTGTTCCCAGAGTTTATTCTCTGACATGTTGCTGGCTTTTGTTAATGTAGCTAAATGCTCATGGTGCAGGAAATCTTAGTTTGTGAAAGTCAAAAAAGAAAAAAAATACAAAAGCTCTGCTGAAAAATAAGTACATTAGAAATGTCTTGGGAGTAAGCAGCTGCTAATCTTTGTGAAGTCATACCTGAAGACACAGCTGAAACAGTTTATTTTTTTGGGGAACATTCAATTAGGGTTTTGACAGTGATACTTTCAATGCTTTTTACAGACTAAGTGCTTGTATGCTGTACCGTGTAATGTATATTCTGTTGTCTGAAGCAGCAATCGACCACATTTAGGGCCCCCGAGTAATGGGAGAGGTCCATCAAGTGAAGGCACTCCATGAGCAGGCCTCTGCCACAAGAACATGGCATTTGGAAGGCTAAGATTGTTGGCAAGGAGTTTACCAGGGCTGTGGAGTCGGTAAGCCAAACCTCCGACTCCAACTCCGACGCCTCAATTTCTATGACACCAACTCCGACTCCATGACTCCAACTCCCTCATACCAGGGCTGTGGAGTCGGTAAGCCAAACCTCCGA
The DNA here is from genome assembly GCA_033576555.1 of Oophaga sylvatica. Lineage (NCBI taxonomy): Eukaryota > Metazoa > Chordata > Amphibia > Anura > Dendrobatidae > Oophaga > Oophaga sylvatica. The sequence goes on along the minus strand of JARQOD010000008.1, from coordinate 54,181,839 downwards.
CTCGAACTCCTCAATTTTCATGATACCGACTCCAACTCCGATTCTGACTCCACCAAAATGGGCTCCGGCTCCATGACTCCGACTCCACAGCCCTGGATTTTACACCACAAATCCGCACCAAAACATAATCATATCCAATAAATGAGATTGCTGTAAATCCCAGGCTCTCACTGCGGACACTATTATTGGATTTTTTATGGTAACAGAATCACAGACTATGACATTGTAAGTACTCGTGATTCCATAGCTTTACCCAAGCTGTGGAAATAAAAAACCTCCATGCATAATCCCTGATAGTTACTAATCACTCATTGTACTGTATAGGTGATATCTGTCTCATCATTTCATCAAAATCAACATGTAGGTTTTTACGCTGCAGGTATTTTTATGGATTTTTTTCTGCAGCCGAAACGTATTTGATCTTGTCAGTATCCCTCGGCTTAATGATATGTTGTGTCTAGCAGTAGGCTTATATCCTCTGGTACCTCTCTGTTTTATTACCCCGCCTTCCTGTGTTGCCCATCCCGTGCATTGTATTGTTCAGTGTTGTACTGGATATTGAGAGGCCGTCTTATTTCCGGATTCCATGATCTGTTATTTGGTGAATGTCTCATGTCTGTTGGCCAATACCCCCCTGCTCAGCTCTAATGTCCTTTTATCAACCCAGACATTAGCAAATATCACACCATTGTTGTTTGTTTGTTTTTTACTTTACCTTCTACCCCCTGAAAACTTTAAACCGCATTTATCACCTATCTACTGCTAATAATAATAATCTTTATATAGCGCCAACATATTCTGCAGCGCTTTACAGTTTAACAGTTTCAAAGCACAAGTCATAAGTTATAAAGTTAACAATACAATAATTAAAGCAAAATAAGATGACCCTGCTCGTGAGAGCTTACAATCTACAATGAGGTGGGGGAGATACAGAGTACAGGTGTGTATTTACAATGATGTATTTGCAATGATGGTCCAGCCATCTTGAGGGAGGGAGGGAGTGAGGGAGGGATGGATGGAGATAGTGAATGGGCTACACACACACTTACACATAGAATGACTTTGATTAGTGAATGTGATAGGCCGCTCTGAACAAATGTGTTTTGAGGGAGCTCCTGAAACTATGCAAATTGTGGATAGTCCTAATTTCTTGGGGTAGAGCATTCCAGAGGATTGGCGTAGCGCGGGAGAAGTCTTGGAGTCAGGAGGTACGGATTAGAGCAGAGGTTAGTCGAAAGTCGTTTGCAGAGCGCAGCGGTCGGTTAGGCCGATACACAGAAATGAGGGAGGAGATGTATGGGGGTGCTGCACTGTGGAGAGCTTTGTGGGTGAGAACAAGTACTTTGAATTGGATCCTATAATGAATGGGCAGCCAATGTAAGGACTGGCGAAGAGCGGACGCGTCCGAGTACCGATTAGCCAGATGGATGACCCTGGCTGATGCATTAAGGATGGATTGGAGAGGGGAAAGTCGAGTAATGAGGAGGCCAATTGATAGAGCGTTGCATGTATTTCCATGCAGCTGAACGCAACGGTCCGAGTGCCGGCGGCAGTGCCGGGTATTGAGGTGCGAGAGGCATGCGAGTTTCTCACAAGTGTGACCTCGGCCAAAAAACAGTGAATGGAGCAGTGGTTGCACATGCTCAGTACTGCCTTATTCACCCCACAGACTTTGGGACCTCATTCTCATGACTGGTTCAGGACTCAGTGGTCAAACTTCTAGAACTCATTTGTTTATCCTGTGGATACCTGGTATATTTTGGTTATGGGACAAATCTTTTATATTCGGAGGACAAGGTAGAAGTGTCTGCATATCCAGGTGTTACTGCTGATTTATTGAACCAGCCTGGGGTCCGCCATATTTATATACAAGAACAAAGAGACATCCGTGACGCATCTTCCTGCTCCTATTGTGTCTAGCATGGCTAGTTGAACAGATCACAGACATGATGGGGGTTATTGTCAGAGCGTGTTCTGAGGGCTCCACAATGATGGCAGCTAAGGTTTCAAGGGTTCCGAGAATAGATTAATGATATGAAATATATTATCATCTAGGTGCATTAGTATCTGAAGAAAGACAATAAGAACGGTTGCTAACCTCAATCAACATGGAGCAATGGAATTTCTCATAGAAAGCATGGCCACATTTCTTTGAAGTAGATATACAGACATATATATTACAAGAGAGCACTGAAGATTATGTCTTGTGATGGCCATAAACCCTTTGTGATGTTTTTTCCATTATTTTAGCATTTACTTGGTAATGGACGTCAGTATAATGCTTCTTGGAAAGAAAGCGAGAGTACAAGACAGGGCTTATACATTCATTTGACAAGCTGTCATTTGTCTTTTCAGTGTTCACAAGGCTATGACTCTGAAGGCCTATCTGCTAACATCTGAGTCACATGCCTTGTCTGTCGATTTGAATTGAGCTTTAGAAAGAACTTCTCATAATCCCTTACAGCATTCTATAGATTAATGCTAGGTTACATTTTCCTTTCCACTTAAAAAAAATAGTTACTCATTTCAGAAGTAATATGTCTGCTCACTAACTTTATCACTTATTCATGTGTAGACCAGTTGCATGCATGTAAGGTACAAAACATGGTCAGCATGTGCTGGGGTCCTGGGTTCAAATCCCACCAAAAGCAACATCTGAAAGTGGTTTGTATGTTCTCCACGTGTTTGTGTGGATTTCCTCCAGGTACTCCGATTTCCTCCCACATTCCAAAAACATGCTGATAGGGAATGTAGATTGTGAGCCCCAATGGGGACAGGGATGATAATGTCTGTAAAATGCTGTGGAATATGATGGCGCTACATAAGGCAAAGCATAATAAATAAAACATCTAACTGGATATCCAGATGCAATAGGACGTATAGAATAGTTTGGCTTTGTATGTTGTGTTGCTTTTCAGCACTATCTCCCATCATCTGTGCAAAATCTTAGGAAATGCCAGTAATTTTCGGTTGGGTTAATATGTACAAGCTACCTACATATTTTCCTTGGGTCAAAAAAGTTTATCAGGGCATACAAAGTTGTTCTGACACTAAAAGAAAGTGAAAATGCAAGCCAGGCTGTTCTCATTACATACCAATGGTTGTTTGTTTTCAGAACTGGGCCTTTGAAATACTTATTTGACTGATTTTGGGAGTCAGATTTTTGTGGAGTACAGTTATAAATCTATCTTTATTGAACTCCAGAGATAACCTATTGAGTAGTTACCCACATATTGCCCTTCAGTACCAATCCTGTAAAGATACGGTTACCTATGTAATATTAGATTTTGTGTCTTACCTACGCATTGCGATAAATTATCTGGAAAAATGTGCATTTTTGGTGTTTTTTTTGTTTTATTTTGACAGGTCTTCTTTTCAAGATATCTGAAAGGGAGCAAATTAATGCTAAACACACAGCATACATATGACGAGTAAATGCCTGTTAGCACAGAAATTCCAGGGAATGGAATTTATTTCCATTGAAATCATATTGTTTGAAATAGCAAGCATCATTTTCAATGTCAGAGTGATGACAAATATTAAAGTTTGTGTACACTGCAATTATAGGGGGACATAAATCAGAGGCATTGTATATTCATAGGATGTTGAGTAACCTAATACTCTCCATTCAGCTCAGTGTCATTTTATATATCAGCCAAGAATTTCGGCAGAAGGTGCTTTTGTTGCAGTGCTGGATTTAATAGATATATTTCTAGGAACATTTTCTAGATTTTCTTTTTAAATTGCAGTTCTTGATGTAGTTCATGTCTGAGACAATAAAATCATATGGCAGCACGGTGGCTCAGTGGTTAGGGCTGGGTTCAAATCCCATCAAGAACGACATATGCGGGAAGTCTGTTTATTCTCCCTGTGTTTGCGTGGGTTTCCTCCGGGTTCCTTTAACACTCCTAAGACATACTGATGGGGAATTTAGATTGTGAGCCCCAATGGGGACTGTGCCGATAATGTCTGTAAAGCGCTGTGGAATTAATGGCGCTATATAAGGTAAGTGAGTAAAATAAATAGATAATTAGTCTCTAATATATTGCTCATAAATATGTCATATTTTATTTATTTAATTGTCAGCAAATAAATTATGTAAAATATTGCCGCTCCTGGAGTGACTGCAGTTATTTGGATGGATATGTTGATGATTTAATAAGTGAAGAGCGCGGCTCTGAGTCATAATAATCTCTCTTATCCATGGAGATGATGAAGATCCATGCATAATTTCTCCCCAAAGTTATAAAAGAACCATCTGTAATATTTAGTCAGCGTTAAGTGACATAGAGTGAATGGCGCACTGGGCAGCTTCAGAGATTTCCAGCTTTTCTCTAGTATGAAAACATGAAATCACTTTTTTTTTTTTAGATACTACAATATGTAACACTGTACGGTATCTGTGACTGCTGCTGCACAAAAGTTCACTCTACATGTAGCAGCAGGCAAGGAGGCAGCCAGCAGCTGTGCCGGTTAATAATGATGGTATTATTGTATGGATTTCATGAAAAAACAAAGATTTCCATACAACCTAAATATGCTGCCACTCTTTTTGTAGTTGAGCTCTATCCTATTAATATTTAGTGCTTCAATTTACAATTTTCTTGCCATGTGTATGAATTCACCATTCCAAGAATGAAATGTAATATGGCTGAACAGTTGCTCGTGCAGTATGCTGGACTCATTCATAAATAGCTCGGTGGCACCGCCACACTAATAAACTGCTACCGAGCAGGAAGATACACCGCTGAGCAATGTCATATGCTGTATTTACTCCTTTCTCTACGTTTTACATTTAATGTAATAGTAGAACAGGCTAGAAGATGTTTGACATTTCATTTCTTTAAGATTTATGGAAGTCTTAAAATCATAAAACATATTTATCCACACTTAACAAACCGATGATACTGCTCTGCTCGGTTCATATGCCTAGTTGAGTTTTACAAGCTGTCTTTGGAGGATATAATTAAAACATATTAGTATTACAGACACATGATCTTACAATGACGAGCACAACAGTATGTTAGTAGATCAGATCGGTATGACTGCATGTGTCTATATGTGATAAAGTCATGGCATTATGTGACGACATCAAACAGTTGTGACATCATATTGGTTAATAGGTCACGGCATTCTGGTCATTAAATGAGCATGTTCAGGCTTGTGAATAAAGTCTGTGACTACATGCTTGTAAATCCTCACAGTGCGCACACTGCACACTGTCAGGATTCTCTAGGTGCCGTGAGCGGACGGACTTGTGTGTGCAAGTATATGATTTGCATACTCCCAGCCACATTGTGTCCAGCCTTGCTCAGTTCACTTGTATTGAGCCAGGCTGTGGACATCTAGTCGGCATGTGACCACATGTATGTAAATCGCATACTTGTTGTCACATAACCGTCTGCTTCCTGGACCGGCACCAGATAGACCTGACAGCTTCCACTACGCTGTAAGGATATATATGTCTGCAGTCACATAGAGAGATGGCAGACTTTAACACCATGCCTGGACAACCCCTTTAAATCTGTGGATACACATAACAACTATCATTCTGTTCCCGTCTATCACCTCTAGTCAGTCATAGATCTTATTTATTTGAGGCCAGCTCCTAGATACAATAGGCTAAAACGCAATATGAAAATAATGAAAATAGCCTTCGGGAAAACAAAAGATTACTCAAAGTACCCAACACGACACATCAGATCCTCTTTCCACCCTAAAAAAAATGGTGACGGGGTATGGTAAAACCTATAGACTTTAGTTTGTTGACATAGTCCTTTCACAGTATAGAAGAATCTTTGCAGATATGAGGACATCCTGCCGAAATTTAAATCCATAGCATATCCAATTTATTAAATAATTCCAATGAAAATGCCACAAATATGCATGAATTTTGCAACAAAATCTGCATATGAATTGCATGTTAAGATATGCAGATTTAGTTACAGAATTTCCAAATGACCTAAAAAATACAGCAGTTTGTAAACATACGCTAAAGAGACAAAAACCTAAAATTCATATTAATCTAACATTTAACAGTGTAACTTAATGCATAAAAAGCTCTCCTATTTTCAAACCAAGGTGTATTTTATGAAAAGTTTTTATTCAGTCCCAACGTGTACTCTGATTGTCTTAACACAATTAATAGTTCTCTAATAATCTGAGTAACTTTAAATGGCTTGTCTCATGAAGACCTATTTCTATATGCCCTATTAGAGTACAGAAGTCATTGGGTGGGGGGTTTACTTGCAACTCACCTCGCATAGCCATAGCAGAATGCTGTTACAAAGAGTAATTGCTCCAGCAGGCTCTCTCGAGCGCCCTATTACATATTTGGCCAATCATTTATAAAGACCAATAATTCTACATTTGTACATACAGTCATGGTCAAAAGTGTTGGCACCCTTGAAATTATTCCAGAAAATTAAGTATTTCTCCCAGAAAATTATTGCAATTACACGTTTCGTTATACACATGTTCATTTCCTTTGTTTGTATTGGAACAATACAAAAAAAACAGTAAAAAAGGCAATTTGAACATAATTTCATACAAAACTCTAAAAATGGCCAGTACAACATTGTTGGCACCTTTCCAAAAATGTGGGTAAACAACTTTGTTTCTAGCATGTGATGCTCGTTCAAACTCCCCCGTGGCAAGATGTGGGCATTGTGAAAAATACAACTGAAACCAGATAAAAAGAGGAGACGTTGACTCAGTCTTTGCAATGAGTGTATGTGCGTGCCACACTAATCCATATCCAGAGATTTTGATGTTCTTTTGTCCACGGTGCGCAACATAAACAAGAAGTTTACAACCCATGGCACTATATATAATCTCCCTGGACGAGGACGGCAGGGAAAAATTGATGAAAGATTGAAGCGCAGGATAGTCCAGAATGGTGGATAAGCAGTCCCAATCAATAGTCAAAGAAATTCAAGCTGTTCTGCAGGCTCATGGGTAGATCAGTGTCAGCGCGACATATTTGTCGACATGTCGACATTTGAATGAAATGAAACGCTATGGCAGGAGACCCAGGAGGACCCCACTGCTGACACAGTGACATAAAAAGCCAGGCTTAAGTTTGCCAAAATGTATGTGTGTAAGCCAAAATCCTTCTCAGAAAGCCTCTTGTGAACATATGAAACCAAGATAGAGCACATCATTCTACTCTTTACTGAAAATGAAATGAGACCTACAAAGAACAAAGAAAAAAACACAGTACCTACAGTCAAATATGGTGGAGGTTCAAATACGTTTTGGGGTTGCTTTGCTTCCTCTGACACTGAGTTCCTTGACTGTGTGCAAGGTATCATGAAATATTAAGATTATATGAGGATTTTGGGTCGCAATGTAGTGCTCCGTGTCAGAAAGCTGGTTTGCATCCCAGCAGGGCAACAACCCCAAACATACTTCAAGAAGCACCCAGAAATGGATGGAAACAAAGTTGGAGAGTTCTAAAGTGGCCAGCCATGCAACTGGATTTAAACCCCATTGAGCACCTGTGGAGAAATCGTAGGGTACGTGCCCATGATCAGGAAATAGTGGCACATAGGATCCAGCGTATTTTCACTGTATCCAAAACGCTGTGTTCAGTCACGCAGTTAAATCCATATGTGTTCATTGGATATATGCGGATTTACCGCATCCAATACATTCTATTGTGGAAATTTCTGTTGCTTAGACTAGCGTCTCCTCTACAGAAAATGACATGCTGCAGCTCATAAACCCGCGCAGCGGGTGAGTTTACGCAGCGTCAAATAGAAGCACAGTGGACATGGGATTTCTATAAATCCCATCCACTGTGCTTTTATCATAGAATGCAGCATTTTGAACATGATTTGTGTCCAAACTGCTGCTATTCCAGATCATGGGCACATACCTTTTAAAATTGCTGTTGAGAGAAGGAGCCTTCAAATATGAGAGACCTGGAGCAAAAGAAGTGGTCCAAAATTCCAGTTGAGAGGTGTAAGAAGATTGTTGATGGTCATGGGAAGTTATTGCAGTTATTTATTCCAAAGGGTGTGCAACCAAATATTAAGTTGAGGATGCCAACAATTTTGTTCAGCCCATTTTGGGGGGGTTGTGTGAAATTACGTCCAATTTGCCTTTCTCTCTCTCTCTCTTTTTTTTGTGTTGTTCCAATGCACACAAAGGAAATAAACGTTTATAATAAACGTGAAATTAGCATAGTAACATAGCATAAATAGTAACATAGCATAAATCTTGCAATCACGCACACCTTGTCTAGGAGCCTGTATGTCACGCTGTCTAGCAGATGTATAAATATATAATGTCAGTAATCTATCAAGTGGGACAACATTCTATATAACATATAAATAGGTAACATTAACATGTATATATAGCATAGTATTACCTGACATAATATCCTGTTGGTCAATAACTGAATCCTTTTCACGCTGTCTCTGGCTAGAGGTGGACCGGGGTCTATGCTGACCCTAAACTGGGGTCCTGACTAGTCCCTCTACCTGGAGGTACTGTTAATGGTACAGAGGTCCAGGCCACCAGCGTAAACCCTGTCTCCTATAAATCCCTGACCTACTGTAATCTAGTCCTTAGAAGGACCCTGATTACCACCATAGGGAATGGACAGGTAAAGGTTAACAAACAGTATAGACAAACGAGACAGACAGGGGATAAAGTAAATACTGTCTTGCATACAACATTAAAACACAGAGGGAACACCAAAGGTCTAGGAGATAAACTATAAGCAAGGTGAGGAGAAACAACAAAAGAGCTCTTAGCTTAAGTCTTCTCAGAACCGATCCTATCTGCAGTCTGTATGAATGCTTTCACCGGCATCTAACCAGCAGACTGGCAGCTATATAAAGGAAGCTAATTAGAACATAATCAAAAGCAGCCGGGCGAGGCTGGACCTAGTCTTAGCAAAGAGCTAGGTAAAATTAACTCCCTCATTACCAAACACAAAGAAACAGCAACTCAGCTGCGAGAAATCAGAATGTGCAATCGCGACAATCTTCGTGGCGATGCACCCATGACAGTACCCCCCCTTCTACGAGGGGCCTCCGGACCCTCAGGGCCAGGTCTGTCCGGATAAGTCGTGTGGAAGGTCCGAACCAATCGATCTGCGTTAATCTCAGACGCAGAGACCCACGTCCTCTCCTCAGGACCATATCCCTTCCAATGAACCAAATACTGAAGGGACCGGCGATTCAGACGTGAGTCAATGATCTTCAACACTTGAAATTCTAAGTTACCATTGACCACCACTGGAGGAGGAGGTAGAAGTGACGGTATAACTGGCGCCACGTACCTCTTAAGCAACGATTTGTGGAATACATTATGGATTTTAAACGTAGGAGGGAGGTCCAGACGAAATGCCACAGGATTAATTATAGAACTGATCCTGTATGGACCGATGAACCTGGGACCCAGTTTCCAGGAGGGAACTTTGCGTTTTATATTCTTGGTAGACAACCACACCAGATCGTTCACACCTAGGTCCGGACCAGACACTCTCCTCCTATCAGACCTCCGCTTGAAACAGTTCCCCATAGCACTCAGACCATTCAGCACTCCTCTCCAAACTGAAGCAAGTGACGACGAGAATCGTTCCTCCTCAGGAACCCCAGATGGACGGGTATGTGGGGTCTTAGAGCGAGCACAAACTCCACAGGACGCGACAAAAGTTATTACCTCTTTATTTAAGTTAGGCCACCAAAACCGGCGAGAAAGCAGATCCACAGTTGCTTTACTCCCTGGATGTCCTGCTAAAGCAGAACTATGATGTGCCTCGATAACTTTTTGTCTTAACTGATTAGGAACAAACAGTTTCCCTGGAGGTCCTACAGGGGCGTCCCCCTGAGCCTCCAACACCTCCTCCTCAAGCTCAGAGCACACAGCCGACACCACCACTCCTTCCTGAAGGATAGGAACCGGGTCATCCGTCTTTCCGGCCCCTGGGA
>JARQOD010000008.1:54143429-54171795 GCA_033576555.1 Oophaga sylvatica | reverse complement strand
AAGGTCTTTATTATTAAGGGAAAAATAAATCCAAACCTGCAGGGCTCTGTGTGAAAAAGTGATTGCCCCTAAACCTAATAACTGGTTGGGCCACCCTTAGCAGCAACAACAGCACTCATCTTTGCAGAATTTTTGTAATTCAGCCTCATTGGAGGGTTTTCGAGCATGAACCGCCTTTTTAATATCATGCCACAGCATCTCAATCAGATTAAGATCAAGACTTGGACTAGGCCACTCCAAAGTCTTAATTTTGTTTTCTTAAGCCATTCAGAGGTGCACGTGCTAGTGTGTTTTACAACATTGTCCTGCTGCATAACCCAAGTGCACTTCAGCTTGGGTTGGTCGGATATTCTCATTCATGATTTTTTGGTAGACAAAAGAATTCATAATTCCATTTACAACAGCAAGTCTTTAAGGTCCTAAAGCAGCAAAACAGCCCCAGACCATCACACTACCACCACCACCACCACCATCATATTTTACTATTGGTATGATGTACCTTTTCTGAAATGTTATGTTAGGCCTCTTTCACACTTCAGTCGTGCGACATCAGTCAAAATCCGCCAAAGTGTGAATGCGGATCTGCCATTTTTTTTTGGAGGATCCGCTTTTTTCCCATTGACTTGCATTAGTGGCGGATATTGACAGATGGTGGTCCGTTAGGTCCGTTTTTTGACGGATCCGCTAAAAATTTGGCGTCCGCCGTGTTGGAAAAACGTCCAATGCAACGTTTTTTTTTGGCGGACTATGGCGGATCCGCCGCATCCGCCATTTTATATAATGGCCGCCTGACAACACTGTCCGGGGTCTCTCTCTCTCCTCGGTCCGGACATGCGTACATGCATTTTCCGGGTTATATTCCGGGTTGAAAAGTTCATGGCGGATCCGTCAAAAAACTGATCCGTTTGCATCTGTTTTTCACCTTTTCTGGATTCCCAAAGATGAGATAAACCACAGTTAATTTATATTTTATGGGGGATATATCTCTTTTTCACACAGGGCCCTGTAGGTTTGGATTTCTTTTTCCATTAACAATAAAGACCTTCATTTAAAAACTGCATTTTGTGTTTACTTGTGTTATCTTTGTCTAATATTTACATTTGTTTGGTGATCTGAAACAAACGTGACAAACATGCAAAAGAATAAAGAATCAGGAAGGGGGTAAACACTTGTTCACACAATTGTACTTGCATGTTAGTTCTTAGGCCCACAGTAAAAAATTAATATAGTCACTCCAAAGACATACTGATAAGGAATCTAGATTGTGAGCCCCATTGGGGACAGTGCTAATAATGTCTGTAAAATGCTGTGGAATTAATGGCTCTATATTGCTACAAAAGTGAGTAAAATAAATAGTCCCACATAACCCCTTTAAATGTCTTACAAACAGGTTTATGACTCGTTGTAATAGCGGTATTAAAAATTAGAAGACACTTGTACATGTTGTGTATCATGCAAAAGAAATGTTGGTGTATTTTGCCAATTGCAGCCAGTAAATAGACAGAGGTGTATCTAGTGCTGTGAGATAAAGGTGGGACAGCCAAGGAATGAGTTTGTATCTCAACTAGTGCATATTCATCCTTATCAATACATACATCTTGGCATGCTTAGCATGTCAATTTCCGCAAGGAGAAACGATACTTCTTGGATATCGGTCAGACGCCTCTCATACAGCCAAACCAGATCATCTCACACTTTGCACTGACGATGGGCAGTGCCCCGAAATACAGTGTCTGCAAATTGAGATTCTGGTTTGGCTCTTATCCTAAGTCATGTGACAAGGCTCGTTAAAGGGTCGACATTGACTTTTAGGATTGCTACTTTCAATAGGTGGCACTAGAGTTCTAGTCCTCTTCCTCTCTGAAGAGACAATATTAATACATTTTGTTGTTGTCTTATATTTTCTATGAATTACTACAATGGACTTGACCTTGCTGTAAATGGGAATATATACTGTTCGGGCTTGGGTGAACATAGCTTTATGTATGTGATACCTTTATCTTGAGTCGTCCACTGAACATGTAGTTTGTCCCTCGTAGAGAAAGCACTGTGTATTGTAAGGAATGTCTCTCAATGACATGTTGGCTTCTCTAAGCAGATCTTCTTGTTCCTGGACAATTTTCTGAACATCTGTGAGAGTTCAAAGTTTGTGGCAGAGAACATTTTTTGGCTTGGCCTCAGTTAAAACTATAAATATTTACTACTTCCTTTTTTCTTCCTCCACCTTAAGAAAAATTAAGTCGGAAGTTTTCCATCTTCAAAGGACATAGTCATTCGGTGGTGGTTATTGAGTTCTTTGGTAACATTGATTCCAGAACATGTTTGGATGATCATTCAGGATACTTCACTGTTTAAAATGGGTGGGGGGTCATAGCCCCTGTTTGTTAATTCAAAGTGATTTAAACAAACAATTGAAATTAAAGGGAACCTATCAAGAGGAGTTACCCTTATACTGCAATATGAGCACTTTATCAGGCCCCTAATAATAATTTCAATTAAGCCTTTATTTCACCTAAGGCTGTGTTCACATGTCCAGTAATGATTGGTTAGAATGAATCCAGCATCAATCCATTGGTAGAAATGTTGTGCATATGCAACTTTTTAGTCCGTTTTAGAAAACTGATCTCTGTTAGATTTGTTTTTGTTTTTTTTCTTTAACATTGAAGTCAATGGAAAATGGATACTTTAATTAGCCATCCTTTTATTTAAAAATGGACTAAAAGTTGTGTCTAACTTTTTTGCCAATGGATCGCTGCTGGATCTGTTCTAAGGGATCATTACTGGACATGTGAACATTGCCTAAGTGTTAAGGTACTGCCACACTAAACAATCCCGCTAGCGATCACGATAACGACGCATACTAATGCGATCGCTAGCGGGATTGTTTCTATATCGCTAAATGCGGCCACATTTAGCGATATAGTTAACGACGCTATCGCCGTTAGCGATCTTCTTAACGACTTTAGCGGTACAAAAGTACCGCTAAATCGCTAAGAAAAGGTGCCACACAGCGATAAGATACTTACCCAGCGGGAGCGCCGACGAGAAAATAGGGTCCGGAACGATTCCAGCGACGAGCGAGATCACAGCAGGAAGCTCGTCGCTGGAAGCTGCCGCACTGAACAATATCGCTAACGGGATCGCTAAATAGTGACGTTTTTTAGCGATCCCGTTAGCGATATTGTTTAGTGTGGCATACCCTTTAGTGCAGTGTGTGTAAAAATAATATTTAATTCCATCACATCTGTACCCGGACTAGTCTGGGAGAACAGTCACTCATCTCTGCATCTTGCTTGTATCATACCCACATTTGCATTATTGACAAGCCAGCTTGTGCAGGAAGAAAAGGTAGGAGGAAAAATCTCTATTTTCCTCCACTCTGCTCATGCTGGTTTGTTAACCATGCCACTGTGTGCATAATACAAACAAGAAAAAGCATTGAGTGATTTTGTTCCCAGACTGGTACCCATACACAAGTGCTGGGATTACAGGGTTATCCAGGACTTTACTTATTTTTTTGCTATGGGGCTGTTCTTCCCAGTGCTAATGTCTGCCAACTCATGAACCGCTCCTGCCATCAATTTTGTGGCTTCCATTGATGTCACATTGACAGCAGCTTCTTCTTTTCTGCTCTGCTCTGCTGACTGGGCATCTGTGCAAATACCAAGCTGATTGACAGTTGGCTCCCTGCTTCCTAACTGCGGGGAGCTGGCTGTCATTCAGAATGACATCAACAGTAACACCCCATCAACAGAGCAACCCGGAAGAAGAAAAGCTGCTTTGTTGACACGAGGTCAAGTGAATTGGCAGAATCTCTGGCTGGAGTGGTCCGTGACAACTGTGAGCCAGCAGAGATCGGCGCCTGGCAGAACAGGCAAGTAATTAGCAACTCTCATAGCAAAAGATAAGCAAAATCCTGGATAACCCATTTAAACCTTAATGTTTACATACTCTGCACTAACACTTGAAATAAAGGCGTGATTGGAAATGTTAGCAGCTCTCCAATCACATTGAGGGTAAATCTCCTTGACAGGTTCCCTTTAAACTAGAGATAGTGCCTGCAGCCGTCTACCAGGTACGACCATGGAGAAAAGCTGAGCAACCTACCTATCGAGCGTTTTATGACATATTGTATAGTGGATATATTCCTATGATCTGTCATGAGACTGGCTGAAAACTAAATATTTTCATTTTGTTAATAGAAATGTATTTTTCAAAAATGTTAAACATACCCATTTTCATAAAATTATACATTGGGAAAAAATGAAAACTAAAGTAGATTTCCTTACAATTAAATAAAACTCGGGACACGTTACTTTTAATGATAACATCATTTACAATTTAGCACTGGGTTAATGGGTAATATGGATAAACTAATCCTATCAGTTTGGGACATTCTGCAGCATTGAAACACAATCATGTTGGAACCTGCAAGAAACGACTGATGTATATATACCTATATACAGTGGCATTCCTATACATACATTGGTTTGATCTACAGACATGACATTCAGATATTTCACTCCAGTGCAAATATTTAACAGTGAATATATACAGAATACTCAACTCATCAATTTTTCTTTTCTGTTAAGAATTCCTTAAGAATTGCAGAATCGAACTTGGGATGTGTTTTCTTTATCTTTCAAGACTGTGCTTTTTCACAATTTCTTGAAGTCATCCAGTTTCTGACAAGTTTTCCTGCCTATTGCCATACATAAATTGAGCACATTTATCAAAAGTCTAATCTCTTATCTCATACATTTTATGTCAGCCCAAATGGTGCAGTTACTGGATATGGATGATGCACAGGATGATTGGAATCAGTGTATAGTGGAGTACACCCACTAATCAAGAACTTAGCTGTTTTGGAATAAGGCCTCTTTCACACATCCGTCTTTTTGTATCAGGCATGATCCGGCGTGTTGGTAAAAAACGGATCCGGTTCCGGATGCGTTTTTTTACCATTGACTTTCATTAGCGCCGGATCGTTCCTGATGTCATTGCGTTGTATCCGTTTTTGTCTGGATCCGGCGGAAATGTACATTCCGGCGGCCGGACAAAACGGAGCATGTAACGTTTTTTTTTTTTTTTGCCGGAGCCGCCTGATGTGCCTGAAGCTGCGCATCAGGCGGCCGGAAACAATAGAAGTCAATGGAACCGGATCAGACTTTTGTGCAATCCGTCAAAAGTCTGATCCGGTTTCTGGAAATCAAGGACTACTACTAATACTACTACTACATTTTCCAGTGTCTCCGGGCATCCGAAACCCTCTTTTTCTCGGTTCAAAAGTTCAGGTCGGATCCAGCAAATAAACGGATCCGTTGCACCAGTTTTTTTATTTCAGTGCCGGATCCGGGACGGATCCGGCTCTGAAATAAAAAAACTGATGCAACGAATCCGTTTATTTGCTGGATCCGACCTGGATTCAGGTGTTCGACGGATCATGCCTGATACAAAAAGACGGATGTGTGAAGGGCCTAAGTCTTCCACCATGTGTTACTGGTGTGATCTGCTGCGAAATATTTTAAAGAGTGGAAGTGCTGTGCGCTGTTTCTGGGGCAACATTTTAAGCCGCAACCCCAAACTGAGCATGAAAAAAAGCCAAACAGTATATAAATTTGGTACACATCAATGTGCTATTGATTTCTCTATAATGCAAACCAAATGACAACTGCATGTCTCTACTTAGCATTACTGCTGTTTGTCATTTAATCATAAAGAAAAAAGAATTCAAGCGTATAGTAAATACTTTAATTAGCTATAATTTAATAGTTTATATATCAGAATGCGTGAAGTAGGGAATCGGTTAGGCTGCATTATTGTAAGCGACTCTGTGTGAGGGTAAGAGATTTTAAATGAGGCTCATCATAGACTTTTCCCTTCACCTAGAACATATACAGTACAGACCAAAAGTTTGGACACACTTTCTCATTCAAAGATTTTTCTGTATTTTCAGGACTATGAAAATTGTACATTCACACTGAAGGCATCAAAACTATGAATAACATGTGGAATTATATACTTAACAAAAAAGTGTGAAACATCTGAAAATATGTCTTATATTCTAGGTTCTTCAAAGTAGCCACCTTTTCCTTTGATTACTGCTTTGCACACTCTTGGCATTCTCTTGATGAGCTTCAAGAGGTAGTCACCGGAAATGGTCTTCCAACAGTCTTGAAGGAGTTCCCAGAGATGCTTAGCACTTGTTGGCCCTTTTGCCTTCACTCTGCGGTCCAGCTCACCCCAAACCATCTCGATTGGGTTCAGGTCTGGTGACTGTGGAGGACAGGTCATCTGGCGTAGCACCCCATCACTCTCCTTCTTGGTCACATAGCCCTTAGACAGCCTGGAGGTGTGTTTGGGGTCATTGTCCTGTTGAAAAATAAATGATGGTCCAACTAAACGCAAACTGGATGGAATAGCCTCCTGCCCCTACTACATTAGACATAGTGACAGTACCTGGAACCGCATAAAGGGGCGTTTAATTCTGTCTTCATCTAGTGCCTCAGTCTAAATATACCCACTACTAAGTACCCCATGATTAAGATACGGGAGTATCGAAACGTTGGGTATTAATCTATGTATGGGTATTAATGTATGGGTATTCAATCCCTTTATTTCTATTTTGTATGTGGCACTACAAGTTTGAAAGTGGAGAACTGTAATAAATATCACTTCTTGGCATCAACATTATCTCTTCTTTTTATGTGTGCGGTGAATTATACTCTTTCAATTTTTTGTGGAAAATTCAGAAAAGATGCGGTGTCTGAGGATTGATGTATGATTACCCATCTATTGTACTGCCACACATTGTCATAGTATTAAAGAGAACATTAGTTAATAAAAGTTCCATCAGAGTTACCAGGGTAGTCTTCAGGGTCGATGTATAAATGGCAGGTTTTGGGGTCATCCGTAATTGTACATCCTATTGTTGAGGAAGTGTATTACTTGTTTCCTGTATCCATTAGTAAAGAAAGAAAGGAAAAGTTGAGGAACAAGGTAAATAAGGTGATAATAGAAAGTGCAGATAATGAGCAACTTGTAGGGGATAGACTGAAGTATCAGATTAGAATTTACGATTTTGTCCTGTAAATGTTGTTTGATCACTTCAGTTGAATGGTACTACAAGTATATATATATCTTGATGTATGCTGAACTGTAGGCAAAAATATACAAAACTGAACATGAGGTTCTTACTTTAGCCTTTTGATGAGACTGTATGAAGCCCACTACCACTTCTCGGCGAACCTCTCAGTGAGTCCCTAACTTGTTATAGCCTTAAAGGTGTGAACCAGCAGTCTTCCAATTTGGCACGGGCGTTTTTAATTATCAGGAGTCTGCAAGAGTTTTTCTGCTCTCAGACTGTGAGCTGAAAGTAAAAATAGGCGGAACCCCTCTTGTAGACTCCTGCTAATTAAAAACGCCTGTGCCAAATTGGAGGACTGCTGGTTCGCCCCTTTAAGGCTATATTAAGGTAAGGTCCCACTGAGAGGTTCGCCATGACATGGTACTGGCCATCATTCAGGCTGATCAGAATATTAAACCAAGAACCTCATGTTCAGTTTTGTTAATTTTGCCTACAGTTCAGCATACACCAATATATATTCAACTGGAATGATCAAATAATATTTAACCCCTTAGTGACAGGGCCAATTTGCAGCTTAATGACCAGGCCAATTTTTACAATTCTGACCACTGTCACTTTGAGGTTATAACTCTGGAACGCTTTAACGGATCCCACTGATTCTGTGATTGTTTTTTCGTGACATATTGTACTTCATGTTAAAGGTAAAATTTCTTCGATATAACTTGTGTTTATTAATGAAAAAAATGGAAATATGTTGAAATTTTTTAAAATTTTGCAATTTTCAAACTTTTAATTTCTATGCCCTTAAATCAGAGAGTTATGTCACACAAAATACTTAATAAATAACATTTTCCACATGTCTGCTTTACATCAGCACAATTTTGGAGCCAAAATTTTTTTTTGTTAGCAAGTTATAAGAGTTAAAAGTTGACCAGCGATTTCTCATTTTTCCAACAAAATTTACAAAACCATTTTTTTAGGGGCCACATCACATATACAGTCACTTTGAGAGGTGTACATGATAGAAAATACCCGAAAGTGACACCATTATAAAAACTGCACCCTTCAAGGTGTTCAAAGCCACATTCAAGAAGTTTATTAACCCATTACGTGCTTCACAGGAACTGAAGCAATGTGGACGGAAAAAAATTAACATTTAACTGTTTTTACAAACATTTTACTTCAGAACCAATTTTTTTTATTTTCACAAGTGATAAAAGAAGAAAATGAACCACAAAATTTGTTGTGCAATTTCTCCTGAATATGCCGATACCCAATATGTGGGGGTAAACCACTGTTTGGGCACACGGCAGAGCTCGTAAGGGAAAGAGCATCGTTTGACTTTTTCAATGCAGAATTGGCTGGAATTGAGATCTGATGCCATGTCACGTTTGCAGAGCACCTGTTGTGCCTAAACAGTGGAAACCACCCACAGGTGACACCATTTTGGAAACTAGACCCCCCCAAGGAGCTTATCTAGATGTGTGGTGAGCACTTTGAACCCCCAAGTGCTTCACAGAAATTTATAACATAGAGCCGTGAAAATAAAAAATATATTTTTTTTTTCCACAAAAATAATTTTTTAGCCCCCAATTTTTTATTTTCTCAAAGGTAACAGGAGAAATTAGACCACCAAGGTTGTTGTTCAATTTGTCCTGAGTACGCTGATGCCCTATATGTGGGGGTAAACCACAGTTTGGGCGCACGGCAGAGCTCAGAAGGGAAGGAGCACCGTCTCACTTTTTGAACTCAAAATTGTCTGGAATCAATGGTGGCGCCATGTCGCGTTTGGAGACCCCCTGATGTACCTAAACAATGGAAACCTCCCAATTCTAATTCCAACCCTAACCCCAACACACCTCTAACCCTAATACCAACCCTAACCATAAACCTAATCACAACCCAAACCCCAACACCCCTAACTCTAATCCCACCCCTAACCATAACCCTAACCACAAACATAACCCCAACACAACCCTAATGTTAATCCCAATCATAATCCCAACCCAAACTCTAACCCTAAAACTTTAGCCCAACTCACTTTAGCCTAACCCTAATCCTAACCCTAAAACTTTAGCCCAACCCACTTAAGCCTAACCCTAACCCTAAAACTTTAGCCCAACTCACGTTAGCCTAACTCTAACCCTAAAACTTTAGTCCAACTAACTTTAGCCTAACTCTAACCTTAATGGGAAAATGGAAATAAATATATTTTCATTATTTTTCCCTAACTAAGGGGGTGATAAAGGGGGGTTTGTGTACTATTATTTTTACTTTGATCACTGTGATAGTGTTTATCACAGTGACCAAAATGAACCGATAGGAAAAATCTTCCTATTGTTGCCGGGTGCTGGCCGGCAGATCTTACCAGAAGAATATGGCGGTGCCCACCGGAGGATGCAGGAGGGCCCAAGGAGCATCTGGAGGTACAGGGGGGGATCGAGGACCCTATTTCTCTCTCCTCTGATGTGTGATTACATCAGAGGAGAGAGAAATTAAATGGCACATCGGTTTTTTTTTTTATTATTTGCGGTCGCCGTTATACAGCGCTTTGGTTTAATTACCCTTAACTACCGCCGTTAAAAGGCGTATCAGCGGTCATTAAGGGACAAAATCTTAAATTCTAATTTGATACTTCAGCCTAGCACTTAGCTCATTACCTGCACCTTCACCCTATGATTTTTGGATGTGCGGTCCATGTCTTTTTTTTTTTTTTTTCTACAGTTCAGCATATGTACCTTGGTGTTCCGCCACAATGCAGTTTCATCTAAAGATTAAAGGTTATGGTAATAATAACATCCAAATAAATGCTCTGTTTTGATGTTCACAAGCCACAAGGTTCAAGAAATACTGTGTGATGCATCGGATCAATATGACCTGTGACCGTAATGCAGATGACAGGCTTCTTCACAGTCATGTCACTTGAGACCTGAGCCTATTGATACAAAAAACTGTCAATGCAACGCTCTCTATACACATAATACTATGATCGGCAAAGCATGTCCTGGTCAATCTTTTATCTTTCATATGAACAAAGTAGCTTCCGCTGTCAATGGCTTAAACAAATCTAACCTGACAAATTATGTTTTTGGCAGTCAATGGTCTGCATTGGCTGAACTGAAGTAGGCAAAAATTGAAAAATTACCCATTTTAGCTCACTTCTGTCTCATGTATTTGCAGCTTAATGGCGCTGTCCATGAATATTTTGTTATTGCTGCATAGACATATGAATGATGAAAGTCTTGGCTACAGCAGTCACATGGAGTGTACTCAAGATTTCACTGCTGTGGCCAGTAAACCAAGACTGAAATCATGGGTGATGTCAACGTAGATGGCGCAAGCTGCTGATCCCAGTGATTGTCAGCAACGGACACCACTGCTGCCAGTCAACAAAGACTGCATCAATGGCATAGAGACATTGCTAGACGCAGGAATGGTGATTATTGTTGTATTTTTTTTTGTTTTAAACATCCACAAACTTATGCAGCAATAAAAATGAATCTCGGACACCGCCTTTAATATTCTTCTGATGGAGCTGTTTCATTGTTTTGGAGGACACCTAGTCAGCCGCCAGTTGTCAATGGCCAACAATAAGACCTAAAGAGAAAAATAAGAGAAGCCGAGTAGTATCCCATTACGACTGTACTTAGACATCTCCTATATGATACCTGCATCACTGAGCTTCTAGTGTTCTGTGTTATTGATGAATATAGTATAGCTCTGTAATGTAACTTTATATAGAATATTTCTTTTATAATGAACTCTATATTATTTCCCTTAAGGAAAAAAAAATAAAGAATGTATGCAATACATCATCCTGGGTCCACTTAGAAACCTAACCTGCCTGAAGGCAAAGACCAGCAAGTCATGACAGGACAAAGGAGCTTCCATTCTTTCCATGTCAGACCACTGCAGTTTGATCTTCTCAGTAATAGAAATTGCTATACAATACGTAGTCTCTACCATATACTTTTTCATGTAAAAATTCACACTGAGTAAATGATGGTATTTTTTTGCCATAGTCCCATTCTGCAGAATAATAATCAGCATGGATTTTAAACATGACGCTCATCCCAATATTTCTCTACAATTCTACCATTACATCACATATGAAATAATTTATCTCCTTCATCAATACTCCACCTAATGAATCTTACTTAATTGCCTACTTAAATTTTGTATTGTTTTTCTAACATGAGGTTAACTCTACATAGCAAGGTGTTCATTAAAGGAACGTGTCCTGTTTTTACTTATCTCTTTATTAAACAACTTGTTAACAGTAAAACCTTTACTAACATCTCACCCCGCTTCTTGTGTCTCAGATCTCCTTCACAGAGAGTGCTATAGATCTGATATCAGTCCCTTTCTCACCGTTTTTTTGTAAAAAAAAATTCAAAAATACTTATTTTTTAAATTAGTAAATAGTCTTCTAACGTTTTTCCTCAGTTGAAACGTTTTCCACTTTTGTGACTTTTTGTTCTATGTTAAATCATAGATCAGTCCCAGTTTAAAGTGCGGCTGCAGTAAATGGAAATAATAAATTACTTCCAACTTTTGACCTATTTATTACATAATCCTAATTAGAATGACTGAATTATCATAGCTGCCGCTTAGAGATGTAATAGATTAGGGACAGAGATGCATCCTCTTTTTATTTGTACCTGTGCAGTGTTGATTGAAGTCTTTGATGTTGGTTGGTTGTGCATTTTTTAATGTTTTGGATTCCAACATTTTTTCATTTGCCATATTGGGTGATTGTACTCTCTATCATTTATTTTCCATACCCAATATATAAACCACCTGTTTAAACTATGCATAGGACATCAGTATATACTTTGTCCTTCTTTAGTTTACTACAACTTGACACTACACACTTCATCCAGCTGTACAAAAAAAAGTTTTATCAACTGCATTCTAAGATTAGCAGATGGACTATACCAAGAGGTCACCCATTTATATATACGGTATAGAGAAGTAAACATTCACAAAGGATCTTCTTGGGAGGCGGCATTCTATATATCCTTATGTCATATGTTACCAAACACTTGTCAGAGGTGATTACAGCTCAGGACGTCAATGTCAGAATGAAGAGAAACAGTTATTAATGTGACTGGTGATCTATTTATGCAAGGTTTGTGGGAGCCATAAATGATCTCATATTTATGTTTTCCTTTCACAGGGAGGAAAGAAGACCTATCAGGGGCCATGTGCAGGACGAGATTGCAGTGGGGGCTGCAAATGCTTTCCAGAGAAAGGAGCTCGAGTAAGTTTTTTTTCATTTTACATTGTATGGAAACATTTGCAGCTAACTCTTATCTCTTAAAAATTTTTTCACAAAGTACATCTGGAGAAACAAGACTCTAGTAACATCATGCATCTGTGCAAGAGACTGAAAACATCTGTGGGACCATGTGGTCCTCTGACCTAATTGGGGGCTTGTAAGACATTGGCTCTTTTACCCTCATGCAGCTGAACATTTGGTCCTGCAGGTTTTCCATCAGATCTGATTACCAGTGTTGTTTGAGCTGTAGGGTCCACGAGATTCTAGAAATGTGTGAATCTACAGATATACTCATTTGTCCAGAACATTCCATTCCAATCTGGTCTGTAATCTGTATAATGAAAAGGAATGGGCAAATTATAATTATGTTTACGTTGTTACATACCAACATGACAGTATGATTAAAAAATTCATTTCTCCATCTAGATCATGGTATGTCATGTTACTCCAGAGGTGGAGAAAAACAACATTGTTTGTGTTAGAACCCTCTTGTTAGGTTTTGTTTCAGTTTGCTGGTCACATGACCTTTTTTCCCTATTTAGTCTGGCTCCGCCCTTCTGCCTTTGCTGGACTTCATTGTATTACCTACTCTTAAGCTAGCCGGGTTCTTAGGTGCCTTACTCAGTCAGTTTTGCTTGATCTTAGGATCTCTAAGTAATTTGTTTTCTGTTTTATTTTTCCCTGCTACAATTTCTGTTAGGAGGTGTCCACCTTTTCTCCCAGTCCCTAGATCTTGTAGGGATTCCTCCCTGCAACTATAGGTCTTCGTTCAGACTAGCTGAGGACTTTAGCGGGTCTGGCCGCAGGATCAGGTTCCCCGTTACATCGTAGGGATCCAGCTTAGTTCTATTGTAGGGACAGAATTCCCATCTTTCCTTAGTGCTTGTAGCAGATCATAACAGTAAGTCCAGCCCAAAAAAAAAAAAAAAATCTGAGGAAAGATTTTCTGTTTCCATCATGGTGTCGGTTCAGGATTTGGCTCAACGCCTGCAGGGACTTTCTCTGGAGGTGGCTGAGATCCAGCAACACATGAGTAACTGTTCTGGAGCACATTTAGTGGAGCCAAAGGTACGTTTGCCTGATTTATTTTTTGGTGAACAACAAGATTTTTTTTCTTTTAAAAATGCTTGCTTGTTGTATTTCCATTTGAGACCCAGATCCTCTGGTGATGAATCACAGCGCATAGGGTTCATAATGTCACTTTTGCGCAAAGAACCTCAGGACTGGGCCTTTTCTCTGCAGCCTAGTGATCCATGCTTTAGATCATGGATAGTTTTTTTTCTGCTTTGGGGTTATTGTATGACGATCCGGATCGTGTTTCATCAGCTGAGACAGAATTGAGACGTTTGAGACAGGGATCAGGTAATGTGGAAAAATATTGTACTCACTTCCGAAGGTGGTCCACTCAGGTGGGGTGGAACGATTCAGCTTTGAAAAGTTTATTTCTTGCAGGGTTATGTGAAAGGGTTAAAGATTTGCTGATTGCTTATCCTATACCTGGTAACTTGCAAGAGGCTATGCAATTAGCCATACGGGTGGATAGGAGACTGTGTGCAAGGTTAATGAGAGTAAATTTGCCTTGTCAGCTCCAAGTCTGGAGAGGGACTGTACTGACATTGCAGAGCCGATGGAGATTGGAGCTATGACACCTCACTCTCGGGAAAAAGACCGTAGATTTGCTGAGGGCTTGTGTTTCTATTGTGGCAAATCTGAGCATTTTATTAAGAACTGTGCGCTTCGAATGAATAAAGAGAGAAAAAAAAATGAGGTCAGTTTCGCCCGCATAGCCTGTTTAAACAATAAAGGTGTTGTCTCAGGCAAAGACGGATGGAGTACATCCCTGTGCTTTTTTTTCAAAGAAATTTTCTGAGTCTGAACTAAATTATGATATCGGTAATCGGGAGTTGTTGGCAATTAAACTCGCATTTGAACACTGGCGTCATTTTTTGGAGGGAGCGGAATTTCCCGTTCAAGTCTTCACCGATCATAAAAATCTGATCTACCTTGATGCTGCCAAACGCTTGAATGCCCGTCAGGCTAGGTGGGCACTGTTTTTCTCACGGTTTAATTTTACCGTTACTTACATCCCAGGTACTAAAAATGTTAAAGCTGATGCTTTGTCTCGCAGCTTTTCTTCTATGGTGGGTACTGAGGAGGAGGAAAACATCTTGCAAGAGGGGTTGTTATTGCTGTTTTGGACTCCGTGTTGGAAGATGAGATTCTTAAAACACAGGAGAATGCCCCATCTAACACGCCGCATGGGAGGTTGTTTGTGCCTGCTACCCTGAGGAGAGATTTGTTTGTTGAATGTCATGACTCTCTGTTGGCAGGTCATCCTGGAATCTCTGAGACCAAGAGACTTGTGGGTCGCAGTTTTTGGTGGCCAGGATGGCAGAAAGAAGTCATTAAGTGGGTGCGTCAATGCACTGTGTGTGCTAGATCTAAGTCTTCTCATACTCCTGCTGCGGGGTTGCTTTGCCCTCTGGAGGTCCCTAGTGCACCTTGGACACATTTGGCTATGGACTTTATTACTGACCTTCCTCCCTCTGAGGGTTTCACTGTCATCTGGGTGGTCGTGGACCGTTTTAGCAAGATGTGTCACTTGGTTCCTTTCAACAAACTGCCCTGCGCTAAGACTCTCGCTAACGCCTTTGTCAAGGAAATAGTCAGACTTCATGGTGTTCCTACTGACATTGTTTCTGATAGGGGACCTCAGTTTGTGGCTCGTTTTTGGCGCGCCTTTTGTGACAGGTTGGGAGTTCATTTGTCGTTTTCATCCGGATATCATCCTGAGTCTAATGGCCAGACAGAAAGGAAAAACCAGGATGTTGAGCAGTTCTTGCGTTGTTTTGTGACTGATAATCAAGAGGGGTGGTCTGAGTTTCTGCCACTTGCTGAGTTTGCTCTTAACAACCATACATCCGCTTCTGCTGGTTGTTCACCTTTTTTTTGTTGTACTGGGAGACATCCGTCGTTTGGGTCATTTTCCAAGTTGGGATCGGCTGTACCTGAAGAGGAGAATTTTTCTGGTGTTTTGGAGAGAGTTTGGACTGATGTGCGTGGTAATCTTCAGGAGGCTAACAAAAGATCCAAAGTGTATTTTGATAGAAAACGACAAGAAGTTTTGTTTGCTATTGGTGACATGGTTTGGTTGTCTTCTAAGAATCTGCGCTTGAGGATTCCGTCTAAAAAATTGGGTCCAAGTTTGTTTGGCCCTTTAAGGTGCTTCAGGTTATTAACCAATCTGCTGTTAAGTTGGAGCTTCCCACCTCCTGGAAGATTAATCCGGTGTTTCATGTTTCTCTCTTGAAAAAAGCTGAGGTCTCAGATGGAGACGTATCGGCCACTGTTCCCCTGGTGGTGGAGGACGGGCAATATGAGATTTCCCGCATCCTAAATTCTAGACGGTATAGAGGGAGTTTACAGTACCTCGTCGCTTGGAAGGGTTATGGACCCGAGGATAACTCATGGGTGAGGGCGGATGATGTTTCTGCGTCTAGACTTGTCAGAGCGTTTCACAAGAGGTTTCCGGATAAGCCTAAGTCCTAGGGGATCCGGAGGATCCTCTTAGAAGGGAGGGTACTGTTAGAACCCTCTTGTTAGGTTTTGTTTCAGTTTGCTGGTCACATGACCTTTTTTCCCTATTTAGTCTGGCTCCGCCCTTCTGCCTTTGCTGGACTTCATTGTATTACCTACTCTTAAGCTAGCCTGGTGCTTAGGTGCCTTACTCAGTCAGTTTTGCTTGATCTTAGGATCTCTAAGTAATTTGTTTTCTGTTTTATTTTTCCCTGCTACAATTTCTGTTAGGAGGTGTCCACCTTTTCTCCCAGTCCCTAGATCTTGTAGGGATTCCTCCCTCGCAACTATAGGTCTTCGTTCAGACTAGCTGAGGACTTCAGCGGGTCTGGTCGCAGGATCAGGTTCCTCCGTTACATCGTAGGGATCCAGCTTAGTTCTATTGTAGGGACAGAATTCCCATCTTTCCTTAGTGCTTGTAGCAGATCATAACAGTTTGGTTGCTGCCATACACTCAACGGGGTTGTCCAGTGAAAACACGTTATCACCTATCCACAGAAGAGGTGATGCCTTACCAATCGGTGCTTGTCCCACCGCAGGGAGTTGATTGGCAGATTCTTAATGGGTAACTTTTATCCCTGTTATAAAATGGAGCAGGTGGGACGCCTGATACACCGCTCCATTCATTCTCCATGGAGCTGCTGGAAAAAACTGCGCTCAATGTTCGGTAGTCCTATAGGGAAAGATGGAGAGAATGGAGCAGCAGTCGAACATGCACAGGGTCGTTTCATTCTAACGGGGATAAAGGGTCCCTATTCTGACAATTGGTGCTGGTCACTGTGGTCGGACCCCCACGAACAACACGTTATCTCCTAACCTGTGGATAGGTGATGACTTGTTTTCACTGGACAACCACTTTAACAATGCTCCACCAGGTGTTCCTCCTGACTCCCACATATGAGGAGAGGAAAAAAGTCACTACAAAACCCCTCCGAGCATCCCTGAATGCTTCCAGAAACTATAAAATTCAATATCCCCAATCCTTTTTTTCTCTGAGATCTACCAATGTGAAAGATTCATGAAGTCCCCCCATGCACATTCGATAGTCAGTCTATATCGGCAAAATTGGGGCGGTCAGCCATATATCTTATGGCGTACATTTAGGGACCCTACCCTATTTTCCAGAGAGAAATTTGCTGGAAAAAGGGACACTCCCTGTAGAGGATCCCTCCGTGCTTTGCATAAATGGCCTATTGATTCCAGTAGGTGCTGGGATTCTTCAAATCTCCAGTAGTGTCACAGTAACTTCTCAGAAGTAACTTAATATTCAGATATTTAAAGAAATATAAATAAATTAAATATCACTAATTTTAACCAATCATGCACAGATGACCTGTCAAATTATGTGAGTAATGAATAAAGAGAAAAAAGGTAGGGCACTCCATAGTGCAGAATCCTTAATAAAGCGGAGATGACATTATGAAAGTGGTGGCATTTATCTGCACTGAACAAGTAGATAAGAAAAGACATGTTACCTTACGACATGTCTTCAGAATGTGGTGCCATGTTTCTTATGGGATACCGTGTATTAATAATGAAAGGGTTCGCCTACTTAATGGATTACTCACCTGTTCATCACCTGGACCCCATCAACTTCAAGACCAAGGGTCCTTAAATGAATAGAGCGGTGGTGCATACACATGGCCAAAGTTATATTCACTTGTAAGGATCTAATGGAGATAGCTGGTATGTCAGTCCTATAGAAGTTAATGAAGGAGTGGTCAAGCATGCAACACCTTTCTGTTCACACAGGGGACTTTGGGACCCCCATTATCAGGATTGGTGTAATTCCAGTAGATGGATACCCTGCATTCATATACTTCTCAAAGAAAAAAAAAGGAAGAAAAAAACTAAGTATGTGAGAAAGAAAATATTTATATGAGCCACTAGTTGCCATAAAGGTCCTGTTCCTCTCTTTTAAAGCTTTTCTTCAGCTTCAAGAGATATTAAGGTGGTAAGCCCTAATTGGCAACTACCCACAAAGGGAAAAGATTGCTAAGTAGAGAGATATGCAGAACATCTGTTCTGTGTCCAATTCCTGTAATTTTGCTGAAAGACCACATTAATAAAGGCAGCATGGCATCCTAATGTGGGTCAAGTGAGCTGATAATATTTTTCTATGACTGAAGAACAATGGAATCAAGCTCTCTCACAGCTGCTGACCATAACATGGACAGATCAGGAGCTCACATATCTGTCTTCTACTCCTCTCTGGAGCCTTGGCATGGCTGTTTGAACTGGCTTTAGAAGTGTTGACATTGCACTAAAAGCTGCTGGCATCCCTTTTATCAGAATGTCACAAAGATTTGGTCTGTTTTCACAGGCAATCTGAGAACAGAAAGTGCTTCTTCAACAGGCAATCTGGGGACCATATTAACTTCTCCATGTTTGTGTCTTTTGTGTTTTTCTTGAAGACATATTTTGTTTTGCTTAGTCCCTAAAACACATTTAATCCTGTTCATACCAATGTAATTTGGGACTATAATGAGCAAAAAAAATAGCTTTATCTACTTGTAACTTGGAAACTTTTATACTTTCACCATATTTGCTAGAGGTATATTCCTTTAAGGGCGCTATACAGTGGCATGTAAAAGTTTGGGCACCACTAGTCAAAATGACTGTTATTGTGAACAATTAATCAATTTGAAGATGAAATGATCTCTAAAAGGCCTAAATTTAAAGATGACACATTTCCTTTTGTATTTTAGGCAAAAAAAATATTTTCATGTTTTACATTTAATTTTAATTTGACTGTGGGGTTAGTAGTGGGGGTGTCTTACAGACGCCTCTCCATTACTAACCTGTGGGCTTGATGTCAGCTGACATTACAAAACTGATATGAACCCCACAAATATTACCCCACTTACCACCGCACCAGGCCAAGTGGGAAGAGCCAGGCTAAGCACCAGAATTGGCGCATCTAATAGATGAGCCTTTTCTGGGGTGGCTTCGGGCTACTATTATTAATCTGGGGAGAGTCAAAATCCATACCCACTTCCCAGTCTGAGAATGACAGTCCCAAGCTGTCTGCTTTAGCTTATCTGGTTGTCAAAAATAGGGGAACCCATGCCATTTTTTTTAAATTATTTATTTAAATAATTTAAAAAACTGCATTGGGAACCCAGTATTTTTGATAACCAGCCAAGATAGCGCTGACAACTCAGGGAGCTGGAGCCTGCAGTTGTCTGTTTTGCCTATGCTGGTTAGCAAAAATAGAGAGGACCCCAAAACCATTTTTTATTTTATTTATTGCACAGGAGCCAGCTCATTAATACTTTCATCATCGTATGCCTGCTCTCACTCCTATCAGTGAGACCGGGCACACGATGATGAGAGTAATACACACAAAGATGGCAGTGCGGGAAACACTGACTATTCGGTCCCCCCATTTATTTGAATGGGGTCACTGTTTGAGTACAGGTACCGTTCTGGAACCTGAATCAAACTTTTTGGTTCACCCATCACTACTCATCTGTCCACAGGGCTTGTTTCCAAAATGCATCATGCTTTAGATGCTCTTTTGCATACTTGTGACGCTGAATTTTTTGGTGAGGACAGAGGAGAGGTTTGCTTCTGATGACTCTTTCATGAAGGCCATATTTGTGCAGGTGTCTCTGAACAGTAGGAAAATATACCACAACTCCAGTGTCTGTTATGTCTCTCTGAAGGTCTTTTGCAGTCAAATGGGGGTTCTAATTTGCCTCTCTAGCAATCCTACAAGCAATTCTCACTGAAATTGTGCTTATATTGACCTGTTTCCGTTAACGGCCATTTTTAATTACATTTTGAACTGAGGAAAGGGCAACTTGAAAACGCTTTGCTATCTTCCTATAGCCTTCTCCTGCTTTGTGGGACTCCACCGTTTTATTTTTAGAGTGGTAGGCAGCTGCTTAGAAGAACCCATGGCTGCTGTTTTTTGGCACAAGGTTAGAGGAGGCTGGCCTTTTCCTAACAATGATAGTGAACAAGCTATAACTTACAGGCTAATTAAGGTCTGAAACCTTGGTCAAAGTTATCTGAGGGAATAACAGTAAATGATATATTCGAGAGTATTGTTATGTCTCATAAAAAATCTCATCCATTAAAAGTTCTATATTTTTTTGATACATTAAAAAAAGGAACTACTGTATATGTTCCCAAACAAACATAGACATTTGACACTTACATAACATAAGTAGATATATAGTAATCTATCAAAAATCAGTAAGGGTGAGTTTCCACGGTCAGGAAACGCTGCGTGTTTGGCGCTGTGCGCTGGCGCAGCGCCAAACACGCAGCGTCCAGATGTTACAGCATAGTGGAGGGGATTTCAAGAAATCCCGTCTCCACTATGCGTAACAATACGCAGGTGGCAAACCTGCGTAAACGGACATGCGGCGCGTCTTTTCAGACCGCAGCATGTCCTCGCGTATTGCGGCGACGGTGCGTCGCCGCAACATAATTAACACAGGGCTATGTAGCCCTGCGCTCTTTCCGGAGGTGTTCCGGAGGTGTCCTGAACACCTCCGGAAAGAGCGCGCGTCAGAAAGGGGGCGGGGCTTAGACGGAGCGGAATTTCCGCTCCGTCAAAAGCGCTATGGTTCCGGACCGTGGAACCATAGCCTTAGTCTTAATTGTATCATAACAGGGTTCATAGGAAGGTAGGGGAAGGGAACCTAATCTTTTCCCTAATAATATCTCCTATTACTTTCCCATCCTTACCGCGGAGTTCGGCATTCCAATAAGCACGCAAGTTGTGGCACCCCTGCTCACCGTCGTCTCAGCCTGATTAACTCTAGATTATGCTGGTTACTCCTCACAACAGAGGAGAAAAAAATCTTTTTAATTTAAACTCAGAAAGATCTTGGCGATACATAAAGCTATTCATTGATACATATAGAGGTATAATGTAGATATTCATAAATCCAATTTGATAAAGTGTCAGTGCCTCTAATATGGTGCTATCAGTGCAGCTGCAATGTTGTCACAGACACAAAATTACATCATGGCTGATATGAATGAAAAAGTCATTTTAAAGTCCCAACATGTCACCCACAAGAAAAGATCCACACATAGCTAGTGACTTCAACCTAGTTTCATTGCTGAGAAACAGACATCATGAACCTACTCAACCAGGGCCGGCGTTATCCACAGCATCAAGATTCTTGCCACTATTTAGAGCAGAATTAAGACTCTGACATATAGTTGTTTTAGGGTTAAAGTTACATCTTCGTATGTCAATATCCTCCGAACTGATTATCCCGATCTGCTGTACTGTTGGAGGCAAATCTAAAAGAACTGAGCTAATTTTATCTCATGGGAAACAATTTTTGGAAAAGAATTTCTTCACAATTTTTTATTTTTTTTTTTAGTTAAAATCCTGATTACAAAAGTCTCCATGTCTATAAACATTTATTACATTCCAAGTAAGAACAATAGTTTATAGTTTAATAGTTTATTTACATCAGTTAGCAAAATGCAAAGTGAGTAAAAAAAGAAAAATCTAAATCAAATAAATATGTGGAGATACCACACTTTGCCTTCAAAACAGCGACAGTTCTTCTATGTACACTTGTACACAACTTTTTAAAGAATTCAATAGGGAGTTTGTTCAAAACATCTTCGAGAACTAACCACAGATCTTCTGTGGATGTCGCTTGTGCAAATCCTTCTATCTCTTCATGTAATCCTAGATAAACTGGATGACGATGATATCATCGCTTTGTGGAGGGAATATCATCACTTCCAGGACTCCTTGTTCTTCTTTATGCTGCAGATAGTTATTAATGACATTGACCTAATATTTGGGGTCATTATCCTACTGTAGAAAAAAATTGGGGCCAATCATGTGCCTCCTTGATGGTATTGCATGATGGATAGGTAATAATACCCAGAAAAGGACTTTACAAATGGCCATACATTGATTCAAAAATAATACTTTCATTCAAAATTACATAAAAATATTAAAAAGTAGTAAGACAACTACCACACGTACAAAAATACATAGGTGGGTACACCCAGGAATATTATTCAATACAAATCCATATATCTTTATAAAACTATGAAGGAATCAGTTCTTGATCCTATTATGCACATATATAAAGAACTCCCGACCATACAGGTGGCATGCCGTGAGCAACCACAAATATTATTTGACAAAGCACACACAGATGTACATAAATAAACAAGCCCTAAAATTTTAGTAATAGCATGGTTGCAATAATATAGCGAGGCACATAAAGAAAGCTTGATTGTAATATATAGTAAACATGTAGCAATAATCTCTAACAAAAAAATAGAAGTATAATCATTATAAATGCATTATAGGAATAATAGAAATCGCATAGTAAGCACAGATATAGACATGGTATAGTTACCAAAGGAAAATAGGACCTGGGAGACCCACCACACCGGACGCGTGTTTCTCTATGAAATGCTTCGTCCAGGGGTGGTTGGGTACTGGCCAAATAGGATATTATATAAGGCCAAGTAACTTAATTATACGAGAAAATATAGGAATTGGGGTACCGAAAAATGGCAGCAAGTGCTCTGGACTGATGAGTCAAAATGGGAAATATTTGACTGTAATAGAAGACATTTTGCTGGCTAACTGCTAAAGA
Organism: Oophaga sylvatica; assembly: GCA_033576555.1. Classification (NCBI taxonomy): domain Eukaryota; kingdom Metazoa; phylum Chordata; class Amphibia; order Anura; family Dendrobatidae; genus Oophaga; species Oophaga sylvatica. The sequence goes on along the minus strand of JARQOD010000008.1, from coordinate 54,149,252 downwards.
GAGATGAAAAATGAGTGTCTACAGGCAACAGTGAAGCATGGTGGAGGTTCCTTACAAGTTTGCGGCTCCATTTTCACAAATGGAGTTTGTAATTTGGTCTAGATCAATGGTGTTCCCAGTGCTGAAAATTACAAGCAGATGCCCATCCATCATGGAATACAATCAGGGAGACATCTGATTGACTGCAAGTTAATTCTGCAGCAGGACAACGATCCCAAACATACAGCCTATGACACTATGAACGATCTAAAAGGGGTTTATCCGGGACTTTTATTACTTACAGCCAGGTAGTTACTAACTACCACCCTGTCCTGCCTGGCACCAATCTGTGGCTTAGAGCGGTCACGACCATTACTACAGGTAATTCTGTGGCTTCTGGTGAAATCACGCCGACAAAGCAGTGTCTTCGCTTGTACTCTGCTCTTTTGATGGGCCGTCTCTGCCAATGTCATGCTGATATTCCTAACTGCGGGGCCGGCTGTCAATTAGTATGACGTCTGCAATGACATCCTGTCAACAGAGCAGACTGGAAGAGGAAGAATTGCTCATTTGACAAGAGGTGAAGTGAAGAAGGAGCTGACCGGCAGAGATCGTCCTCATGCAGGACAGGCAGGTAGTCAGCAACTATCGACCTGTTAGTTCTTAACCCCATGCACAAAAATATTAAAATTCTAAACAACCCCTTTAAGCATAAAAAAAGAACCAGAAATTGAAATCCTGGAAGTGATGATTTGGCCTCTAAAGAACCCCATTCTCCACATTATCATGCCTGTCTGGGTTTACCTGAAGAGACAAGTGTTTGTACATCCAGAGAAGATCTGTGGTTAGTTCTCCTGGTTTGGCAAAACCTCCCTGCCGAGTTTATTAAAAAACTGTGTGTAAGTGTACCTAGCAGAACTGATAAAGGCAAAGGCTGTTCACACCAACTATTGATTTGATTTAGATTTCTCTTTTGTTAATGCATTTTGCATTTTAATTGGTAAAAATAAACTATTAACACTTTGCAGCATTATTTCCACACTTGCCTAAAACTTTTGCACAGTACCTTATATCCAGCAGAGATTCACCTCCATAATACTCCTCCTCTTAATCTGCTTAACAGCAAATGGCAGTAAACTAGTCCTAGCTTTAAGATTTACCATTCCATAGAAAAAAATGAAAGGAATTTGTTTCATGTTACAAGTCTGCATTTACATAAGCAGAGAAAAAGAAGTTATAACCACCAATTAACCTCATTCTCCATTGTAATTATGTGAGAAGGAAATTATTGGTTTCATAATAAATGCAATGTGTACCGTCACATTGTAGGATAATACATACATTTTTGAGCTTTAATTATATGGTTGTGGATATTGCAGTACCACAGGATAGGATAGATTGTGATGACCAATTGGTGGCGTACATGTATGTATGTGCATTGGGACCTAGACTCAACCAGGGAGCCAGCTCGGGATGGTGGTGTTTAGTACCAGGAGACAGCTGGGGATGGTGGTGTTTGGTACCAGGAGACAGCTGGGGATGGCGGTGTTTGGTACCAGGAGACAGCTGGGGATGGTGGTGTTTGGTACCAGGATACAGCTGGGGATGGTGATATTTGGTACCAGGAGACAGCTGGCAATGGTGATATTTGGTACCAGGTGACAGCTGGGGAGGGTGGTATTTGGTACAAAGAGACACCTGGGGATGGTGGTGTTTGGTACCAGGAGACAGCTAGGGATGTTGATGTTTGGTACCAGGAGACAGCTGGGGATGGTGGTGTTTGGTACCAGGAGACATCTGGGGATGGTGGTGTTTGGGGATGGTGGTGTTTGGTACCAGGAGACTGCTGGGGATGGTGGTGTTTGGTACTAGGAGACACCTGAGGATGGTGGTGTTTGGTACTAGGAGACACCTGATGGTGGTGTTTGGTACCAGGAGACAGCTGGCAATGGTGGTATTTGGTACCAGGAGACACCTGAGGATGGTGATGTTTGGTACCAGGAAACAGCTGGCAATGGTGGTATTTGGTACCAGGAAACAGCTGGCAATGGTGGTGTATAAAGCATCATTATAGTGAATGGTTACATTATTGGTTATACCCGAATACCATTTTTGGGGCTTCAGACCAGAGTTCCTGCTGAAGTTTTGTGCCCTCTTTATTATTTATACTTTAAAATATATAAAGAAAGTTGGGGCATTAACCCCTGCCAGCTCACCGACCACCACCGGAGCACGAGACCGAAAGTCCAGACCAAGACATGCAGCAGAGGAAAATGAGAAGAGCTGTCCAGCTTCTATACAAAAGTGCAATTCTTTATTCAATCCAAGATAAAAATCGTCACATAACGGTGTCCTCCATAATGCAAAAAAGCGGAGAGTAAGCACTACTATCTGTACCAGCAACGCGTTTCGACCTTAGATGGTCTTTGTCAAAGCTGCAGCTTTAGTGCTTACTCTCCGCTTTTTTGCATTATGGAGGACACCGTTATGTGACGATTTTATCTTGGATTGAATAAAGAATTGCACTTTTGTATAGAAGCTGGACTGCTCTTCTCATTTTCCTTATTTATACTTTGTTTATCCTTTAGGAATCTTTTACTCTTTTTCTTTTCAGATGATTACTGTTTTTTTATTTTGTTTTTTTCTTGAGTGGAGGGATTCTTTTTTTTTTTCTTTGAATCGTGCATTTTACACTACAAAGTGGGTTTTCTGGACACCTTGGTAGAATTTTAAAAGGCTACCCTTTGTTGTACCCCAAGTCAGCAGACCACGAGTAAGAACTAATGGATTTTAAATGCATTTGTGACTGCTACCCTACCATCATTCTTTTGATTTGTCTAGATGTATTTTATACTTGGAATTTATGAAAGGAAAATATCTATTTTACAGGCTTCTGCCTTTAACTACTGTGGACTGAGATCTGAAAACTGCTGTTACAGACTACGGTACAGACCAAAAGTTTGGACACACCTCTCATTCAAAGCTTTTTCTGTATTTTCATGGCTATGAAAATTGTAGAATCACACTGAAGGCATCAAAACTATGAATTAACACATGTGGAATTATACATTACACTTTACAAAAAAGTGTGAAACAACTGAAAATATGTCTTATATTCTAGGTTCTTCAAAATAGCCACCGTTTGCTTTGATTACTGCTTTGCACGCAGAAAAGGTGAACGGATGGATTCTACATGCCTGGTTCCCACCGTGAAGCATGGAGGAGAAGGTGTGATGGTGTGGGGGTGCTTTGCTGGTGACACTGTTGGGGATTGATTCAAAATTGAAGGCATAGTGAACCAGAATGGCTACCACAGCATCTTGCAGCAGCATGCTATTCCATCCGGTTTGCGTTTAGTTGGACCATCATTTATTTTTCAACAGGACAATGACCCCAAACACACCTCCAGGTTGTGTAAGGGCTATTTGACCAAGAAGGAGAGTGATGGGGTGCTACGCCAGATGACCTGGCCTCCACAGTCACCAGACCTGAACCCAATCGAGATGGTTTGGGGTGAGCTGGACCGCTCACCGCTTCAATTTTGAATAAATCCCCAACAGTGTCACCAGCAAAGCACCCCCACACCATCACACCACCTCCTCCATGCTTCACGGTGGGAACCAGGCATGTAGAGTCCATCCGTTCACCTTTTCTGCGTGCAAAGCAGTAATCAAAGCAAAAGGTGGCTACTTTGAAGAACCTAGAATATAAGACATGTTTTCAGTTGTTTCACACTTTTTTGTAAAGTGTAATGTATAATTCCACATGTGTTAATTCATAGTTTTGATGCCTTCAGTGTGATTCTACAATTTTCATAACCATACAGAAAAATCTTTGAATGAGAAGGTGTGTCCAAACTTTTGGTCTGTACTGTACATGTGCTTTCAAACATTGACAGTGATATTTAAGTGGCACAATTTTCCAGTGTGCTCCCATTGACTTTTTAGTAATTGGGTTTCCATGGCAGCCTGTGGCCTCCTGTCCTGACAATCTAGTCCTCCTATGAATATATACAGGTCCTTCTCAAAAAATTAGCATATAGTGCTAAATTTCATTATTTTCCATAATGTAATGATTACAATTAAACTTTCATATATTTTAGATTCATTACACACCAACTGAAATTTGTCAGGTCTTTTATTGTTTTAATACTGATGATTTTGGCATACAACTCCTGATAACCCAAAAAACCTGTCTCAAAAAATTAGCATATCAAGAAAAGGTTCTCTAAACGACCTATTACCCTAATCTTCTGAATCAACTAATTAACTCTAAACACATGCAAAAGATTCTTGAGGCTTTTAAAAAGTCCCTGCCTGGTTCATTACTCAAAACCCCCATCATGGGTAAGACTAGCGACCTGACTGATGTCAAGAAGGCCATCATTGACACCCTCAAGCAAGAGGGTAAGACCCAGAAAGAAATTTCTCAACAAATAGGCTGTTCCCAGAGTGCTGTATCAAGGCACCTCAATGGGAAGTCTGTTGGAAGGAAACAATGTGGCAGAAAACGCTGTACAACGAGAAGAGGTGACCGGACCCTGAGGAAGATTGTGGAGAAGGACCGATTCCAGACCTTGGGGGACCTGAGGAAGCAGTGGACTGAGTCTGGTGTAGAAACATCCAGAGCCACCGTGCACAGGCGTGTGCAGGAAATGGGCTACAGGTGCCGCATTCCCCAGGTAAAGCCACTTTTGAACCATAAACAGCGGCAGAAGCGCCTGACCTGGGCTACAGAGAAGCAGCACTGGACTGTTGCTAAGTGGTCCCAAGTACTTTTTTCTGATGAAAGCAAATTTTGCATGTCATTTGGAAATCAAGGTGCCAGAGTCTGGAGGAAGACTGGGGAGAAGGAAATGCCAAAATGCCTGAAGTCCAGTGTCAAGTACCCACAGTCAGTGATGGTGTGGGGTGCCATGTCAGCTGCTGGTGTTGGTCCACTGTGTTTCATCAAGGGCAGGGTCAATGCAGCTAGCTATCAGGAGATTTTGGAGCACTTCATGCTTCCATCGGCTGAAATGCTTTATGGAGATGAAGATTTCATTTTTCAGCACGACCTGGCACCTGCTCACAGTGCCAAAACCACTGGTAAATGGTTTACTGACCATGGTATTACTGTGCTCAATTGGCCTGCCAACTCTCCTGACCTGAACCCCATAGAGAATCTGTGGGATATTGTGAAGAGAAAGTTGAGAGACGCAAGACCCAACACTCTGGATGAGCTTAAGGCCGCTATCGAAGCATACTGGGCCTCCATAACACCTCAGCAGTGTCACAGGCTGATTGCCTCCATGCCACGCCGCATTGAAGCAGTCATTTCTGCAAAAGGATTCCCGACCAAGTATTGAGTGCATAACTGAACATTATTATTTGATGGTTTTTTGTTTGTTTTTAAAAAACACTTTTATTTTATTGGACGGTTGAAATATGTTAATTTTTTGAGACAGGTTTTTTGGGTTATCAGGAGTTGTATGCCAAAATCATCAGTATTAAAACAATAAAAGACCTGACAAATTTCAGTTGGTGTGTAATGAATCTAAAATATATGAAAGTTTAATTGTAATCATTACATTATGGAAAATAATGAAATTTAGCACTATATGCTAATTTTTTGAGAAGGACCTGTATATATATATGTATATATATATATATACATACACTGCTCAAAAAAATAAAGGGAACACTCAAATAAGACATCCTAGATCTGAATGAATGAAATATTCTCATTGAATACTTTGTTCTGTACAAAGTTGAATGTGCAGACAACAAAATCACACAAAAATCATCAATGGAAATCAAATTTATTAACCAATGGAGGCCTGGATTTGGAGTCACCCACAAAATT
>JARQOD010000008.1:54040313-54143329 GCA_033576555.1 Oophaga sylvatica | reverse complement strand
GAGGAACACACATGATGGTAATAGAATAAATGCAATGCATGCAATGAAGTGCACATATGATCCAAATTATAATGGCCAAAAGTCAAAAGACCAAAAAAAAAGTGTTTTTTTTTCTTTAACAAAAGCATAAAACACATGAAAAGGCACAAAAATGTTTGTACCATCTATCAAGACAATTATTATTTACCAAATAAACATACACGGAATAACAAAAATGAAAGAAAAGCAAAACTCGCAGACTTGGATGAAAAAAATGGAGGTTATACATCACGATGTACAGTATATGTTTCATGTTCCAGCTTCCTCACAGTCGGCCCACTTAGCATGTTACCACTTAGCATGTTATCATGCATAATCGTTAGTCTTTTCCACTTCCAATCATGTGCACTGTGCCTCTCTGAAGCCGGCACGTGTACACCTGGCTTCAGACAAATTAATGCAGTAAGGTAAAGAAGCCGCGCGCATGTGCCAGGTAAGTAAAGTGCTGGTGATGATGCCCAGGCCTGCAAGCCATGTTATCATGTCCACAGGGGTGTGATAACATGCTAAGTGGGCCGACTGCTCATCGAATAGTCAAAGCCCTCATTTACAGATCATAAATGTACTTTATAAATACTTTTTTATAAAGATCTGTTTGTGTGTAATGTAATAACAGGACTGTTAGGCAGGGGATTTACATATGCAGACAGGACTGCTGGAGATTCTGGGGGCACGGGTCGGGACCTAACAGGTTCTCTTTAATATTTTGGGAATATTCAGTATTATAGTATAAAGATACTGACCGGTTTAACATGGAATGTACAGAACATTTTTCTCACTCACTCCATGCTCTTAGGCAACCAACCAGTGATTTTAGGTAAAGATTTGCATCTCTGCTCTATTCTGAAGTCTGTAAATGATCTTCAGTCTGTAGCTTTGAAATACTATCATGCCACAGAGTAGAGGCAAGAAATGAACCATTCCACCAGCAATGCAAGATGAAAGGACCTTCCTGATTGTTTTCGGAAGTAGCTGATTGCCCACAAGGGTTGCATGCTTTAACCAAATAAATAATGGCATACATCCTATTTTACATGTTTGTCTGCACAGACATACACTTTTTAATGGGCTGACTGTGTGCTAATATTCTTTTAAGTTAACTTGCGTTTTCTCGTAAAAAGTCTCTTAGTTTTTTTACATAGCGATCAATCACCTTTACGCAGATACCCAGACATGTACACATGCCTTCAGACATAAAGTATGACGGTTTTTCTTTTTATTCTGAGCTTTAGAAAGTATTATAACACCCTGTATTATTCTAGAAAACCTTGTCACTATTTCAAGCAGATTTACACCAATTTTTGTTTTCAATGTAATTACAATTTGTCCTACACTTGCCAAATGGGCAAATCTAGTCAATGTTGTTTTAGGAAACCTCCATTAACCCATTTCAATTAATCACTGATTTTTTTCAGAATTTTAGCATGATAGTGAACATCAGTAATACAGTTAGCGCCACTGTCTTTTTTTTTTGGTTGGTAAATTTTATAATTTTTAGATAAACCTTGCTTCAGTATGGATTGGATTTTCATAGCAAGTGACAAAGCAAAATTGCGACGTGTCATATTCAACTTTACTTTGAAGTGTGTGGATGCAATGTTGTATGCAACTTGCGATGAAAAATCCAGCCAACTTTTTTTGTAAGGCCGGAGTCACACTGGCGACAAAATCTGACGACTGCAATGCGATGAAATATCGCATTGCAGTCGGACCTATGTTAATCTATGGAGCAGCTCCCAGTATCAGATTTTTTGTGGTCCGTTTTAAACGTCCGTGTACAATCGCAGCATGCTGCGATTGTCACCGATTGTGGGTCGACTATCGCCAATGCAAGTCTATGGGAGCGCTGAAAAATCTGATTACAAACGGACCGCATGTGTGACTTGCGATGAAATCGCATCGGTGTCCTTTAGAAAAGCCGGCAATTCATCCCCGGCTATACTGTAAAATCACACTGACAGCTTTAATAAAGACTAGAAAGAATAGATATATACACATAGAACACATATATATATATATATACATGTCATTGTGACATGTACATATACATATATTTATAGTTCCTAGACTTCTACATACTGTAATAGCCGCTAATTCAATTGCCGGGTTTTGTGAAATCACAGAAGCCGACATGAAATGATACATTGTTTCCACACATTTAACCATGTAATTTCATGTATTTTTATATATATTTGAAACATACAATTACATGAGTGTATTTGTGCAAAATTTCAGACATGTAGGGGTTAATTAAAGGTGTAATTTCGTTGAAAAAAAATGCGTGGGCTCCCGCTGTATTTTCTCCACCAGACAGACAAAGCAAAGCGAGTGGGGGCAGATAATAATAGCCCAGGGAGGGTGCATTTTTTTTGTGCCCCCCCTGGCTACTAACATCTGCCCCCAGACACCCCAGAAAGGGCAAATCTATAATTAGATTCGCCCTTTCTGGCACTTTGCCCGTCTATTCCCATTGCCCTGTAGCGGTGGCGAATGGGTTAATCTCACCTTACTGTCACCTTGCAATTGAAAGGTCACCTTAAGGCAGGTTAATAATTGATAGCTGTCAATTAGACAACTATCAATTATTAATCCTATTGAAGTAAATAAAAAAACACACACACTTTAAGAATAAATAATTTTAATGAAATAAAAACACATTTTTTTGACCATATTTTATTTTACACTTAATCCGTGCGAAGCCATTGATCTCCTAAAATAAAGAAAAAGAAATAAAACAACATTATTCTTACCTATTCCGCCGATCTGTCACGTCCCACGCTGTAATCCTTCACAAAGGGTTAACTAGCTTTGAGCCAAGCAGTGCAAGTAATCCTGCGTGCTCAGCTCAAAGCTCATGAATGAATAAGTTCCTCTCCTGGCGACAGGAGAGGATGTGTTTCATGAATGAAGCTTAATTGATTGTGTCCACTTTCCCTTTAGGTCAGGTCACTACAGTTAAATTGGCAATAAATCAATTAAGCTCCATTCATGAATCTATTCCTCTACTTTCGCTGGGAGAGGAACTTATTCATTCAGGGGAATACAGGTCTGAGACAGCATTATTAGCTGTCTGCGACCTGTAACCTGTTAACCCTTTCTGATGGATTACACCGTGGGACCTGACTGTACATCGGATTGGTAAGTATAATTTTGCTTTTTTATTTTATTTTTATTACAGGAAATGGTTTTAGCAGGAAAATAAAATATGGTCAAAAACTGTGTGATTATTTAATTAAACTTATTTTTTATTAAACTGTGTGTGTTTGATTTTTCTTTCATACAATAGGATTAATAATTGATAGTTGTCTAATTGACAGCTATCAATTATTAACCTGGCTTAAAGTGACCTTTCAATTGCAAGGTCATTTTAACCCCTTATTAACCCATTCGCCACCGCTACAGGGCAATGGGAATAGACGGGCAAAGTGCCAGAAAGGGCGAATCTAATTATAGATTTTCCCTTTCTGGGGTGTCTGGGGGCAGATGTTAGTAGCCAGGGGGGGCACAAAAAAAATGTACCCTCCCTAGGCTATTATTATCTGCCCCCACTCGCTTGCTTTGTCTGTCTGGTGGAGAAAATACAGCGGGAGCCCACACATTTTTTTTCAACGAATTTACACCTTTAATTAACCCCTACATGTCTGAAATTTAGCACACATATACTCATGTAATTGTATGTTTCAAACATATATAAAAATACATGAAATTACATGGTTAAATGTGTGGAAACAATGTATCATTTCATGTCGGCTTCTGTGATTTCACTGAAGCCGGCAATTGAATTAGCGGCTATAACAGTATGTAGAAGTGTAAGAATTATAAATATATGTATATATATATGTCACAATGACATATATATATATATATATTATATATGTGCTCTATGTGTATATATCCTTTCTTTTGGCATTTAAATACTATTCTTTTGGATCCATTATATGTCAGTTTTGCAAGCCTGCGAGAAAATCTCGCAAGTCGGATGAAAATCGGATGTTACAAGGTACACACACATGCGATTAAATCGCATCTTTGAAGGAAAATCGGATGCCAGAAGGATGTGTGATGTTTTTATTTTGATCCGATTGTCGACCGTCTAAAACGGACCGATTTTTTGTGGTTGTGTGTGACTCCAGCCTAATGGTGTTATCATGGCCATGTTAGGTCGCAGTGTGACCCAATTGAGAAACATTAAATGTTGCCTTGAAGCCCTATTTTACAAGACCCTACACACTATTGCACTAACATTAAAACCACTTTTTTGTATTACGGTAATTTGGTATCCCATGTCCCCTTGGTGGATATAATAAAATTACATTCATAGTTCCATTCATCTGACAGCAAGCAAATCTATTTTTGTCGGATGAATCTGTTGGACAACCCTCATTGTGCCAAGATTATGGCTTGACAATTAAATTAATTATTTTTGCAGAAAGGAAAAAATTTTCATCACATCTGTAAACGCTTTTCTGTGCACTACAACAGAATCATGCAAATAATACACATTTTGTAAGGGTCATTCCATCGTATCCATTTCTACTAGTAGAAGACCCTAAGCAATATGCACGTACATGAAGACAGTTTGACTTACTTTGAAATTCCATTGAGTACTATGTTTCTCGGATGACTAGCCCAAGTGACAGGTTCTTGGACGGCTGCATCACACACCACTCCAGTTAACTAACAGATCTGTCTCCATGTGGGTACATAGGGAGAGACCTGCCAGTCAAAGGGATCAAACTTAGGGAGAAACCTGCCTTGGACTAGTCATCCGAAATACACAGTCCTCTTTTTCACTTCATGATTCAGAGTAAAACATCATGCTGCCCGTGGTATGGGAAGCATGAACCTGATGACTCTTCAACTTGAAATGTATGTATTTCATATGCATAGTATTTGGTCTCAAGGACACAGTAATTAGATAGTAATTTTGCTGTGTTTCCATATCTAGCACTGTTAGTGCTGGTCATACACCTGGGAGCAGTAGGGCTCACACTATGCTCGTACATGTTTACACTTTCTTTGTGCACATTGCTTCGTATACGGTGACATATGTTTCTCTGTTAGCTATCTTGTATTCTGTGTATTTAGCAGTGATTTAAACAGATTACAACAGAAACGTGACATCTGACGTTACGCAGATACTGTATGCGGATCTGCTGGTACTTTCACAGAGCTTCTCTGCAAAGCTATGAAACTTACCGTAAGTGGAAAATGTTTGTGAGATTCATTCTATGAGATGAGTTAGCAGCACGTAAACTGTTAGTGCAAGAAGGATTTGGCAGCGCACTCCGAGGCTCTATCTCTGTTCTGAGACGTTTCTGCCGTAACCTATAAGTCATAAGTCAGCTGCGTTCTGTTTCGGTTTGATTGGTTAATGAGATCTGCGGCTCTTGTGGTTTTCCTTTGTTTAGTTAAATAGAAAATGTATGCACAAAGTACTAATCAGACAGAATTATTGCTACTTCCAACCAGAACATAAAAAACTCAAGGCCAAGGTCTCCCACTATTATAGAGGAACAGTGCTTGGCCAATACTACAAGAGGGTAAGAAGAGTTTAGCTTCAGAAATGTGTAATGTAAAACACGAGATAGCACCATCAGCCAATGAAGATCCCACGTAGCGAAGCAAAACATTAACCCCCGAGGGTGGTTTGCACGTTAATGAACGGGCCAATTTTTACAATTCTGACCACTGTCCCTTTATGAGGCTATAACTCTGGAACGCTTCAACGGATCTTCGCGATTCTGAGATTGTTTTCTCGTGACATATTGTACTTCACGTTAGTGGTAAAATTTCTTCGATAAAACTTGCGTTTATTTTTGAAAAAAAACGCAAATATGGCGAAAATTTAGAAAATCTTGCAATTTTCAAACTTTGAATTTTTATTCCCTTAAAACAGAGAAATATGTAACATAGTAACATAGTTATTAAGGTTGAAGGAAGACTTTAAGTCCATCTAGTTCAACCCATATCCTATCCTAACCTGCCCTAACATGTTGATCCAGAGGAAGGCAAAAAAAACCCAAGTGGCAAACAGTAAGCTTCACATTGGGGAAAAAAATTCCTTCCCGACTCCACATACGGCAATCAGACTAGCTCCCTGGATCAACACTGTATCTAGGAAACTAGTGAATATAGCCTGTAATATTATACTTTTCAAGAAAGGCATCCAGTCCCATATAAATAACATTTCCCATATGTCTACTTTACATCAGCACAATTTTGGAACAAATTTTTTTTTTGTTAGGAAGTTATAAGTGTTAAAAGTTGAACAGCGATTTTTCATTTTTTCAACATAATTTACAAAGCCATTTTTTTTACGGACCAACTCACATTTGAAGTCACTTTGAGGGGTCTATATGGCAGAAAATACCCAAAAGTGACACCATTCTTAAAACTGCACCCCTCAAGCTACTCAAAACCACATTCAAGAAGTTTATTAACCCTTCAGGTGCTTCACAGGAGCTGAAGCAACGTGGAAGGAAAAAATGAACATTTAACTTTTTAGTCACAAAAATTATCTTTTACAAACATTTTTTTTATTTTCACAAGGGTAAAAGGAGAAAATGGACAAAGTTGTTGTACAATTTCTCCTGAGTACGCCAATACCCCATATGTGGGGGAAAACCACTGTTTGGGCGCACGGCAGAGCTCGTAAGGGAAGGAGCGCCATTTAACTTTTTCAAACCAAAATTGGCTAGAATTGAGACTGGACGCCATGTCGCGTTTGGAGAGCCTCTGATGCGCCTAAACAGTGGAAACCCCTCACAAGTGATACCATTTTGGAAACTAGACCCCCTATGGAACTTATCTAGATCTGTTGTGAGCACTTTGAACCCCAAGTCTTTCACTAAAGTTTATAATGCCTGGGTGTGAAAAAAAAAAAAATTTTTCTTCAAAAATGATTTTTTAGTCCCCAATTTTTTATTTTTCCCAAAAGTTGTTGTCCAGTTTGTCCTGAGTACGCTGATACCTCATATGTGGGGGGAAGCTGTTTGGGCGCACGGCAGGGCTTGGAAAGGAAGTAATAACGTTTTGGAATGCAGACTTTGATGGGTGTCATGTTCCGTTTGCAGTGCCCCAGATGTGCCTAAACAGTGGAAACCCCCCCACAAATGACCCAATTTTGGAAACTAGACCACCTAAGGAACTTATCTAGATCTGTAGTGAGCACTTTGAACCCCCAAGTGCTTCACACAAGTTTATAATGCCCGGGCATGAAAATAAAAAATCCTATTTTTTTCCCATAAAAATTATCTTTTAAGTCATCAATTTTTTATTTTCCCAAGGGTAACAAAAGAAATAGGACCACAAAAGTTGTTGCCCAATTTGTCCTGAGTACGCTGATACCCCTTATGTGGGGGGAACCACTGTTTGGGCGCACGGCAGAGCTCAGAATGAAAGGAGCGCCATTTGAATTTTTCCAACCAAAATTGGCTGGAATTGAGATTGGACGCCATGTTATTATTATTATTATTATTATACATTTATATAGCGCCATTTATTCCATGGCGCTTTACATATGAAAAGGGAAAAATATAGACAGATACAATAAACATGTGCTAGACAAGGGACACACAAGTACAGAAGGAGAGAGGACCCTGCCCGCGAGGGCTCACAGTCTACAGGGATGGGTGAGAATACACTAGGAGAGGGTAGAGCTGGTCGTGCGATGGTTCAGTAACTGAGGATCATTGCAGGTTGTAGGCTTGTCGGAACAGGTGGGTCTTCAGGTTTTTCTTGAAGGTCTCCGTTGTTGGTGAAAGTCTGATGTTTTGCGGCAGGAGTTCCAGAGTATGGGGGAAGCCCGGGAGAAGTCTTGTATGCGGTTGTGGGAAGAAGAGATGAGGGGGGAGTCGAGAAGGAGATCTTGAGAGGATCGAAGGTTGCGTGTAGGTAGGTAGCGGGAGACCATGTCACAGATGTATGGAGGAGAAAGGTTGTGGATGGCTTTGTATGCCATGGTTAAGGTTTTGAACTGGAGCCTCTGGGCAATAGGAAGCCAGTGAAGGGCCTGGCATAGTGGGGAGGCTGGGGAATAGCGGGAAGACAGGTGGATTAGTCGTGCAGCAGAGTGTAGGATGGACTGGAGTGGTGCAGAGTGCTAGAGGGAGGCCAGACAGTAGGAGGTTGCAGTAGTCGAGGCGGGAGATGTTGCATTTGGATAGCCCCTGATGTGCCTAAACAGTGGAAACCCTCACAAGTGACCCCATTTGGAAACTAGACCCCCTAAGGAACTTATCTAGATCTGTGGTGAGCACTTTGAACCCCAAGTGCTTCACACAAGTTTATAACGTAGAGCCGTAAAATTAAAAAATCATATTTTTTCCACAGAAATGATCTTTTCACCCCAATTTTTATTTTCCCAAGGGTATCAAGGCCCCAAAAGTTATTGTGCAATTTGTCCTGAGTACGCTGATACCCCATATGTGGGGGTAAACAACTTTTTGGGTGCATGGCAGAGCTTGGAAGGGAAGAAGCGCCGTTTGACTGTTTCAAAGCAGAGTTGGCTGGACGCCATGTCGTGTTTGGAGAGCCCCTGATCTGCCTAAACAGTGGAAACCCCCACAAATGACACCATTTTGGAAACTAAACCCCTCAAGGAACTTATCTAGATGTGTGGTGAGAACTTTGAACCCCAGGTGTTTCACTAAAGTTTATAACGCCCGAGCATGAAAATAAAAAAATCATATTTTTTCCACAAACATGATCTTTTAGTCCCCAACTTTTTATTTTCCCCAAGGGTAACAGTAGAAATTGGACCCCAAAAGTTGTTGTCCAATTTGTCCCGAGTACGCTGATGCCCAATATGTGGGAGAAAACTACTGTATGGGCACACGTCGGGGCTCGGAAGGGAAGTAGTGACGTTTTGGATTGCAGACTTTGATGGAATGGTCTGCGGGCGTCATGTCGCATTTGGAGAGCCACTGATGTGCCTAAACAGTGGAAACCCCCCACAAGTGACCACATTTTGGAAAATAGACCCCCCCCCAAGGAGCTTATCTAGATGTGTGGGGAGAACTTTGAACCCCAAGTGCTTCACAGAAGTTTATAACGTAGTTCCATAAAAATAAAAAATCATAATTTTTTTTCCACAAAATGATGTTTTCGCCCCCAATTTTTTATTTTTCCAAGGGTAACAGAAGAAATTAGACCCCAAGAGTTATTTTGCAATTTGTCCTGAGTACCTGATACCACATATGTGGGGGTAAACTACTGTTTGGGCTCATGGCAGAGCTCAGAAAGGAAGGAGCACCGCTTGACTTATTTCAACGCAGAATTGGCTGGAATTGAGATCAGACGCCATGTCACATTTGGAGAGCCCCTGATGTGCCTAAACAGTGGAAACCCCCAATTCTAACTCCAACCCTAACCCCAACACACCCCTAAATCTAATCCCAACCCTAATCATAACCCTAACCACAAACCTAACCCTAACACACCCCTAATCCCATCCCTAACCCTAATTCTAACTTTAGCCCCAACCCTAACGGGAAAATGGAAATAAATACGTTTTTTTAATTTTATTATTTTTCCCTAACTAAGGGGGTGATAAAGGGGGGTTTGATTTACTATTTATATCGGGTTTTTATGATTGGCAGCTGTCACAAGCTAAAAGACGCTTTTATTGCAAAAAATAGTTTTTGCATCACCACATTTTGAGAGCTATAATTTTTGCATATTTTGGCCCACAGAGTCATGTGACGTCTTATTTTTTGCGGGACGAGGTGACTTTTTTATTGGTACCATTTTTCAGCACATGACATTTTTTGATCGCTTTTAATTTTGATTTTTGGGAGGTTAGAATGAACAAAAATCAGCAATTCATGAATTTCTTTTGGGGGGACGTTTATACTGTTCCGCGTGTGGTAAAATTGATAAAGCAGTTTTATTCTTCGGGTTAGTACGATTACAGCGATACCATATTTGTATCATTCTTTTTATGTATTGGCGCTTTTATACAATAAAAACAATTTTATATAAAAAAGTTATTTTTGCATCGCTTTATTCTGCGAGCTATAACTGCTTTATTTTTTCGCTGATGACGCTGTATGGCGGCTTGTTTTTTGCGAGACAAGATGACGTTTTCAGCGGTACCATGTTTATTTATATCCGTCTTTTTGATCGCGTGTTCTTCCACTTTTTGTTCCACGGTATGATGATAAAGCATTGTTTTTTGCTTTGTTTTTATTTTTTTTTAAGGGGTTCACTAAAGGGGTTAACTAGTGGGACAGTTTTATAGGGCGGATCGTTACGGACGCGGCGATACCAAATATGTGTACTTTTATTGTTTGTTTGTTTTTATTTACATGAAGAAATGAATTTATTGGGAATATTTTTTTTTCCCTTATTTAGGAATTTTTTTTTACATGTGTGATTTTTTTTTTAAACTTTTTTACTTTGTCCCAGGGTGGGACATCACAGTATAGGGTCAGATCGCTGGTGTGACAGAGTGCACAGCACTCTGTCACACCAGCGATGTGACAGGCAGTGCTGCAGGCTACCTCAGCGCCTGCTCTCAGCAGGCACTGAGCAAGCTGCCTCCCTGCAGGACCCAGCGGCCATCTTGGATCCAGGGGTCCTGCAGGGAAGAGGCCCTCAGAACAGCGCGGTCACATCGCGCTGTTCTGAGGGTCTCAGGGGAGCACGTAGGGAGTCCCCTCCCTGCGCGATGCTCCCCTGTGCCCCCGGTACACCGCGATCATGTTTGATCGCGGTGTGCCAGGGGTTAATGTGCCGGGAGCGGTCCTGTGATAATCAGCTGACACCCGGTCCGATCGCATGCGACGTACTATCCCGTCCCTGGTCATACGGGCCCAGGAACCATGGACGGGACAGTACGTCGCATGGCAGAAAGGGTTAAGAAAGGGAAGATACGGTAAGTATATTCAAGAGTCCCAAAACCGATGAGTCCAAACAGTTTGCCTATTCGATTCGCTGAATACAGTAAAGTAGTAATCATACAAAGCAGAAGTTTAAGGTTATGCATTCCAGCAAAAGCTACATTGGGTGTAAACAATTTACTTATTAGATGTACTGCATAAAGTAAATTAGTATAATCATAGAAGGCAGATGTTTAAGGTTAGGCATTGCAGTGAGTACCACACAGGGTACAGCTTACCTATTCACTGTACAAGGTGAAATATTAAAATAATACACAGCAGAAGATGAAAGGAGTTGTTCGATCTTAAGCTACAAGCCTGCAGTCACTCTATGTAACTGTAGACTTGTGAATCCTTACATCGCGTACACTGCACGCTACGGCTCCGGAAGCGAAAGGCATATGACTGCAATTATGTGATTTGCATACATGCGGTCACGTGCCGACTAGACATGTGCTGTCTCACTCAATGCAACTGTATTCAAGACCGAACACAGTCTAGTTGGAATGTGGCCGGAAGTATTCAAATCGCATACCTGTGGTCACATGATCACCTACTAGCGTGCAAAGGACACAAAGGGTTACCAGATTTTGTCGTACGAGGCTCTAAATTGATTTTGAAAAGCGTATTTATTTAATGTATTACATTTGTACATACTGTGAGGCAGTGACCGGGATCATTTACGAGGGACGTTATATTTCCCCCAGAATGTGTACAGAGACCTATTAAAGCCATTGGAGTGCATTGCAGTCACACACACAGCTGCGGCTGCAATGCAGGAATGAAGGTGAGCAATGACCTAGTCAGACTACCTGGCTAAGGCAGATTAAGTAAAATCCGGCAGGGCCTTCATTTCTTGGAGGAGGTCACAGGAGGCAGTGGGGCGGCCTCCTCCCTCCAACCCGGGTTTTCCAGTGGCTTTTGCCACAGGTCTTTAAAACTCCTGCACTAAGGAGTAGTGTTGTTCTATGTTGGGACCCTGGAAGGAGCATAGCAGGAAAGCTCCACAGGACTGTGTGTAGCTGAACCCAGGCCTGGGACGGCTCTGCACCAGTCAGGCTCTGTTCGGCCCGGCGTGGCCGTTGTCCCCGGCAACCAGTGTTTATGGACTGATGTTAACCCGGCTGCGTACCGGAGGACTTTTCCTGTTTTACCCGTGAGTTGCTGAATAAAAGCTGTTTACTTTGGACTTGCTTGGGTCACTGCCTCAGTTACTGCACGGTGTGAACACCGCCGTCTTACAATACTTAAATGTATAGTTGTGTGAAAAAGTGTTTGCCTCCTTCCTAATTGTCTGTTCTTTTATTTGTGTCACACTTAAGTGTTTCAGATCACTGAACAAATGTAAATATTAGACATAGATAATACAAGTAATCACAAAATGCAGTTTATAAATGAAGGTCTTTATTATTAAGAGAAAAATAAATCCAATCCTACAGGGCCCTGTGTGAAAAAGTGATTTCCCCCTAAACCTAGTAACTGGTTGGGCCACCCTTAGCAGCAACAACTGCAATCAAGCATTTACAATAACTGACAGTGAGTCTTTTACAATGCTCTGGAGGAATTTTGACCCACTCATCTTTACAGAATTGTTGTAATTCAGCCACATCGAAGGGTTTCCAAGTATGAGCTGCCTTTGTAAGGTCATGCCACAACATCTCAATTGGATTGGGGCAAGGACTTTGACTAGGCCACTCCAAAGTCTTAATTTTGTTTTTCATAAGCCATTCAGAGGTGGACTTGCTGGTGTGTTTTGGATCAGTGTCCTGCTGCATAACCCAAGTGTTCTAAAGTTTTAAGTCACAAAAAGATAACCGGACATTCTCCTTCAGGATTTTTTGGTAGACAGCAGAATTCATGGTTTCATTTACCACAGCAAGTCTTCCAGGTCCTGAATCAGCAAAGCAGCCCCAGACCATCACACTACCAGCACCATATTTTACTATTGGTATGATGTTCCTTTTCTGAAAGCTGTGCTACCTCTACGCCAGATGTAATGAGACTTACACCTTCCAAAAAGTTAAACTTTTGTCTTGTCATTCCACAGAGTATTTTCCCAAAAGTCTTGGTGATCATCAAGATGTTTTCTGTCAAAACTGAGACAAGCCTTTATCTTCTTATTGCTCAGCAGTTTTTCGTCTTGGAACTTTGCCATGCAGGGCATTTTTTGCCCCGTCTCTTTCTTATGATGGAGTCATGAACACTAAACTTAACTGAGGCAAATGAGGCCTGCAGTTCTTTGGATGTTGTTGTGAGGTCTTTTGTGACCACTTGGATGAGTCGTTTCTGCGCTCTTGAGGTAATTTTGGTCTCTTTGGCTGCTCATGGGAAGGTTCACCATTGTTCCATGTTTTTGCCATTTGTAGACAATGGCTTTCACTGTGGTTTGCTGGAGTTGCAAAGCTTTAGAAATGTCTTTAGAACCTTTTGCAGACTGACAGATCTCAATTACTTTGTTTCTCATTTGTTCCAGAAATGTTTTTGGCTATCGGCCTGATGTCTAACTTTTGAGGAACCTTTGGTCTACTTCACTTTATCAGACAGGTCCTAGTTAAGTGCCTGGGTGTGGCTAGGGAATTTGAACTCCGCTTCACAAAGATGTGATAAACCACAGTTCATTTATGTTTTAAGATGGGTGAAATCACTTTTTCACAGAGGTCCCTGCAGGTTTAGATTAATTTTTCCCTTAATAATAAAGACCTTCATTTAAAAACTGCATTTTGTGATTACTTGTGTAATCTTTGTCGAATATTTAAATTTGTTTTGTGATCTGAAACATTTATGTGTGACAAGCATGCAAAAGAATAGGAAATCAGGAAGGGGGCAAACATGTTTTCACACAACTGTATGTATACATGTATTTATGTACAGTATGTATTAGTACAGCTCTGAGGAAAGAGAAGGATTGGGCAGATTAAAATTCAAACATTTGGTGTCGTTGTTCTCCAGGTATATAGCGGGCAGCTAGAGAAGCCTGACCGCATGATTGAGGGAATTCGAAGAGATGGCTGACAGGTCAGAGTGTTCAAATGGCAAAATTCAGAGTTACCAACCTGCATTTTGGGGTTACCGTATATGAATTCTAGCTGCAATCAAGAGATGTTTTAGAATACAGGATTTGTGTGTAGGGGGGAAGGAGAAGGTGGTTACCCCTAAGAATTTTTTTTATAATGTTTGTGCATTTATGTAAATGTTGATAAAAATTCAAACTACATACATTATTAAATATGCCTCTTAGTCCTGATGAGACCAGTGTGCTTACTTTGAAAATCCTTTGAATCCTGAAATTAAAATGAGCATTTTATGAATCCAGACATTAGTTTTTAATATTCCAGACACTAGTTTTAATATTAGGCAGAGAAACTATTAAAAATTATTACACAGCCAATCTGACACTAATTTTCAAAGTAATCAGGTCAGCCTCATCAGGCCATAATGATCCATTTAACAACGTATTCATTTTGCAATGTTAAATCTGATGACAGATCTGCTTTAACGTTACTATAGATGGGATCCAAATGTAGGAATTCCAGTTGATCTTTAATTTGACACCCCACATATCATTGTTTTGGTGTATATCAGAATAAGGCCGGGGTCACACTTGCGAGAGTGATGCGAGAAACTCGCATCAATACCTGGCACTGCCGCCGGCGCTCGGACCGTAATGTGCCTGCTACATGTATTTCTATGCAGCCGCACGCTCCGGTCCCGAGTGCCGGCGGCAGTGCTGGGTATTGATGCGAGAGACTCATGCGAGTTTCTCGCATCACACTTGCAAGTGTGACACCGGCCTAATAGTGTAGCAATAAGTGTCATGGGTGCATCGCCACGAAGATCGTCGCGATTGCACATTCTGACTTCTCGCAGCTGAGTTGCTGTTTCTTTGTGTTTGGTAATGAGGGAGTTAATTTTACCTAGCTCTTTGCTAAGACTGGGTCCAGCCTCGCCCGGCTGCTCTTGATTATGTTCTAATTAGCTTCCTTTATATTCCTGCCAGTCTGTGTGTTAGATGCCGGTGAAAGCATTCATACAGACTGCAGATAGGATCGGTTCTGAGAAGACTTAAGCTAAGAGCTCCTTTGTTGTTTCTCCTCTCCTTGCTTATAGTTTATCTCCTAGACCTTTGGTGTTCCCTCTGTGTTTAAATGTTGTATGCAAGACAGTATTTACTTTATCCCCTGTCTGTCTCGTTTGTCTGTACCGTTTGTTAACCTTTACCTGTCCATTCCCTATGGTGGTAATCAGGGTCCTTCTAAGGACTAGATTACAGTGGTCAGGGATTTATAGGAGACAGGGTTTACGCTGGCGGCCTGGACCTCTGTACCATCAACAGTACCTCCAGGTAGAGGGACTAGTCAGGACCCCAGTTTAGGGTCAGCATAGACCCCGGTCCACCTCTAGCCAGAGACAGCGTGAAAAGGATTCGGTATTGATCCACAGGATATTATGTCAGGTAATACTATGCTATATATACATGTTTATGTTACCTATTTATATGTTATATAGAAAGTTGTCCCACTTGATAGATTACTGACATTATTTATATATATCTGCTAGACAGCGTGACATTTTCACCGGCCAAACTAAAGATTCTCCCCAGCTACCATGGATCCAGTGGCCCAGCTTGCCCTGCAGTTGCAGAAGTTGTCCATGGAGCTTACGGACATTAAGTCCAAAGTTTTGTCCCCCCCCGGAGCAAACCAGATCTGAACCTAAGGTTGCTCTCCCGGACAGG
Source organism: Oophaga sylvatica (assembly GCA_033576555.1). Classification (NCBI taxonomy): domain Eukaryota; kingdom Metazoa; phylum Chordata; class Amphibia; order Anura; family Dendrobatidae; genus Oophaga; species Oophaga sylvatica. Next base: position 54,127,672 of record JARQOD010000008.1, on the reverse strand, counting down.
TTCACTGGTGGGCGGGACAAATTTTTTACCTTCCGGGAGGCATGTAAATTGTACTTTCGGCTCGGTCATCGGGGAGTGAGGAGCAGAGAGTGGAAATTGTCATCTCGCTCTTACAAGGGGACCCTCAATCCTGGGCGTTCTCTCTCCCCCCGGGCTCCCCGGCTCTCCAGTCAGTAGATCGATTTTTTACAGCCCTGGGTCTGGTGTATGATGACCCGGATCGGGTCTCCCTTGCTGAAACGAAGTTGCGTAGGATACAGCAGGGAGATCGTCCGGCGGAGGAATTTTCTTCTGAGTTCCGTAGATGGGCCACAGATACTCAGTGGAATGACCCAGCTCTTAGGAGCCAGTTTTGTCAAGGGTTATCTGACAAATTAAAAGATGTTTTGGCTCAGTATGATTCTCCTCCGTCACTGGAGGCTGCTATGGCCCTTGCTATTCGTATTGATAGACGGCCTCGGGGAGGTGCGAGGTAACTCCGCCCCCTGTTATGACTCCACCCACTACTAAAGTCCCTTATATGGAGGTTCCCCTGGTCTGTTCTGAGGAACCTATGCAGTTGGGAGGGACATCATTGGGTAGGAGGGAATCGGCGGTGCGCCGCAAGACAAGAAGGTGTTTCTTCTGCGGGAGAGAGGGACATTTTGTTGGGGGGTGTCCCTCCCGTGCCTCATTGAGCAAAAAAGTCACCGAAAAACTGTTAATCCCAGGTTGTGTTGTGGACGACAACCTGGGAGTAGGTATTTCGTCCCCAGGTCAGTCTAAATTTCTCGTGCCTGCGGAGGTGGTGGTTGGTACGAGAGTTGAGAGGATTTCTGTTCTTCTTGATAGTGGGTCTGGGGCTAATATGGTGGACGCTCGGTTTGCCCAGGTGCAAGGTATACAACTGAGTGTATTGGCCAATCCGATCCCTATACTTTCTATTGACGCCAGACCTCTCGGTCAAGGTAGCTTTGTACAAGCTGTTCATAACATAGGCCTTCGAGTAGGGGCAATACATAAAGAACAGTTGTCTTGTTATGTGTTGGAGGGTCTTCCTACTCCTATTGTGTTGGGACTTCCTTGGTTGGCTAAACATAACCCAGTGATTGATTGGCAATCCAGAAAGATAAGCCAGTGGGGTGAATTTTGCAAGAATAACTGCATGAACACGGTCATCGGTGCGGTCGTGCCTAGGACTTTGCCTCCTTTTCTGGAGGACTTTGGGGAGATGTTCTCAGAGGAGGGTGTCAAGAGTTACCTCCTCATCGCACGTATGACTGCTCAATAAAATTGCTTCCTGATGCCTTATCTCGTAGTTTCCCAGGGGCCGGAAAGACGGATGGCTCGGTTCCTATCCTGCAGGAGGGAGTGGTGGTATCGGCTGTGTGCTCTGAGCTTGAGGAGGAGGTGTTGGAGGCTCAGGGGGACGCCCCTGTAGGACCTCCAGGGAAACTGTTTGTTCCTAATCAGTTAAGACAAAAAGTTATCGAGGCACATCATAGTTCTGCTTTAGCAGGACATCCAGGGAGTAAAGCAACTGTGGATCTCCTTTCTCGCCGGTTTTGGTGGCCTAACTTAAATAAAGAGGTAATAACTTTTGTCGCGTCCTGTGGAGTTTGTGCTCGCTCTAAGACCCCACATACCCGTCCATCTGGGGTTCCTGAGGAGGAACGATTCTCGTCGTCACTTGCTTCAGTTTGGAGAGGAGTGCTGAATAGTCTGAGTGCTGTGGGGAACCGTTACAAGCGGAGGTCTGATAGGAGGAGAGTGTCTGGTCCGGACCTAGGTGTGAACGATCTGGTGTGGTTGTCTACCAAGAATATAAAACTCAAGGTTCCCTCCTGGAAACTGGGTCCCAGGTTCATCGGTCCATACAGGATCAGTTCTATAATTAATCCTGTGGCATTTCGTCTGGACCTCCCTCCTACGTTTGAAATCCATAATGTATTCCACAAATCGTTGCTTAAGAGGTACGTGGCGCCAGTTTTACCGTCACTTCTGCCTCCTCCTCCAGTGGTGGTCAATGGTAACTTAGAATTTCAGGTGTTGAAAATCATTGACTCACGTCTGAATCGCCGGTCCCTTCAGTATTTGGTTCATTGGAAGGGATATGGTCCTGAGGAGAGGACGTGGGTCCCTGCGTCTAATATTAACGCAGATCGCAGATCGATTGGTTCGGACCTTCCACACGACTTACCCGGACAGACCTGGCCCTGAGGGTCCGGAGGCCCCTCGTAGAAGGGGGGGTACTGTCATGGGTGCATCGCCACGAAGATCGTCGCGATTGCACATTCTGACTTCTCGCAGCTGAGTTGCTGTTTCTTTGTGTTTGGTAATGAGGGAGTTAATTTTACCTAGCTCTTTGCTAAGACTGGGTCCAGCCTCGCCCGGCTGCTCTTGATTATGTTCTAATTAGCTTCCTTTATATTCCTGCCAGTCTGTGTGTTAGATGCCGGTGAAAGCATTCATACAGACTGCAGATAGGATCGGTTCTGAGAAGACTTAAGCTAAGAGCTCCTTTGTTGTTTCTCCTCTCCTTGCTTATAGTTTATCTCCTAGACCTTTGGTGTTCCCTCTGTGTTTAAATGTTGTATGCAAGACAGTATTTACTTTATCCCCTGTCTGTCTCGTTTGTCTGTACCGTTTGTTAACCTTTACCTGTCCATTCCCTATGGTGGTAATCAGGGTCCTTCTAAGGACTAGATTACAGTGGTCAGGGATTTATAGGAGACAGGGTTTACGCTGGCGGCCTGGACCTCTGTACCATCAACAGTACCTCCAGGTAGAGGGACTAGTCAGGACCCCAGTTTAGGGTCAGCATAGACCCCGGTCCACCTCTAGCCAGAGACAGCGTGAAAAGGATTCGGTATTGATCCACAGGATATTATGTCAGGTAATACTATGCTATATATACATGTTTATGTTACCTATTTATATGTTATATAGAAAGTTGTCCCACTTGATAGATTACTGACATTATTTATATATATCTGCTAGACAGCGTGACAATAAGTCACTCAGATAATGCATGTTAACCTTAATCCACTATTATTAAAAGCTTTTCATGTGCAGATTGAAACGGTGTCTACAATCACTGAGAGGTGTAGTTAGGCTAAGTAGGAAGTGTAACAGCTCTTTTATAAGGGCAGATAACTGCGGTAACGCCAATCAACCATATAGGAAATCATAAGTGCATTTATAGAAATGGACAGATGAATTAATATGTGCATGAGACCAAAAGAATAAATTAACTTACTGCAGCTCATTAAGAAATGACACCAATAATTGAGGAAATGTGAAAAGGAGGAAACAAAGTTAGGACGATGTTACTGAGCTGTGTATAGCTGCCACATGCAAAGCATGTATTACTATAGTGGGAACCTTTACTATAGCGGGAGCCAGACTGTAGGTCATGAATGAGATGGGTGTATAAATATTAAGGGAGGATGTCATTTTTCATGGTGGCCCTAATAAACTATAAACTTAAAATGCGTAATTTGTTTTCTGGAATCATGCCAAGAAGACCATATGTTTAACTTTTAGCTATCTGGCCATCTTGTTTCCTCTTCTTTGACATAGATCTGAAGTCTGGTTTACTGAAGGAGAAAATAAAGTAAGAAATACACAAAATTTTATGCAGGAAATGCATTTATTTGTAAGGCTAACTTAACTCCAGACCGCCATCAGTTTGTCTTCAGACATTGTGGATTTAAGTCCCCTCTAAAATAATGTTTACATAACTGAAAGTTGGACATATACTGAGAAGCATTATGCAAATATTTAAAAACCTACATGAAGAATATAGATAAATTATAGAAGTGGCCCTACATTCTCAGGTGTCAGTTCTATACAGTTACAGATGGCAGCCCACGTAACAGTGTGAGAAAAAAAGGAAAGTGTGTGTTTTTCCCTTCCTTGTCAGGCCAAATGTTTCAAACCTGAAACTTATCTCTTTACACGGTAATAACTCTAGAATTCTTGTACATATCCCAGTGATTCCAAGATTGTCTTTTTTTTTTCGTTTTCGTGACACACTTTTTTTATGTGAGCAGTAAATTTATGTTGGTATGATTTGCAAATATTGGGTCAGAATATCATAGCAATGAGCCCAATTGTAGTCACATGTCGGTGCCTGGCATTTACTCAGATGCTACTGCCTACAAGATAGAGCACTTTAAGAAAAAATGTTTTATTGAGTCTTGAATATATAAGGCATTTGACTGTACTAATGATTGCTTTGTCATCTTAGGGCTTAGCTGTACGTTTTACACTATGATGTAGCGCTGCGTGAGTCAGCTAGACATAATAAAAATGGGCCCATAAAACAGACATTACAAATGTTAACCGCTTTAAAAAAAATATTTTGCATCATCGACAATATCTGGGATCCCAGAATTATATTTTTGTCTAAACACGCTACTTATTTATACCAGCTCACACTGCAGCCTTAGACCACCTGGACACTCGTCATTTATTCTTTTTTTTTGGAGTTAATGCTGCTCTTCTAAGGAATGTTTAGTGCTTTTCCTAGATCTTCCACATGTGATGAATCAGAATCCTCGAAGACTAAATGCCTGGACTGCAGAGTTTACTTTAAAATGTATATTATGTGTTTAAATATTTATGTAGCAATTATAGGCTTTTGCTGTGATTGTGAACTTTTAATATCTGAGCGTAGAAGATGTAATGCATCTGGACATGTGTATAATTAACCCTAATGATGTAAAGGAGGGATTATGTGGAGATATATATAATATATATTTAGATTTCCTGTGCCTTTGGTGCATAGCAGAGAATAAGGATAAGAGGGTGATTAAGACCCTGATAAACATATGCAGATTTTTAGCCAAAAGTAGATGAGAATTTTTATGCAGTGTATGTACTTCACATTTACGGTAAGATCACACCATTTTGAGACGAGACGTGTATGTACGTGCGTAGTGTGTGTATTATGTGTGTGTATGTATATATATATACTGCTCAAAAAAATAAAGGGAACTCTTAAACATTAGAATATAAATCAAACTTCTGTGAAATCAAACCGTCCACTTAGGAAGTAACACTGATTGACAATCAATTTCACATGCTGTTGTGCAAATGGAATAGACAACAGATGGATATTATTGGCAATTATCAAGACACCCTCAATAAAGGAGTGGTTCTGCAGGTGGGGACCACAGACCACATCTCAGTACCAATGCTTTCTGGCTGATGTTTTGGTCGCTTTTGAATGTTGGTTGTGCTTTCACACTCGTGGTAGCATGAGACGAACTCTACAACCCACACAAGTGGCTCAGGTAGTGCAGCTCATCCAGGATGTCACATCAATGCTAGCTGTGGCAAGAAGGTTTGCTGTGTCTGTCAGCGTAGTGTCCAGAGGTTGGAGGCGCTACCAGGAGACAGGCCAGTACACCAGGAGATGTGGAGGGCGCTGTAGGAGGGCAACAGCCCAGCAGCAGGACCGCTACCTCAGCCTTTGTGCAAGGAGGAACAGGAGGAGCGCTGCCAGAGCCCTGCAAAATGACCTCCAGCAGGCCACAAATGTGCATGTGTCTGCACAAACGGTTAGAAACCGACTCCATGAGGATGGTCTGAGTACCCGATGTCCACAGATGGCCTCTGGACACTACGCTGACAGACACAGCAAACCTTCTTGCCACAGCTCACATTGATGTGCCATCCTGAATGAGCTGCACTACTTGAGCCACTTGTGTGGGTTGTAGAGTCCGTCTCATGCTACCACGAGTGTGAAAGCACAACCAACATTCAAAAGTGACCAAAACATCAGCCAGAAAGCATTGGTACTGAGATGTGATCTGTGGTTTTAAGCATGCTTAAAAACCTACTTGTTCAGACTGGCATACCGCCTCAACGCATTAACCTAACTATCCCTGTTGGCCCATTCAAAAAATTTTCTACCACAATCAGGTACCTCGTATTATGTTCTCACCTGCTTTATGCATTTAATAGCCCTCTGTGTCTGTACTGTTACATACTTTGGCTGTTAAATGGTTCATGCAGAATTACATGAACACCCGATTCTTACACTATGGCTGGTCCGAACAATGAAAGCAATTGTTACCATTTACCTTGCGTGTCTCCCCTTTTCCTCATAGATTGTAAGCTTGCGAGCAGGGCCCTCATTCCTCTTGGTATCTACTTTGATCTGTGTTTATTGTTATGCTGTAATGTCTATTGTCTGTACAAGTCCCCTCTATAATGTAAAGTGCTGCGGAATATGTTGGCACTATAGAAATAAAATTATTATTATTATTACTTGGTCCCCACCTGCAGAACCACTCCTTTATTGAGGGTGTCTTGATAATTGCCAATAATTTCCATCTGTTGTCTATTCCATTTGCACAACAGCATGTGAAATTGATTGTCAATCAGTGTTGCTTCCTAAGAGGACAGTTTGATTTCACAGAAGTTTGATTTACTTGGAATTATATTCTGTTGTTTAAGTGTTCCCTTTATTTTTTTGAGCAGTGTGTGTATATATATATATATATATATATATATATATATATATACATACAGCTCTGACAAAAATTAAGAGACCACTGCGCAGTTTGATAAAAAATCAGCTTCTCTACATGTCTGACAGCCATTCCATTCCAGTGTCAGTTGAATTCCAACCAGAGTACACCTCATTCTACTTAATGTGCTTCTGATTAGGTGATCACCTGAATCAAATCTTAATTAACGAAGGAAAGTATAAAAAAACACTGCTGTGGTGTTCACAATCCTCTTGCAATAGGACAAGCTGGATAGAAAAACAAGTGCTAGTAATATCCCAAAAGTAATAGGAATGAAAAAAAATAACTTTTAACCATGCCAAAGAAGTTGAAAAGAAAACTATTAAGTGAGGAAAAGAAGGGCTCAATTCTGGCTTTACTAGCAGAGGGGTACAGTGAGCATCATGTTGCCTCCATCCTTAAAATTTCTAAGATGGCAGTCCATTACAACAAGGTCAAGCAGCAGACATTGAGGACAACAAATCTACAGACCGGCAGATGGCGAAAACGACTCTCCACTGACAGGGATGACCGTCATCTTATTCGAATATCACTCAGCAACCGCAGGATGACATCAAGTGACCTACAAAAGGAATGGAAGATGGGGTGAAGTGCACAGCAAGAACAGTTCGTAACAGGCTCCTAGAGGCAGGGCTCACGTCATGTAAAGCTAGAAAAAAGCCTTTCATCAATGAGAAGCAAAGGAGAGCCAGGCTGAAGTTTGCCAAAGACCATAAGGATTGGACCGTAGAGACTGCTGGAAAGCATGCCAAGACGCATGAAAGCTGTGATTAAAAATCATGATTATTACACAAAATATTGATTTCTGGACTTTTTCTGAGTTAAAACATTAGTATTGTTGTTTCTTAATGATTATGAACTTGTTTTCTTAGCATTATTTGAGGTCTGCAAGCACTGCATTTTTTTGTTATTTTGACCATTTCTCATTTTCTGAAAATAAATACAAAATTTATTGTTTGGAAATTCGGAGATATGTTGTCAGTAGTTTAGAGAATAAAAGAGCAATTTACATTTTACTCAAAAATATACCTATAAAAAGAAAAATCAGACAAACTGATAATTTTGCAGTGGTCTCTTAATTTTTGCCAGAGCTGTATATATATATATATATATATATATATATATATATATATATATATTTACACACTATGCATGTCCATACATGTATCAATACAGTGGTGTGAACCTAATATAAATATGAACTACCAATGCTAAAACGTGTGTGCAAACCTCTGGATTCACTGGCATTCAGACCCCAAAATACAAATAGTACAAATGGAGGCAGCACTTCTTTCAATAAATATGAGAAAAATAGTTATTTAATGCCATATTTGACATAGCAGAAGAGGTATATGGTTGCTTAATGTATCTGGGTTTCTTTTGCCATATATCTGCCCCACTAGGAGTCTATGGGTACAGTGCTGAACAGTAAAGACTGCACAATCCTGCAGTGTAAAGTGGCTGCCAATCATCTGAAGAACAAATGCTTATTCATTGGGTGAAATGAACTTTTGGTTTGTCCAAATGATCATCGTTCTCAGCAGCACATGTGAATAATGACAGCCTATGCGCACAGAACGGTTAATTACCGATTGTTCTGTGCGCATTGTAAGTGGGGTCAGCCTGTAAAACAGGCTACTAAAATATCACCGACCAGCTAACATGTTGCCGATTGTTAGCTCTTTAAGGCCACACATCAGCAGGGGTAAATGCACCGTAAGTCTTTTTTTTTAACCACCCAGAAATCATAAGATTAGACTTGTAGGCATTATTCACATTTGTGCTCCTTCTGGTTTTCTGTTGATCAATCTGGTCTTTTTGTAAGAAGACCAGTCAGGTCTGCAGCACTATTCACTCCTGAACAACGTGATTTATTGTTGTCTGCTTGAAAGCCCCATCTCTAGTATGAACAGAGTCCTATAGCTGTCATATGTACATTGTATCAGAGCACACTTCATTTTTTCATCTACACCAGAAGATAAGATTTGAGGGTCTCTACACCCAATAAAAGTTATCTAGATGTAAACCTGTCATCTGTATGCCAAAAATTCTCATGTAGGCAAAGGTGATGTGAATGTGGTGTGAACAGAACCAAATACCAAGCAAGTCATGTTGCAGAAATCACATGAGCTGTCCATCATGACCAGGTCATCATCTGGCTCTATTACAGAAGACCCTGCTTTACTAAGCAATCCAGTGATGTGATGAAATGATGACAGCAGTTAGCCTTTTGCAAATAATCATTGGACCTGTACATGATGTTAGTGGTTCTGCTACGGATTATTAGAATTCCAATTAAAATTTAAGTGTTTTAAGCCCTTAACCCCATTCCATCACGGACTATTTTACTTTTTGCGTGTTCGTTTTGTTTTGATGAAAGGGGGTCCAGCACCTGTACCTTTTGCAGGACATGGACATAGTGCTGCAGTTAGGGTTTAAGCAGCGCTCGCTCTGGCCAATCATGCTGTGTCAACCAGAGTTCTGGATCTGCTCGGTATGCAAATTTAGAGGGTCATAACAGTGCACTAAGCTCTTAGCCACGCCAAGAGTGCACCAAAGCCCCCCCATTTGCATATAGAATATAAAGTATTTTCAGTCTAATTAGAATGAAATGTATACTTTTAATATGATGTTTATAGATGCTAAGGCTACTTTCACACTTGCGTTTTTTTTGCGCAGCGCATCTTGCGCTATCGGACGCATGCGCAATGTTCACCTATCTTTAACATGGCGGGCGCAGGGTCTAGCGCTTGCACGCGTTCATGTGCGTTTGTCGTGCGCTGCGCATTTTCCCGGTGTGCGCCCATACGCGCTAGATGCTACATGTTGCATTTTTTTTTTCGGCCAACCGCTTTAAAAAAACGCGTGCGCAAAAAATAACATTGCAGTCTATGGGGGCGCTGGCATGCGCATGGCTTTGCGCTCGTCAGCGCTTTTGCACGCACGCGATTTTTCTGTAAATAATGGAGCCAGAGATGATGGAGCCAGAGATGATGGAGCCAGAGATGATGGAGACAGAGATGATGGAGACAGAGATGATAGAGCCAGAGATGATAGAGCCAAAGATGATAGAGACAGATGATAGATGATAGAGACAGAGATGATAGAAATGTGACACATAGACAACGCATGCGCCAAAAAAACGCAAACGCATGCAAAAACGCATGAAATCGCAGACAAACGCTGCGTTTTTTGTCGAAATGCGCATGCTGATGCAACTAAATATCGCAGCATTTACAAGCGTTTGCATGCGTTTTTTTAATGCGCTTCATGTGCGCTCGAAACGCAGCGCAAAAAAACGCAAGTGTGAAAGTAGCCTAAGTCCCCTATATAACAGGTTTTTTTTAGTTTAGTTTGCATTTTGGGGATGACAGACTATACAAAAAAAACAATGTTTCCTTAGCGTGTCAGTTTATACCATTAGTGTTTCATCAGTAATTCTGATTTTCTTAAAAAAATGTGCAAAGTTTTCCTATACCAGGGTGGGGAACCTTTTTTCTTCCAGGGGCCTGTTGGAGATTTATATCATTACTCAGGGTTCATACTAAATTATCAACTTGAAATTTATCCTGCTATATTTGGCAAAACATTTACTGTTATGATATGGTAGCCGAGGAGGACAGTAACAAAAATAGCAAAGGCAGCCAGTCACCCAGAGAGGTTGGTAACTAATGGATTGCAGACCCCTAAACTAACCTCACAACTAGAAGCAGCCATGGGACGTATCTACGATGACCTACACGCCTCGACACAGCCGGAGAGTTAGCTAAGCCTAAAGACAGAAAGGGGAAAGCTAACTGCCCCGGAGTAGCGCCCCAAAGGAATAGGTAGCCCCCACACATATATTGGCTGTTAGACAAGATGAAATACAAACGCAGGCAGAAAATAGAGTAAGCAAACGCTGGGCCAAAAACTGTCTAGATAGGACAGGACAGAAAAGAATACTTTCTGCAATCCAGCAAAACCCTAGGAAAAATTCTAACACTTCTGATTCCTAAAAATACTGGGAACACACGATCTCCCCCCCCGCTAGATCAGAACTCTGGTGTGAACAGGTAGCTACCCAGCAGCCACTGAAATAACAGGGACTGAACAAATAAACCGCAGTAAATGAGAAACAGAGACCTGCGCAGGCCCCAGCAGGGGACCCGGCTGACCTCACACAGAAGGCAGAAAAACAAAAGAAAACAAAATCACAGAAACGAGCAGAAAATAGCTTATCTGAAAGTTGCAGGAGCCCGCAGCAAGCTGACTTCCAAACTGGACCAGGAAGAGAAAACTAATCACTGGCGAGGATCATGGGAAAGTTACTCCCTTAAATCTCCCCAGTCATCACTCCCAGATTGCCAAACGTCCGCAGCTGGATCTTCAACTGAAGGGCCTCTGTCCGTCAAGGCGGCTTCATTAATATCAACAGCCACCAGAGGGAGCCCCAACTTAGAATCCAGGGCATTCACAACAATTTACTGTAATTAACTCACCCCTAATGTGGTGTCTGGAGCTGCTTCCCTTGGTGCGACGATGTTAGGTGGCATTGATGATGAAGCAACTGCTTTTCCAGATTTGCGTCTGACTGGAGAGCAGTCACCTCTTTGCAATACATTTTGAAAAGAACTCGTAGCAGGAAGTCTTTCCGAACACAGACGCATATTACACAGCAGGTCTCCTCGTAGTGGGAAATTCATCCATGCTCATGAAACATTTGTAGAAGTCAAACAGTGGGGGTCAAACATAGGAGACACAGAGACTGCTTTATATACATCACATAGGAGACACAGACTACTGTGTATGCATCACATAGGAGACACTGGGGCTGTAGAATATATATTACATAGGAGACGCTGAGACTGGAGAATATACATTACACAGGAGACACTGGGGCTGGAGAATGTACATTACACAGGAGACGCTGAGACTTGAGCATATACATTACACCGGAGACACTGGGACTGGAGCATATACAGCACATAGAATACGTTGATGCTTGGGCATATACAGTGCCTACAAGTAGTATTCAACCCCCTGCAGATTTAGCTGGTTGACACATGCGGAATTAACTTGGCATTGTGACATTTGTACTGTAGATCAGCCTGGAAGTGGGAAATGCACTGCAGCAAAAAAAAAAATTATAATTTTATTTATTTATTTTTTTAAAACGTTAAAAGTTAATTCAGAGTGTCATTTATTATTCAACCCCTCATGTTATGTTTCGGTAGCTGAGGAGAGCAGGCAAAAAGGCAATACACCAGAGCAGTTGGAATCTATGAGATTGCAGTACCCTGACTAACCACCACAACTAGAGGCAGCCGTGGAGCGTTCCTACGTTGGTCCTAGACGCCTCGTCACAGCCTGAGAAACTAACTACACCTAAAGATAGAAATAGGAAAGCTATCTGCCCCGGAGCAGAACCCCAAAGATAATAGAAAGCCCCCAAACATGTAATGGCGGTTAGACAAGAGGAAATACAGACACAGAAAGAAAATAGTATGAGCAAACGCTGGGGCCCAAACTAACTAAATAGAAAAGGATAGGAAGGGTACTTACTGCAATCCCAGAAAACCCTGAAAAGCACCAACTCTACTAATTTCAAAATCACCTGAGATCACACGACCTCTACCACCTAAATTAGTTCTCTGGTGTAACAAAATCAAAACAGCAGCCACTGAAAAAACTGAAAAAAGCAAAAGAACAAAACACAGTGGCTGAACTAAACTGAGAGGGCAGAAGCCCCCGGAGGGGACCCTGAAGGCCCCCAAAGAAGTGCAGGACAAAATGCAAAAATATAGCAAAAACACAAAAGAAGCAAAAGTCTTATCTGTAAGCAGGAGATGAAGACAGGACACAGCAGGCCACAAGGGAAACTGGAATGAAGGATTCAGACCAGAACAATTGATCACCGGCAACCCTGATGGGAAAATGACTCCCTTATATAAGACCAGTCAGTAACACCTGATTCCCAGTCCTCACAATCTTCACTAGCACCGCTTGTAACCACCAGAGGGAGCCTCTGCTCAGAACTCATCTCAAACCCATTCACAACAGTACCCCCCCCTTGAGGAGGGGTCACCGAACCCTCATTTGAGCAACCAGGTCGGTCAGGATGAGTTCTATGATACGCACGGATAAGTCTCCTAGCATGGATGTCCGAAGCAAACACCCAAGAATTGTCCTCCTGACCATAACCTCTCCATTTAACCAAATACTGGAGTTTCCGTCTAGAAAAACGAGAATCCAATATTTTCTCAACCACATACTCCAGATTGCCCTCAACCAAAACAGGGTCAGGAGGCACAGCAGCAGGAACCACTGGCTCAACAAACCTCTTCAACAAGGACTTGTGGAACACGTTATGGATCTTAAATGTCCCTGGAAGAAGCAAACGAAAAGAAACAGGATTAATAATCTCCATGATCTTATAAGGTCCAATGAACCTAGGCTTAAATTTAGGAGATGCTACTCTCATAGGAATATTCTTTGAGGACAACCAGACCAAGTCCCCCACTTTAAACCGAGGACCATCAGTCCTATGCCGGTTAGCAAACCGCTGGGCCTTCTCCTGAGAGAGGGACAACCTCTCCACTACTTGGTCCCAAATCTGTTGCATACGCTCCACAACAGAGTCAACACCTGGACAGACAGAAGCCTCCGTCTGTCCTGAAGAAAATCGAGGGTGAAACCCAGAATTACAGAAAAACGGAGACATCAAAGTGGCAGAGCTAGCCCTATTATTAAGAGCAAACTCAGCCAAAGGCAAAAAAGAGACCCAGTCATCCTGATCAGCAGACACAAAGCATCTTAGATAAGTCTCCAATGTCTGGTTTGTTCTCTCAGTTTGACCATTGGTCTGAGGATGAAATGCCGAGGAGAAAGACAATTGAACACCCAGTTTAGAACAAAAAGTCCTCCAAAATCTGGAAACAAACTGGACTCCTCTGTCAGACACAATGTTCTCAGGAATGCCGTGTAAACGAACCACGTGCTGAAGGAACAACGGCACCAATTCAGAGGAGGAAGGCAACTTAGGTAATGGCACAAGATGTATCATTTTGGAAAACCTATCACAAATAACCCAGATGGTGGTCATTCTCTGAGAAACAGGAAGATCGGAAATGAAATCCATAGAGATATGGGTCCATGGTCTCTTGGGCACAGGCAATGGCATCAACAAACCACTAGAGCGAGAGCAAGGCTTGTAGCGAGAGCAAGTCCCGCAGGACTGCACAAATTCCCTGACATCACGAGACAAGGTAGGCCACCAAAAGGACCGACTAACCAAGTCTCTGGTACCAAAAATTCCGGGATGCCCAGCCAATGCGGAACAATAAATCTCAGACATCACACTCTTTTTCCATTGGTCCAGGACAAACAATTTTCCAACAGGACAGCGCTCGGGCCTATCCTCCTGACACCCCTCCAGAGCAAGTCTCAAATTGGGTGAGATGGCGGAAAGAACTACACCCGCTTTCAAAATAACAGAAGGATCGGATAACTCAGGAGAGTCCGCAAGGAAACTCCTCGAGAGGGCATCCGCCTTAACATTCTTAGTGCCAGGAAGAAAAGAAACCACAAAATTAAAACGTGTGAAAAACAAGGCCCACCTGGCCTGTCTAGGATTGAGTCGCTTGGCAGATTCCAGATAGACCAGATTCTTATGGTCCGTAAGGACCACCACCTGATGTTTGGCTCCCTCCAGCCAATGTCTCCACTCTTCAAAAGCCCACTTCATGGCCAATAACTCCCGATTACCCACGTCATAATTACGTTCAGTAGGAGAAAATTTTCGAGAAAAAAAGGCACAAGGGTTACTTTTAGAGGTCTCTGGATCTTTTTGGGACAAAACGGCACCTGCCCCAATTTCAGAGGCATCAACCTCCACCTGAAATGGCAGAGAAACATCAGGCTGCCGTAGAACAGGAGCAGAAGTGAATCTCTGCTTAAGTTCCTGAAATGCAGAGACTGCCTCAGGAGGCCAATTCACCACATCAGAACCCTTTCTGGTCAAATCAGTTAATGGTTTAACAATAACCGAGAAATTACCAATAAATTTACGATAAAAATTGGCAAAACCCAAAAATCTCTGAAGAGCCTTTAATGAAGTAGGTTGGACCCAATCACAGATGGCCTGAACCTTGACCGGGTCCATTTCAATAACAGATGGGGACAAAATGAATCCCAGAAATGAGATCCTCTGTACGCCAAAAAGACACTTTGATCCCTTCACATACAGAGCATTCTCTCTCAAAATCTGGAATACAGTTCGAACATGTTTCACATGAGAGTCCCAGTCATTAGAAAAAATCAAGATATCATCCAAATAAACAATCAGAAATTTATCCACAAAATCCCTGAAAATGTCATTCATGAAGGACTGGAAGATGGAAGGAGCATTAGTGAGCCCAAAGGGCATTACTAGGTACTCAAAATGCCCTTCAGGGGTATTGAATGCCGTCTTCCATTCATCCCCGTGCTTAATGCGAATAAGGTTATACGCCCCCCTGAGGTCAAGCTTGGTAAACCAAGTAGCGTTTTTCACCCTGGAAAACAGGTCAGAAATCAAGGGTAACGGGTATTGATATTTCACAGTAATATTGTTCAAGAGACGATAATCAATACACGGCCTTAATGAACCATCTTTTTTGGCCACAAAGAAAAAACCGGCACCTAAGGGTGAAGAGGATGGTCTGATATGACCCTTCTCCAATGATTCCTTGATATAAGACCGCATAGCGTCATGTTCAGGTACAGACAAGTTAAAAAGGCGACCTTTAGGGAATTTACTACCCGGCACTAATTCAATAGCGCAGTCATAGCTCCTATGGGGAGGCAAGGATGCAGATTTACTTTCGCTAAACACATCAGAAAAATCAAACAAAAAGTCAGGAACATCCTGAGCCTGGGGAAGGCAGAAAAAACAGGAGTGTTGGTATTAACACATTGGCAGCCCCAACTGGTTACAGACACAGATTTCCAATCCAAAACAGGATTATGAGACTGTAACCAAGGGAAACCCAGCACGATAATGTCATGCAGATTATATAGAACCAAAAATTTGCAGCACTCCTGGTGATCCGGTTCAACCCTCATTATCACCTGAGTAGAAAACTGGGGTTTATTCTCAGCCAAAGGGGTAGAATCGATCCCCAGTAGGGGAATAGACTTCTGTAGGGGTATCAAGGGAAACCCACAACGTTTAGCAAAATCATAATCCATCAGGTTAATAGCTGCTCCAGAATCAACGAAAGCCTGAGCAGAAAATGAGGACAGAGAGCACACCAGAGTGACAGCCAACAAAAACCCAGTCTGAACACTACCCAAGACAACTGAGCGCGCAAAACGTCTTCCCCGCTTAGGGCAGACTGAAATAGCATGAGAGGCATCACCACAGTAGAAACACAACCCATTGCGCTTTCGAAACTCATGACGCTGTGCCCCAGACACCACTCTATCACACTGCATGGGTTCAGAAGCTGGTCCACAAGGCAACACCACTCCACGCATACTTCTCCGCTCACGCAAACGTCTGTCAATTTGAATCGCCAATGACATAGAATCATTGAGACCAGAGGGGACAGGGAATCCCACCATAACATCCTTTACATTATCTGACAGACCCTTCCGGAAAAGGGCCGCCAAAGCGTCGTCATTCCATTTGGTCAGGACTGTCCACCTACGGAATCTCTGACAGTATAACTCAGCGTCCTCAAGCCCCTGACTTAATGCCAACAAAGTTTTTTCAGCCTGATCAGTGACATTAGGCTCATCGTACAATAACCCCAAAGCATGAAAAAACGCATCAACATCATTCAAAACAGGATCCCCAGGTGTCAGGGAAAAAGCCCAATCCTGAGGGTCGCCGTGCAGGAGAGAGATGACAATTTGAACCTGCTGCGCTGCGTTCCCTGAGGACTTAGATTTTAAGGCAAAAAACAATTTACAGTTATTTTTGAAATTCAGAAACTTAGCTCGATCCCCTAAAAACAAATCTGGCATGGGAATCCTAGGTTCCACAACAGGCAACCCAGCAAGATAGGTTGCAATACTCCGAACTTCAGTGGCAAGCTGATCCACACGGCCAGACAACTGTGCAAACTCCATTGAGAGGAAAAAAAAAAAAAAAATCCTCCTCAGCACCCAGAGATACAGAGGGAAAAAAAAAATGCAACAAACAGAAAAAAAAAATCTCTGACAACTCTGACAACTTTTTTCTTTCACAATATTTTTCCCTTCTGTGAGTACAATATAATTTTCAGTTTAGGCCGGTGATACTGTTATGTTTCGGTAGCTGAGGAGAGCAGGCAAAAAGGCAATACACCAGAGCAGTTGGAATCTATGAGATTGCAGTACCCTGACTAACCACCACAACTAGAGGCAGCCGTGGAGCGTTCCTACGTTGGTCCTAGACGCCTCGTCACAGCCTGAGAAACTAACTACACCTAAAGATAGAAATAGGAAAGCTATCTGCCCCGGAGCAGAACCCCAAAGATAATAGAAAGCCCCCAAACATGTAATGGCGGTTAGACAAGAGGAAATACAGACACAGAAAAAAATAGTATGAGCAAACGCTGGGGCCCAAACTAACTAAATAGAAAAGGATAGGAAGGGTACTTACTGCAATCCCAGAAAACCCTGAAAAGCACCAACTCTACTAATTTCAAAATCACCTGAGATCACACGACCTCTACCACCTAAATTAGTTCTCTGGTGTAACAAAATCAAAACAGCAGCCACTGAAAAAACTGAAAAAAGCAAAAGAACAAAACACAGTGGCTGAACTAAACTGAGAGGGCAGAAGCCCCCGGAGGGGACCCTGAAGGCCCCCAAAGAAGTGCAGGACAAAATGCAAAAATATAGCAAAAACACAAAAGAAGCAAAAGTCTTATCTGTAAGCAGGAGATGAAGACAGGACACAGCAGGCCACAAGGGAAACTGGAATGAAGGATTCAGACCAGAACAATTGATCACCGGCAACCCTGATGGGAAAATGACTCCCTTATATAAGACCAGTCAGTAACACCTGATTCCCAGTCCTCACAATCTTCACTAGCACCGCTTGTAACCACCAGAGGGAGCCTCTGCTCAGAACTCATCTCAAACCCATTCACAACACCCTCAAACCACAAGAATTCTGTTTGGTCCCCCTAAAGTATTAAGAAGTAGTTCAGGCACCAAGAATAATGAGCTTCACATGTGTGGATTAATGATCTCTTTTGCCAGCCTTTTCAGACTATTTAAGACCCTCCCCAAACTTGTGAACAGCACTCATACATGGTCAACATGGGAAAGACAAAGGAGCATTCCAAGGCCATCAGAGACAAGATTGTGGAGGGTCACAAGGCTGGCAAGGGGTACAAAACCCTTTCCAAGGAGTTGGGCCTACCTGTCTCCACTGTTGGGAGCATCATCCGTAAGTGGAAGGCTTATGGAACTACTGTTAGCCTTCCACGGCCTGGACAGCCTTTGAAAGTTTCCTCCCGTGCCGAGGCCAGGCTTGTCCGAAGAGTCAAGGCTAACCCAAGGACAACAAGGAAGGAGCTCCGGGAAGATCTCATGGCAGTGGGGACATTGGTTTCAGTCAATACCATAAGTAACGTACTCCACCGCAATGGTCTCCGTTCCAGACGAGCCCGTAAGGTACCTTTA
Source organism: Oophaga sylvatica (assembly GCA_033576555.1). Classification (NCBI taxonomy): domain Eukaryota; kingdom Metazoa; phylum Chordata; class Amphibia; order Anura; family Dendrobatidae; genus Oophaga; species Oophaga sylvatica. Next base: position 54,109,511 of record JARQOD010000008.1, on the reverse strand, counting down.
CTTTCAAAGCGTCATGTCAAGACTCGTCTACAGTTTGCTCATGATCACTTGGAGGACTCTGAGACAGACTGGTTCAAGGTTCTATGGTCTGATGAGACCAAGGTCGAGATCTTTGGTGCCAACCACACACGTGACGTTTGGAGACTGGATGGCACTGCATACGACCCCAAGAATACCATCCCTACAGTCAAGCATGGTGGTGGCAGCATCATGCTGTGGGGCTGTTTCTCAGCCAAGGGGCCTGGCCATCTGGTCCGCATCCATGGGAGGATGGATAGCACTGCCTACCTGGAGATTTTGGCCAAGAACCTCCGCTCCTCCATCAAGGATCTTAAGATGGGTCGTAATTTCATCTTCCAACAAGACAACGACCCAAAGCACACAGCCAAGAAAACCAAGGCCTGGTTCAAGAGGGTAAAAGTCAAGGTGTTGGAGTGGCCTAGTCAGTCTCCTGACCTTAACCCAATTGAAAACTTGTGGAAGGAGCTCAAGATTAAAGTCCACATGAGACACCCAAAGAACCTAGATAACTTGGAGAAGATCTGCATGGAGGAGTGGGCCAAGATAACTCCACAGACCTGTGCCGGCCTGATCAGGTCTTATAAAAGACGATTATTAGCTGTAATTGCAAATAAGGGTTATTCCACGAAATATTAAACATAGGGGTTGTATAATAATTGACCCACACTTTTATGTTTAAAATTTATTAAAATTCAACTGAGCAACATAACTTTTTGGTTTGTAAGATTTATGCTTCTGTTAATAAATCCTACTCTAGTTTGCAGTTTGAAGGCTCTAACTTATTTGCATCTTATCAAACCAGCTAAATCTGCAGGGGGTTGAATACTACTTGTAGGCACTGTACATCACAGGAGACACCAGGGCACATACAGGTCCTCCTCAAAAAATTAGCATATAGTGCAAAATTTCATTATTTTCAATAATGTAATGATTACAATTAAACTTTCATATATTTTAGAATCATTACACACCAACTGAAATTTGTCAGGTCTTTTATTGTTTTAATACTGATGATTTTGGCATACAACTCCTGATAACCCAAAAAACCTGTCTCAAAAAATTAGCATATCAAGAAAAGGTTCTCTAAACGACCTATTACCCTAATCTTCTGAATCAACTAATTAACTCTAAACACATGCAAAAGATTCCTGAGGCTTTTAAAAACTCCCTGCCTGGTTCATTACTCAAAACCCCCATCATGGGTAAGACTAGTGACCTTACTGATGTCAAGAAGGCCATCATTGACACCCTCAAGCAAGAGGGTAAGACCCAGAAAGAAATTTCTCAACAAATAGGCTGTTCCCAGAGTGCTGTATCAAGGCACCTCAATGGGAAGTCTGTTGGAAGGAAACAATGTGGCAGAAAACGCTGTACAACGAGAAGAGGTGACCGGACCCTGAGGAAGATTGTGGAGAAGGACCGATTCCAGACCTTGGGGGACCTGAGGAAGCAGTGGACTGAGTCTGGTGTAGAAACATTCAGAGCCACCGTGCACAGGCGTGTGCAGGAAATGGGCTACAGGTGCCGCATTCCCCAGGTAAAGCCACTTTTGAACCATAAACAGCGGCAGAAGCGCCTGACCTGGGCTACAGAGAAGCAGCACTGGACTGTTGCTAAGTGGTCCCAAGTACTTTTTTCTGATGAAAGCAAATTTTGCATGTCATTCGGAAAACAAGGTGCCAGAGTCTGGAGGAAGACTGGGGAGAAGGAAATGCCAAAATGCCTGAAGTCCAGTGTCAAGTACCCACAGTCAGTGATGGTGTGGGGTGCCATGTCAGCTGCTGGTGTTGGTCCACTGTGTTTCATCAAGGGCAGGGTCAATGCAGCTAGCAATCAGGAGATTTTGGAGCACTTCATGCTTCCATTGGCTGAAATGCTTTATGGAGATGAAGATTTCATTTTTCAGCATGACCTGGCACCTGCTCACAGTGCCAAAACCACTGGTAAATGGTTTACTGACCATGGTATTACTGTGCTCAATTGGCCTGCCAACTCTCCTGACCTGAACCCCATAGAGAATCTGTGGGATATTGTGAAGAGAAAGTTGAGAGACGCAAGACCCAACACTCTGGATGAGCTTAAGGCCGCTATCGAAGCATCCTGGGCCTCCATAACACCTCAGCAGTGTCACAGGCTGATTGCCTCCATGCCACGCCGCATTGAAGCAGTCATTTCTGCAAAAGGATTCCCGACCAAGTATTGAGTGCATAACTGAACTTTATTATTTGATGTTTTTTTTTGTTTGTTTTTAAAAAACACTTTTATTTTATTGGACAGTTGAAATATGTTAATTTTTTGAGACAGGTTTTTTGGGTTATCAGGAGTTGTATGCCAAAATCATCAGTATTAAAACAATAAAAGACCTGACAAATTTCAGTTGGTGTGTAATGAATCTAAAATATATGAAAGTTTAATTGTAATCATTACATTATGGAAAATAATGAAATTTTGCACTATATGCTAATTTTTTGAGAAGGACCTGTACATATCACAGGAGGTGCTGCGGGCTTATATATCACATGAGACACTGGGGGCATAGACATCACAAGAGATGATGGGACATATACATCATAAGAGGCAATGGGGACATCCTGACACTGGCACACAGTCAGGACGTAAGACTTCATTGCATGCAGTGTCAGAAGCAAGTAAAGGGTCAGCGTTTTGCCGACCTTCGGCCTGAGCGCTGAAATCCCTTGTCTGAGCACTGCCCAAGGCCGGAGAAAAGGATGCAGGTTTGAGGTTCCCTACCTCTGTCTTATACATTGCAATGTTAAAAACTAACAGTGATTGGATTACACATGGATGGCATCCATGTGCCAGCCATGATTTTCACAGACCCATAGACTTGTATGGATGATTTTGATCTATGATTTGGAACAAAAATACACAAATCTTTTTTTTTTTTCAGATCACATGGTAGCAATGATTATGTTCTCTGTCCGTGAGAAACATAGAACACGAATGTGAAAATGGACATCTGATTAGGGCTTTATTATTTGTTCCTTGGACTAAATTGCTAAAACGCATGATGGTATTTTTGCATCAGTTTTCCCATCAGCTCTGATCCATTGACTTGCATCTGGCAAAAAAAAGTTAACCTGATTTAATGGATGTACATGAGCCTAGAATAGCTCAAAAACTATAAAGGCTTGTTCACACGCCTCGTTTTTGCTATGTTTTTTTTTTCATACGTTTTTTTGCTGTGTAAAAAACAGCTGTTTACAGACAGCTCCAACAAAATGAATGTGAATTCTGAAATATCATGCACATGCTGCTTACTTTTTTTTTCTTGCGGATACCTTCAGTGTTTTTGCATCGTTTTTCACTTATTCAAATGAATGGGGAAAAAACTCAAGTAAAAGCGTATCAAAGACGCTTATGTTTTATGCAGCGCTTTTCCTGCCAACACTCTGGTTTTTGCTGCAGAAAAATCTTCTGCAAATACTCAATGTGTGCACACAGCCTACAGGTGAAATCCAAAGCAATGTATCCTCAGCCTTCCTATTTAGTATAATTTTGTTGGAATTCTGATTTTTCTCTCCTGCTATTTTGCATAGTTGGACTAAAAGAAGAATTACCGTATCTTTACCCTGATATTGGCGCCTTTCTGTATTCCTCATGTTTGCTAAGAAGTGTCTGGAGTATATTGGTTCACTTTGAAGTGCTGATTTGTTCAGTTCCTACAAAAATACCTTGAAGAAATGTGAACTGTGTTACCGATCACAATGGAGTTGATTGTGCAGGAGCTTGTCATTCTTTCACATGGTAGATTCTTCAGTAATAACAATGTAAGCACTTAATAAGCTCTTGTGGAAGAGGGAAAGACAGTCAAGTGTCTCCTGCTATGCACTAAAATGTCACCCAACTGTGGAGCTAATATCCTGCTTTTTAAGGGTATTTCTAACTATGGAAAGCAGTAATGTAGTCAGAAGGGGCGAAAGCCATGCCCCAAAGTGCGGCTCAGCACCCCAAGTGCAAAACTCAACATTCAATTTCACAAAAAGGTTTTGAGTAAAGAGGAGTTGGCACAAGCTCAACTTTTTACTTTCAGTTTTTGCACAGTTCCAATGTTATGGGATAGAGTTTTTGTAGAGTTTTGGCGTGCTGTGCGTTTGTGCAAGGAAGGCAACATTTATACCCAAACTACACCATGTGGCATGTCTACTTTGTAAATTTTGTGACTTTTTAAAAAATCGCGATTGATGAATCAGGTGAAAACATCTGGAATCACTAAACTACACCCACAAAGCAGAAAAAAAAACACAGGCGAGCAGATAGTCTTTAAAAAAAGGCACAAATAGAATAAAGAATTGTGTGCAAAGTAAAAGCGCAAAATACTCAAAACTAGACAACAAAAAAACAGGCACAAAAGTAATCATAAATTGGGGGACTTCTATTAAAATGTTTATCCAGCACGGTGGCTCAGTGGTTAGCACTGCAGCGCTGCGGTCTTGGGTTCAAATCCCACCAAGGACAACATCTGCAAAAAGTCTGGTTTAGTTTGGTTTGCTCCCACATTGCAAAGACATACTGATAGGAATTTGTGATTCTGTGTCCCAATGGGGGGGACAGTGATGATGTCTGCAAAAAGCATCAGAATACCGTGGCGCTATATGTGCAGGCTTATATAATCGAGATCCAAAGGGTAACGTTTCTCCTTGCGGAGAGTGACCTGTCAAGCCTGACATGCCAAGGTGAGGAGACTTAAGCCTCTGGGAAATATGCAAATTGTCTCTTCAGAGAGGAAGAGGACTACAACTCTAGTGTCAGCTATTGTAAGTAGCAAGCCTAATAGTCAATATCGACCCTTTAACGGGCCTTGCCAAGGTTGTTAAAGGGTCGATATTGACTTTTGGGATTGCTACTTCCAATAGGTGGCACTAGAGTTCTAGTCCTCTTCCTCAAGAGATAATTGGCCAATATAATGTAACACATGCTGGAATTATTGAGAACTAGGTGCCATAATAAGAGTTTATCATCCAGTTCCCTCTAGTGGTCCTTAGTGGTATTACATGTAGTCATTGAAGTAGAAGCACTCCTAGATAATAGGAATAACTTGTGCACATATAGAACCAGGTTGTGCTCATTGCATAGTGCCCCTCGCAATATCTTCCACATAACACTCCCTTTTTTCTCCTGTCATGATAAAGAAAGAAGTCACTTAGGCTAGTGTAATGTCTTAAGCTTCTGCAGAGAAATTGCAGACATTTGATGATAATTTCAAGCATTTGTGACTTGTGTCCAGGACAGCTGGAATTAGGCTATCATGTCCAGATCAGTGACTATCACACCCCAGCGTTTGTGATCTTCTGCAGCGCTGCTTCCTTCTGCCTCTCGTCAAGGCCTAATGAACACAAACCGTGACAGGTGAAATCTTCCTCCAGACCCCAGATTCTCCCATACAAAGAGCCCGGCTTAATCCCTGGCCCTTTGTGTGATTTGGTGATCTGCATGGTCATGAATTCCAGGATATATTGGCAGGAAACACAAAGCACCAGGGCTAGATTCACCAACCCACAGAGCCATTTACGCCTTTGTTGTATTGTTTAAAGAGAGATTTGAGAGACAATGGAGTCTGTCCATCAAAGATTAAGCAGACTGGAAGTGTAGTTTATACCAACAAATGATTTTGGCCTTTTGGAGTGTTAACATAGCCACGTAATACTGTCCCTGGACTTAAACACACAATCTAAGTGATGATAAGCGACATTGGACTTAATCGTTTATTCTATGCGCTAAGCCAATTGAAATTCACATAGGTGAATAGTTCACTTCTGGAGTTGTCTATCCGTCGCCCAAATCCTGAGTCTCCAGTGTTTTTTTTCTAGGACTACTTATAAGGAACAGGTGCATCTCTGCAGGACCAGGATTCTTCCCAAAACCGTGCTGCTCCCTCATTATGCCTCCTAAAACGTAGGAATAAGGTGACAACTGGGTGTTACCATTGCCCTTGTCAAAGGGGTGTGTCCTAAATAGTCCGGTGCTGACAGCACATGTCGGGCAGTGTCAGACTGTGTAGGGACACACCTCCAGATAGTAACACCCAGTTGACAATTTTTTCATTCTTTTCTAGGACTAACAGAGGAACAGCTCACTGCAGTGCAGACGCAGACACATGGGACTTAAATATTTTTACTAAAGCAGAGCTGCCAGGAGAGATCGGTAGTCTACTTTATTTTGGCTAAAGAGCAATTCATTGTAGCTGTTTTATACATTATGTTTTCCAGATTAGAATTTTTTTTATTTTTTTTTCTGTAAAAGGGAATCTGTCAGCAGGTTTTTGCCACCTAATCTGAGAGCAGCATAATATAGAGACCCTGATTCCTGCGATGTGTCACGTACTAGACTGCCTGCTGTCCTTTTGAAAATCGGCTAATAAAACAGTAATTATATTACTAGAGGACTGGTAAACCTGCTACCATGTAGTCCCCCATATTCATAATCTCTGTACAGCATCACCCCCACCACTGATTGACAGTTTTCTGCCTATGCACAGTGTGGGTAGGTGGGTTGTCAATCATTAGAAAAATGAAACATCACCTATATTGTTTATGGACAGCATCTGGAATTGCCGCTCAGTCCTATAACTGAGGATATTAATCAATTGCATTTTTTTGCAGAAAGCATACCAATTTTTCTTTTTCTGATTAAACCCTTTAGAATTAAATCTGAAAAGTCCTTGAGTTGCAGCTAAAAGGGTATCACCCGATGGTCTTGTGCACTTTTGTTCCCCTACAGTTTTTCTACAAAAAAATCTGTAAAACCGTAATTCACGTTTTTATAACTGACAGCCCAAGCCTTCAGGTGGAAACCTTACCTCCTGGGCTTTTGTAGCCACCGCCGCTGTCACATCTCACATGCTATATGGGTAGGTTCAGGTGCTGTGGATTACGGCCACTGACATGCACAGCAGACTTTTGCTGTGGATTTTTCCCCTTGCGATGCCAACAATGAAGTTCACAATGAAAATCCTCAGAAATTCCATAACGTCTGAACACCCCCATCTTGTCTTGGTCTCGCTTTATGCCACATCACAGCACAAAATGTGAAGTTTCAAAACCATTTTAGATCCCTAACACAGACGAGCACAAAAGCAGTCACTGAAGATGACAGCGTTCTCATCACTGATAAATATTTATGTCTGGGAACAAGAGTTTCCTATTGTGGGTGCTGCTGCCATGACGCGCTAATTCCGTGCTTCATTAATGTCCCGACAGAAAGCACAATATGGGAAGATCAAGTAGAAGGGTGTTTTTGTTATCATGTTTGCCCGCGGTAATGGAGAATGAAAAGTGATTTGGGAGGGCAAACTTTCTCCTCTTTGAAGCATCACAGTATGAAGTTAGGTGACTTAGGAACCTCTATAGAAGGCTTCTCCAGCTCGGCTTTTGTGATGGAAATTATTTTTTCATCTCTTGTTTTCCAGCATTCAGATCTTCCTACTGCTCAGATTCACCTGCCTCATGCAAGTGATGTGTAACCGAATCTGCAGTGACATGAATTTATTGCTAGTCCTACAAAAGAGAAGCAATTTGTCTATTACTCCTCCCCATCATTCTGTAGCCCTCCATAAACCCTCCTGAACTTGTAGCCCTCCAGAGATGTTACACAGTGGGAGAGTTTATGTTATTTTCCACTATTTAAAGTTCCTTAAAGTACAACCCTAGCTCTATCCTGTATACATATCAAGGTGGTATGATACCTAAACGTCTGGAGACGCCAGTCTAGGGATATTCACTAGCTATAGGCTTCAAAACCTCTTTGGCTTTTTTGGATTTTAATGACAATGGGAGATCTGTGAAGAGCAATTAGCCAATAATTTGAACAAACTAGTAACTAAGACCAACTATCTATCCATCCATCCATCCATGCCATATCCATCCATCCAGTGTGCCCTGTGGTATACCAGCAGTACACTAAATGGTTTACTATGGTTATAGGACACTACATTGTATCTTAGAACAAGTATGGCCCATTGTAGGCCACAAGGTGTAAAATGAACATTACAAAGATCTCTGTACCGTTCCTTTATATGTTTGTGTATTGCAGTAAGATCGCCCCTAAGCCTTCATTTTTCGAATCCGACTAACAAAAAGCTTGATCACCTGTCTTGCTATTACTGTCCACCTATTCCCTTAATAACCTTAGTCACTTTTCTCTGCACACGATCTTGCTCAGTTATGTCCTTCTTATGCACTGGAGACCAAAATTGTACACAGTATTCTTAGCATGGCTGTCATTTTCATTTTCAGAGCAGTTCTAGAATAGCAGAGTATAAAATTCAGGGGAGAAGAAGTTAAAAAGAAGAGGACTGATAATTAATGGATAGCATGGCAAATATTCTATCTCTAATTAGATTTGTGGGGCGTTGTGGAGGATCCAACCAAGGACTCCATATCTTTTCAAATTTGCGAATAGAGTTAAGTTTATGAAAGACTCCTCTTTCCAACCAGATTATATTATTTCTCCTTCGTTGTAGTTCTCCTATAGATGGAGGTTGTATGTCTTACCAATGAAATGCAAGAAGTTTATGTGCTTGAAATAAGATACGAGAGATACCTATGAATAGCGGCAAGTCTGGATCCACTCCTTCTTCAAATAATCCTAATATACATATATGGGGATCTGTTAACAATTTCACTCCATACACCGTTTATCTATGCATCTTTTAATGCATCCCATTATTTTATGTGCCTTGGCAGCAGCTGCCTGACACTGGTCACTAAAGTTGAGTTTGCCATTAACACATACGTCCAAGTCCTTCTGATTGTAGTTTTGCCCAGTGTTTTATCAATTCGTACATAATTGTACACGTTTTTTCCTCTGCCCCCAGTACGTGACCTTACGTTTATCTATATTAAGCTTCAATTGCGAATTTCTCCCCCCAAGCTTCCTGCTTCCCTAAAATGTAATACATTCAGTAAATAATCGAATGTGTAACTTATAGAAAATCAGTCTATAAATCATACACGTCAGTTTGTGTCCTGACTGCTGCCATCATGGGTGACATTAGTCTTTCTGCACGATGCAGGCCTTCAGTAAATATATGTCATTATTTGATTGCAGCAGTGTATGAAGGAACCTTTACTCCAGGCTTTAAAGCTGGTTCCTGTGATTTAGGAAGGTAGGGTACTTTCATTGCCTACAGACACTTGTATAACAGTTGATGGCATTTTGATTGGTTCCTGAGCTTTTTACAATCTTAACTACCCGCCATTCATCTTTTCTGTGCTGTGAAGTCTTTTCAATGTCTGATCTGGGAAGATAAAACTGTCCTCCGGCCTCCTGACCCCCTCATTGAGGACAGCAGCTGTGATAACCCTGTCTTGCCCTAACCCCATAAGAGGTCACCCATGAAATTGTCCTACATTCTTCCAATGGAGCAAACAACCATCCCATTGAAATGTGTTGTGGAGCCTTTTATGCTTCATTTGAACTTTTCTCATTCCTAAATCAACTGGAAAATGCTAGAAAAATTGCTGCACTTGGCTTACAAAATTAGTCTGGGCTGTCTGTTCTGTTATCTTCTAGGAGAGCATGAATGCTATCGTGCCCTCTAGAGTCACCTCGTCTTAGGCAATAAGAAGCCAACCAATACATGCTATAAGTACAAGTGATCCATGGTATCGTCTTTAAGGTTTCACTCACTTCTGTGTATAAATACGCTGAGTGCAGTGTGATTAAAAAAATTGGATTGCTCTTGGGCCAATGTTATTTAATGAGGCAGTGGAAGATCTGCTATTTTTTTTCTGACCTGTATTCGGCAGCGGGAAAAAAATTGCAGCATGCTGCGAGTGACCATTTATATCGGACGAGACTCGCTAATGCAAGAATGCGAGAAAAAAAAGGATAGCGCACGGACCATCTGTATGGCTTTCAATTTTCACACACGCATCTCAAAGGAACCAGGAAATTGCATCAGCCAAGCACACAAAGTTCACAAACAGAACCAGCCTAAAAATACCAGCCCGCAGCCGCACCAGAAGTGGAGCATCACATGAGATTCTCCAAATCTGGAGTTTTGCTTCTGCTCTTCTCGATTGCCCTGGTGCATTTGAAATCGGGGTAATGGGGCTTGGGGTTGTTTTTAGCTGTGAATTTTACAAAAAAAAATTACTAACCCAATACTCAATTGAAAAAAAGCACACACTCAAAAATTAATTTATTTAAAAATAAACTCTTCCCGACTCTTTCCCTGGTACACCAATTTATTTTAAAAAAAAATCTCATGCAGGTTCAACATAGTCTGGGGAGTCTGACGTAGTCCACAAATGGAAACTTGAAAAACTTAAAAAGAGAGAAATAAGAACAAGACACTGTCCCTTGTTCACCAGTTTATTATAAAAAAGAAAAGGTCCCATACAGGTCCGACGTAGTCCAGCACTTCCCACGACATCCCCGATTGCGTACCGCAGCCACTCCCGGATCACGCTGCTCCCCAGTGATACCCAGCAACTGTGAAGAACAGTAACGTTACCGATTCCACCGCTCATCAGAGTCGCCGGGTCTCACGGAGCGCAGCATAATCCCATGCATTATTGCTATTTATTTACAGCAGGGTGTTTGCTCATTTAATTTATATCTTAGGATCTATCTATTATCTATCTCATATCTATCTATCTATCTGTCTATCTATCTATATATCTCATATCTATCTATTAAATATCATCTAGATACCTATATCTCTCGATTGCATTATTCTTTTTGACAAGTAGCTTTAATTTACACAGAGTATTATAGTATGTAACAGTTGATACTAAAAACATTGCATAATTGTACACTCGCTTTGCACTCTCGTCACGAAAGTAAAACCATTTGGATTCCACTCATCCAAATATTCTGAATGAGAATGGGCCTCATTTTTTATACTCAAGTGTGAGAAAACAGATTTCACTATCAGTAATAAAAAGTAGTCGTTAAGTTCCTGTAGATTATACTTTAGGTTGATTTACGCATTATACTAAGCGCCTATCAATGTATATAGTCCACAATGCCACCATCACTTGCAATCCATATGCTATGCAAAATGGTCAGTGCAACTGACAGACATCTTAATTGTCCTTTTTATGTCTAAGTTTCCTTTTTCTCCATCCCGTTTCTTCCCAGAACATTTTAATAAGCAGTTGCCAACCTCTGCCCTCTCGCAGAACACTGCAGCCTTATACGGTCTTTGATTTCTGCCTATTTAAAGTTTGATGGTGGGAGCCAAATTTTTAATAAAAGGGCGCTTAATAATGCAGAATCTAAAAGGACTGGTAAAAAAGGGGGTTGTATTATTGACCACTTAATACTTCCAAGATTGTTCTAGAAGCAATGTAATATTGTACAAATAGAACTAGAAATCTATTAATTTGCTTACTAAACAGATATGTTCTGGGTCCACACACACAAGGTCGTAGTGGTGTGATGGAGGCATTACGGCACCACAGAAACTGGCAAAAACATTGGTTTTTGTTTATTTATTTATTGGAAAGAAACAAAGTTGCTACCAGCAATTGTTATTTTTACAGGAACACAGTTACTACACAGAAGGCTTGTTTGCAGTCTGTGACCATGGAGATATATAGGTATCTAATAAAATGGGCACTTCCAACTTATGCATTTGGAACTTATCCACATAAAATGCCATAAATGTATAGTAGGTGTGGGTTTCAGCGTTGGGATCCACATCTTGCTCCACTATGGTGCTCTGATGTGCGCTGGTGTCCGTTGTGAGGTGGTCAGAATTCCTGTTCATTTGTATAGGAAATCCGACCATGTCTCTGCTGAAGCAGTGCATGGCGGCGCCTTATTCTGCAGGTAGATCTGGTGCTATTGGTGGGGCCTGCATCTAACATACAGTCATGACCTATCATCTGATGGATCATTCATAATTGTATGAGGCGGGAATAACCTTGTAACTGGTAAGTAAACCTAGAGAAGTCGCTAAACTACCAGTGAACACTGTCATTGAACAAGGTAGGTTACATGTACTATCAAGGCAAATGTAGTGAGTTTAAAGGAGTTGCTCAGATTCCTTTTTCATTATAGTGTAGTAGACATAGAAAATACCAAGCACATCAATATTCTTCCACCCCTGGGCCATCTGTTTCTTTTCTAGGTCTAGGTCCAGTTTAGGTCCAGTTTTTATTGACTGGCTGCAGCAGTGACGGCACAGCTGCAGATGGCGCAAACTGCTGAGCCCAGTGACTATATGCAGCAGTGACGTCACAGCTGCAGATAGCGTGCACTGCTGAGCCCAGTGACTACATGCAGCGGTGATGCCACAGATGGCGTGCACTGCTGAGCCCAGTGATTACATGCATCGGTGATGTCACAGATGGCGTGCACTGCTGAGCCCAGTGACTACATGCAGCGGTGACGTCACAGCTGCAGAAGGCACGAACTACTGAGCCTGAGCCCAGTGACTACATGCAGCTGTGACGTCACAACTGCAGAAGGCACGAACTGCTGAGCCCAGTGATTACATGCAGCGGTGACATCACAGCTGCAGAAGGCGCCAATTGCTGAGCTCAATGATTACATGCAGCGATGACGTCACAGCTGCAGATGGCGCGCACTACTGAGCTCAGTGATTACATGCAGCGGTGACGTCACAGCTGTAGATGGAGCCAACTACTGAGCCCAATTATTACATGCAGCGGTGACGTCACAGATGCAGATGGTGCCAACTGCTGAGCCCTATGATTACATGCAGCGGTGACATCACAGCTGCAGATGGCGCGCACTGCAGAGCCCAGTGATTAGATGCAGCGGTGACGTCACAGCTGTAGATGGAGCCAACTGCTGAGCTCAATGATTACATGCAGCGGTGACGTCACAGCTGCAGATGGCGCGCACTGCTGAGCCCAGTGATTAGATGCAGCGGTGATGTCACAGCTGTAGATGGAGCCAACTGCTGAGCTCAATGATTACATGCAGCGGTGACGTCACAGCTGCAGATGTTGCGCACTGCTGAGCCCAGTGATTAGATGCAGCGGTGACGTCACAGCTGTAGATGGAGCCAACTGCTGAGCTCAATGATTACATGCAGCGGTGACGTCACAGCTGCAGATGGCGCACACTGCTGAGCCCAGTGATTAGATGCAGCGGTGACGTCACAGCTGTAGATGGCGCCAACTGCTGAGCCCTATGATTACATGCAGCGGTGACGTCACAGCTGCAGATGGCGCGCACTGCTGAGCCCAATGATTACATGCAGCAGTGACGTCACAGCTGTAGATGGCGCGCACTGCTGAGCCCTATGATTACATGCAGCAGTGACGTCACAGCTGTAGATGGCGCCAACTGCTGAGCCCAATGATTACATGCAGCGGTGACGTCACAGCTGTAGATGGCGCCAACTGCTGAGCCCAATGATTAGATGCAGCGGTGACGTCACAGCTGCAGATGGCACGCACTGCTGAGCCCAGTGATTAGATGCAGCGGTGACGTCACAGCTGTAGATGGTGCCAACTGCTGAGCCCTATGATTACATGCAGCGGTGACGTCACAGCTGCAGATGGCGCGCACTGCTGAGCCCAGTGATTACATGCAGCAGTGACGTCACAGCTGCAGATGGCGCGCACTGCTGAGCCCAGTGATTACATGCAGCAGTGACGTCACAGCTGTAGATGGCGCCAACTGCTGAGCCCAATGATTACATGCAGCGGTGCGATCACAGCTGTAGATGGCGCCAACTGCTGAGCCCAATGATTACATGCAGCGGTGACATCACAGCTTCAGATGGCGCGCACTGCTGAGCCCAGTGATTAGATGCAGCGGTGACGTCACAGCTGTAGATGGTGCAAACTGCTGAGCCCTATGATTACATGCAGCGGTGACGTCACAGCTGCAGATGACGCGCACTGCTGAGCCCAGTGATTACATGCAGCGGTGACGTCACAGCTGTAGATGGAGCCAACTGCTGAGCTCAATGATTACATGCAGCAGTGATGTCACAGCTGCAGATGACGCGCACTACTGAGCCCAGTGATTACATGCAGCAGTGACGTCACAGCTGTAGATGGCGCCAACTGCTGAGCCCTATGATTACATGCAGCGGTGACGTCACAGCTGCAGATGGCGCGCACTGCTGAGCCCTATGATTACATGCAGTGGTGACGTCACAGCTATAGATGGCGCACACTGCTGAGCCCAGTGATTACATGCAGCGGTGACGTCACAGCTGTAGATGGCGCCAACTGCTGAGCCCAATGATTACATGCAGCGGTGAAGTCACAGCTGCAGAAGGCACAAATGGCTGAGCCCATTGACTATATGCAGCAGTGACGTCACAGCTGCAGATGGCGTGTACTGCTGAGCCCAATGATTACATGCAGCGGTGACGTCACTGATTGCAAATAAATGCCACAGCAGTGACTGGTCCTGGGATGATGAGTGTAACGCTGGTATTGTCTGTACTTTGTTTTCCAGCGTTACTCTGCATGTCTTTTGCATTAACCCTTTTGCTCCTTTCCCCCTAACCAGCTGGGATACTGTTGTCTGTTACCTGTATGGATGCTGCTCAGTTCCCAGCTCTGCTGCGTGGCTGTACTTGCGTGAGTGTCTCCGCTGCGTTGCATGACCACCCGCATGTGCGGTCCCTGACCTGCTGCAGAAGCCATCCGTAGGTTCCAAAGTCCTCTGCAATGGTGCATGATTTACTACGTGTGTGGCAGCAGCTTCTGTCAGGCGCCTGGCCTGCTGTGAAGACCATCCGTAGGTTGCAAAGTCCTCTGCAATGGTGCATGATTTACTACGTGTGTGGCAGCAGCCACTGTCAGTTGTTCCTCTGTAATGAGTTGTCTGGCTCTGCATAGGGGGCGGCCCACACCTGTCCTGCTTTTATGAGGATTGGGTGTGTACTAGAATTACTGCTCCAGCCTATCGCTGTGAAGCAGTTCATGTATAAAGTTCCCCAGCCCTGATGGGCGTTGCCAGAGCTTCACATTGAATCCACATTGAATTCCTGAACCTAGCCGTATGTGGTTGTGTGTTCAGCTCCTGCTCTGAATTTGATCAGCTCTGGAGAGCTGATTCCCCTTGTCCTGTCTTGTGTTTCTGCCTGGGGCTGAGTACCCAGATCGCCGTTCCTGGAGGCTGCATATCCAGGCCTGTTCCTGTTGTATCTTGTTTCCTGAATCCCTGATCCTGGATCTAACCCGGTACCTGCACTCGTCTGTGATCCTGAGTCGTGTACCCTTCTCTGATGTGCGGAATCGGGATCCCGGTCTTATGTTCTATTTATGTACTGTGTTTCTTTAAGTAAACTTTATGTTTCTTCATACCTGAAGTTGTGCGGTGTTGTCTAGTCCTGCAGGTTGCCATCTTGCCCACATGCTCAGCTGCCACGGATCCCGGTCGCTGCCCTTCCCTAGTCCGGGCAGGCCCGGGTCTCCCTCCGTGGTCCAGTGGGTCCACATTCTCTTACCATCTGGGATGCATGCCTCACGTCGTCGTGGACTGGCGGCATGGGAGCATTGGCTAGTTAGGCAAGCTATGCCATGTCCCGACGCCCCGCAGCCGTGGGAAGCGTTACAGAAAGCTCTGGCCATGGACTCCGCTGAGCATGTGTGGTCTGCAGGACTTTTCTCCAAGCTCCACCTGATGTACGAACTAGACTGCTTGGTCCCCACATGGTAAGTGGACTAGATGGCTCGATTCCCCGCTTGGTCAGCGGTTCGGACTTTTCGAGCTATGAACTCTGCTGCCATATTGTGAACTGTGGGACTTACCGCCAAACCCAAGTGAATTTTCTGGGGAATTTTTTTTTACTTGGGTCTTCAGAAGAGGGGGCCTGAGGAGGGGGATACTGTAACGCTGGTATTGTCTGTACTTTGTTTTCCAGCGTTACTCTGCATGTCTTTTGCATTAACCCTTTTGCTCCTTTCCCCCTAACCAGCTGGGATACTGTTGTCTGTTACCTGTATGGATGCTGCTCAGTTCCCAGCTCTGCTGCGTGGCTGTACTTGCGTGAGTGTCTCCGCTGCGTTGCATGACCACCCGCATGTGCGGTCCCTGACCTGCTGCAGAAGCCATCCGTAGGTTCCAAAGTCCTCTGCAATGGTGCATGATTTACTACGTGTGTGGCAGCAGCTTCTGTCAGGCGCCTGGCCTGCTGTGAAGACCATCCGTAGGTTGCAAAGTCCTCTGCAATGGTGCATGATTTACTACGTGTGTGGCAGCAGCCACTGTCAGTTGTTCCTCTGTAATGAGTTGTCTGGCTCTACATAGGGGGCGCGGCCCACACCTGTCCTGCTTTTATGAGGATTGGGTGTGTACTAGAATTACTGCTCCAGCCTATCGCTGTGAAGCAGTTCATATATAAAGTTCCCCAGCCCTGATGTGCGTTGCCAGAGCTTCACATTGAATCCACATTGAATTCCTGAACCTAGCCGTATGTGGTTGTGTGTTCAGCTCCTGCTCTGAATTTGATCAGCTCTGGAGAGCTGATTCCCCTTGTCCTGTCTTGTGTTTCTGCCTGGGGCTGAGTACCCAGATCGCCGTTCCTGGAGGCTGCATATCCAGGCCTGTTCCTGTTGTATCTTGTTTCCTGAATCCCTGATCCTGGATCTAACCCGGTACCTGCACTCGTCTGTGATCCTGAGTCGTGTACCCTTCTCTGATGTGCGGAATCGGGATCCCGGTCTTATGTTCTATTTATGTACTGTGTTTCTTTAAGTAAACTTTATGTTTCTTCATACCTGAAGTTGTGCGGTGTTGTCTAGTCCTGCAGATTGCCATCTTGCCCACATGCTCAGCTGCCACGGATCCCGGTCGCTGCCCTTCCCTAGTCCGGGCAGGCCCGGGTCTCCCTCCGTGGTCCAGTGGGTCCACATTCTCTTACCATCTGGGATGCATGCCTCACGTCGTCGTGGACTGGCGGCGTGGGAGCATTGGCTAGTTAGGCAAGCTATGCCATGTCCCGACGCCCCGCAGCCGTGGGAAGCGTTACAATGAGTATTCTTTTGTTTATTTTCTGTGTCTGCAGGTCTATAAGACAAAAGTTTTCTCCATGACAACTGCAGAAACATCACACATACATCATTGGGATAACAAATCAAAATGTCAGATTGACAAATAAAATGAGATTGTTTTCCTGAATCATTAGTCACCTTGTACATAATTTTGATGGACAGTTCATGGATTTTCTTAACCCCTTACTGCCATCGGACGTACTATCCCTTCCATGGTACCTGGGCCCGTATGACCATGGACGGGATAGTACGTCTCGTGCGATCGGACGCCGATCGCGGCCGGGTGTCAGCTGATTATCACAGCTGACACCCATGACTGTGTGTCAGGAGCGGTCACGGACCGCTCCCGGCACATTAACCCCTGTTCGCGGTGTACTGGGGGCACAGGGGAGGCTCCCTGCGCGCCCCCCTGAGACCCTCAGAGCAGCGCGATGTGATCGCGCTGTTCTGAGGGCTTCCTCCCTCCCAGGACCCGGATCCAAGATGGCGCCGGGGTCCTGGAGGGAGGCGGCTTCCTCAGTGCCTGCTGAGAGCAGGCGCTGAGGAAGCGTCCTGCACTGCCTGAGAGATCGCTGGTGTGACAGAGTGCTGTGCACACTGTCACACCAGCGATCTGACAAAATACAGTGATGTCCCACCCTGGGACAAAGTAAAAAAGTTAAAAAAATAAAAATAAACATGTTTAAAAAAAAATCCAAAATAAATAAAAAAAAAAAAAAATATTCCCCAATAAATTCACTTCTTCCTGTAAATAAAATAAACAAAGCAATAAAAGTACACATATTTGGTATCGCCGCGTCCGTAATGACCCCCCCTATAAAATTGTCCCACTAGTTAACCCCTTTAGTGAACCCCTTAAAAAAAAAAAAAAAAAAAACGAAGCAAAAAATCAATGCTTTATCATCATACCGCCGAACAAAAAGTGGAATAACACGCGATCAAAAAGACCGATATAAAAAAACATGGTACCGCTGAAAATGTCATCTTGTCCCGCAAAAAACGAGCCGTCATACAGCATCATCAGCGAAAAAATAAAAAAGTTATAGCTCGCAGAAAAAAGCGATGCAAAAATAATAATTTTTTATATAAAATTGATTTTATTCTATAAAAGCGCCAAAACATAAAAAAATGATATAAATGAGGTATCGCCATAATCGTACTGACCCGAAGAATAAAGCTTCTTATATCAATTTTACCACACGCGGAACGGTATAAACGCCTCCCCCAAAAGAAATTCATGAATTGCTGATTTTTGTTCATTCTAACCTCCCAAAAATCGAAATAAAAAGCGATCAAAAAACGTCACGTGCTCAAAAATGGTACCAATAAAAACGTCAACTCGTCCCGCAAAAAATAAGACCTCACATGACTCTGTGGGCCAAAATATGCAAAAATTATAGCTCTCAAAATGTGATGATGCAAAAACTATTTTTGCAATAAAAAGCGTCTTTTAGCGTGACAGCTGCCAATCATAAAAACCCGCTATAAATAGTAAATCAAACCCCCCTTTATCACCCCCTTAGTAAGGGAAAAATAATAAAATTAAAAAAAAGTATTTATTTCCATTTTCCCATTAGGGTTAGGGTTAGGGTTGCGGCTAAAGTTAGGGTTAGGGTTGGCGCTAAAGTTAGGATTAGGGTTAGGGTTGGGATTAGGGGTGTGTTAGGGTTAGGTTTGTGGTTAGGGTTGGGACTAGGGTTAGGAGTGTGTTGGGGTTAGGGTTGGAGTTAGAATTGGGGGGTTTCCGCTGTTTAGGCACATCAGGGGCTCTCCAAATGTGACATGGCGTCTGATCTCAATTCCAGCCAATTCTGCGTTGAAAAAGTCAAACGGTGCTCCTTCACTTCTCAGCTCTGCCATGCGTCCAAACAGTAGTTTATCCCCACATATGGGGTATCAGCGTACTCTGGACCCCAAGAGTTATTGTGCAATTTGTCCTATTTCTTCTGTTACCCTTGGGAAAATAAAAAACTGGGGGCGAAAATATCATTTTTGTACAAAAAAAAATATTTTTTTGTTTTTACGGCTGTACATTATAAACTTCTGTGAAGCACTTGGGGCTTCATAGTGCTCACCACACATCTAGATAAGTTCCTTGTGGGGTCTATTTTCCAAAATGGGGTCACTTGTTGGGGATTTCCACTGTTTAGGCGCATCAGGGGCTCTCCAAATGCGACATGACGCCCCCAGACCATTCCATCAAAGTCTGCAATCCAAAACGTCACTACTTCCCTTCCGAGCCCTGACGTGCGCCCATACAGTAGTTTTCTCCCACATATTGGGTATCAGCGTACTCAGGACAAATTGGACAACAACTTTTGGGGTCCAATTTCTCCTGTTACCCTTGTGAAAATAAAATATTGGGGGCGAAAAAATCATTTTTGTAAAAAAAAAAAAAGATTTTTTATTTTTACGGCTGTACGTTATAAACTTCTGTGAAGCACTTCGGGTTCAAAGTGCTCACCACACATCTAGATAAGTTCCTTGTGGGGTCTATTTGCCAAAATGGGGTCACTTGTGGGGGGTTTCCACTGTATAGGTGCATCAGGGGCTCTCCAAATGTGACATGATGCCCCCAGACCATTCCATCAAAGTCTGCAATCCAAAACGTCACTACTTCCCTTCCGAGCCCTGATGTGCGCCCATACAGTAGTTTTCTCCCACATATTGGGTATCAGCGTACTCAGGACAAATTGGACAACAACTTTTGGGTTCCAATTTCTTCTGTTACCCTTGTGAAAATAAAATATTAGGGGCGAAAAAATCATTTTTGTAAAAAAAAAAAGGATTTTTTATTTTACGGCTGTACGTTATAAACTTTAGTGAAACACCTGGGGGTTAAAAGTTCTCACCACACATCTAGATAAGTTCCTTGAGGGGTCTAGTTTCCAAAATGGTGTCATTTATGGGGGTTTCCACTGTTTAGGCAGATCAGGAGCTCTCCAAACACGACATGGCGTCCAGCCAATTCTGCGTTGAAAAAGTCAGACGGCGCTCCTTCCCTTCCAAACTCTGCCATGCACCCAAACAGTGGTTTACCCCCACATATGGGGTATCAGCGCACTCAGGACAAATTGCACAATAACTTTTGGAGTCTTGTTACCCTTGGAAAAATAAAAATTGGGGTGAAAAGATCATTTTTGTGGAAAAAATATGATTTTTAAATTTTACGGCTCTACATTATAAACTTGTGTGAAGCACTTGGGGGTTCAAATTGCTCACCAAAGATCTAGAAAAGTTCCTTAGGGGGTCTAGTTTCCCAAATGGGGTCATTTGTGGGGGTTTCCACTGTTTAGGCACATCAGGGGCTCTCCAAATGCAACATGGCATCCAATCTCAATTCCAGCCAATTTTGGTTGGAAAAAGTCAAATGGTGCTCCTTCCATTCCGAGCTCTGCCGTGAGCCCAAACAGTGGTTCCCCCCCACATATGGGGTATCAGCGTACTCAGGACAAATTGGACATCAACTTACGTGGTCCAATTTCTCCTGTTACCCTTGGGAAAATAAAAAATTAGTGACTAAAAGATAATTTTTGTGGGAAAAAAATAGGATTTTTTATTTTCATGCCCGGGCATTATAAACTTGTGTGAAGCACTTGGGGGTTCAAAGTGCTCACCAAAGATCTAGATAAGTTCCTTAGGGGGTCTAGTTTCCAAAATGGGGTCACTTGTGGGGGGTTTCCACTATTTAGGCTCATCTGGGGCACTGCAAACGGAACATGACCCCCATCAACGTCTGCATTCCAAAACGTTACTACTTCCTATCCAAGCCCTGCCGTGCACCCAAACAGTTTCCCCCCCCCCCACATATGGGGTATCAGCGTACTCAGGACAAATTGGACAACAACTTTTGGGGTCCAATTTCCTTGGGAAAATTTGGGACTAAAAAATCATTTTTGTGGAAAATTGTTTTTTTTTTTTTTTCACACCCAGGCATTATAAGCTTTTGTGAAACACTTGGGGGTTTAAAGTGCTCACAACGGATCTAGATAAGTACCTTAGGGGGTCTAGTTTCCAAAATGGTGTCACTTGTGGGGTTTCCACTGTTTAGGCGCATCAGGGGCTCTCCAAACACGACATGGCGTCCAATCTCAATTCCAGCCAATTTTAGTTTGAAAAAGTCAAACGGCGCTCCTTCCCTTACGAGCTCTGCCGTGTGCCCAAACAGTGGTTTTCCCCCACATATTGGGTATTGGCGTACTCAGGAGAAATTGCATAACAACCTTATCTGTCCATTTTCTCCTTTTACCCTTGTCAAAATAAAAAAAAAGTTTGTAAAAGATCATTTTTGTGGCTAAAAAGTTAAATATTCATTTTTTCCTTCCACGTTGCTTTAGTTCCTGTGAAGCACCTGAAGGGTTAATAATCTTCTTGAATGTGGTTTTGAGTACCTTGAGGGTGCAGTTTTTAGAATGGTGTCACTTTTGGGTATTTTCTGCCATATAGACCCCTCAAAGTGACTTCAAATGAGAGGTGGTCCCTAAAAAAAATGGCTTTGTAAATTTTGTTGTAAAAATGAGAAATCGCTGGTCAACTTTTAACCCTTATAACTTCCTAACAAAAAAAAATTTTGGTTCCAAAATTGTGCTGATGTAAAGTAGACATGTGGTAAAGTAGACATGTGGGAAATGTTATTTCTTAACTATTTTATGTGATATATTTCTCTGTTTTAAGGGAATAAAAATTCAAAATTTGAAAATTGCAAAATTTTAAAATTTTCAAAAATAAACGCAAGTTATATCGAAGAAATTTTACTTCTAACGTGAAGTACAATATGTCACGAGAAAACAATCTCAGAATCGCGAAGATCCGTTGAAGCGTTCCAGAGTAATAACCTCATAAAGAGACAGTGGTCAGAATTGTAAAAATTGGCCCGGTCATTAACGTGCAAACCACCCTTGGGGGTGAAGGGGTTAAAATCCTTCAAATTTTCCTTTAAAACCAATTAATCAAGCACATAAAACATGGGTGTCTGCCTCCAGTAGACGTACACGCCCGAAAATGATGCACCACAGAGCGCACCTTCACTCTGCTGTCACCATTCTAGTCTGTGGCCATGTCGGAGCATACACAGAATCCCGTTTTGTGGGAGATTCAGACGCATGTGAACGGGTGCCTGAGCGCAATGTGAAAGCACCCCAAAACATACATGGATGTGATCGCACAGCGAGAGGCTGATACCCTCTGACCACAGTTTGGCAGCATGCATCACTTATCACCTGACAGGTATCCTTTAAGAAAAGTATCGTAATATCAGGAACATTTCCCTGAGCATTATAAGATAGCTAATGTATTGTGTTTTATGTAAAAAAACAGGACTCTAATAGGACCTTCATGCTATTTAATAAGTCATAGATGGAAATTGAGCTATACAACCAGATCCAGGTTTCTAGGTTTATGTGAGTAGTCGCTATTGAGCAGGGTTACATTCTTTACATTGTGCCATGGGTATATTCACATACGGTATACAGTGGTGGCCAAAAGTATTGGCACCCCTGCAATTCTGTCAGATAATACTCAGTTTCTTCCTGAAAATGATTGCAATCACAAATTATTTGGTATTTTTATCTTTATTTAATTTGCTTGCAAGGAAAAAACACAAAAGAGAATGAAGCAAAAATCAAATCCTTGATCATTTCACACAAAACTCCAAAAATGGGCCAGACAAAAGTATTGGCACCCTCAGCCTAATACTTGGTTGCACAACCTTTAGCCAAAATAACTGCGAACAACCGCTTCCGGTAACCATCAATGAGTTTCTTACAATGCTCTGCTGGAATTGTAGACCATTCTTCTTTGGCAAACTGCTCCAGGTTCCTGATATTTGAAGGGTGCCTTCTCTAAACTGCCATTTTGAGATCTCTCCACAGGTGTTCTATGGGATTCAGGTCTGGACTCATTGCTGGCCACCTTAGAAGTCTCCAGTGCTTTCTCTCAAACCAATTTATAGTGCTTTTGGAAGTGTGTTTTGGGTCATTGTCCTGCTGGAAGACCCATGACCTCTGAGGGAGACCCAGCTTTCTCACACTGGGCCCTACATTATGCTGCAAAATTTGTTGGTAATCTTCAGACTTCATAATGCCATGCACACGGTCAAGCAGTCCAGTGCCAGAGGCAGCAAAGCAACCCCAAAACATCAGGGAACCTCCGCCATGTTTGACTGTAGGGACCGTGTTCTTTTCTTTGAATGCCTCTTTTTTTTTCCTGTACACTCTATGTTGATGGTTTTTCCCAAAAAGCTCGACTTTTGTCTCATCTGACCTGGAAGACACTGAGTATTATCTGACAGAATTGCAGGGGTGCCAATACTTTTGGCCACCACTGTATGTGTAAGTGATAGAAATGCTACCTAATCCAGGAAGGGAAGAACCAAATTTATGTTTGCAGGCGTGTCACTTTGGATCTTAATTAAGTGGGAACATTCATTAACTGGGGTCTAGGAGAAAGGCTAGCTTAACTCTCTTTTATTGCCTGCATGACATCACAGGGTGTGCATGGGGCCAGGTGTTTCACTCCACAGTAGAAGTATCTTTGCATGCCACTCTGCTTTTAGCTCTCCAGTCATAGACACATTTCTAGGAAATAACAAATAAAATGTACCCTGGCAGGTTCCTACAAGTGTACTAATGGCAGTGGGGTCTAACAGCATGCAGACTTCATAAAGCCTAGGGTCTAAGGGGTAAGGTTTCTCCATGTGGAGAGTGACATACCAGCTCTGGCTTGAATTTCCCATTCATAAAGCCTGGAATTCCTAATGTTGAATAAGCCATGAGCTCCCCCTGCTGATAAGTAACTGGAATGACTGTAATATGCAAATTGCCTCTTCAAACAAGGAGGACTGTATTATTTTTCTCTGTTCTTGTGTTTTTGGATGTATGTATATTACACATACGTGTATGATAAAAAAAAAAGAGTACAGCATTCATCTGGTTTACAAACTATAACTTTATGTTTCAAATAAATTGTTCAAAATAAAAGTACACAAATTATATATATATATATATATATATATATATATATATATATATATATTATATATATATATAAGGGTGCCAAGGAAAAATGAACTTTGCAAATTGGTAAGTCTTACCCCTCAAATTTGTTCCTTTTGGCATAAGGATTCACCATGTAAAATATGTTGACATTAAATTTACCACTTGCTCAAGGCATGTGAATTATTCCATGTTTCTCATTTTCCACAATATTGTACACACATTATTATTATTATTATTATTATTATTATTACTACTATAACCACTAAAATTTAACCACTAACATTCGAAAAAAAAATAATACAAAAAAACCTAAAAGTTCAAATCACCCCCTTTCACCCCATTGAAAATTAAAGGGTTAAAAAAAAATTATATATACACACATTTGGTATCACAGCGTTCAAAAACGCCCTATCTATGAAAAATAAAAATCAGTTAATCTAATCGGTAAACGGCATAACATACCATACATAACACGGGATATGCATGACGATAAATACTAAACAAACATTTAAAACTGCAATATGATGTGCCATTGAGCAACCAGTAAATGATAACAAATCTTAAAAAAAGAAAATTATAAAATATCTATGACCAAAAAGGAACAAAATTAGGAAAGACCTTCAAAAACTTGCTACTTAATTTTTACCATGCATTTCCTTGGCACCCTAATATATATATATATATATATATATATATATATATATACTTATATATATAATCAATAAATATGGTATATTTTAAAGACATACTTAAAAGGGATTGCCCACTACTCTGCCATGATGCTCATCTTGGCAAAGTAGATATTATCACGATATGTGGGCTGTGCTCACACAAGGATGAGATCTGGAGAATGTAAGCAAGGTTTTTCATTCATATTAATGCGTTTTTGGCTCTTTTCAAAGTAAAAAAACAAATGTCATACAGGTGAGCACTACAATCACCCTCAGCACCATTCTGTTCCTTATGTTACAACCCTTACTGTCTGCCTTTGTCCCATCCAGATCTTCTCCATGATGCTCATCTTGTCTCTTCAGAATTTCACATAGGTGTTTTGATTGGGTTTAGATTAGGAGGCATACTTGGCTTACAATGTCTGCAGTGAAGCATGGTGGTAGCAGTGTCCGTATGTGGGGGTGATGAGAGCTGCTGGTGTCAGGAAGCTACATTTCATTGATAATATCATGAATTCACAGATGTTCTGCTCTATATTGAAAGAGAAAATGTTACTATCACTCCGTGCCCTTGGTAGACCTGCACTTTTCCAATATGACAATGATCCAAAATACACATATAAGGCCAGTGTTGATTTCAGAAGAAGAACAGGGTGAACGGGATTCTGTGGCCAAATGTATCTCCTGATCTGAACCCAACCAAGCACCCATTGAGAATTCTGAAGAGACAACTTGACCACCACTCTCCAACCAGCATCCGAGCTCTAAGGTTCTTCTTGAAGAATTGAAAAAGAAGGTTATTGCAATATGTCACTAACTTGTTCCATCCATGCCTAGAACGTTTGATGTTCATGGAGGTAATAAAAAATACAAGATGTTGTTTTTGATGTGGGGTGTACTCAATTTTGCATTAATTAATTTGAGTAAAACTAAAGATTTTGTAATGAAAGTTATTTAATCTTACTTTCATTTTATGCGTTAAAAAATATTCTTTGAAACGCAGTCTTGTCAAAATTTTGGAAATTGTTCTTTTGTTGAGTGAGATATTGTTTTAAATCTTACTTTTCAAAGGGAGTGTACTCATTCATGCTGAGAATATAAATATATATATATATTTTTTTTCTTTATGTACTTATCACACACATACTGTAAAATATATCCTCATTACATAAACCGCATTACATTCACACCATATATTTAGAAAAATATATGCTCACTAGATGGAAGCCCGCTGCTATCGCATCAGGAGGGCGGTTATGTCACGATGGGGGCAGGCTTTGCAGCGTTGAGAATCTTTCCCCCCATGTGCTCACCCACCTATCCACTCTCTCTTTCCCCATGTGCTGACTTCTCCCATCTGTGCTCTCTTCTTTGACCTATCTATCCCATGTACTGTCCCCCTTGTCTGCTGTCTCTCTCCTTCCTGTGCTGTGTTCTCCCCCCATGTGCTATCCTCCTTGTCTGCTGTCTGTCTCCTTCCTGTGTTCTCCCCTCATGTGCTGTCCCGTTTGAGCTGTCTCCCCCCTGTGCTCTGTGACAATACTGACATTACAGCAGGAGATCGCAGAGGATACATTTTGTGAGGTAAAATATTGTTTAAAAACAGTCAGTGAAATATTTTACCTCACAAAATGAATCCTCTGTGATCTCCTGCTGTGATGTCAGTATTGTCTTTTGCTTCCTCCCCTGCCTAGGAGATGTGGTATGCTCCGTACACGGTCAGACACAGACAATTTTTAAAATGAACTTTCGTTCGTGGCAAAACCCCTTTAATGTGACCGGCTTCCTCTGCCTGTAGACACGTCGCGCATTTGCCGCCAGGATCAGCCGCATAATTCATTGCACCTGCGCGTAATTCACGCTGGCGCAGTAAATCAGACCGCTGCCATCTTTGTGTATACAGTGTGTGTGTGTGGTATGTACGGCATATACAGAGTGAGTGTGTGTGCGTGGTGCGTACGGTGTATACAGTGTGTGTGGTGCTTATGGCGTATACAGTGTGTGTGTGGTGCATACGGCGTATACACACACACACTGTATACGCCGTTGGCACCAAAAACACACTGTATACGCCGTACGCGCCATACGCACACTGTATGGCACGTACGGCGTATACAGTGTGTGTGTGTGTGGTGCGTACGGCGTATAGTGTGTGTGGTGCATACGGCGTATAGTGTGTGGTGCGTACAGCATATACAGAGTGTGTGTGTGTGTGTGGTGCGACGGTGTTCTGCTGGTGGTACCGCGCAAGATGCAGGTACCACCAGCAGTTTCCATATTGAAACCCATCACTTGGGTGTCCCAATATGGCGGTCGGTGAACTTCCGCTGCTTGGAATTCTCGGGATCCGGACACATCTGGACGGAACAGGATGTGAAGACATTACAAGGTAAATATATATTAGATTACTGTCACATCACATACACTTACGTACATAGAAACACACACACTTTTCACGTATTCGTTTTAAGAAGATGTGTACAACTATCAACTTCCTCTCCATTCACAGCCTGGCACGGTACTTGCAATTATCTCCCGGGCCCTCCTGTTCACTAATCTACCTGCTGAGTTGTAAGCAGCATGATAAATCTGTTTTGCTGTTGTACAAGGAGGTCAGCTCTTTTAGTGCAGGGAAGCAGACACTTGGTGTTAGAGGTATTTTCATGTTGTGAAATTAGAATAGTTTATACGGCATGAAAATGAACAAGTTTGGAATTTGCCATTTCTAACTTGTTATTCTATGAGAGCTTTTTTTCATTATTTGTACTTGTTTTTGTTATGTATACCCCTCCTCACATGTAAAGCGCCATGGAATAAATGGCGCTATAATAATAAATAATAATACTAAATAATTATTATTTACAGTTCATTGTCACAGAGACCGACCACCAGAGCCTGGTGGAGTGTGCGTGGTATCTACATTTCCAGCTGAGCTGTTAACTCTTGAGATCCCTGCAACCTCTATCCAGCCTATCAATTTATTTAGAGCACAAATGAATTATTTACAAGTCACTGAAGTGATTGCTAATGTTTCTTTATTATCCAAAATACATACTCAAGACAGAATGCAACGTTTCGGCTGACGAAGGGCCTTCCTCAAGCCAAATATAGAGTAACATCAATATTTCTATAGAGCAGTTAGACAGTTCTGCTCACCTCACCTCTGTCAGCTCCTGATCTGGATCTGCTGTTATCAGTCCTGCAAAATCAAAAGCTATGTACTGAGCCTTGTGCTTGTTTAAAGTTACTGTTATTTCAGTATGCAAATTTAGTGACAACTGCGTAGACTTCAGAGAAAGCACACTGTCAGACCTGAATGTGTCACAAAGGCACATGCAGGTCTGCAGAATGACAATGCTGATCAGTCAGAACTATCACTAAGGGAGGAGTCTGGGGAACCGAGACTAAGGGTCCCGTCACACTCTTCAATGTCCCAGTGATCCCACCAACGATACGACATGAATGGGATCGCTGGGACATCGTTAGCTGATCGCTGGTGAGCTGTCACATGGGCAGACTCACCAGCGATCAGGACCAGCAAGCACGCTGGTATCCAATGTACACATCGGGTAACTAAGCTCCGCTGCGGCACCTAGTTACCCAATATGTACCCTAGATACCGGCTCTCAGCTTCTGCTGTAGAGCGCTGAGAGCCGGTATCCAATGTACATATCGGGTAACTAAGCACTGCGCGGCACCTAGTTACCCGATATGTACCCTAGATACCAGCTCTCAGCGCTCTACAGCAGAAGCTGGGAGCCGGCAGCTAGGGTACATATCTGGTAACTAGGTGCCGCGCGGTGCTTAGTTACTTGATATGTACATTGGATACCAGCTCGCTGATCGTTGGTCTCCCGCTGTCACACGCAGCGATTCGCGCTGGCCAGCGGGAGACCAACGATGAAAAAATGGTCCAGGACATTCAACGACGATCAGCGATACCCAGCAGGGGGGCTGGTCGTCACTTCGTGTCACACTAAGCGAGATCGCTAGCTAGGTCGCTGTTGCGTCACAAAATCGGTGACACTTCAGCAGTCTCGCTAGCGATCTCGCTTAGTGTGACGGGGGCTTAAGTCTTTAAAAGGGAACCTGTTATCACCATGTGGTTGGACCATGCACTGGCAGCTCTCCCGCCTTTCTCTTTATTCCTTGTCACCTGCCTGCCTCCTGAATCTTACTGACAGCTCACATATTTTTTAGTAACCTGTCAGAGACAAGAGGCAATATAGAAAAATCTAACCCCGGCACACTCCAAAAGGGTGAGAACAGAATGGTTGCTTTCAAAGTTTATTTATTTTGTGCAAAAGAAAAATGGTTTCCAAACAATGTTTTGGCTCAGACACGAGCCATCATCACGAAGACAATCTTATGGTAGTTATATCCTCTGTAAGTACCAGGCTTTCAGATTGCCTTGTGGAAGCCTGTCAAAAGAGGTCTTGATTAGCCAGCAGACTGGAGTTAAATGAAGTTGTTCACACCCATAGTGGACTATCCTTTATCAGTTGCTGCCTGGAAATACAGGTGTATTGAGGTAGACTAAGGGCCCCGACTCACATACCGAGATCGCTGCTGAGTCACAAGTTTTGTGACGCAACAGCGATCTCACTATGTCTGACACGTACCAGCGATCAGGCCCCTGCTGTGAATCGCTGGTCGTGTCAGAAATGCCTGGACTTTTTTTTGATCGCTGGTCTCCCGCTGGCCAGCACGCATCGCTGTGTGTGGCAGGCAGGAGACCAGCGATCAGCTGGTAACCAAGGTACACATCGGGTTTCCAGGCGCGGGGCTGTGCCTGGAAACCCGATGTGTACGTTGGATACCAGCACGCTGCTGCAGGGGAGCTGGTAACCAAGGTACACATCGGGTTTCTAGGCGCTGCGCGGTGCCTGGAAACCCGATGTGTACCTTGGTTACCAGCTCCCTGCACCAGCAGGCTGGTATCCAACGTACACTGCGGGTAACTAAGCGACGTTACTCGCAGTGTCGCTGTCCTGATCGCTGCCTGAGCTGCCTGTTTGGCAACACAGCAGCGATCATGTAGCGACACACCAGCGATCCTGACAAGTTCATATCGTTGTCGGAATCGCTGGTGCGTCGCTATGTGAGACGGGGCCTTTAGCCTCTGTATCATAGGGAAAACTGCAGCTGGCATGTGACTCCCACCCTGTATCCTTGTAAGTAACCGCTACAGTTGGCTCCCTGCCTCCACACTGTAGCGGTTACTTACAAGGACACAGGGTGGGAGTCACATGCCAGCTGCAGTTTTCCCTATGATACAGAGGTCCCGTCACACTCTTCAATGTTCCAGCGATCCCACCAACGATACGACGTGGATGGGATCGCTGGGACATCGTTAGCTGATCGCTGGTGAGCTGTCACATGGGCAGACTCACCAGCGATCAGGACCAGCGAGCACGCTGGTATCCAATGTACACATCGGGTAACTAAGCACCGCGCGGCACTTAGTTACCCGATATGTACCCTAGATACCGGCTCCCAGCTTCTGCTGTAATCGCTGGGAGGTGATATCCAATGTACATATCAGGTAACTAAGCACCTCGCGGCACCTAGTTACCCGATATGAACCCTAGATACCGGCTCTCAGCGCTCTACAGCAGAAGCTGGGGGCCGGTAACCAGGGTACATATCGGGTAACTAGGTGCGGCGCGGTGCGGTGCTTAGTTACCCGATATGTACATTGGATACCAGCTCGCTGATCGTTGGTCTCCCGCTGTCACACGCAGCGATGCGCGCTGGCCAGCGGGAGACCAGCGATGAAAAAATGGTCCAGGACATTCAACGACTATCAGCGATACACCAGCAGGGGGGCTGGTCGTCGCTTCGTGTCACACCAAGCGAGATTGCTGGCTAGGTCGCTGTTGCATCACAAAATCGGTGACGCTTCAGCGATCTTGCTAGCGATCTTGCTTAGTGTGACGGGGGGGGGGGGGGGGGGGGGCTTAAGTCTACTCAATACAACTGTATTTCCAGCAACTGATAACAAAGGATAGTCCACTATGGGTGTGAACAAATTCATTTAACTCCATTCTGCTGGCTAATCAAGACCTCTTTTGACAGGCTTCCACAAGGCAAACTGAAAGCCTGGTACTTACAAAGGATATAACTACCATAAGATTGTCCTCCTGATGAAGGCTCGTGTCTGAGCCGAAACGTTGTTTGGAAACCATTTTTCTTTTGCACAAAATAAATAAAGAAACTTTAAAAGCAACCATTCTGTTCTCACCTTTTTGGAGTGTGCCGGGGTTAGATTTTTCAATATTGTCTCAACGCTTTACCCTTGAGCACTTAACAGTGGTCGAGCCTGATCCTATCCGCTTTTATTAGAGACAAGAGGCAGGCAGGGAATAAACTTCCTTTATACACACAAATATTTACAGATACAGTACTAATCTCAAATGTATACAAATTGAAGGATTTCATTACTGATTAAGTTAATAGTCTTTGATTCATTCTGCATAGATACTTCTATACTTCTATACCTTAGTTGGAATTGGATTAATGCTTCATTATACTCCTGAAGAATAGGTTAATTACGTTTTCACTTTGTTGTCCTAAAGGCTTTGCCTGCCTTTACTTTGAGTTTCTATTTTATTGCTACAGGAAATATGTATATATTTGTATTATTTTATTGCTCTAATGCATGTGAAATAAAAAAAAAAAATAAACAACTTTGTAACTAGTATTGGTTACAGATACCCCACAGTTTTGTGAAAACAACCACTATGCCAATCAATATGTTTTTGTGGTTGTAAACTGAAAACAAACAAAAAACAATCACTTTTTACCCAGCGATTGCCAAAAAGTGCAAAAATGGGTGTTTTTTCACCAGAAAAGGAAGTTGACAAAACGTTTTAGATCAATTTATATTAAGTGTAAAGCCAGAGAACATCAACAATTTTTTTATGCAAATCTAGGCCTGCTCATAGGATGTGTAGATTTATTTTTCTGACCTTAGGGTAGTCTAAATATGCACGAAAATGTGCCTTTTGAATATAGTGAATTTGGTGCAATTTGCGCATGATCTTTTTATTAGGATGACAAAACACCAGCGTTAATAAATCTGCCCAGTGCATCAATTTTTACTGGAGTGTTCCTTTAAAATGCAAATGAAAAATGTTCAATAATGGGGAAGGGGAACTTGATGATACTTAGCAGTATAAGAAGAATTATTTATAGGAAGTGTGCCATTGGAAAAAATGTGCAAAAAAGATGTGTTGTACTCTGGAAGAAAGAAAGCAATCACACCCCAGGCAAACAAGAGGCTCGTCCACAAGGAAGATATC
This sequence comes from Oophaga sylvatica, assembly GCA_033576555.1. Lineage (NCBI taxonomy): Eukaryota > Metazoa > Chordata > Amphibia > Anura > Dendrobatidae > Oophaga > Oophaga sylvatica. The sequence continues at coordinate 54,077,559 of JARQOD010000008.1, read as the reverse complement.
CATCTACAATTAGCTTTTCTGTGGTTCTTGTCCATCATCCGCACAGAGCAGCGTGCGTCTTCTCCTTTTGGAGAAGGCTGGTATGAGGAATTTTTATGTCCTGTAGAGGTTAGCTGATTTCTATGAAAGGAAATGGTGTAAAGGATTTTTGAGATGAAGAAAATTAGCTGCTGCCTCTTTTTCTGTTGTATTACTGTAAATCTGCATTTCAAAGGAATAGGTTGAACTAGATATAGTTTTTAACTATACTTGGCATCAGGGCTATGGAGTCAGAGCCGGTATCCATTTTGGTGGAGTTTGAGTCGGTATAAAATGGACCGACTCCTAAAATATATAGCACATTGGGTTCTGTAGTAAAATGCAGGCTGTGCTGTAAATGTTTTCTAAAATGTCTGTTCTGTTCCTGATCAGAACTGACATTTATAGGACATTTATAACTTTCGCAAATTATTATGAAAAAATAAGTTGAGATGAATCAGTGCTGCACTTTATGTACATACTCAGTAGTGACCAGTGCTGTGGGGTCATAGATGAGATGAATCTGTGCTGCACTTTATGTACATGCTCAGTAGTGACCAGTGCTGTGGGGTCATAGATGAGATGACTCTGTGCTGCACTTTATGTACATGCTCAGTAGTGACCAGTGCTGTGGGGTCATAGATGAGATGAATCTGTGCTGCACTTTATGTACATGCTCAGTAGTGACCAGTACTGTGGAGTCATAGATGAGATGAATCAGTGCTGCTCTTTATGTACATGCTCAGTAGTGACCAGTGCTGTGGAGTCATAGATGAGATGAATCTGTGCTGCTTTTTATGTACATGCTCAGTAGTGACCAGTGCTGTGGGGTCATAGATGAGATGAATCTGTGCTGCACTTTATGTACATGCTCAGTAGTGACCAGTGCTGTGGTGTCATAGATGAGATAAATCTGTGCTGCTCTTTATGTACATGCTCAGTAGTGACCAGTGCTGTGGGGTCATAGATGAGATGAATCTGTGCTGCTCTTTATGTACATGCTCAGTAGTGACCAGTGCTGTGGAGTCATAGATGAGATGAATCTGTGCTGCTCTTTATGTACATGCTCAGTAGTGACCAGTGTTGTGGAGTCATAGATGAGATGAATCTGTGCTGCACTTTATGTACATGCTCAGTAGTGACCAGTGCTGTGGGGTCATAGATGAGATGAATCTGTGCTGCACTTTATGTACATGCTCAGTAGTGACCAGTGCTGTGGGGTCATAGATGAGATGACTCTGTGCTGCACTTTATGTACATGCTCAGTAGTGACCAGTGCTGTGGGGTCATAGATGAGATGAATCTGTGCTGCACTTTATGTACATGCTCAGTAGTGACCAGTACTGTGGAGTCATAGATGAGATGAATCAGTGCTGCTCTTTATGTACATGCTCAGTAGTGACCAGTGCTGTGGAGTCATAGATGAGATGAATCAGTGCTGCTCTTTATGTACATGCTCAGTAGTGACCAGTGCTGTGGAGTCATAGATGAGATGAATCTGTGCTGCTTTTTATGTACATGCTCAGTAGTGACCAGTGCTGTGGGGTCATAGATGAGATGAATCTGTGCTGCACTTTATGTACATGCTCAGTAGTGACCAGTGCTGTGGTGTCATAGATGAGATAAATCTGTGCTGCTCTTTATGTACATGCTCAGTAGTGACCAGTGCTGTGGGGTCATAGATGAGATGAATCTGTGCTGCTCTTTATGTACATGCTCAGTAGTGACCAGTGCTGTGGAGTCATAGATGAGATGAATCTGTGCTGCTCTTTATGTACATGCTCAGTAGTGACCAGTGCTGTGGGGTCATAGGTGAGATGAATCTGTGCTGCTCTTTATGTACATGCTCAGTAGTGACCAGTGCTGTGGGGTCATAGATGAGATGAATCTGTGCTGCACTTTATGTACATGCTCAGTAGTGACCAGTGCTGTGGGGTGATAGATGAGATGAATCTGTGCTGCACTTTATGCACATGCTCAGTAGTGACCAGTGCTGTGGGGTCATAGATGAGATGAATCTGTGCTGCACTTTATGTACATGCTCAGTAGTGACCAGTGCTGTGGGGTCATAGATGAGATGACTCTGTGCTTCACTTTATGTACATGCTCAGTAGTGACCAGTGCTGTGGGGTCATAGATGAGATGAATCTGTGCTGCACTTTATGCACATGCTCAGTAGTGACCAGTGCTGTGGGGTCATAGATGAGATGAATCTGTGCTGCACTTTATGTACATGCTCAGTAGTGACCAGTGCTGTGGGGTCATAGATGAGATGACTCTGTGCTGCACTTTATGTACATGCTCAGTAGTGACCAGTGCTGTGGGGTCATAGATGAGATGAATCTGTGCTGCACTTTATGTACATGCTCAGTAGTGACCAGTACTGTGGAGTCATAGATGAGATGAATCAGTGCTGCTCTTTATGTACATGCTCAGTAGTGACCAGTGCTGTGGAGTCATAGATGAGATGAATCTGTGCTGCTTTTTATGTACATGCTCAGTAGTGACCAGTGCTGTGGGGTCATAGATGAGATGAATCTGTGCTGCACTTTATGTACATGCTCAGTAGTGACCAGTGCTGTGGAGTCATAGATGAGATGAATCTGTGCTGCTCTTTATGCACATGCTCAGTAGTGACCAGTGCTGTGTAGTCATAGATTAGATGAATCTGTGCTGCACTTTATGTACATGCTCAGTAGTGACCAGTGCTGTGGAGTCAGGAGTCATGGAGTTGGGAGTCAGGCAAATTGAGGATTCGGAGCCTGAACCGGAGATTTGGCTTACTGACTCTACAGCCCTGCTTACCATGGTTCTGTGTTATAAAAGAGATCCATTTTTTCTCTTGTCAAGTTTTTTGATTTGTCAAGTTCACAGCTGTTTGCATTGGTGATTTAGATCTCATGTTTGGATTGTCGCCTCTACTATCTATATTAATGTGTTTTGTGTTGGTTTATACAATCTGATATAATATACTATTTAAGATTTTTTTAATTCTTGATATTTTTTAATTATTTAATAGATATATTATGTCTTTCTGTCCAGGGTCGCCCTGGTCAGCTTGGGCCTCAAGGTCCAATGGGGCCCCCAGGATTTTCTGGGCCAACTGGTGTTTCTGGACCTAAAGGTGAAAGAGGATTTCAAGGATCACCAGGACCATCAGGACCAAAAGGAGACCAGGTCTGGTTAATGATGCGTTTCGCTCATGTTCATGCTAAAATAATGTATAAAGTGCATGGACGCACATCATGACACCTATGGAGCTTCTGTAGATAAGAATCGCTGCTCTGTCCTCTAATAGGAGTTACAAACATACAGAAGGTTTCACACTTCATGGTCAGGGCAACCTCAGCAAATAACAGTGGAGAATTTGCCCTGGCAAACCTTCTGTCCCAGTTGGGGACGAATGTGTTAGCATTAGTACCAAAAAGACGACCTCAAAAACTCATCTTTACTATTGATCCCAACCACATATATGTATGTTCTTGTGTGACTGTGGGCTCGGTTTTTACCTTTTAAATTTCACATAACAGTACTTTAATTTCACATGGTCCGCATTATAAAAAATGGTTGACATCTAGTCTTTAGAGCATATTTACTACTTCATATTATTATTGTACAGTTCTCAGATCAGGAATGTTTCTAGGGTTTTATATTAGCTGCATACAAAAACACCATGTACAGTACAAAGACCAATATTGCTAAAATTACCACTGTACAAGGCCCAAATAATACCGCTACACCATGACCAATATCATTACTGCTACATAGTGTATAAATATTACCATACTTCTACAAAACAACAAAACAAGACGCAGTATTTTACCAGTATTACCAAAAATATCACCAAACTGGTTTTTCAGATATACCACACTATTAAAAAGACCAATGTCACCTCCATAGCAGGCCTGCAACCACATAAGTGATTACAATAAAGTTATATACAGTATAGCGACTAATGGTGTCACTACTATGATTTCCCCCTTCCCAAACTAAATGCTACAAGAGAGTGTGCCACATAGAGAGTGCCTCTGAGAATAATAATTTCCCATAGAAAGTAATATTGCCCCCATTGTGCTACCTAGAAAGTGTTAAGACCCCTGTATGCTGCTTTGATGGTTATGGTGTACCAGGTGCCCCCTGAGTGTCACTTTAAAGTAACAATGCCCACAAAAAAAAGTAAAAATGCTTCCAGTGCCCATTTTAAAAAGTAATACTGCCCACATACCACCTTTAAAAATTAATAATGTCCCAGTCAATCATGCCATCTTTTTGCAGAAATAACTGATCATAGCCATCAGAGTTTAAAGGATTCCCATCATTCTAATTTTTACTTCATAATTCAATATGACAATAAGAAACTTTGTAATAGATCTCATCAATCTGTATTTAGTGACTACGGATTGTTATATTACTGAGACAGGAGATGACAATTACTACCGATAAGATTGTTGTCATGCTATTAATGAAGTTTTTAATGGTTGTCGAAAGAATGTTCTGCCGTGCTGAATGCATTTGAGCAAATCATTAAGATCTTCTGCTGGCAGCTCCCTATACAATTTCCAACAAATGACATGTCAGATGTGCTCATTGGGAGACAAGTCTGGAGACGCTGCAGACCACTGTAGTATGTTTAGGCCACGCAGGCTGCTCACATTAGCACGAGCAACAAGCAGTCTTGAATTGTGTTTGAAAAAAAAACAGGTAGGATAAATAGCTTTTGCTAATTATTATGGATCACACATAGAAATCTTTAAAGGGAATCTGTCACCCCATTTTTGGAGTATAAGATGCGACCACCACCATCAGGGGCTTATCTACAGCATTCTGTAATGCTGTAGGTAAGCCCCCGATGTCACCTGAAAGAGAAGAAAAACGAGTTATATTATACTCACCCAGGAGCGGTCCGCCGTCCGGTCCGGTCTGGTCCGATGGGCGTCGCGGTCCGGTTCAGCACCTCCCATCTTCTAGCGAAGCCAGCCTCTTATCTGCGTCCCGTCGCGGCTCCTGCGCAGGCGCACTGATCTGCCCTGGTGAGGGCAGAGCAGAGTACTGCAGTGCGCAGGCGCCGGACCTCTCTGACCTTTCCCGGCGCCTGCTCAGAATGCTGTAGATAAGCCCCTGATGGCGGTGGTCGCATCTTATACTCCAAAAATAGGGTGACAGATTCCCTTTAATGTCTTAAAGAGTTTTAGCATATTAAACTGGCCACATCATAATATAGTGACTGCACAGCTAAAACAGAGGTTTTTTTGTTTCTCGCCTCCATTAAGAAGATAACCGGATTTTTGTACTTACCGTAAAATCTGTTTCTCGGAGCGCTCATTGGGGGACACAGAAACCATGGGTGTATGCTGCTGCCACTAGGAGGCTGACACTATGCATATGCAAAAAAGGTTGGCTCCTCCTCTGCAGTGTACACCCCACCGACTGGCACCAAGCTAATCAGTTAGTGAGAAAGCAGTAGGAGAAGAATGCAAACAACAAACAAACAACTCAATTTAACAAAAACAATCGAAAGAAAGAACAAGAGTTGTAAACATATGGGAGGGTGCTGTGTCCCCCAATGAGCGTTCCGAGAAACAGATTTTACGGTAAGTACAAAAATCCTGTTTTCTCTATCGCTTCATTGGGGGACACAGAAACCATGGGACGTTCCAAAGCAGTCCCTGGGGCGGGAGAAAAAAGGCAAGAGACTCCATTCAGGCCGGCAAAGACTCCAATGCCGCCTGCAAGATCCTTCTGCCTAGGCTGGCGTCTGCCGAAGCATAGGTGTGGACCCTGTAAAATTTGGCAAACGTGTGGATGGAAGACCAGGTTGCCGCCTTGCAAAGTTGTAGGGCGGAAGCCCCATGGTGAGCCGCCCATGAGGCGCCTACCGCCCGGGTGGAGTGAGCCCTGACCCCAGTAGGAGGCACTCTATTTTTAACCCGGTAAGCCTCCAATATCGCGGTCCTAATCCAACACGCAATTGTAGCCTTGGAAGCAGGCAGGCCTCTTCGCGCTCCGTCCGGAATGATGAATAGGAGATCAGACTTCCTCAAGGAAGCCGTCCTATCCAGGTAGGTCCTTATTGCCCGTACCAGGTCTAGCTTGTTCAACGAGCGCTCCAAAGGAAGAGTCGGAGCCGGACAGAAGGAAGGTAGAACAATGTCTTCATTCAAGTGGAAAGTGGATACCACCTTGGGAAGAAATGAAGGCAGAGGCCGCAATACTACCTTATCCTGGTGGAGAATCAGGAAAGGGGGCGACAAGACAGAGCCGCCAACTCTGAAACTCGCCTGATGGAAGTGATCGCAACAAGAAAGGCCACCTTCCAGGACAAAACCGACAGGGGAACCTCTATGAGAGGTTCAAAGGGAGCGCGCCTCATCACCTCCAATACGAGATTGAGGTCCCAAGGGTCCACAGGATTCCGATACGGGGGAGCCATATGCGCCACTCCCTGAAGGAAAGTTTTGACTTGAACCCGAGAAGCCAAGGATTCCTGGAAGAGGATAGAAAGGGCTGAAATCTGTCCCTTAAGAGTAGCGAGAGAGAGACCAGAGTCCAGCCCTGCTTGGAGGAAAGCCAAGATGGCTGGGAGCGACAACTTCATTGGAGGGATGACGTTGGACTCACACCAGCGAAAATAGGCCTTCCAGGTTCGATAGTAGACCCTGGAAGACGACGGTTTCCTGGCCTGGATCATGGTGCGAATCACCCTATCTGAGAACCCGGACTCTCTCAGTACCGCGGTCTCAACAGCCACGCCATCAAATTGAGCGACCGAGAACCCTGGTGGCAGAACGGACCCTGTGAAAGAAGATCTGGCCTGTCTGGGAGTCTCCAGGGGCGTCCGCCAAGAGATTGACGATGTCTGCGAACCAGGACCTCCTGGGTCAATCTGGGGCGATCAGAATGACCGGCACCCCTTCCGCCTTGATCTTCAGCAATCTGGGAAGAAGGGGAAGCGGAGGAAACACGTATTGGAGAATGAACTGTGACCAAGGAATGGCCAGAGCGTCTACGTCCAATGCTAGAGGATCGCGGGACCTGGAGACGAACAGCGGAACTTTCCTGTTGAGCCGAGATTCCATGAGGTCCACATCCGGGGTCCCCCATCGTAGGCAGATCTGATGGAAGACGTCCGGATGTAGGGACCATTCTCCTGCCGCGAAACCCTCGCGGCTGAGGAAGTCGGCGGCCCAGTTGTCCACGCCGGGGATATACACCGCGGATATTGCCGGAACCGTCGCCTCCGCCCAAAGGAGGATCCTGGATACTTCGGCCATCGCCCGAGAACTCCTGGTCCCCCCTTGGTGATTGACGTATGCCACAGCCGAGGCATTGTCTGTCTGAATTCTGACTGGCAGACCCCTGAGAAGCGATTCCCGGTGACGGAGCGAGAGAAAGATGGCCCTGATTTCGAGGATATTTATCGGCAGGGAAGATTCCTGTGCCGACCAACGACCCTGAGCCGTCAGATGCCGAAAAACTGCCACCAGCCCAGAAGACTCGCATCCGTCGTTAAGACTTGCCAGTGGTCTGGCAGGAATGACCGGCCCTGGAAGATGAGGGGGGATGACAGCCACCAGCTGAGAGACTGCTTGACCCCGAGAGGGAGACGAAGCGGACGATCCAACGATCTGACGGACCTGTCCCACTGATACAGAATAGCCTGCTGAAGAGGTCTCAAGTGGAACAGAGCAAAGGGAATTGCTTCTGAAGTCGCAACCAATCTGCCCAGCACCCTCATCGCTGACCGGAAGGAAGGAAGCTGAGGGCTCTGCAGAGACCGAACACCCTGCTGGAGGATTGCTCTCTTCTCCTTGGGGAGAAAGACCTTCGCCTGTCGGGTATCGAACAGCATGCCCAAGAAGATCAGGCGCTGAGAGGGAACAAGGCAGGACTTCTTCCTGTTGATGATCATCCGAACTGGGCCAGGGTGTCGAGAACGATGGACAGGCTTTCTTGAGCCTGAGGGAGGGACGGAGCCTTGATGAGAATATCGTCGAGGTAAGGAATGAGTACCAGTCCTCGAACCCTCAAGGTGGCCACCAAAGCCGCCATGATCTTGGTGAAGACCCTGGGAGCGGTAGCAAGGCCGAAGGGCAAGGCGACAAACTGAAAATGGTTCTGCCGAACTGCAAAACGCAGGAACCTCTGATGGGCTGGGTAAATGGACGTGGAGGTATGCGTCTTGGATGTCTATGGAACACAGAAATTCCTGTGATTCCATTGTCGATATTACTGCACGAAGATACTCCATCCTGAAGTGACGCAGGCGAACCCTCCTGTTCAGTAATCTGAGGTCCAGGATAGGCCGAACCTTGCCGCCTTTCTTCGGCACAACAAACAGGTTTGAATAAAAACCTGTGAAACGTTCTTGCTCTGGAACATGAACGATAACTCCAGCACTGAGAAGGGAATCGATGGATGCAAAGAAACCCGTTACCAAGGAAGGATCTCCTGGGGGGCGGGATTCGAAGAACCGATCTCTTGGGCTGGAAGTGAACTCTATTTTGTATCCTGAGGATACAACCTCCCTTACCCAAGCGTCCTCCACCAAGTCGAGCCACACGTCCTTGAACAGCAAGAGACGACCGCCGAGCTTGGGATGAACGCTGGGCTCCGGGGTCCAGTCATGCCGAAAAAGATTGACCAGGTCTTGACCTGGTGGACCTACCCTGGGAGTAATTGGAACGCCAGGAGGGGGTAGGCCGAAAGGAAGCCTTCCTCTTAACCTGGCGATTCTGCGGCCTACGTTGACTGGAGGAATCTTCCGATACCTGAAAACGGCGGAAAGGAGCGAAACCGTCTCCTTTGGATGGGTTTGTGAGGCTTTGACTGAGGGAGGAGGGAACTCGTGCCCCCTGTTGCGTCCTTAATGATCTGATCCAACCTGTCTCCGAACAGATGTTCTCCCTGAAAAGGGAGACCTGTGAGCGACTTCTTTGACGAAAGATCAGCCTGCCATGCTTTGAGCCAGATGTTCCTCCGGATAGCCACGATATTGCTGGATGCCTGCGCCACGCAGGAAGCAGCATCCAGGGAGGCAGAGACTATATATTGCCCAACCTGGGAGATCTGGTCTGTGAGCTCCGCCAGCTCTCTGGAAGGTGCTCCGGCCAAGATGCCCTTACGGAGCTGTCTGGACCATCTGGCTATCGCCTTTGAGACCCAAGTAGACGCAAAGGCCGGGCATAGAACAGAAGCGGCTGCCTCAAAGGCTGACTTTGCCAGTGATTCTAGAATCCTATCGTTGGCGTCTTTTAGGGAAGCTGCGCTAGCCAGAGGAAGGACCGTGTTGGTGGATAGTCTGGAGACCGGTGGGTCCACTGAAGGAGAAATTGTCCAATTAGATGTAAGCTCCGGGGAAAACGGGTATAGTATGCCGAGGCGCTTCCCTCTTTGAAAGCGTCTGGTCGGATTCTCCCTCTCCCTCTTGAGTATGTCCGTGAACTCAGTGTGAGGGGCAAAAACCTTGGAAGGTGGTTTGGACCGTCTGAACGAAACCGCCTGTTCTGCTTATTCCGTAGAGGTATCCCTGATGCCTAAGGTCTGATTGACAGCCACAATCAGACTCTGCACCATATCCGTCATGTCGGAGGCCTGATCTGGATCCAGGTCCGACTCATCCTCCGAAAACGCCTCCGGAGACGCCTCGCCAGATTCCTGGGAGGAGGGCGCTGGGGAGGGATAACCCCAAGCAGGGTCTTCCGGAGATATGGAGTGAGAAGAGGACCTAGAACTGTGTTCCAGTCTGGGTCTCTTACGGCTTGGGTTGGACGGACCGGGAAGGGAGTCTTGAGACCCGCTGGCGACTGCAGGTGCTGAAAGAGGCAATCTGTCCAAAACGGATACTAGGGTCTGTGATACCCTGGTGAGGTCCGCAACAGATTGTGACAGAGACGCTGCCCACTGGGGGGTATGGGTCTCAGGATCACCCAGATCAGAAGGGGGCTCCTGGGTGGGTCCCGTGGGGTCGCTGCAGGCCTGGCAGAGGGGAGAAGACTGACCTGAAGGGAGTCTGCCATTACAAGAAGAACATACAAAGTATCTAACCAGCGTGGCGGAGGAAGAGGAAGATGGGGACGAGTAGACTCTCCCTTTTGTTTAGGCATGGCTGAGCAATCCCACTAACCGGTGTCAGAAGGTTGGGGGACAGAGAAGGGCAGAGGAGAGTGTCAGCTCTGCAGGACAGAGCTTACTCACGGTTCCTGCGTGCTGCTGAGATGTTCCTCCCTGATGTGATGCTGTGACCGGAGCCCGTGCTCAGAGACTGTGGAGGTAGCTGAGGAGCCGCTTGCTGCCACTTGAAGAACACAGGAGCGACAGACGCAGGGCCTGTAAAGTGCACTCTGTGTCTGCTACAGCTCTCAGGAATGATGAGAGCGGTGGGCGGAGCCAGGACAGGCAGAGAAAGAAACCCGCCCGGAAGTGTGACAGGCGGGGGGCGGAGCCAGGACAGGCAGAGAAAGAAGCCCGCCCGGAAGTGTGACAGGCGGGGGGCGGAGCTAGGACAGGCAGAGAAAGAAGCCCGCCCAGAAGTGTGACAGGCGGGGGGCGGAGCCAGAGCTGGAGTAGGCCCAGAATGAAGCCGGAACCTAAATTTTGGTCTGCAGCCGACGGAGAAGGGGGATTGGAACGGAGGACGCCGCTGCTTAAGAAAACAGGCCCCGAAATGAATCACCGCAGCCACCGGCAGGAAAAAGAGGTAGACAGGCGGCGCAATGCGCACGAGCACCGCACTGATAAAAACCCGGGCTCCAGCTCCTAGAGAAAGACAGGGGGGCCCCGGGAAATCCACGGCGCTGCGAGGTGTCCGGAGCAGCCCCATCTCTAAAGGCCTTAGGTGACAAGAATAATGTACCAGGCTCTCCTGTAACCTGCATCCTCCTTTTTCTCCTTTTTTTTTTTTTTCTTTCTTCTTTCTTCCTGTCTTCTTTCTTCTGTCCTGCTGAGAAAGAGGGACAATACCTCAGACCAAAGGTCGGACGTCCGGATCAGTTGTGGGGACGTCCACGTCTCCTCATCCGACAGGCTCTGGTGGGCGAGTAGGTGGGAGACCGAGGCAGGCCCGGGTCTTTCGCTGCCTCTGATCACCTAAACATCCGTCTGTGCTAGGGATTAGAGTGGGGGGTCCTGCCGAGACAGACATATGAGGATACGGGGTGGCAGTACACGCCGTACTCATAGTCTCTGTGTGGGACTACAGTAGTGACTTTTCACACTGTATCCCTCCGGAAGGTACCTGAAAAGGAACGACGCACAATAGGTAGATATGGGTCTCCAGAGAGACCCGTGTCCACCTCCTACTGACACTAAGCTAAAACTGATTAGCTTGGTGCCAGTCGGTGGGGTGTACACTGCAGAGGAGGAGCCAACCTTTTTTGCATATGCATAGTGTCAGCCTCCTAGTGGCAGCAGCATACACCCATGGTTTCTGTGTCCCCCAATGAAGCGATAGAGAAATTAGATTGTGAAGTTTAGATGTTAATTTTCACTAACCCAATGGGGTGGTAGCAGAGATATGTCTCAGGGGCGTGGACTTTTTTCCCTGTATGACATTGCTCAATAATAAGCATGAGTTGTTATACAGGTGAAAAAAAAACATGCCCCCATAGAAGCTTATATGAGGCACCAGCTGTGCAAGATGTAATGATAGTCAGCCCTGTTCTCCTTTGTGATCTCTGCAACTACTGAGTAGAGCATAGATGAGTGTCATTACAAACACCTCCAAATGTTATCTCATGGCAGTCATTGTCAGTATTGGGAGCACAGCTGACATTGCCATGAGATGAGTGCTACAAGAGTTGTTTGTAATGACACATATCTGTGGTCCACTCTATACAGCAATCAGTGAGGAGAGCAAGGCTTCATTGCATGTCTCAAACAGGAGAAATATACAAAAAAAGGTTGCACTCTATCATGCTAATGCATGTCAATGTCGAATATGTGAAATTTGAAAAGCAATACGGCTTTGGAGTATTAGGAAAAATTTGAGATGCTTAGCATAAAATTTGGCCAAATATTATCTGCCCACCAACCATTGTCAAGGTGGTCTCAGTCTGATGGGTCCCTGACCTGTGTGAATACCTCTCAAACAGGAGAAAGGCTTCGCTAAGCTTCTCTATGGGTACGTTCTTTTTTTTTCAGTGCTGCCCCCTACGCTGTCAGTGCTGCTCTCCGAAACAAGTTGCAGCACCTGATAGTGGAGGCAGACAGTGCAGCTACAGAGGCACGTAAGAATGTGTTTTTGGTGTTTGCAATACTTATTCTATCCGCTTGGTTTGTAGAATCTCTCCTTGATTTATAATATTTCTAAGCAAATTTTCAGACTTATTGATGTGTTTACTACTGTATATTCTAGATAATTTTTAGATGCTCTTTTCTGCTCTTATATGTATTTTGTATCCCCCCTCTTTGTTACTAATATATATATTATGACTTTTTTTATTTTATTTTACCACAGGGTCCTATGGGAGTTCCTGGTTTCCAGGGTGCTAATGGGATTCCCGTAAGTTGTGCCATGTTGTTCTAGCTTTGCGTCATTTTGACCATTCCAATATGGAAACTTATTTGAAATGTATTTCCTCTCTCCAGTATGAATATTTGGATGGTGCTGCTGCACTGCTGTGTACAACACAGGCATAGTTGGACAATTGCAGCCGCAAGTCCACTAAGGGGACTATTGAATTTAGTAAAAAATGAGAAAAAAAAAAGTTAAAATTTTTTTTTTAACTATATGACAAGAAGAAAAAGTTTAAATTACCCTCTTGTGCCTTATTAAAAAAGTAAAATAATTAAAAACTACACATATTTGGTATAGCTCCTTTCAAAAATGTCTGATCTATCAAAATATATAAACAGCTCAAAAAGGCAGCAAAACTCACCTGCCCAGATCTCAGAACAAATGCACTACAGGGTACAGCCAGCCCATAAAGCAAGATGTTAGCAGCACAGGTGCAAAATACCAGATTAAACAGCCACTCTCCACATACCCATCAAGGAGGGGATGACTGCTCAGTATACAATTGCACAAGTAGTGCATTTGTTCTGAGATCTGGGCAGATGAGTTTTGCTGCCTTTTTGTGCTGTTTATATTGAATTTTTGGAGACCTTGAGTCTCCTTAGTGGCTAGTGTAGTGTAGTCTATCAAAATATAAAATAAATTTAATTCAATCGGTAAACCATAACGAGAACAAAAATCAAACCCCAGAATTCCTTTTTGTTTTGGCCGCCGCAACATTGAAATAAAATGCAATAAGAGACGATAAAAGCATTGTACCTACTCCAAAATGGGATCAGTAAAAACGTCATCTCAGGGCGCAAAAAAATGACCCGTCAGCCAGCCCCAGATCACAAAAAATGGAGACGCTACGGATCTCAGAAAATGGCAAATAGAAAAAAACAATTGTGGATTGCCACTTTTTTGCAATTTCAACTCACTTGGATTATTTTTCCGCTTTCAAGTGCATCGCATGATAAGATGAATGGTGTTTTTCAAAAGTGCAACTTGTCCCCGCAAAAAAACAAGCCCTCATATGGTCATATGAACAGAAAAATAAAAAAGTTACGGCTTTTGGAATAAGGGGTGGAAAAAACGAAAGCGCAAAAACAGAAAATGGGGTTTGCAAAAGTTATTGTGAAGGGAGGGGGGCTGGGTCATCGGTGGCATCTCCTATTGTGATTGGTAGATCCTGTGTTATCACCTGTGTATAGAGATGTTATCTGTCATTGCAATGCTGCCTGTACTGATAACGAGCCTCCTGAAAACTTATTCTGATATGATAGCAAGTATGAATTTAAAATAGCCTTAGCGGTTCAGTATGAAAATTGCAAGAATACTCATTTATTTATTTTTTAAGAACGATCATGTCATGGTCATGGAAAAAAAATTTCTGTTAAGACATTCCCTTTAAGGCTCCATAACAAATTAGACTAGTATGCTGAACCTAGCAATATTGCTGAGAACGGCTGGCAGTCTAATGTGTATGGAGGATTTCCGACTCGCTCCCAACAGTTGATGTAGAGGGAGATAAAGGTCGGACAATTTGAATTGTTATGTCAGACCCTTGTGCTATTCAGGACAAAAGCTGCTGCCAGAGCTGTCTGACAGTGGCTTTCTCTACTCCCACATGAGGGAGGTTCATGTGTGTGGGGAGTTGGGAGAGATACCTGTCATCAAAATGATCTTTTGGCCAACGGCTAAGTAATGTATAGAGGCTCTTTATTCCACTCTCACAATACAGTTAATAGGGATAGTTGTCAACCAAAAAAGCATTCAGCTAGCCACTAACTAGAAGGTTTGATTCCTTTGTGACTGTATACAGTTTAGGTATATTTACAATTATAAATATATTGTTCTTTTTTTAACTTTAAGGGTCATGGTGGACAGCCTGGTCACAGAGGTCTGCCTGGACTAGATGGCTGTAATGGTACCAGAGGAGATGACGGATTTTCTGGATCTCCAGGATTTCAAGGAAGTCCAGGATCAACAGTAAGATTTCTTTTTAATGTGTTTTTTTTTCTACAATCCTGAAATATTTTAGTACCTTTTTATATCTAAAAATATTTTATGCTTCCTTTTATCTTAGGGATATCCAGGTCCGAAAGGCCAGAAGGGAGAGCCTTCCTTTGCTCAGGGTGACATTAAAGGACCAAAGGTAAGATAACATTTTTGACGTCAGGGAAAGGACTTATTGCAGGACGCATTTTAAAAGTAATATTTTTTTCTGGTAAATTAGGGATGAAGAGAGTGATAAAGGCCATAATTACACACTACTATGCTATTTGAATATTTATTTGATAACTTACTTGATTAATAAATGACTTTGTAGTGATAACAGCAAGTATAGAGAACGTCCTGAGAACACTTTTAGACTTTTAGTCACTTTTAGGCTAGATTCACACACAGTGCTCGCCACTTAGCACTGTGTCAAAGCTTCTCTAATAATTCTGAGAAAAACAAGATTCCAACGGAAACCCTAACAGATCCCTGAAGGAGCCATTCACAATGGAGTCCCCTTAGAAACTGTTTGACCTCCGTCCTGGCAGTATTTGTCTTTTTCAGACTTGCACAAAAACGTGGCAGACGTGATTGCACCTGGTATTGTAGCTTTTCAGATACAACTCAGAAATAAAAGTAGCATTTTTTCTGTGAGAAAACCAAACAAACACTTTTTTAAACCTTGACAACGCCTTTGAATACGTGTTTAACCAAATCACAGAAAGGTGGAAATTCCTTTCTTTTACACGTTGTGACAATATATTTTTGAACATATTTTTATTATGACTCAGGATGATATATAGTCACTTATGTTCTAATGGTGTCCTTTTCTATTGTTTTAGGGTAATGATGGACTGAATGGAAATGATGGTCTTCCTGTACGTATATGAATTTTTTATTTTTTTTATGCTGTTATTTGGCATTTGAATAATCCTAGATCTGTGTACATTACAAATCATATACAAACATCACCTAGATATATACATATATATTCAAACGACATACATTTAGGTGGTCACAGTAATATAAATGTACATCATGAATACATCAGTTGCCATAAGTTAGGTTTGCATTATGTTACTGATGTACGCTTTGCATGCATGGAATAAAAGCTACTGATTTACATACTAAATTTGTCCTTAGGGTTACTTTACACCTGAACAAAACCAAAAGGTGTCCTGTATATAATCTCTCCAGTATTATAAAGAGAAACTAGTGAAAAAAAAAACAATTAAAGGGCTTGTGAAGGACTTCTATATTGGACTTAGATACTGAAGACTGACCTATGTGTAAGGTAGATCATCAATAGTAAGACCGATGGGGGTCATCAATATCAGATCGGTGGAGTTCCAACACCTGGCACCCCAACCCATCAGCTGTTATCTGTTTGGTAGTTACCAGATACATGTAAGAAATGTATGAAGCAGAACACAGCAGCCCCTTAGATTTAGTGGCTTCTGCCGGGTATGTTACCGTGTATCTCCTAATCTAGTGTATAGTGAAGTCCCGAACAACACCTTCAAACATACTGTACATATTTTATGAAGGAGCCCACTGCATGGAGTCTCTCACATATCTTTTCAATATATGTGAGTTCTGAGCCGAGGCTAGTGTCAAATATTTGTTACTTACATTTCTCATGTATTATTTTCATTCATTATTGCTGTGTGTTAGACAAAACTTTTTTTGCATTTTTCTGTCACCTTTATGTTTATGTGTAGTAATTTAGAAAGATTTGACTCACAATTCCTAGTTCCTCCTGAGGTTTCTGAAGCACCTTTTTCTCTATGAATGATCATCCTTTGGATTCAAGCTGTTACTAATTTGCCGAGTAGATGATTCCCTCCACCATTTAGGACTCTTTCAGATGTCTGTGGATCTCTGTCCGATTATGGGCTGCAATGCACGGACTGGTTGCGCGTCTCCTGACCTGAGTGTGACAGCCTCATAGAATTACATGATGCTATCATGCTCCAGTCGGGAAGCTCGCAGACTGTCCATGCATTGCGTTCCATGATCGGTCCATAACCCATGGACATCTACATAAGCCCTAACTTACCTAAACATTTAAGCACAAAATAGGAAAAGGTGAACCTGGTAGGCAAGTCACCGTTAGAATGAATATGTTACATGACTGAAAGTTGTTCATTGGTAGGAATATACCTGACTTTATCATTATTACAGGGCCCACGGGGACCACCTGGGACTCAAGGTCTAACAGGGCCAGCTGGGCCACCGGGTTTACCAGTAAGTAAAGTGTTGTTAAAATTCCACTTTTATTCTGTTTCCCTGTGTGACTTACCGTATATACTCGCGTATAAGCCGAGATTTTCAGCCCATTTATTAAGGCTGAAAGTCCCCCTCTCGGCTTAACCCCTTAATGTCCACTGACGTGCAGAGTCCGTCATGGCAAGGTGCCAGTTCCGGCACCAGGACGGACTCTGCACGTCATGGCTTTGATCTACCACTGCGTGTAAACACGCAGTGGTAGATCAGTGCCGACAGCTGTCACAGACAGCTGACAGGCACGGCAAGCGGTGCGGGGACCTTTGCCGTCGGTCCCCGCACCTACAGCGCTGTGCTTGGTCAGTCAATCTGACTGACCAAACACAGCAGCGATCGTGCAGGAGAAGCTGAAATTTCAGCTTCTCCAGCGCGATCAGTACAGGAGCCGGCGCTGCAGTGGCCAGGCTTCCTGCACTGACAGCCAGGAGCGGAGCCCCCACCGCCCCTGGCTGTTAACCCCTGACTGCTGCGATCGAGCGCGATCGCAGAGCTCAGGGGGGGAGGCAGAGGGTCGGGAGCTCCCTCTGCCTCAGATCGGCACCCTGCAATGTATTTGCAGGGGCCGATCTCTGCCTTGATGACCCGGGGGTTGTCATGACAACCTCCGGGTCATTTAGCTACGGGAAGCTGCTGTGATCATTGTCACAGCAGCTTCCACTATAGTTGCAATGCATTGCAATGCCAGAGCATTGCAATGCATTGTAACTGCAATAAAAAGTAAAAAAAAAAGTGAAAGTCCCATAAAGGGACAAGTTAAAAAAAATCATTTTTTTTTTTAAATTGTAAAAAAAATATTAAAAAATAATTTAAAAAAAATCCCCTAAAAAATACACATTTTTATGTAATAAAAAAAATAAAAAACAAAAAACATACACATGTTAGGTATCGCCACGTCCGTAAAAATCCCATCTATAAAAGCGTAACCCTAGTTAACCCCTTCAGTGAAAGCCGTAAAAAAAAAAAAAAAAACACAAAAAAGTAGTAAATTATACTTTTTCCAAGCGGTATCATTATACCGCTTGGAAAAAGGGCAATAACACGCGATCAAAAAGTCAGATATAAATAATCATGGTACCGCTGAAAACGTCATCTTGTCCCGCAAAAAACAAGCCGCTATACAACATCATCAGCAAAAAAATAAAAAGTTAAAGCTCGCGGAATAAACTGATGCAAAAATAATTATTTTTTCTATAAAATTTTTTATTGTGTAAAAAACGCCAAAACATAAAAAAAATATATAAATGAGGAATCGCCGTAACCGTAGTGACCCGAAGAATAAAGCTGCTTTATCAATTTTACCACACACGGAACGGAGGAAAAAAAAACAAAAAAAAAACAATTCCTGAATTGCTGGTTTTTGTTCATTCTGATTCCACAAAAATCGGAATAGGAAACGATCAAAAAACGTTATGTGCCTGAATATGGTACCAATAAAAACGTCAGCTCGTCCCGCAAAAAATAAGCCCACAGATAACTCTGTCGGCCGAAATATGGAAAAATTATAGCTCTCAAAATACGGCGATGCAAAAATTTCTTACAAAAAATTATTCCAAGAAAAAGCATCTTTTAGTGTGTGACAGAAGCTAAACATGAAAAAAGGGTGTAAATCTGGTATCGCTGTAATCGCACCGATCCGAGGAATAAAGTCGCCTAATCACTAATACCGCACGAGGAACGGCGTAAAAAAGAAAACCAATTCTTCACCTTTTGTGGATTTGTTCATTGTGCCTCCCAAAGATCGCAGTAAGGCGATCACAGTGGTTCCCCCCCACATATGGGGTATCAGCGTACTCAGGACAAAATGCACAATAGCTTTTGGGGTCCTATTTCTCCTGTTACCCTTATAAAAATAAAAATTTGGGGCAAAAAGGTAATTTTTGTGGAAAAAAATATGATTTTTTTATTTTCACGGCTCTACATTATAAACTTCTGTGAAGCCCTTGGGGGTTCAAAGTGCTGACCACACATCTAGATAAGTTCCTTGGGGGTCTAGTTTGCAAATTGGGGTCATTTGTGGGGGGTTTCTACTGTTTAGGCACATCAGGGGCTCTCCAAGCGCGACATGACACCCGCAGACCATTCCATCAAAGTCTGCATTTAAAAACGGTGCTCCTTCCCTTCCGAGCTCTGCCATGCGTCAAAATAGTGGTTCCCCCCCACATATGGGATATCAGCGTACTCAGGACAAATTGCACAATAGCTTTTGGGGTCCTATTTCTCCTGTTACCCTTAGAAAAATAAAAATTTGGGGCAAAAAGGTAATTTTTGTGGAAAAAAATATGATTTTTTTATTTTCACGGCTCTACATTATAAACTTCTGTGAAGCCCTTGGGGGTTCAAAGTGCTGACCACACATCTAGATAAGTTCCTTGGGGGGTCTAGTTTGCAAAATGGGGTCATTTGTGGGGGGTTTCTACTGTTTAGGCACATCAGGGGCTCTCCAAGCGCGACATGACACCCGCAGACCATTCCATCAAAGTCTGCATTTAAAAACGGTGCTCCTTCCCTTCCGAGCTCTGCCATGCGTCAAAATAGTGGTTCCCCCCCACATATGGGATATCAGCGTACTCAGGACAAATTGCACAATAGCTTTTGGGGTCCTATTTCTCCTGTTACCCTTATAAAAATAAAAATTTGGGGGCAAAAAGATTATTTTTGTGGAAAAAAATATGATATTTTTATTTTCACGGCTCTACGTTATAAACTTCTGTGAAGCACTTGGGGGTTCAAAGTGCTAACCACACATCTAGATAAGTTCCTTGGGGGGTCTAGTTTCCAAAATGGAGTCACTTGTGGGGGGTTTCTACTGTTTAGGCACATCAGGGGCTCTCCAAACGTGACATGACACCCGCAGACCATTCCATCAAAATCTGCATTTGAAAAAGGCGCTCCTTCCCTTTCCAGCTCTGCCATGCGTCAAAATAGTGGTTTACCCCCACATATGGGGTATCAGCATACTCAGGACAAATTGCACAATAATTTTTGGGGTCCTGTTACCCTTTGGAAAATAACAATTGGGGGTGGAAAGATCATTTTTGTGGAAAAGATATGATTTTTTAATTTTACTGCTCTACGTTATAACCTTCTGTGAAGCCCTTGGGGGTTCAAAGCTTTCACCACACATCTAGATAAGTTCCTTGGGGGGTCTAGTTTCCAAAATGGGGTCACTTGTGGGGGGTTTCCACTGTTTAGGCACACAGGGACTTTCCAAATGCGACATGGCGTCCAATCTCAATTCCAGCCAAAAAAGTCAAATGGCGCTGCTTCCCTTCCAAGCTCTGCCATGCGCCCAAATAGTGGTTTACCCCCACATATGGGGTATCAGCGTACTCAGGACAAATTGCACAATAACTTTTGGGGTCCTTTTACCCTTTGGGAGATAAAAATTGGGGGTGGAAAGATCATTTTAGTGGAAAAGATATGATTTTTTAATTTTACAGCTCTACGTTATAACCTTCTGTGAAGCCCTTGGGGGTTCAAAGCTCTCACTACACATCTAGATAAGTTCCTTGGGGGGTCTAGTTTCCAAAATGGGGTTACTTGTGGGGGGTATCCACTGTTTAGGCACACAGGGGCTCTCCAAATACAACATGGCGTCCAATCTCAATTCCAGCCAAAAAAGTCAAATGGCGCTGCTTCCCTTCCGAGCTCTGCCATGCACCCAAATAGTGGTTTACCCTCACATATGGGGTATCAGCGTACTCAGGACTAATTGCACAATAACTTTTGGGGTCCTTTTTTCCTTTGGAAAATAAAAATTGGGATGAAAAGATCATTTTTGTGGAAAAAACATGATTTTTTAATTTTACGTCTCTACGTTATAACCTTCTGTGAAGCCCTTGGGGGTTCAAAGCTCTCACTACACATTTAGATAAGTTACTTGGGGGGTCTAGTTTCCAAAATGGGGTCACTTGTGGGGGGTTTCCACTGTTTAGGCACACAGGGACTCTCCAAATGCGACATGGCGTCCAATCTCAATTCCAGCCAAAAAAGTCAAATGGCGCTGCTTCCTTTCCGAGCTCTGCCATGCACCCAAATAGTGGTTTACCCCCACATATGGGGTATCGATGTACTCAGGAGAAATTGTACAACAAATATTGTGGTTCATTTTCTACTGATACCCTTGACAAAATTTAAAAAATTGTGTCGAAAGAAAAATTTTGGGAAAAAAAGTTGGTGTACAATAATAAATTATATTGTGGTACCGTGTTAGCCAGAAAAATCGATGTGAATACTTTTCCATCCAATTATGACAAGAGCATTCTTAAGGTGATACCTTTATTGGCTAACCAGAAAATTATATGTTCGCTAGCTTTCAGAGCGCAGAGGCTCCTTCTTCAGGCAAGATTACATTTGGAATATAGCTTTCAGAGCGCAGAGGCTCCTTCTTCAGGCAAGATTACATTTGGAATAATAAGAAAGACACGTTAGATGCTTACTATAGTAGGAAATTTGTTCAAGACCTGGGAGGTGTGATGCCTTCAAAAGATAAGCAAAGGAAATCAAATTAGCATTTTCTTACAAATGGAGAGCTAGTGGGCATGTGTTATTAGCTATCTGGAGTCCTTCTGGTGAAGGTGTGAACTGTGTCTATGTAATGAGTCATAAAACCGGGTGTTAAGTTGAGTCCTAGTGTCAAAGTATTGAACATCCTAATAAGTTTGAATTCCCATATTTTTCTCTCCCTGTCATCCTTAAAATGACCTTTTAGTATTAAGACTTTTAAGTCTGTCATACAATGTCCAGTTCCAGAGAAATGTTTTCCCACAGGCGTGTCCATTTCATTCCTGATCGTATGTCTGTGTAGATTCATCCTTGTTTGTAGTTTTTGCATGGTTTCCCCAATATAGATAGCTCCAGGGCACCTTGTACATTGTATCATGTACACCACATTGGAGGATGTACATGAAAAGGAACCCATGACCTTATAGTCCTGATTTGTGTTTGGTACACGGACTGTATTTGTTGGTAATATGTGGGTACAAGTTTTGCATTTTTTGTTGTTACATGGGAATGTGCCAGTCACTGATGGTGACGAAAGGACACTTCTGACAAGGAGATTCCTTAACCCCTTACTGCCATCGGACGTACTATCCCGTCCATGGTACCTGGGCCCGTATGACCGGGGACGGGATAGTACGTCATAGGCGATCAGCTGCGCTCCTGAGGGGAGCGCAGCTAATCGCCGCCGGGTGTCAGCTGATTATCACAGCTGACACCCATGACTGTGTGTCAGGAGCGGTCACGGACCGCTCCCGGCACATTAACCCCTAGCACACCGCGATCAAACATGATCGCGGTGTACTGGGGGCACAGGGGAGGATCGCGCAGGGTGGGGGCTCCCTGCGCGCCCCCCTGAGACCCTCAGAGCAGCGCGATGTGATCGCGCTGTTCTGAGGGCTTCCTCCCTCCCAGGACCCGGATCCAAGATAGCGCCGGGGTCCTGGAGGGAGGCGGCTACCTAGTGCCTGCCGAGAGCAGGCACTGAGAAGCCTGCATCTATGCCTGTGCGATCGCAGGTGTGACAGAGTGCTGTGCACACTGTCACACCAGCGATCTGATAAAATACTGTGATGTCCCACCCTGGGACAAAGTAAAAAAGTTAAAAAAGTAAAAATAAACATGTGTAAAAAAAAAATCCAAAATAAATAAAAAAAAAAAAAATATTCCCCAATAAATTCACTTCTTCCTGTAAATAAAAAAAAAAAAACAATAAAAGTACACATATTTGGTATCGCCGCGTCCGTAACGACCCCCCTATAAAATTGTCCCACTAGTTAACCCCTTTAGTGAACCCCTTAAAAAAAAAAAAAAAAACGAAGCAAAAAATCAATGCTTTATCATCATACCGCCAAACAAAAAGTGGAATAACACGCGATCAAAAAGACGGATATAAAAAAACATGGTACCGCTGAAAACGTCATCTTGTCCCGCAAAAAACTAGCCATCATAAAGCATCATCAGCGAAAAAATAAAAAAGTTATAGCTCGCAGAATAAAGCGATGCAAAAATAATTATTTTTTATATAAAATTGTTTTTATTCTATAAAAGCGCCAAAACATGAAAAAATGATATAAATGAGGTATCGCCATAATCGTACTGACCCGAAGAATAAAACTGCTTTATCAATTTTACCACACGCGGAACGGTATAAACGCCTCCCCAAAAGAAATTCATGAATTGCTGATTTTTGTTCATTCTAACCTCCCAAAAATCGAAATAAAAAGCGATCAAAAAACGTCACGTGCTCGAAAATAGTACCAATAAAAACGTCAACTCGTCCCGCAAAAAATAAGACCTCACATGACTCTGTGGGCCAAAATATGCAAAAATTATAGCTCTCAAAATGTGATGATGCAAAAACTATTTTTGCAATAAAAAGCGTCTTTTAGCGTGACAGCTGCCAATCATAAAAACCCGCTATAAATAGTAAATCAAACCCCCCTTTATCACCCCCTTAGTAAGGGAAAAATAATAAAATTAAAAAAAAGTATTTATTTCCATTTTCCCATTAGGGTTAGGGTTGCGGCTAAAGTTAGGGTTAGGGTTGGCGCTAAAGTTAGGATTAGGGTTAGGGTTGGGATTAGGGGTGTGTTAGGGTTAGGTTTGTGGTTAGGGTTGGGACTAGGGTTAGGGGTGTGTTGGGGTTAGAGTTGGAGTTAGAATTGGGGGGTTTCCGCTGTTTAGGCACATCAGGGGCTCTCCAAATGTGACATGGCGTCTGATCTCAATTCCAGCCAATTCTGCGTTGAAAAAGTCAAACGGTGCTCCTTCACTTCTCAGCTCTGCCATGCGTCCAAACAGTAGTTTATCCCCACATATGGGGTATCAGCGTACTCTGGACCCCAAGAGTTATTGTGCAATTTGTCCTATTTCTTCTGCTACCCTTGGGAAAATAAAAAACTGGGGGCGAAAATATCATTTTTGTACAAAAAAAAATATTTTTTTGTTTTTACGGCTGTACATTATAAACTTCTGTGAAGCACTTGGGGCTTCATAGCGCTCACCACACATCTAGATAAGTTCCTTGTGGGGTCTATTTTCCAAAATGGGGTCACTTGTTGGGGATTTCCACTGTTTAGGCGCATCAGGGGCTCTCCAAATGCGACATGACGCCCCCAGACCATTCCATCAAAGTCTGCAATCCAAAACGTCACTACTTCCCTTCCGAGCCCCAACGTGTACCCATACAGTAGTTTTCTCCCACATATTGGATATCAGCGTACTCAGGACAAATTGGACAACAACTTTTGGGGTCCAATTTCTCCTGTTACCCTTGTAAAAATAAAATATTGGGGCAAAAAAATCATTTTTGCAAAAAAAAAAAAGGATTTTTTATTTTTACGGCTGTGCGTTATAAACTTCTGTGAAGCACTTCGGGGTTCAAAGTGCTCACCACACATCTAGAGAAGTTCCTTGTGGGGTCTATTTTCCAAAATGGGGTCACTTGTGGGGGGTTTCCACTGTTTAGGCGCATCAGGGGCTCTCCAAATGCGACATGACGCCCCAGACCATTCCATCAAAGTCTGCAATCCAAAACGTCACTACTTCCCTTCCGAGCCCTGACGTGCGCCCATACAGTAGTTTTCTCCCACATATTGGGTATCAGCGTACTCAGGACAAATTGGACAACAACTTTTGGGGTCCAATTTCTCCTGTTACCCTTGTGAAAATAAAATATTGGGGGCAAAAAAAATCATTTTTGTAAAAAAAAAAGGATTTTTTATTTTTATGGCTGTACCTTATAAACTTCTGTGAAGCACTTCGGGGTTCAAAGTGCTCACCACACATCTAGATAAGTTCCTTGTGGGGTCTATTTGCCAAAATGGGGTCACTTGTGGGGGGTTTCCACTGTATAGGTGCATCAGGGGCTCTCCAAATGTGACATGACGCCCCCAGACCATTCCATCAAAGTCTGCAATCCAAAACGTCACTACTTCCCTTCCGAGCCCTGACGTGCGCCCATACAGTAGTTTTCTCCCACATATTGGTATCAGCGTACTCAGGACAAATTGGACAACAACTTTTGGGTTCCAATTTCTTCTGTTACCCTTGTGAAAATAAAATATTGGGGACGAACAAATCATTTTTGTAAAAAAAAAAAGATTTTTTATTTTACGGCTGTACGTTATAAACTTTAGTGAAACACCTGGGGGTTAAAAGTTCTCACCACACATCTAGATAAGTTCCTTGAGGGGTCTAGTTTCCAAAATGGCGTCATTTATGGGGGGTTCCACTGTTTAGGCAGATCAGGAGCTCTCCAAACACGACATGGCGTCCAGCCAATTCTGCGTTGAAAAAGTCAGACGGCGCTCCTTCCCTTCCAAACTCTGCCATGCACCCAAACAGTGGTTTACCCCCACATATGGGGTATCAGCGCACTCAGGATAAATTGCACAATAACTTTTGGAGTCTTGTTACCCTTGGAAAAATAAAAATTGGGGTGAAAAGATCATTTTTGTGGAAAAAATATGATTTTTAAATTTTACGGCTCTACGTTATAAACTTGTGTGAAGCACTTGGGGGTTCAAATTGCTCACCAAAGATCTAGAAAAGTTCCTTAGGGGGTCTAGTTTCCAAAATGGGGTCATTTGTGGGGGGTTTCCACTGTTTAGGCACATCAGGGGCTCTCCAAATGCAACATGGCATCCAATCTCAATTCCAGCCAATTTTGGTTGGAAAAAGTCAAATGGTGCTCCTTCCATTCCGAGCTCTGCCGTGCGCCCAAACAGTGGTTCCCACCCACATATGGGGTATCAGCGTACTCAGGACAAATTGGACAACAACTTATGTGGTCGAATTTCTCCTGTTACCCTTGAGAAAATAAAAAATTAGTGACTAAAAGATAATTTTTGTGGGAAAAAATAGGATTTTTTATTTTCATGCCCGGGCATTATAAACTTGTGTGAAGCACTTGGGGGTTCAAAGTGCTCACCAAAGATCTAGATAAGTTCCATAGGGGGTATAGTTTCCAAAATGGGGTCACTTGTGGGGGGTTTCCACTGTTTAGGCTCATCTGGGGCACTGCAAACGGAACATGACCCCCATCAACGTCTGCATTCCAAAATGTTACTACTTCCTTTCCAAGCCCTGCCGTGCACCCAAACAGTTCCCCCCCCACATATGGGGTATCAGCGTACTCAGGACAAATTGGACAACAACTTTTGGGGTCCAATTTCCTTGGGAAAATTCAAAAATTTGGGACTAAAAAATCATTTTTGTGGAAAATTGTTTTTTTTTTTTTTTTCACACCCAGGCATTATAAGCTTTTGTGAAACACTTGGGAGTTCAAAGTGCTCACAACAGATCTAGATAAGTACCTTAGGGGGTCTAGTTTCCAAAATGGTGTCACTTGTGGGGGTTTCCACTGTTTAGGCGCATCAGGGGCTCTCCAAACACGACATGGCGTCCAATCTCAATTCCAGCCAATTTTAGTTTGAAAAAGTCAAACGGCGCTCCTTCCCTTACGAGCTCTGCCGTGTGCCCAAACAGTGGTTTTCCCCCACATATTGGGTATTGGCGTACTCAGGAGAAATTGCATAACAACCTTATCTGTCCATTTTCTCCTTTTACCCTTGTGAAAATAAAAAAAAAGTTTGTAAAAGATCATTTTTGTGGCTAAAAAGTTAAATATTCATTTTTTCCTTCCACGTTGCTTTAGTTCCTGTGAAGCACCTGAAGGGTTAATAATCTTCTTGAATGTGGTTTTGAGTACCTTGAGGGGTGCAGTTTTTAGAATGGTGTCACTTTTGGGTATTTTCTGCCATATAGACCCTCAAAGTGACTTCAAATGAGAGGTGGTCCCTAAAAAAAATGGCTTTGTAAATTTTGTTGTAAAAATGAGAAATCGCTGGTCAACTTTTAACCCTTATAACTTCCTAACAAAAAAAAATTTTGGTTCCAAAATTGTGCTGATGTAAAGTAGACATGTGGGAAATGTTATTTCTTAACTATTTTATGTGACATATTTCTCTGTTTTAAGGGAATAAAAATTCAAAGTTTGAAAATTGCAAAATTTTAAAAATTTTCGCCATATTTGCGTTTTTTTCAAAAATAAACGCAAGTTATATCGAAGAAATTTTACTTCTAACGTGAAGTACAATATGTCACGAGAAAACAATCTCAGAATCGCGAAGATCCGTTGAAGCGTTCCAGAGTTATAACCTCATAAAGAGACAGTGGTCAGAATTGTAAAAATTGGCCCGGTCATTAACGTGCAAACCACCCTTGGGGGTGAAGGGGTTAAGTTAGGGGGCTGTTTGTAGGAGAGGAGTGGTAGGAAAAGTTAAATGTTCATTTTTTCCTTCCACATTGCTTCAATTCTTGTGAAGTACCTAAAGGGTTAATAAACTTCTTGAATGTGGCTTTGAACACGTTGAGGGGTGCAGTTTTTAGAATGGTGTCACTTTTGGGTATTTTCTGTCATATTGACCCCTCAAATTCACTTCAAATGTGAGGTGGCCCTAAAAAAAATGATTTTGTAAATTTTGTTGGAAAAATGAGAAATTGCTGGTCAACTTTTAACACTTATAACTTCCTAACAAAAAAAAATTTTGGTTCCAAAATTGTGCTGATGTAAAGTAGGCATGTGGGAAATGTTATTTATTAACTAATTTTTGTGACATATCTCTCTGATTTAATGGCATAAAAATTAAAAGTTTGAAAATTGCAAAATTTTCAAAATTTTTGCCATATTTCCGTTTTTTTCATAAATAAACGCAAGTTATATTGAAGAAATTTTACCACTATCATGAAGTACAATATGTCTCGAGAAAACAATCTCAGAATCGCCAAGATCCGTTGAAGTGTTCCAGAGTTATAACCTCATAAAGAGACAGTGGTCAGAAATGTAAAAATTGGCCTGGTCTTTAACCTACAAAATGGCTTGGTCGTTAAGGGGTTAAACGCGAGTCATATACCAGGGGTCGGAGGGGGAGCGGGGGTGTCAGATCATTCTCACCCTCCCGGCGCGTCTCTGCAGCCCCCCTGCTTCTTCCAGGGTCTCAGGCTCCTTCCTTCAGCAGTCACATGGTACAGCTCATTAAAGTCATGAATATGCACATATTCATGACTTTAATGAGCTGTACCAAGACCCCTGAAGGAAGCAAGCGCTGCCGGAGGACTGCGGGAGAAGCAGGGGGCTGCAGAGACGCTCCAGGAGGAGGTAAGTATATGCGATATTCACCTGTCCCCGGTCCACCACTGAGCTCCGCTCTATCCTCTGCGTCCTCTGGCTGTGATGTTCAGGTCAGAGGGCGTGATGACGTAGTTAGTGCACGCCGCGCCCTTTGCCTGAGCACACACTGACAAGAGGACCCGGAAGACGGAGCAGCGCGCAGCGGTGAACCAGGGACAGGTGAATATCTCAGGTGCCGGGGCCCTGAGCCAGCGGTGACACCGGCACCTGTCTCCCATATCGCGCCGGTGTCCACACCTGCTCAGGACACCGGCACCTGGTCCCCAGCGACAAGAGGTGAGTGTCATTTTTTTTCATTTGCAGCAGCATACGGGGCCTATTCTATGGAGCATCTTATGGGGGCATAATCTATGGAGCATTTTATGGGGGCATAATCTATGGAGCATTTTATGGGGGCATAATCTATGGAGCATTTTATGGGGGGCATAATCTATGGAGCATTTTATGGGGGCATAATCTATGGAGCATTTTATGGGGGCATAAAATATATGGAACATTTTATGGGGCATAATCTATGGAGCATGATATGGGGGCATAATCTATGGAGCATCATATGGGGGCATAATCTATGGAGCATCTTATGGGGGCATAATCTATGGAGCATCATATGGGGCATAATCTATGGAGCATTTTATGGGGCATAATCTATGGAGCATTTTATGGGGCATAATCTATGGGGCATTTTACGGGGGCATAATCTATGGAGCATCTTATGGGGGCATAAAATATATGGAGCATCTTATGGGGCATAATCTATGGAGCATCTTATGGGGGCATAATATATGGAGCATTTTATGGGGCCATAACCTTTATGGAGCAGCATATGGGGCATATTATTTTATGGAGCATCTTATTGGGCCATTATTAACCTTTATGCAGCGTTATATGTGGAGTATTTTGTATGGAGCATCTTATGGGGCCACCATGAACTGTATGGAGAATTATATGGGGCTCCTGATTCAATATGGATATTCAAAAACATTTAACCTACTTATGTCTCAATTAATTTTACTTTTATTGGTATCTGATTTTATTTTTGAAAATTTACCAGTAGCTGCTGCATTTTCCACCCTAGGCTTATACGCGAGTCAATAAGTTTTCCCAGTTTTTTGTGGCAAAATTACGGGGGTCGACTTATACACGGGTTGGCTTACACATGAGTATATACGGTATTTTTTACTATACTGTATAAATCTACATATTGCATACAACTGTTTTGCATAGAGATGGTTGCACACCTGTCACAGAAGCACATTGCAATTCTCTAAAATGGCAAAAATGTATTCCAATGTGCAATTATATGTCCTATTCCAGAAGTACCAGTAACTTTTCTAGATAGAATTAAAACTCAGAATGATGAAAAATAGCAGATAAATTGTCATGACTCTGGACAGGATGGGGCCGCCTCCATCCTGGTCAGGTCAGGGTTAATTTTAGTCAGCCTCTCTTTGGTTCTGGTGCGGCTATTTATTGTTGGCAGTTCCTGGATTGTTTGTCTGTGATACTTCTGTATACTCGGTTTGTGGTTGCTGACCCAGGTGACTCGTCCGTTAACGTGTGCCTCTGTGCTTGTGTGCTTTACTGTGTATGACTTGGTTCTGTCCCCTGACTCTTGCCTCTGTATTCTGCTTTGTACTGCCTTGACCCTCCTGGTTATCTGGCCCCTTGGCTTGTCTCCGTTTACTCTCAGTCTTGTCGCTTGGTACTGTGCTCTTGTCTGGCTTTTTGCCCTTCGGGTTACCTTGACTATGTTTTCTGTTTTTGCCCTACACGCTGTGTATTCAGTGCCTTTCTCTGCATTCTCGTGTGGTGGCTCCGCCCCCTCCTGGTCACGTGACTGCTCTATGCCAGGTCCTGCTCACTGCATTAGTTTTAGGTCCTTGAGTTCAGCGTACCTTGTTTCTGCACTCCTACGTTTATTCACATGCCCCCTGATAGCGCCCCTAGGCAGCGCCAGTGACACCTTAGGTGTCACGACATAAATATTGTATGTAACATCAATCCAGTATAAAACAAATATACACATAAGTAACTTGAGTGTTCTTCAACTTTCCTGTAGGGTCCACCTGGGGTGCCTGGCGTAACAGGTCCTAAAGTAAGTTACCATGTTTATTACCATTCTTATTATTGAATGTCTACTCAAAATAGATCATTCATTAATGATCAGATAGTTCAGATTGGATGATATTTGTCAGGATGTTTTATATTTACCCTAAGAGTTTTTGTGGCTTCATTTTCAGGGTCACATGGGAGTTGGCTATCAAGGCGAGACGGGAGAAAAAGTAAGTAACTTAATGTCGATATCACAGATTTATTATTAAGATAGTTCACTATTAAAATGTTAGGTTTTATTGTAATTGAAAACATACAATGAATGCGTGTAGAATTTAGGAGAAACTGCCCAACTTCCCATAGTATTTATCTATTAAGGCACTCTTGGGGTACATGCGCACGATGTCTTTTAGGGACAGTGATACCCGCCGAATTCTCCAAGGCAAAGACGCTTCAGGAAAACACCGGCAGTGTTTTCTCTCGCATGTATTTTGTGATGTCTTTTTGAACGTATTTTGCACCGGCTCAGCAGCCAATATTTATTTTTTTTTAAATTTTGTATATAAAATTCATGAAGAGTGGACAGATTGCTTTTTTTAGCCATTTTAAGGCTTTTGAAGCCTGAATCGGTTAAAAGAAGTGACCTAAGAAAGATGGAACATACGGAGAGCAAGTGCACATACCCTTGGTGCTTGTTTAGATTGACTTATTTGTGCTGTCAGTGCTCAGCGAATAGCACGTTGATCCAATAAAGATCAGTGTTCCTGAGCACACTAATGATTGCTTGCCAATAAATGCTACAGCCTTATTTGTATTCCAGTGGAGATCTTGTCGTAAAGTTGGTTAATTGTGGATTCAATTAATTTTCCCAAGGGGCCACATGAGATACTGTGACTGCTGCAGAGGGCTGAACCACCCTGCCTAATTAACTTAATTTTGCTTATTATTTTTGTTATGTATTATTTTTTTCATTTAATATTGAGCAGAATTAAGTCTGTTGACTAGTTAATACTTTTAATACATATTACAATGGGGCTTATTGTAACATGTATTCTTTCCTGTAGCTGCCTATCAAAACCATATAATCACTGTTTTATATAAAGCATTAAATTATACTACTTCTAATATCCTGCCTGTTATTTTGATAAACAGTTCCCAACACAATATGATGCCGCACAGTCGCCACACACAGTATGATGTCCCCACACAGCCCATCTAACAGTATGATGTCCCCACATAGCCCCACTACACAGTATGACATCTACAAAAAGCGTCGCTACTCAGTATTATGTCTCCACACAGCCCCCCAACTCAGAACTATGTCTCCACACAGCCACCTTACACAATATTATGTCTCCACACAGCCACCTTACACAGTATTATGTCTCCACACAGCCACCTTACACAGTATTGTCCCCACACAGCCCATTACACAGTATTATTTCCCCTACACAGCCCCCTAATAGAGGACTATGTCCCCCGACAGCCACCTTACACAGTACTGTCCCCACACAGCCACCTTACACAGTATTATGTCCCCACACAGCCACCTTACACAGTATTATGTCCCCACACAGCCACCTTACACAGTATTATGTCCCCACACAGCCATCTTACACAGTATTATGTCTCCAGCCACCTTACATAGTATTGTCTCCACACAGCCACCTTACACAGTATTATGTCTCCACACAGCCACATTACATAGTATTATGTCTCCATACAGTCACCTTACACTGTATTATGTCTCCATAAAGCCACCTTACACAGTACTATGTCCCCACACAGCCACTTTACACAGTATTATTTCCCCTACACAGCCCCTAACACAGGATTATGTCCCCCACAGCCACCTTACACAGCATTGTCCCCACACAGCCACCTTACACAGTATTATGTCCCCACACAGCCACCTTACACAGTATTATGTCCTCACACAGCCACCTTACACAGTATTATGTCCCCACACAGCCACCTTGCACAGTATTATGTCCCCACACAGCCACCTTACACAGTATTATGTCCCCACACAGCCATCTTACATAGTATTATGTCTCCACACAGCCACCTTACACAGTATTATGTCTCCACACAGCCACCTTACACAGTATTATGTCTCCACACAGCCACCTTACACAGTATAATGTCTCCACACAGCCACCTTACATAGTATTATGTCTACATACAGCCACCTTACACTGTATTATGTCTCCATAAAGCCACCTTACACAGTACTATGTCCCCACACAGCCACCTTACACAGTATTATTTCCCCTACACAGCCCCCTAATACAGGATTATGTCCCCCCACAGCCACCTTACACTATTGTCCCCACACAGCCACCTTACACAGTATTATGTCCACACACAGCCACCTTACACAGTATTATGTCCCCACACAGCCACCTTACACAGTATTATGTCCCCGCACAACCATCGTACATAGTATTATGTCTCCACACAGCCACCTTACAACCTTATTATTTCGCCTACACAGCCCCCTAACACAGGACTATGTCCCCCACAGCCACCTTACACAGTATTGTCCCTACACAGCCATTTTACACAGTATTATGTCCCCACACAGCCACCTTACACAGTATTATGTCCCCACACAGCCACCTTACACAGTATTATGTCCCCACACAACCATCGTACATAGTATTATGTCTCCACACAGCCACCTTACACAGTATTATGTCTCCACACAGCCACCTTACATAGTATTATGTCTCCACACAGTCACCGTACACTGTATTATGTCTCCATGAAGCTACCTTACACAGTACTATGTCCCCACACAGCCGCCTTACACAGTATTATGTCCCCACACAGCCATCTTACATAGTATTATGTCTCCACACAGCCACCTTACACAGTATTATGTCTCCACACAGCCACCTTACATAGTATTATGTTTCCACACAGTCACTTTACACTGTATTATGTCTCCATAAAGCCACCTTACACAGTACTATGTCCCCACACAGCCACCTTACACAGTATTATGTCCCCACACAGCCATCTTACATAGTATTATGTCTCCACACAGCCACCTTACACAGTATTATGTCTCCACATCCACCTTACACAGTATTATGTCCCCACACAGCCACCTTACACAGTATTATGTCCCCACACAGCCACCTTACACAGTATTATGTCCCCACACAACCATCGTACATAGTATTATGTCTCCACACAGCCACCTTACACAGTATTATGTCTCCACACAGCCACCTTACATAGTATTATGTCTCCACACAGTCACCTTACACTGTATTATGTCTCCATGAAGCTACCTTACACAGTACTATGTCCCCACACAGCCACCTTACACAGTATTATGTCCCCACACAGCCATCTTACATAGTATTATGTCTCCACACAGCCACCTTACATAGTATTATGTCTCCACACAGTCACTTTACACTGTATTATGTCTCCATAAAGCTACCTTACACAGTACTATGTCCCCACACGGCCACCTTACACAGTATTATGTCCCCACAAAGCCATCTTACATAGTATTATGTCTCCACACAGCCACCTTACACAGTATTATGTCTCCACACAGCCACCTTACACAGTATTATGTCCCCACACAGCCACCTTACACAGTATTATGTCCCCACACAGCCACCTTACATAGTATTATGTCTCCACACAGCCACCTTACACAGTACTATGTCCCCACACAGCCACCTTACACAGTATTATTTCCCTTACACAGCCACCTAACACAGTATTATGTCCCCACACAGCCACTTTACACAGTATTATGTCCCCACACAGCCACCTTACACAGTATTATCACTACACAGACCCTTACACAGTATTATCCCTACACAGACCCTTACACAGTATTATCCCTACACAGCCCCCTTACGCAGTATTATGTCCCCACACAGCCCATTACATAGTGCTATGTTTTTACGCATTCCCTTTGCACATTAGTATGACCGCACATAGCCCCTTTACGCCGTATTATTTCCACACACAACCCCCATACACAGTATTATGTCAACACGCAGCCCCATTACACAGTATTATGTCAACACATAGCCCCCTTACATAGTATTATGTCTCCCACAACTCCATTGATGTAAAAAAAAATAAAAAGGTATGCCTTTTTCAATATACATTTTTACGTAAAACATAGAACTGATTCTTAGAACAAAATTGAGTAGTCATTTTTTTACTGCAAATGGAACATCATCAAATCGAAATCCAAAACAATAGTGGAGTTGCTGTTTTTTTTCCCAATATGACCCTTCAATTTCTTTTCTTGTTTGTTTTTTTTCTATTCATTTTACAGAAAATAAATGGTGCTCACTAAAAATGCTATTCATCTTACAATGCAATGTTTAAAAAAGTTAAAAATATAGCTCCTGGAAGAAAAGAGGCAAAAAAAAACAAAGGCAAAAATGTGTTATCCTCAGTGGGTTAAGGGTTTTTAGGTTTTTTTTTTTATGAAAAGTCTCCATGATTAGTTTATCTTTTATATGCTGATTGAAACATAATGGCTGTCAGATGGAATTAAAATGTGAAGACTTCACCCTCTTTAATTGTTGGCATATTAGTATATTGGAAAATAAAACTTCCATCGTGTTTTTAGGATTCATGGACACATCGACTATATGCAGTTGGAATCACATGTCATAGGCTTAATTTTTAACATAGAGTTACCCTACATCACCAGGTTTTGCACAAATAAATGTTTTCTGTTCTTCTCCTCTTTTACAAGTGACATTTATCATTTATTATACCAAGGTGTCTTGATTATTCAAATTACCGCAATAAACTATTTTTGAATTGTAAACGTGTTGACTTGTTTTCTTGTATATTTTTGTTTTTCGATGCAAGGTCTAAATAAAGGAAGTGTAATGTAATTGATGTGTTCTTACCTTTCTTCATACAACACATTGTTAAAAATGTTATCTGCGTCCACATAGGGAGACACAGGACAGCAGGGTGACCCAGGACCTCCGGCATCAACTGGAATCGGATTTTCAATTGTTGTGAATGGAATCCCTGGAGACCCAGTATGTACACATTTTCAGTTTATATGTTATGTAAATGTTCACGTGAGAACAATGGTAAGAAGATGGATAAAATGAAAGCACTGCAGTTTAAAACTTTTAAACATTTTATTGATACATTCCATTATCTTCAAACCGTGGTTTGTGCTGATGAAGAAGTTGTAATAACTTTGAAATGCATTGACCTATAAACCACCTACAATTGAATTCTGCATCCTTTCTGATTACCAGTGTTCTTCCTTGTGGGTCTGCAGCAGCCTTAGGGTATGTTTCCACGTAGCAGAAACATTCAGTATTAGCTGCGGATTGAACGCTGTGTCCTACCGCAGCGTTTAAATCCGCAGCAGTCAGATGTTCCAGCATAGTGGAGGGGATTTTATGAAATCCCGTCTCCACTATGTGTGTGCGAACACGCATCCGGCGGCCCTCCGTTTCCCGACATGCCATGCGTCTTTTTAGACTGCAGCAAGTCTGTTTACCTTGCGGCGACGCTCCGTCTCCGCAAGGTAAATAACAGGGTTCTATGTATATGGTGCTGCAATACGGATGTGTTCAATGAACACATCCGTAATCACCGCGCGTATAGAAGGGGACTGGGCTTTGGGCGGAGCGGGATTCCGCTCCGTCCAAAGCGCACACATTACGGTACGTGGAAACATACCCTAACACTTTAGTCCTTGTCCTTGATATTTCTCCCAGATAAGACCCTATTTGTGCTTTTTTTCTTTCCAGCTTTTGTCCTTTAGAGTCAGAATACATCTGGCATGTTATGTTATATTCTAGGTATATCAGAATTACAGTATTTGGATATTATGTAATCCCCAAGAGCAGCATGCAAGCCATCTATCAGTAAAGAATGTCTTCATTACGACCTCACACAGTAATATGGTTGTGTTTGCACTTATAAATGGTTCATTATAAAGAACATTCACATAGTTACCTGGGTTTTAGTAGTATTCATTGCAAACAATTACAGAAGAAAATTACCTTGAGATTCCTTTACCATTAAGCCAATTGTTAAAACTCGATGATGCAAGCCACATGCCATGGCTGTATAGCATACTAAAAATCTAAACTGTAGTCGAAAGGATTACTATGGAGTATTCACTTCACGCATTTAATATTTACATTAGAATATTTGGAATCAAACATTTGTTCTTTTTTTTATCACAGGGTGATTATGGTTCTCCTGGATTTCCTGGGTTGCCTGGTTCACCTGGTCGTCCAGTAAGTTGTCACTTATCCATCTGATATTGCGATTTCCATGGTTTTTTGAAATACTTTCTGTAATGCTGTGTCCACATGTCCATTTTAAGGAACAGTCAAACGCAAAATGCCCAAAACTGACCTTTTTTCTAACTGATGCCCATGGAAACAGATGGGGCCCATTAATTACTAGGGGTCCATCTAATTTCTATTTGTGTTCCATTTTTGGAATAGAAGAAAAAAGTGCATACTGCAAAAGCTTTTTCTTCCATTCTAAAAAACTGATACCGACCAAAAACCAGACGGACCCATAATAATCATTGCGTTGTCTCCGTTTCCATTTACATCATTTTGCAAAAAGATCCATTTTGTCAAGATCTCTGTCTTGTCCTTAAAGCAGAACAAATAAGCAGAACTCCAAACTTAGCTTAAAGGCAATTTGCACAGGTTTTTTGCCTCCTAATCTGATAGCAGCATAATAAATAGGTAGAGATCCTGATTCCATGGATATGTGGATTACTGGCTGCTTGCTGTAGTTTGGGCAAAATCACTAGGAGTAGTAAACCTGCTGCCGTGTAGTCCTACACATTTATGAGCTCCGTAAACCCCACCTTCACCCTGATTGTCAGCTTCCAGGCTGTTCACAGTGTCCACAGAAAGCTGCCAATCATGGTGGGCTGGGTTTACAGAACTCCGCATCAGAGTACTGCTAATCTGCAGCAAGCAGCCCAGTAAGTGACACCACTGAAACAGGGTCTCATGTACCAAAAACATGGTGACAGATTCCCATTAACAATGGTTATGATGCCTTATTGGTTATCAATACTTAGGTACTCATGTAAATTTTGTTTTCACATGGCTTTGGCGACCCGGAAAAAGAGAAAAGGGTTAATAGACTAAACCCTTTTAAAGGTTTACCAAATTTTGTTCCCTAACAAATATTTTTCAAATTTT
>JARQOD010000008.1:53980151-54040213 GCA_033576555.1 Oophaga sylvatica | reverse complement strand
CCACACAGCCACCTTACACAGTATAATGTCTCCAC
Organism: Oophaga sylvatica; assembly: GCA_033576555.1. Taxonomy (NCBI): domain Eukaryota; kingdom Metazoa; phylum Chordata; class Amphibia; order Anura; family Dendrobatidae; genus Oophaga; species Oophaga sylvatica. The sequence goes on along the minus strand of JARQOD010000008.1, from coordinate 54,040,178 downwards.
ACAGCCACCTTACATAGTATTATGTCTACATACAGCCACCTTACACTGTATTATGTCTCCATAAAGCCACCTTACACAGTACTATGTCCCCACACAGCCACCTTACACAGTATTATTTCCCCTACACAGCCCCCTAATACAGGATTATGTCCCCCCACAGCCACCTTACACTATTGTCCCCACACAGCCACCTTACACAGTATTATGTCCACACACAGCCACCTTACACAGTATTATGTCCCCACACAGCCACCTTACACAGTATTATGTCCCCGCACAACCATCGTACATAGTATTATGTCTCCACACAGCCACCTTACAACCTTATTATTTCGCCTACACAGCCCCCTAACACAGGACTATGTCCCCCCACAGCCACCTTACACAGTATTGTCCCTACACAGCCATTTTACACAGTATTATGTCCCCACACAGCCACCTTACACAGTATTATGTCCCCACACAGCCACCTTACACAGTATTATGTCCCCACACAACCATCGTACATAGTATTATGTCTCCACACAGCCACCTTACACAGTATTATGTCTCCACACAGCCACCTTACATAGTATTATGTCTCCACACAGTCACCGTACACTGTATTATGTCTCCATGAAGCTACCTTACACAGTACTATGTCCCCACACAGCCGCCTTACACAGTATTATGTCCCCACACAGCCATCTTACATAGTATTATGTCTCCACACAGCCACCTTACACAGTATTATGTCTCCACACAGCCACCTTACATAGTATTATGTTTCCACACAGTCACTTTACACTGTATTATGTCTCCATAAAGCCACCTTACACAGTACTATGTCCCCACACAGCCACCTTACACAGTATTATGTCCCCACACAGCCATCTTACATAGTATTATGTCTCCACACAGCCACCTTACACAGTATTATGTCTCCACATCCACCTTACACAGTATTATGTCCCCACACAGCCACCTTACACAGTATTATGTCCCCACACAGCCACCTTACACAGTATTATGTCCCCACACAACCATCGTACATAGTATTATGTCTCCACACAGCCACCTTACACAGTATTATGTCTCCACACAGCCACCTTACATAGTATTATGTCTCCACACAGTCACCTTACACTGTATTATGTCTCCATGAAGCTACCTTACACAGTACTATGTCCCCACACAGCCACCTTACACAGTATTATGTCCCCACACAGCCATCTTACATAGTATTATGTCTCCACACAGCCACCTTACATAGTATTATGTCTCCACACAGTCACTTTACACTGTATTATGTCTCCATAAAGCTACCTTACACAGTACTATGTCCCCACACGGCCACCTTACACAGTATTATGTCCCCACAAAGCCATCTTACATAGTATTATGTCTCCACACAGCCACCTTACACAGTATTATGTCTCCACACAGCCACCTTACACAGTATTATGTCCCCACACAGCCACCTTACACAGTATTATGTCCCCACACAGCCACCTTACATAGTATTATGTCTCCACACAGCCACCTTACACAGTACTATGTCCCCACACAGCCACCTTACACAGTATTATTTCCCTTACACAGCCACCTAACACAGTATTATGTCCCCACACAGCCACTTTACACAGTATTATGTCCCCACACAGCCACCTTACACAGTATTATCACTACACAGACCCTTACACAGTATTATCCCTACACAGACCCTTACACAGTATTATCCCTACACAGCCCCCTTACGCAGTATTATGTCCCCACACAGCCCATTACATAGTGCTATGTTTTTACGCATTCCCTTTGCACATTAGTATGACCGCACATAGCCCCTTTACGCCGTATTATTTCCACACACAACCCCCATACACAGTATTATGTCAACACGCAGCCCCATTACACAGTATTATGTCAACACATAGCCCCCTTACATAGTATTATGTCTCCCACAACTCCATTGATGTAAAAAAAAATAAAAAGGTATGCCTTTTTCAATATACATTTTTACGTAAAACATAGAACTGATTCTTAGAACAAAATTGAGTAGTCATTTTTTTACTGCAAATGGAACATCATCAAATCGAAATCCAAAACAATAGTGGAGTTGCTGTTTTTTTTCCCAATATGACCCTTCAATTTCTTTTCTTGTTTGTTTTTTTTCTATTCATTTTACAGAAAATAAATGGTGCTCACTAAAAATGCTATTCATCTTACAATGCAATGTTTAAAAAAGTTAAAAAATATAGCTCCTGGAAGAAAAGAGGCAAAAAAAAACAAAGGCAAAAATGTGTTATCCTCAGTGGGTTAAGGGTTTTTAGGTTTTTTTTTTTATGAAAAGTCTCCATGATTAGTTTATCTTTTATATGCTGATTGAAACATAATGGCTGTCAGATGGAATTAAAATGTGAAGACTTCACCCTCTTTAATTGTTGGCATATTAGTATATTGGAAAATAAAACTTCCATCGTGTTTTTAGGATTCATGGACACATCGACTATATGCAGTTGGAATCACATGTCATAGGCTTAATTTTTAACATAGAGTTACCCTACATCACCAGGTTTTGCACAAATAAATGTTTTCTGTTCTTCTCCTCTTTTACAAGTGACATTTATCATTTATTATACCAAGGTGTCTTGATTATTCAAATTACCGCAATAAACTATTTTTGAATTGTAAACGTGTTGACTTGTTTTCTTGTATATTTTTGTTTTTCGATGCAAGGTCTAAATAAAGGAAGTGTAATGTAATTGATGTGTTCTTACCTTTCTTCATACAACACATTGTTAAAAATGTTATCTGCGTCCACATAGGGAGACACAGGACAGCAGGGTGACCCAGGACCTCCGGCATCAACTGGAATCGGATTTTCAATTGTTGTGAATGGAATCCCTGGAGACCCAGTATGTACACATTTTCAGTTTATATGTTATGTAAATGTTCACGTGAGAACAATGGTAAGAAGATGGATAAAATGAAAGCACTGCAGTTTAAAACTTTTAAACATTTTATTGATACATTCCATTATCTTCAAACCGTGGTTTGTGCTGATGAAGAAGTTGTAATAACTTTGAAATGCATTGACCTATAAACCACCTACAATTGAATTCTGCATCCTTTCTGATTACCAGTGTTCTTCCTTGTGGGTCTGCAGCAGCCTTAGGGTATGTTTCCACGTAGCAGAAACATTCAGTATTAGCTGCGGATTGAACGCTGTGTCCTACCGCAGCGTTTAATCCGCAGCAGTCAGATGTTCCAGCATAGTGGAGGGGATTTTATGAAATCCCGTCTCCACTATGTGTGTGCGAACACGCATCCGGCGGCCCTCCGTTTCCCGACATGCCATGCGTCTTTTTAGACTGCAGCAAGTCTGTTTACCTTGCGGCGACGCTCCGTCTCCGCAAGGTAAATAACAGGGTTCTATGTATATGGTGCTGCAATACGGATGTGTTCAATGAACACATCCGTAATCACCGCGCGTATAGAAGGGGACTGGGCTTTGGGCGGAGCGGGATTCCGCTCCGTCCAAAGCGCACACATTACGGTACGTGGAAACATACCCTAACACTTTAGTCCTTGTCCTTGATATTTCTCCCAGATAAGACCCTATTTGTGCTTTTTTTCTTTCCAGCTTTTGTCCTTTAGAGTCAGAATACATCTGGCATGTTATGTTATATTCTAGGTATATCAGAATTACAGTATTTGGATATTATGTAATCCCCAAGAGCAGCATGCAAGCCATCTATCAGTAAAGAATGTCTTCATTACGACCTCACACAGTAATATGGTTGTGTTTGCACTTATAAATGGTTCATTATAAAGAACATTCACATAGTTACCTGGGTTTTAGTAGTATTCATTGCAAACAATTACAGAAGAAAATTACCTTGAGATTCCTTTACCATTAAGCCAATTGTTAAAACTCGATGATGCAAGCCACATGCCATGGCTGTATAGCATACTAAAAATCTAAACTGTAGTCGAAAGGATTACTATGGAGTATTCACTTCACGCATTTAATATTTACATTAGAATATTTGGAATCAAACATTTGTTCTTTTTTTTATCACAGGGTGATTATGGTTCTCCTGGATTTCCTGGGTTGCCTGGTTCACCTGGTCGTCCAGTAAGTTGTCACTTATCCATCTGATATTGCGATTTCCATGGTTTTTTGAAAATACTTTCTGTAATGCTGTGTCCACATGTCCATTTTAAGGAACAGTCAAACGCAAAATGCCCAAAACTGACCTTTTTTCTAACTGATGCCCATGGAAACAGATGGGGCCCATTAATTACTAAGGGGTCCATCTAATTTCTATTTGTGTGTCCATTTTTGGAATAGAAGAAAAAAGTGCATACTGCAAAAGCTTTTTCTTCCATTCTAAAAAACTGATACCGACCAAAAACCAGACGGACCCCATAATAATCATTGCGTTGTCTCCGTTTCCATTTACATCATTTTGCAAAAAGATCCATTTTGGTCAAGATCTCTGTCTTGTCCTTAAAGCAGAACAAATAAGCAGAACTCCAAACTTAGCTTAAAGGCAATTTGTCAGCAGGTTTTTGCCTCCTAATCTGATAGCAGCATAATAAATAGGTAGAGATCCTGATTCCAGTGATATGTGGATTACTGGGCTGCTTGCTGTAGTTTGGGCAAAATCACTAGGAGTAGTAAACCTGCTGCCGTGTAGTCCTACACATTTATGAGCTCCGTATAACCCCACCTTCACCCCTGATTGTCAGCTTCCTGGCTGTTCACAGTGTCCACAGAAAGCTGCCAATCAGTGGTGTGGGCTGGGTTTTACAGAACTCCGCATTCAGAGTACTGCTAGATCTGCAGCAAGCAGCCCAGTAAGTGACACCACTGAAATCAGGGTCTCATGTACCAAAAACATGGTGACAGATTCCCATTAACAATGGTTATGATGCCTTTTTGGTTATCAATACTTAGGTACTCATGTAAATTTTGTTTCACAGGGCTTTGGCGGACAGGGAGAAAAAGGAGAAAAGGGTATTTTAGGACTACCTGGTCAAAGGGTAAGTTACTTCTATGTTCAGTATCTGTTACCTGACATGAATTTTAACATATTGAACCAGCTGATTAAAATATACTATATCAATGATACAGCTCTTTCCCATGTTGTGAAATGTATTAAAGAACTAGATCTGCAATAATGCTGAGGGCTGACTAGCATGGCCACCACATAAATTAGTATGACTAACATAGACCATACAGTAATGCCGTGTTTAATACACGTATGTCCTATAGTAATGTCCATATATTGCACCACAAGTAGTAAAGCACTGTCACTGTATTGTGTATCTTATAGTCATGCCGTAATGTCTCATAGTCTTGCAACAGTGAATTGTATGCATGTATTCAGAATTATAAAGTGCCTTGAAAAAGTATTCCTACCTCGTGACTATTTACACATTTTTTCATGTTCTATTCATAAACACTAAATGTGTTTTATTGGAATTTTGTGATGCCCAACACAAAGTTGCAACTATTTGTGAAGTGTAAAGGAAATGGTAAATGGTTTTCTAATTATTTAAAAAATATAAAGCTAAAATTTGTGACTAGCATTTGTATTCAACCCCCTATAGTTTGATACCTCTAAATAAAATCCTGAGTAGCATAATGCATCCATAAGTTACATAATTTGTACATTTTTTTTCTCAGTATAACTACAGCTGTTCTGTGAAGGCCTCAGAGGTTTGTTTGAGAACATTCGGGATTAAATAGCATCATGAAAACCAATGAACACACCAGATAGGTCAAGGATAAAGTTGAGGAGAGTAAGCAGGGTTAGGTTATAACAAAAAGTAGCCCAATTTTTAAACATCTCACGGAGCCCTGTTCAATCCATCATTCAAAAATAGAAGGAGTATGACACAACTGTAAACCTTCCAAGACATGGCCATCCACCTCAACTGACATCCCAAGGAAGGAGAGCCCTAACTTGAAAAGCAGTCAAGAGGTCCATGTGTTGTGAATGGACTTGAAATGAGTTCTGAGCAGAGGCTCCCTCTGGTGGTTACAAGCGGTACTGGACTGTCCAGTGAAGATTGTGAGGATTGGGAATCAGGTGTTACTGACTGGTCTTATATAAGGGAGTCGCCTTCCCATCAGGGTTGCCGGTGATCAATTGTTCTGGTCTCAACCCTTGATTCCTGTTTCCTTTGTAGCCTGCTGTGTCGTGTCTGCATCTCCTGCTAACAGATAAGACATTTTCTTCTTTTTGTTTTTGTGCTTGATTTTTGCATTTTGTCCTGCACTTCTGTGGGGGCCTTCAGGGTCCCCTCCGGGGGCTTTTGCCCTCTCAGTTTAGTTCAGCCACTGATGTTTGTACATTTGCTTTTTCCAGTTTTTTCAGTGGCTGCTGTTTTGATTTTGTTACACCAGAGAACTAATTTAGGTGGTAGAGGTCGTGTGATCTCAGGTGTTTTTGAAATTAGTAGAGTTGGTGCTTTTCAGGGTTTTTTGGGATTGCAGTAAGTGCCCTTCCTATCCTTTTCTATTTAGGTAGTTTGGGCCCCAACGTTTGCTCATACTATTTTCTGTCTGTGTCAGTATTTCTTCTTGTCTAACCGCCATTACATTTTTGGGGGCTTTCTATGTTCTTTGGGATCTGCTCCGGGCAGATAGCTTTCCTTTTTCTATCTTTAGGTGTAGTTAGTTTCTCAGGCTGTGACGAGGCGTCTAGGACCAACGTAGGAACGCTCCACGGCTGCCTCTAGTTGTGGTGGTTAGTCAGGGTACTGCAATCTCATAGATTCCAACTGTTCTGGTGTATTGCCTTTTTTACCTGCACTCCTCAGTTACCGAAACATAACAGTATCACCGGCCTCAAAATTGAAAATTGTATGGTACTCACAGAAGGGAAAAATATTGTGAAAGAAAAAAAAGGTTGTCAGAGTTGTCAGAGATATTTTTCTGTTTGTTGCATTTTTTTTTCCCCTCTGTATCTCTGGGTGCTGGGGAGGATTTTTTCTCTCAATGGAGTTTGCACAGTTGTCTGGCCATGTGGATCAGCTTGCCACTGAGGTTTGGAGTATTGCTACCTATCTGTTATGTTTTGGTAGCTGAGGAGTGCAGGTAAAAAAGGCAATACACCAGAGCAGTTGGAATCTATGAGATTGCAGTACCCTGACTAACCACCACAACTAGAGGCAGCCGTGGAGCGTTCCTACGTTGGTCCTAGACGCCTCGTCACAGCCTGAGAAACTAACTACACCTAAAGATAGAAATAGGAAAGCTATCTGCCCCGGAGCAGAACCCCAAAGATAATAGAAAGCCCCCAAACATGTAATGGCGGTTAGACAAGATGAAATACTGACACAGAAAGAAAATAGTATGAGCAAACGCTGGGGCCCAAACTAACTAAATAGAAAAGGATAGGAAGGGTACTTACTGCAATCCCAGAAAACCCTGAAAGGCACCAACTCTACTAATTTCAAAAACACCTGAGATCACACGACCTCTTCCACCTAAATTAGTTCTCTGGTGTAACAAAATCAAAACAGCAGCCTCTGAAAAAACTGGAAAAAGCAAAAGTACAAACATCAGTGGCTGAACAAAACTGAGAGGGCAGAAGCCCCCGGGGGGGACCCTGAAGGCCCCCACAGAAGTGCAGGACAAAATGCAAAAATATAGCACAAACACAAAAGAAGAAAATGTCTTATCTGTTAGCAGGAGATGCAGACACGACACAGCAGGCTACAAGGGAAACTGGAATAAAGGATTCAGACCAGAACAATTGATCACCGGCAACCCTGATGGGAAGGTGACTCCCTTATATAAGACCAGTCAGTAACACCTGATTCCCAGTCCTCACAATCTTCACTGGACAGACTAGCACCGCTTGTAACCACCAGAGGGAGCCTCTGCTCAGAACTCATCTCAAACCCATTCACAACAGTACCCCCCCTTGAGGAGGGGTCACCGAACCCTCATTTGAGCAACCAGGTCGGTCAGGATGAGTTCTATGATACGCACGAATAAGTCTCCTAGCATGGATGTCCGAAGCAAACACCCAAGAATTGTCTTCCTGACCATAACCTCTCCATTTAACCAAATACTGGAGTTTCCGTCTAGAAAAACGAGAATCTAATATTTTCTCAACCACATACTCCAGATTGCCCTCAACCAAAACAGGGTCAGGAGGCACAGCAGCAGGAACCACTGGCTCAACAAACCTCTTCAACAAGGACTTGTGGAACACGTTATGGATCTTAAATGTCCCTGGAAGAAGCAAACGAAAAGAAACAGGATTAATAATCTCCATGATCTTATAAGGTCCAATGAACCTAAGCTTGAATTTAGGAGATGCTACTCTCATAGGAATATTCTTTGAGGACAACCAGACCAAGTCCCCCACTTTAAACCGAGGACCATCAGTCCTATGCCGGTTAGCAAACCGCTGGGCCCTCTCCTGAGAGAGGGACAACCTCTCCACTACCTGGTCCCAAATCAGTTGCATACGCTCCACAACAGAGTCAACACCTGGACAGACAGAAGCCTCCGTCTGTCCTGAAGAAAATCGAGGGTGAAACCCAGAATTACAGAAAAACGGAGACATCAAAGTAGCAGAGCTAGCCCTATTATTAAGAGCAAACTCAGCCAAAGGCAAAAAAGAGACCCAGTCATCCTGATCAGCAGACACAAAGCATCTTAGATAAGTCTCCAATGTCTGGTTTGTTCTCTCAGTTTGACCATTGGTCTGAGGATGAAATGCCGAGGAGAAAGACAATTGAACACCCAGTTTAGAACAAAAAGTCCTCCAAAATCTGGAAACAAACTGGACTCCTCTGTCAGATACAATGTTCTCAGGAATGCTGTGTAAACGAACCACGTGCTGAAGGAACAACGGCACCAATTCAGAGGAGGAAGGCAACTTAGGTAATGGCACAAGATGTATCATCTTGGAAAACCTATCACAAATTACCCAGATGGTGGTCATTCTCTGAGAAACAGGAAGGTCGGAAATGAAATCCATAGAGATATGGGTCCATGGTCTCTTGGGCACAGGCAATGGCATCAACAAACCACTAGAGCGAGAGCAAGGCTTGGAGCGAGAGCAAGTCCCGCAGGACTGCACAAATTCCCTGACATCACGAGACAAGGTAGGCCACCAAAAGGACCGACTAACCAAGTCTCTGGTACCAAAAATTCCGGGATGCCCAGCCAACGCGGAACAATGAATCTCAGACATCACACTCTTTTTCCACTGTATATATACATACAAAAAAAGGCTGCACTCAAGCATACTAAAGCATGACAACATGGAATACATGAAATTTAGAATAGCAATATGGCTTTGGAATATAAGGAAAAATTTGAGACGCTTAGTATAAACATTTGGCCAAACATTTTAAAGCCCACCAACCATCGTCAAGGTGGTCTCAATTCTGGTGAGTCCCTGACTTAATGTGAACATACCTCTATTAGGCTGATATCTGAATTTATGGGTGAATATGCACCTCTGTCAGTAATGCCTGCATTTATGGGTAAAGTAGGGACCTGGTGTAATTAAAATCACCACCTGGTGGGGGCGGAGTGCTCAGTCAGCAAGCTAACATTCAAAAGACAAAAAAACCTGACTGGCACATCCAGACTAATGTGAACTAGGTGCAAACCAAGGGAAGCTACCCCCATGTAACACATACAAAAAAAGGCTGCACTCAAGCATACTAAAGCATGACAACATGGAATACATGAAATTTAGAATAGCAATATGGCTTTGGAATATAAGGAAAAATTTGAGACGCTTAGTATAAACATTTGGCCAAACATTTTAAAGCCCACCAACCATCGTCAAGGTGGTCTCAATTCTGGTGAGTCCCTGACCTAATGTGAACATACCTCTATTAGGCTGATATCTGAATTTCTGGGTGAATATGCACCTCTGTCAGTAATGCCTGCATTTATGGGTAAAGTAGGGACCTGGTGTAATTAAAATCACCACCTGGTGGGGGCGGAGTGCTCAGTCAGCAAGCTAACATTCAAAAGACAAAAAAACCTGACTGGCACATCCAGACTAATGTGAACTAGGTGCAAACCAAGGGAAGCTACCCCCATGTAACACATACAAAAAAAGGCTGCACTCAAGCATACTAAAGCATGACAACATGGAATACATGGATTCCCATGCCAGATTTGTTTTTGGGGGATCGAGCCAAGTTTCTGAATTTCAAAAATAATTGTAAATTGTTTTTTGCCTTAAAATCTAAGTCCTCAGGGAACGCAGCGCAACAGGTTCAAATTGTCATCTCTCTCCTGCGCGGCGATCCTCAGGATTGGGCTTTTTCCCTGACACCTGGGGATCCTGTTTTGGGTGATGTTGATGCATTTTTTCAGGCCTTGGGGTTATTGTACGATGAGCCTAATGTCACTGATCAAGCTGAAAAAGCCTTGTTGGCATTAAATCAGGGGCTTGATGACGCTGAGTTATACTGTCAGAGATTCCGTAGGTGGGCAGTCCTGACCAAATGGAATGACGACGCTTTGGCAGCCCTTTTTCGGAAGGGTCTGTCAGTTAATATAAAGGATGTTATAATGGGATTCCCTGTCCCCTCTGGTCTCAATGATTCTATGTCATTAGCGATTCAAATTGACAGACGTTTGCGTGAGCGGAGAAGTATGCGTGGAATAGTGTTGCCTTGTGAACCTGCTTCTGAATCCATGCAGTGTGATAGAGTGGTTTCTGGGGCACAGCGTCATGAGTTTCGAAAGCGCAATGGGTTATGTTTCTACTGTGGTGATGCCTCTCATGCTATTTCAGTCTGCCCTAAGCGGGGAAGACGTTTTGCACGCTCAGTTGTCTTGGGTAGTGTTCAGACTAAGTTTTTATTAACTGTTACTCTGATATGCTCTCTGTCCTCATTTTCTGCTCAGGCTTTCGTTGATTCGGGAGCAGCTATTAACCTGATGGATTTTGATTTTGCTAAACGTTGTGGGTTTCCCTTGATACCCCTACGGAAGTCTATTCCCCTACTGGGGATCGATTCTACCCCTTTAGCTGAGAATAAACCTCAGTTCTCTACTCAGGTGATAATGAGGGTTGAACCTGATCATCAGGAGAGCTGCAAATTTTTGGTTCTGTATAATCTGCATGACATTATCGTACTGGGTTTCCCTTGGTTACAGTCTCATAATCCTGTTTTGGATTGGAAATCTGTGTCTGTAACCAGTTGGGGCTACCAATGTGTTAATACCAACACTCCTGTTTTTTCTGCCTCCCCCAGGCTCAGGATGTTCCTGACTTTTTGATTGATTTTTCTGATGTGTTTAGCGAAAGTAATCTGCATCCTTGCCTCCCCATAGGAGCTATGACTGCGCTATTGAATTAGTGCCTGGTAGTAAATTCCCTAAAGGTCGCCTTTTTAACTTGTCTGTACCTGAACATGACGCTATGCGGTCTTATATCAAGGAGTCATTGGAGAAGGGTCATATCAGACCATCCTCTTCACCCTTAGGTGCCGGTTTTTTCTTTGTGGCCAAAAAGGATGGTTCATTAAGGCCGTGTATTGATTATCGTCTTTTGAACAATATTACTGTGAAATATCAATATCCGTTACCCTTGATTTCTGACCTGTTTTCCAGGGTGAAAAACGCTACTTGGTTTACCAAGCTTGACCTCAGGGGGGCATATAACCTTATTCGCATTAAGCACGGGGATGAATGGAAAACGGCATTTAATACCCCTGAGGGGCATTTTGAGTACCTTGTGATGCCCTTTGCGCTCACTAATGCTCCTTCTGTCTTCCAGTCCTTCATGAATGACATTTTCAGGGATTTTGTGAATAAATTTCTGATTGTTTATTTGGATGATATCTTGATTTTTTCCAATGACTGGGACTCTCATGTGAAACATGTTCGAACTGTATTCCAGATTTTGAGAGAGAATGCTCTGTATGTGAAGGGATCAAAGTGTCTTTTTGGCGTACAGAGGATCTCATTTTTGGGATTCATTTTGTCCCCATCTATTATTGAAATGGACCCGGTCAAGGTTCAGGCCATCTGTGATTGGGTCCAACCTACTTCATTGAAGGCTCTTCAAAGATTTTTGGGTTTTGCCAATTTTTATCGTAAATTTATTGGTAATTTCTCGGTTATTGTTAAACCATTAACTGATTTGACCAAAAAGGGTTCTGATGTGGTGAATTGGCCTCCTGAGGCAGTCTCTGCATTTCAGGAACTTAAGCAGAGATTCACTTCTGCTCCTGTTCTACGGCAGCCTGATGTTTCTCTGCCACTTCAGGTGGAGGTTGATGCCTCTGAAATTGGGGCAGGTGCCGTTTTGTCCCAAAGAGATCCAGAGACCTCTAAAAGTAACCCTTGTGCCTTTTTCTCTCGAAAATTTTCTCCTACTGAATGTAATTATGACGTGGGTAATCGGGAGTTATTGGCCATGAAGTGGGCTTTTGAAGAGTGGAGACATTGGCTGGAGGGAGCCAAACATCAGGTGGTGGTCCTTACGGACCATAAGAATCTGGTTCATCTGGAATCTGCCAAGCGACTTAATCCTAGACAGGCCAGGTGGGCCTTGTTTTTCACACGTTTTAAATTTGTGGTTTCCTTTCTTCCTGGCACTAAGAATGTTAAGGCGGATGCCCTCTCGAGGAGTTTCCTTGCAGACTCTCCTGAGGTATCTGATCCTTCTGTTATTTTGAAAGAAGGTGTAGTTCTTTCCGCCATCTCGCCCAATTTGAGACTGGCTCTGGAGGGGTGTCAGGAGGATAGGCCCGAGCGCTGCCCTGTTGGGAAATTATTTGTCCCGGACCAGTGGAAAAAGAGTGTGATGTCTGAGATTCATTGTTCCGCGTTGGCCGGTCATCCCGGAATTTTTGGTACCAGAGACTTGGTTAGTCGGTCCTTTTGGTGGCTGTAACGGGTCTGGGAGGCGGAACCTCTGAGCTTTATTATACAAGGAGGCTTTCCTTGTAAAGGAGCGGGTGGCGCCCGGGGAGACGGATAGGAAGTCACTGCAAGTGACGAAGGCAGTCTCTGGATAGACAGGCGGGTAGTCACGGCAAGTGACCGGGGCAGTCTCTGGTTAGACAGGCGCGTAGTCACGGCAAGTGACCGGGGCAGTCTCTGGTTAGACAGGCGGGTAGTCACGGCAAGTGACCGGAGCAGTCTCTGGGTAGACAGGCAGGAAGTCACGGCAAGTGACCGGGGCAGTCTCTGGTTAGACAGGCAGGAAGTCACAGCAAGTGACCGGGGCAGTCTCTGGTTAGACAGGCAGGAAGTCACAGCAAGTGATCGGGGCAGTCTCTGGTTAGACAGGCAGGAAGTCACAGCAAGTGACCGGGGCAGTCTCTGGTTAGACAGGCAGGAAGTCACAGCAAGTGACCGGGGCAGTCTCTGGTTAGACAGGCAGGAAGTCACAGCAAGTGACCGGGGCAGTCTCTGGTTAGACAGGCAGGAAGTCACAGCAAGTGACCGGGGCAGTCTCTGGATAAACAGGCAGGCAAGGAGCCGGGGCAGTCTTTAACTGGACAGGTATATACGACCTGAGACGGTGGAGCCTCCCGGTAGGCTAGCAGGCAGATGACAGATGAGCGCCCCCAAGTGAGCAGGCGAGAGTCTCTGGAACAGCCGATGAACACCGCAGGTGATGGCCGAACCTTCAGGTGGGCTTGCAGTCAGATGGCAGATGAGCGCCCCCAAGTGAGCAGGCGAGAGTCTCTGGAATTGCCGATGGTCACCGCATGTGACGGCCGAACCTCCAGGCAGGCTTGCAGACAGCAAACTGGCAGGAAACGGGCAGGTAACTGGAAACGGACCCTGAGGGCTGAAGCAGAGTAAACAGTGCAACAACAACATTGCTCGGGCACCTCCATTAAGGAGGAAGTACTTTATATAGGGTGGAGTCCTCCGGCATTGGCCGGGGACCTTTTTGAAAGATGCGCGCGGCCCCTTTAAGAGCGGGGGAGGGCGCGGGCGCGCGCCCTAAGTCCAGCAGCAGGGAAGGAGCGCGCGGCCCCAGCAGGGCGGAAGGAGGACGCTGAGCTCGGGTAAGAGGGGCGACGTCCCTGCCTGGCAGAGGACGCTGTCGCAGGGGAACAGCGTCCCTGCCTGGCAGAAGGCAGGGACACCGATGCTACAGTGGCCTACCTTGTCTCGTGATGTCAGGGAATTTGTGCAGTCCTGCGGGACTTGCTCTCGCTCCAAGCCTTGCTCTCGCTCTAGTGGTTTGTTGATGCCATTGCCTGTGCCCAAGAGACCATGGACCCATATCTCTATGGATTTCATTTCCGACCTCCCTGTTTCTCAGAGAATGACCGTCATCTGGGTGATTTGTGATAGGTTTTCCAAGATGATACATCTTGTGCCATTACCTAAGTTGCCTTCCTCCTCTGAATTGGTGCCTTTGTTCCTTCAGCACGTGGTTCGTTTACACGGCATTCCTGAGAACATTGTGTCTGACAGAGGAGTCCAGTTTGTTTCCAGATTTTGGAGGACCTTTTGTTCTAAACTTGGTGTTCAATTGTCTTTCTCCTCGGCGTTTCATCCTCAGACCAATGGTCAAACTGAGAGAACAAACCAGACATTGGAGACTTATCTAAGATGCTTTGTGTCTGCTGATCAGGATGACTGGGTCTCTTTTTTGCCTTTGGCTGAGTTTGCTCTTAATAATAGGGCTAGCTCTGCCACTTTGATGTCTCCATTTTTCTGTAATTCTGGGTTTCACCCTCGATTTCTTCGGGACAGATGGAGGCTTCTGTCTGTCCGGGTGTTGACTCTGTTGTGGAGCGTATGCAACAGATTTGGGACCAGGTAGTGGAGAGGTTGTCCCTCTCTCAGGAGAGGGCCCAGCGGTTTGCTAACCGGCATAGGACTGATGGTCCTCGGTTTAAAGTGGGGGACTTGGTCTGGTTGTCCTCAAAAAATATTCCTATGAGAGTGGCATCTCCTAAATTTAAGCCTAGGTTCATTGGACCTTATAAGATCATGGAGATTCTTAATCCTGTTTCTTTTCGTTTGCTTCTTCCAGGGACATTTAAGATCCATAACGTGTTCCACAAGTCCTTTTTGAAGAGGTTTGTTGAGCCAGTGGTTCCTACTGCTTTGCCTCCTGACCCTGTTCTGGTTGAGGGCAATATGGAGTTTGTGGTTGAGAAAATATTGAATTCTCGTTTTTCTAGACGGAAACTCCAGTATTTGGTTAAGTGGAGAGGTTATGGTCAGGAAGACAATTCTTGGGTGTTTGCTTCGGACATCCATGCTAGGAGACTCATCCGTGCGTATCATAGAACTCATCCTGACCGACCTGGTTGCTCAAGTGAGGGTTCGGTGACCCCTCCTCAAGGGGGGGGGTACTGTTGTGAATGGACTTGAAATGAGTTCTGAGCAGAGGCTCCCTCTGGTGGTTACAAGCGGTACTGGACTGTCCAGTGAAGATTGTGAGGATTGGGAATCAGGTGTTACTGACTGGTCTTATATAAGGGAGTCGCCTTCCCATCAGGGTTGCCGGTGATCAATTGTTCTGGTCTCAACCCTTGATTCCTGTTTCCTTTGTAGCCTGCTGTGTCGTGTCTGCATCTCCTGCTAACAGATAAGACATTTTCTTCTTTTTGTTTTTGTGCTTGATTTTTGCATTTTGTCCTGCACTTCTGTGGGGGCCTTCAGGGTCCCCTCCGGGGGCTTTTGCCCTCTCAGTTTAGTTCAGCCACTGATGTTTGTACATTTGCTTTTTCCAGTTTTTTCAGTGGCTGCTGTTTTGATTTTGTTACACCAGAGAACTAATTTAGGTGGTAGAGGTCGTGTGATCTCAGGTGTTTTTGAAATTAGTAGAGTTGGTGCTTTTCAGGGTTTTTTGGGATTGCAGTAAGTGCCCTTCCTATCCTTTTCTATTTAGGTAGTTTGGGCCCCAACGTTTGCTCATACTATTTTCTGTCTGTGTCAGTATTTCTTCTTGTCTAACCGCCATTACATGTTTGGGGGCTTTCTATGTTCTTTGGGGATCTGCTCCGGGGCAGATAGCTTTCCTCTTTCTATCTTTAGGTGTAGTTAGTTTCTCAGGCTGTGACGAGGCGTCTAGGACCAACGTAGGAACGCTCCACGGCTGCCTCTAGTTGTGGTGGTTAGTCAGGGTACTGCAATCTCATAGATTCCAACTGCTCTGGTGTATTGCCTTTTTTACCTGCACTCCTCAGTTACCGAAACATAACACCCATGGCCACTCTGGAGGAGCTGCAAAGTTCTACAGCTCAGGTAGGAGAATCTGTCCATAGGACAACTTTTAGTTGTATACTCCATAAATCTGATCTTCATGGAAGTGTCACAAAAAGAAACGTGTTTTTGAAAGTAAGCCATAAGAAGTCATGTTTGCAGTTTGCAAAAATCCTGTGGGGAACCCAGCTAGAATGTGGAAGAAGGTACTCTGGTCAGATGAGATAAAAGTAGAACTTTTAGAGCTACTGTATTTTTTGGACTATAAGACGCACTTTTTTCCTCCAAAAAATGTGGAGGAAAATGGGGGGTTCGTCTTATTTTCCGGATGTATCGGCTGTGGGGAGGGGTTTCGATGGAGCAGCGGGTCACAGAGGCAGGATCCAGCTGCTGCGGCTAACTCCTGCACCCGCTGCTAAATAGAAATGAATATTCACTGCATTCTACGCCCATGGGCGTGGATGGCAATGAATATTTCTTTCCTTCTGGTATGATGGGCCCCCATCCCAGTCCTGGAATGCATGGTCCCATCCTCTCCTTATCTTTGTATGATTGGCTTCCACCCCCATCCTGGTATGTATGGCCCCATCAAGGAACATTAAAAAAACCAAAACATTACACTTACCTTCCCGATGCTCCCTCGCAGCGTCCTGCTCCGATGCCAGCAGCTTCTTAATGCTTGTAAGCAGCGTATGGCAGGGACGTCATGCTCTGCTTGCAAGCCGAAGGGCAGCTGCTGGAATACTCATTGCTCTGCACGCCGGGACTGTGTGCGCGCAAAGCAGTGTCAGCCGGAAACTTCCTGCTGTTGCTGGCTGTCACGTGTCCCAATACTTAAGATAAATGAATATTCACCCCATTCCAAGAACGTTAATTTCTCTTAAGTATCAGCACACGTGACCGCCTGCAGCTGCAGGAAGTCTACGGCTGACACTATGCACGCTAGAGAGCAATGAATTCTCACTGTTTTGCGCTCACACAGTCCCGGTGTGCAGAGCAGTGTATATTCCGGCAGCTGCCCTTCAGTTTGCAAGCAGTGAATGATGTCCCTGCCATGCGCTGCTTGCAAGCATAAAGCAGTTTCTGGCATCGGAACAGGACGCTGCGAGGGAGCTCCGGGAATGTAAGTGTAATGTTTTTTTTTTGTAATGTTTTCTGATTGGGCCATGGATACCAGGATGAGGGTGGGGGCCAATCATATCAGGATAAGGATGGGGCCATGCATACCAGGACTGGGATGGGGTCAATCATACCAGGTTAACAATGGGGCCCTGCATACCAGGGTAGGGGTGGAGCCATGCATACTAGGACGAGATGGGGGCCGTGCATACCAGGATAGGGATGAGTGCTATCATTCCTGACAGAATAGGGATGAGGGGACCATTCCTATCAGGATAGGGATAAGGGGGGCATGCATACCAGGCTAGGGATGAGGAGGCATGCATACCAGGATAGGGATGAGGGGGACCATTCCTATCAGGATAGGGATAAGGGGGGCATGCATACCAGGCTAGGGATGAGGAGGCATGCATACCAGGCTAGGGATGAGGGAATCATGCACACCAGGGTAGGGATGAGGGAGCCATGCATACCATGGTAGGGATGATGGGGGCATGTGTATCAGGATGGGGATGAGGGGACCATATATTCCAGGACAGGGGATATTAAGTACATAATTGACCACATTTTTTGCTTCAATTTTTTTTCTCTAACTTCCTCCTCTAAAACCTAGGTGCGTCTTATGGTCCAGGGCATCTTATAGTCCGAAAAATACAAATGCAAAATGCTATGTGTTGCGGAAAACTAGCACTGCACATCACCCTGAAAACACCATCTCCACTGTCAAACGTGGTTGCAGTGTCATGCTGGGGGGAGGCTTTTCTTCAGCAGGGACACGGAAGCTGGTAAGACTTGATGGGAAGATGGAGGCAAATACCGGGTAATGCTGGAGGAAAACCTGTTAGAGGCTACAAAAGACTTGAGACTGGGGCATAGGTTCACCTTCCAGCAGGGCAACAACACTATATATTCTGCCAGAGCTCCAATAGAATGGTTTAGGTCAAAGCATATAATTTGTGTGTGTGTGAATGGCCCTGTCACAGTCCAGACCTAAATCCCATTAAGAATCTGGCAAGACTTGAAAATTGCTTTTAACAGATGTCTCCATCGAATTTTACAGAGCTAGAGTGAGTGTGCAATGAAGAATTAGACAAAATGTCAGCTTCTAAATGTGCAAAGCTCGTAGGGACATGCCCCCAAACACTTGCAGCAGTAATTGCATCAAAAGGTGGTCTTACACAGTATAGACTCAGAGGTGCTGAATACAAATGCACGTCATAATATTCAGATTTATATTTCTTAAAATACTAGAAAACCATGTATCTTTTCCATTATACTGCACAAATACTTGCTACTTTGTATTAGTATATCCGATAAAATCCTAGTAAAATACATTTAAGTTTGTGGGTGTAACGTGAAAAAATGGCGAAAAGGCCATGGGGTATGAATACTTTTTCAAGGAACTCTATATTCTTCTAGGTGACTCCATTTCAGTCAAATTAGATGCAAGCCATCTTAAAGTGAACCTGCACCGGCGTGGGTTCAGTCACTGTTTTGAGTATAGAGAGTGGCAGCGGTAACTGCACCCCCAGCACTGACTGACAGCTCACTCATAATTAGGGCTGGCTATCAGTTAGTGCCGGGGACACAGCGGTGACTGAAACCGCGCCGGCACCACCCCCGTGACTGGAAGCCAAACGCTGCTGGGAAGAATAAAGTAAATTTCCTCTCGGCAGTGGGTTCTAAGTGCGGCTGTCGGGCAGGTTCAGAATGCTGTTAACCCACAGATTAACCCCATATGTGCATGGTGATAGCCTTTGTTTACATGACAGGTTCATTTTAGTAAGAAAGCCATGTCAATAGATGCAAACCTCTCATATTGAGAAAAGGGTCTAAACCGATTACAAATTCTACGTACTAGCTGAGATAGGATACTAGATAGATCTATCCTAGGGTCTGCAGCACGGCAAGGTTGCTGTATATATGAAATTATTAATAACCTCCATGCCACATGCATTGTTCTGTCTATTCACCGCAAATTCCCATGCGCAATGTACAGTGCGGTGCAAAAACTACTATTCCTAAAAGAGTTAGATGAATCAAAAAGTGTAGCAGATGGATAAGATACGCTTAAAAATGTTGAACTTTGGTGGCATCTTTTGGCATATTGCCACATATCACCCGCCCACCATTGCGATTTGTTTTTATTGTCCTTTGTATGGATAAAAGTAAATTTTTACATAGTTCTGTGTGCACATTTCTACATGATATCATATTCCTAAAAGAGGCAAAACATTGGAATAACCAACACAAAATCCATCCGCTGCTAGATCACCATCTCTCCCACCACCAGTGGTTTCCTAAACATTATTATTCCTTTTAGGGCTTTCCTGGTCAAGATGGTCAAAGTGGATTTCCGGGTAACAAGGTAGTGTCTACAAATTATTGAGAAATGTGAATGTGTCCACTACACAAATGTGGGAGAACATCTAGTGATGATTTGATGCAATGCAAACTAGAGAATGTAAGTGGATGTACTGTAGAAAGATAGTGTTATCCATAGGTGTACAGCAGCATCAGAATGGGAGAATAAAGCCACCCTTAGAATTGTCAGAAACTCCCAGAATCTGTGATGGCTGTCAATCAGGAGAATCGAGAATCTGAGATAAGGAGACTGTAATCATGTGAGGAGCCTTAAAAGAACAGACATTTAATGAACAGACTTTTCTGTGGATGTTAAATCCAATTATAAGTTTGCCTGAATACTGGAATAGGATAAATTTACCATATAGCCAACTAAAATGACGCAAACTACCAAAAGCTGTTTTTAAGGTGTGCCTGTCATTTCAGAATACGCCGAATAACACTGTTTCTGGCCACTGCATGACTTCTGTCCTGCATTTTTCACGCTCTAGCTCCAGTTTTCAGTTCTTTCTGAGCTGGTGAGAGGAAACAATCTATTGTGATGACTTATATACACAGCAAACAGACAAGAGATTGCTTTTTTTTCCTGTGTAGCACATGTTCAGAAGCAGCAACACATGAAAGACAATATACAGCAGTACTGAGCTGTGTGGCTGTGAATCCTGCACCGTACTGAGGTCTAGTAGTTGCTTGAACTTGCAGAAGTCTGTGTATGTCTTACTATGCTGAGTGCTCTTCACTCCTCCCCTAACCCTCCATAAAGTATTATAGTCTCTGTAACCTGACACCTCACTGTGCTGGCAGTGAGACTTTCTTTGACCTATACAAGGGTAAACTGTTTTTTGTTCAAAATGGATGGCTTGTCCAGGAGGCATATGGGAAGACAAGAAGTGGCTCGTAAGTGCAGAAAGAAGCATATTTATCTTACAAGATATGTTACGCAATCTCTTAGAATCACTTACACTATTGATTTATGTAAAGTTTGTTGAAACAACAGTAATCATTTTAACAGAAATGGTTGGAAGACAAAACCATATAATGAATAATGAATCAGTCTATGTAAAGTGGGAATGTTGTGTTGAAAAAATAATTATGTAAATTGAAATTATAGACATGAATTAGAATCACTTTTATCAGTTTTACGTGCAGTATTTAAAGGGGTTCTCCAAGAATGTGGTAAACTGGTCCCTGTCATGTAATTGAAACTTCAGCCCATCCTAGTCACGTGTCAGGAGGGGTTGCAATTCCAAGTTTCCGTGAGGAAAAATAAATCTTTTTCCTGACTGAGCATGGAGGACTGAGAGCAGAAGATTTATTTATTTTCAGGTTACAGTACTTCTCCGGCAGCTCAATTGTATGTGTGTTTACAATACTGCTCTTCCGTCAGTTGAGACACAGGTCTCAAGAGCTGTGTTTTTCTAACTGTAGCCTGTCCTGACTTGTGAACAGGATGGGCTGTCATTTGAATTGTTCAGTTAAATAATAACATAAACTCAATTTTTTCAATTACACATTACCACATTAACCTCTATCTACAAGGTCGTTCACAAGTGGAATTCAAAATTTTTAACAGGTTTCCTTTTTGTGTGTGGGAAATAAAAGCCCTTTTTCAGCTGCAGATGGAAGGAAGAGAGCCACAGTCATTACTAGTGGGTAGGCGGAGCCCAGATAGGATTGACACCTCAGATTAAAAAGAGTGTTGACCGGCCCCTCCAGCTCGGGCTCCTCCTACTCAGCTCTTCAGTTTACAATTTGAGGTCTCAGAGGATAGTCGCTGCTGGAAGCAGCTCCTCAGAAGATTTTATTATTTTTTATCGGACAAGAGACTTGGATCACCAAATGTGGTCTAGAGGTCTCAGGAGTCTCAGCGCTGCTGGACCCCAACCTCTCCCTTGGCGGATCTGTATTACCCTAATGGTGGTCCCTGCAGAACCCTGCCGGCCCGGGGGGATGAGGATGGCTTCGCTGGCGGGGGCGCAAACCGCTCTGCAGGGGTCACTGTGTCCCCCGCCCTGGGGGGAAGCATGGGCATAGCGCCAGAAACCCCTGGGGGTCCCTGTGGCGCTTCGGCTGGTGAGTACCTCACATTTTTACCTCACATTTTTATTAATGTGTGTGTGAGTGCTTAAGCGACTGCTGCGGCAGCCGCTGTACATTACATGTCGGTGACTGTGTTTTTTGTCCGCAGGTGGATGCCTGCAGGACATAGGAGAGGAGTGCGCGCCTTTTTATTTGAATTTTCGCGCCGCTCTGAGCGCGCGCTTTACTGCTGTCTCCATTTCCGGCTTCCCTCATGGAGCACACGGAGGCACAGCGCGGCGGCCATTAAAGAAGCAGGCTGAAAGCTTCTTCTGGCTCTTCTCCCTCCTCCCCTCCCGGCAAGATGTTACACTGTTACCAGCTGGGTGAGTCGCTTCTAGCCCGCAGGCAGAAGCTTAACCCCTTCACCCCCACAGCGCGGGCGCCTTCTGGGGCACTAATGAGTGACAGACTGCGCTGTCCTGCGGCTGTTATCGCATAAGGGGCTCGCACACTCTTTTCAATAATAATAAAGAGTTTGTGGGGAGTCTGCGATTTTAATACTGCCACTATACGTTCCCACTAACGATCCTGATAACGACGCATACTAATGCGATCGTTTGTGTGATCATTTTTTAATGTCGCTAGTAGCTGCCAATCTGAGCGATCTCATTAACATCGCATAAGCGGTTAGCGATCTCTTTAACAACTTTGGCGGTCATTGCGATATACAAAACAGCGCAATTTTTAGCAATCTTGTGGAACGTTTTTCTGTTAGTGTGGCATAAAAAGCTGTCCTGCAGCTGCGGCCTTATAAGAGGCACTTGGGGCTCGCACAACTTTTTCATTATCAAGGTTGTGGGGAGTCTGCTACTTTAACCCCTTCTTAGGCGGTTAACTATTAATGCTGGGGTAGCTCTCTCTTTAAGAGCTTTAACCCTTCAGCGATTGTTTTTTCTTTAAGAAACACACTGTTCTAGTTACTGACAGGTTTAACCTGCCATATACTGTGCAAGGACATGTCAGATGCGGACTATCTGACACACAGACCCCGACAGCGTCATGCGCAGCGGTCGGAGGTTCCAGTGGTGTCAAAATGGAGGCCCTCGCTAGTTTCTATGATGGCCTGTCTGACCTTCTAGGTTATGGAGTGTCAGCTAGATCCTCTCAAGGAAGCGACACAAATCGGTGCCTTCCTTCTCGCGTAGCGAAGATGTCCGTTTCGGACAAGGAGGATCGGCAGGGACACTCTGCCTCTCTCATGGACCGTACTATTGGAGCCATGAGGGCGTTACAGTTACCAGAGAGAGGTAACTAGGCGTCCTGGTAAGTCGGCCCGGATGTTTCAGGAGTCGCATAGGTCGCGACGGCTTTAAATCTGTATCCATTTTCTGCGGAGTTGATTGTTAATTGGATCTCCTGAAGTGAATGTCCCTTTATCCTGGTAAAGGAAGGCGAGTCTGCAGGACCTGCTGGACAGAAAAATGGAGATGGCAACAATATCCATCTGCGAGGCCGCGGGTCATGGATTCAGTATTAAGGATATATGTGTACTTGTAAAGTTTCCCTGAGCCGTTTGGACCGTCTACGGACGGCGTGACAAGATGGATCCCCTCTATCGAGATAGATGGGCTTTTCAAGTTGAAGGATTCTGCGTCGCTGCTATCCAGGGCGCAATCCTTGGCAGTCATAGTCAGAAGAGCACTGTGGCTTAGACAGTGGAACGCGGTTTCCAAGCAGGGTTTGCTATCTTTAGCTTACAAAGTGGTCAGCTATTTGAATCTGACCTCACAGAGCTGATTTCTGAGGCAAAAGAAACAGCTTTACCGCAGCGCAGAGCTGTGACTTCTGCGTCTGGCAGGACTAGTGCCGGTAGTTCTCGGCGGTCCTTTCGGTCCAGGGGATGATCCGGTCAACCCTCTGGGGGTTTGGGTCGTTCCTCTCTTTTTAAAAAAAAAAAAAAGGGGGGGAATTTCTCAGAAATTCCGCATACCCTGGAAACAGAACTTCCATTAAGACAGAAGCTGGCAAAAAAAACGCTAAAGCGGTCTGACGTCTGGGTCTCACTCGAGCGCTCTCGAGTGGAGGGTCGTTTACTCCAATTCAAACCGACTTGGGTTTCCCGTGTGTCGGACGCCTGGGTAACACAGGTTGTGTTGGCAGGCTACTTCATAGAGTTTCTTTCTCGACCCCGGACAGGTTTTGCCAATCTCGCATTCCGTCAGAGCCGAGCTATTTGCCGCTCTACTACGAGAGGTCGATTCCCTTCTGCAGAAGGGTGTGGTGATACCGGTTCCGCAGAGGACCGGGGAAGAGGATTCTTATTCCAACCTCTTTGTGGTCCCCAAAAAGGAGGACAAATTTCGCCCTATTTTGGATTTCAAAGATTGAATCGGCATGTTTACATCCCGAAAATTCCGCATGGAGTCGCTTCGCTCTGTTGTGGCAGCCCTGTCGCAGAACGTCTTTTTGGTCAATCGACATTCGCGACGTTTATTTGCATGTTCCCGTCGGAAGGGCTCACCGGCGCTTCCTTCGTTTTGCCATAGGTCAGGACCATTGCCAGTTTGTGGCTCTGCCATTCGGCTTGGCCTCGGCGCCCAGAGTTTTTACAAAAATTCTAGCGCCCCTCATGGCAATTCTTCGAAGACAGGGGGTTACGATTTCCCTACCTGGACGACCTTCTGATTGTGGCGTCCTCAAAGGAGGAGGCGGGGACGGCTCGCAATCTATCCCTTCAGCTTCTGGAGGATTTCGGGTGGCTGGTCAATTGGGAGAAGTCGTCTCTTTAAGTCAATCCTGTTTTTGGGAATGCATTTCGACACTGTACGGACGGTGGTGTCCCTTCCTCCAGACAAGCGGGCATGTCTCTTTCGACATGTACAGATTATGAGGTCTACGGCAGCAATGTCCTTTCGGAAGTGTATGCGCCTTCTGGGTTTGACGTCCATGGAGGCACTTCCGTTTGCCCAATTTCATTCCAGGGCTCTCCAAAGGCTCATTCTGAGTCGTTGGGATCGATCGCAAGCTTCTCTGAATTGCAGCGTCATCATCTCTCACAGGGTGCGAGAATCCCTAGAATGGTGGTTACGTCCAGGAGCGTTATTCCTGGGGAAATCTTTCCTCCCTCCGAGTTGGTCGGTCATAACCACCGATGCCAGCCTGACGGGCTGGGGGGGGTGTCTGGAACGATCTTTGGATCCAGGGAGTATGGTCATCGGAAGAGTCTGTTCTACCGATCAACATCCTGGAGTTGAGGGCAATTTTTCCTTTGCCTACAACACTGGACGGTCCCTTTAAGCGGTCTACCAGTCCAAATGCAGACAGACAACGCGACGGCGTTGCGTATATCAACCACCAAGGCGGGACAAGGAGCTCCAGCCTCATGATGGAGGTGTCTCGGATCCTGCTATGGGCCGAGACCAAGGTTCCAGCCATCTCTGCGATCACATTCCAGGAGTCCAGAATACCACGGCGGACTTCCTCAGTCGCGAGAAGATGGATCCTGGAGAATGGAGTCTTCATCCGAAAATTTTTGCGCTGCTGTGCTTCCGTTGGGGAACTCCCCAAGTGGATTTGATGGCATCCAGGTTCAAATGCCAAACTACCGACCTTCATGTCCAGGTACAAGGACCCGAAGGCTGTGGCGGTGGTTGCTCTGGTGGCTCCATGGGACCATTTCGAGCTAGTCTATGTGTTTCCGCCGATATCTTTACTTCCTCTGGTGCTGCGTCGGATCAGACTGGAAGAGAATTCCGGCTATGTTGATAGCCCCGGATTGGCCAAGGAAGACGTGGTTCTCGACACTGGTGTCGTTTTTGGTGGCACCGCCATTCCCACTTCCTCCTCGCCTTGACCTGTTAACCCAGGGGCCCGTTCGTCATCCGGACTTGAAGTCTCTGCGTTTGACGGCGTGGCTCTTGAGACCGAAATCTTGACCTGTAGAGGTTTTTCAGCCGAAGTCATTGCCACTCTGCGAGCTGCCAGAGGTCCGGCTACTACTAAGATTTATCACAAGACTTGGTCTTTTCGTGGTTTCGGGTTCTTCAAGGAATCCGAGGATTTTTTTCCATTCCCAATTTGTTGGCTTTGCTACAGTACGGGCTGGACAAAAGGTTTGGCAGTTAGCACTCTGAAAGGTCAGGTTTCTGCCCTGTCTTTGCTATTTCGGAAGGCTATCGCCTCGCGTAGGGACGTACGTTCCTTTTTTCGCGGAGTAACCCGTCGGTTTCCACTGCGGAAGGCGCCTGTGTCTCCTTGGCGGCTCAACCTTGTCTTGGAGGCTCTTCAGCATATACCTTTTGAGCCTATGGGTTCTGCTAGCCTTTCTTTAATTTCTTGGAAGGTTACCTTCTTAGTTGCGGTAACCTCTTTAAGAAGGGTTTCTGAGTTGGCAGCTTTTTCCTGCTCGCCTCCTTTCCTGGAGTTTTATCCGGATCGAGTAGTGCTTCGCACACGGGGCGATTTTCTACCTAAGGTGGTGTCGCAATTTCATGTTAACCAGGATATTGTGTTGCCCTCGCTTTGCCCGGGCCCAGGGAATGCAAAGGAACGGAACTTGCACAAATTGGATTTAGTGCGGGTCTTGAAGTTCTATTTTGTCTATTACTCAAGGTTTTCGAAAGTCAGATTCCCTGTTTGTGATTACAGCAGGTCGTAGGCGTGATCAACGAGTTTTCAAGGACTCTATAGCTCGTTGGATTCGGTCGGCCATTTTGGAGGCTTACCGTCTTAATGGCGAACCTTGCCCGATTAAGATTCGAGCTCGCTCCACGAGGGCTGTGACTTCATCGTGGGCCTTTCATCAAGGGCTTCGTCAGCTCAGCTCTGCCGAGCGGCGACCTGGCGTTTCGTCCACACATTTACAAAGTTTTATAAGGTGGACGTCAGTGCTTCCGCTGATGCGGCCTTAGGACGTAGGGTCCTGCAGGCAGCGGTAATTTAAAGTTTTTAGTTAACTTGTATTTGGCGCCTGTGGCGCATTTATCTAGGTTGTTGGGTTTCTGCCTATTTTGGTTTTTTCCCACCCTAATTTTTGGACTGCTTTGGGACGTCCCACTAGTAATGACTGTGGCTCTCTTCCTTCCATCTGCAGCTGAAAGACGTATTTTGGTAAGAACTTACCTGTAAAATCCTTTTCAGCGAAGGAAGGAAGAGAGACACAGCTCCCTCCCATGGCAGAAGTGTGTTGTTGTATTTACAGATGCAGCGTGACCCTTCTCTGATAGCGATTATCTGGACTGAGGTCGACGCGCTACGGCTCTGTTCCAGCATTGCCAGCTTATCGCAGTAGTCAGGTTCAGTGAGTAGTACCTGTAACTGTGTGATTTTTTTGCCGAATGCATGCATAACCTGTACTCTTATGTTTTTTCTCTGAAGTCCTTCAGAAGGGGTTATGTTGCTTCGCTAGTGATATTGTTCTTCCTTAAGCTTGGGTACGACTGAAGAGCTGAGTAGGAGGAGCCCGAGCTGGAGGGGCCGGTCAACACTCTTTTTAATCTGAGGTGTCAATCCTATCTGGGCTCCGCCTACCCACTAGTAATGACTGTGTCTCTCTTCCTTCCTTCGCTGAAAAGGATTTTACAGGTAAGTTCTTACCAAAATCCGTCTTTCAAGCCACACTTTTCTTCAGGCCACACCCTCTTGCAGGCCAATCCCGTTTACAGTCCACACCCTTTTGCAGGCCACAGCTAGTTATTCCCTCCTTTCACACCCATAAAAATAATGGTAAAAAAAACACAAAGGCACATTACCCTTTCTGCAAAAGTAGTAGTTGGTAACCGCAGTCCTCTGTAACGTTATACATATGTAGCACAGTGATAACTCTGTCGATATTACAGTACCTGCAGTCATACGTCACACCGCAGATAACAGAAGGTGATATTTTTCAGCATAAAGATAATCTGGTAGATATTACATTACCTGCAGTCCTATGTAAAACCTAGATAACTGAGTTATGGTACATCTTTCAGAGTACACATAATGCAGTAGATGTTACCTGCAGTCCTATGTAATACTACTGATAACACTATAGAGTGAGCATGTATCGATAGATGCTAGATCTACACTTCTGCAGACCTTATAAGCGAATAATCTAATATAAATCCAGTGTCTAAGAGATGGTAAAGTCATTAATTTCTCTTTTTCTTTTTCCACTTGGCCCAGACCGCCATAACGATATCTTACATCCACGACTTGTCAGCTGAATATAATGCACAGACATTTTTGGCTGATCTCTTTTTACATTCCTTCACCCTTATACGAGCCACATGCTTTAACCATCCAGAGTGCCCAGTCAGCAATAACGCCTGTGGTGCTTTATGCAGTGATAGTACGCTCTTTTTTGTCCCCCCCAGAGTAATAGTGCCCCGTATGTTGCCTCCACAAGATAATATTGCCCCACATTGCAATAGTGCCTATGCACACTAATGGTTTTCTCTCTGTGCCCCTACATGGATATATGCCACCTCGGTGCCTCATATAATAGTGCCCACTCTAATCCCAGACATGTTAGTGACCCCTCTGTGTCTCCACATGTTATTTCAGCCTATTTCTCTGCATTTACATTATAATAATGTCCTACCTGTGCCTCCACATGGTATTAGTCCCCACATAGTAAAAATGCTCTATTAGTAATAGTACCCTTCTGTGTCCACACATGGTAATAGTACCCCTCTATTCCTACACATAGTCATAGTGCCCTCTCTGTGCTGATCCATGTGTTCTGCATCCACACAGTAATAATGACCTATATGAGCCTCGGCACAGCTATAGTGCTCTCTATGTGCCCCAGCACAGTAATACTGCTTCCTTACAGTAATAGTTCCTCCTTTGATCCTACACATGGTAATAGTTCCCTCTCTGTGCCCACACATTGTAATATGGCCCCTCTGTGCCTCCACATAGAGTAATAGTTCCCCCTTTAAGACGGGACATGATAATAGTGGCCCTTCTGTCTCTCTACAAGGTAATAGTGCCATCTCAGAACATGCACATGGTTATAGTGTCCCCTTTATGCTCCCATATGACAATAGTTCTCCCAACACTAATAGTGTCCTCTCTTTCCCACACGTGGTATTAGTGCCCCCCCCCCCCCGATGTCACAGAGGGTAATAATGCCCCCTAAGTATCTACACATGGTAATATTGTACTCTTTGTGCCTCCATATGGCACTAGTTTCCTTTTAGTAGCTCCACAGAATACCTCCATATTATGACATATGACCCCCCACAGTCCCCTGTTGTGAATGTTTTGGAAATGAATTCTGAGCAGAAGCTCCCTCTGGTGGTTACAAACAGTACTGAACCATTCAATGAGGATTGGCAATCAGGATTCACAGACTGGCTTGATATAAGGGAGGTTCCCTCCCATCATGGTTGCCGGTGATCAATTGTTCTTGTCTCAACTGTGGTTCCTGGTTCACTTGGAAGCGTGCTGAGTCTTGCCTCTTCTTCTGCTTTCAGATAAGGTATTTTCTGTTTTTGTGCTTACCATTTGCATATTTCTCTGCATTTCTGTGAGGTTAGCCAGGTTCCCCCCGCACCCACCCGGGGGGCTTGTGCTCCTCTCAGTTCCGCTGGAGCCACTGTTATTTGTTCATTTGCCTTTTCCAGTTTTTTCAGTGGCTGCGGCTTAGTTTTGTTACACCAGAGAACTGATTTAGGTGGTAGAGGTCGTGTGATCTCAAGTGTTTTTGCAATTAGTAGCGTTGGCATTTTTTAGGGTTTTTTTTGGATTGCAGTGAGTATCCTTTCTATCCAGGCAGAATGGGCCCCAGCGTTTGCTCATACTATTTTCTGTCTGTGTCTGTATTTCCTCTTGTCTAACCGCCATTACATGTTTGGGGGCTTCCTATGTTCTTTGGGGATCTGCTCAGGGGCAGAGAGCTTTCCTCTTACTATCTTTAGGTGTAGTTAATCTCTCAGGCTGTGACGAGGCTTCTAGGACCAACGTAGGAAAGCTCCACGGCTACCTTTAGTTGTGGTGGTTAGTCAGGGTACTGCAATCCAATAGATTCCAACCTCTCTGGTGTATTGCCGTTTTTGCCTGCTCTCCTCAGCTACCGAAACATAACAGTCCCCCTCTCATGACATAGTCCCCCAATATACTGTTCTTATAGAGGAAGATACTATTCATCCAGTGTAAGGGAACTGAATCCACATCCTGTGTTTCCATCAGTTTACAGGTGTCATTTTAACAACCAGTTTGGGTGAACTGGCCAGATCCTGCTCATGATCTTATGTGTCTAGAATGAAGTACTTCTTATGTGTCTAGAATGAAGTACTCATGGTTTTTATTGTTACAGGGTCAGCCTGGTCTTCCTGGTTCTCCTGGACTGGATGGTTTTAATGGAGAGACGGTAATAACCAACCTACGACTATTATTTCTCCTGTTCATCTGTGCCCCGATTGTTTATTACATTAATTATCATTTATTTTTGTGTTAGGGTGAACAAGGAGACATAGGTTTTCCGGGAAGCCCGGTATATGTTTATAATGGTGGTGCAGCTTTTCCAGGTAATCCTTTTTTCTGCTTTTCTCTCTTTTTTTCATGAAAATGATATAACCTGTCAATAGATGCATTAAGAATAGTACAGAAGCATATAGCATTGTTGCTAACACGCTGTTGAAATGTCAATGTCTATTGCACTTTCCAGCATCTGTAGTACCAAAGTGATCCCAGTGCATAAAAGCTTTTCCAATATTTACCCTGCTGAAATCAGGAATAGAGATCTGATGGAAGAATAATCACCTGTAAACCCCATATGCTCTGCCCCACGTTGATCCTGTTATCCTCATTTTACCTTTCACAGCTTCTGTATAGACTTCTGACTTATTTATATACCTTATGTTAGGCCTTCCAGGAGATCCAGGTCCTCCTGGGTTCCAAGGCATGCCAGGGGATGATGGAGCGAGTGGTCCTCCTGGTCCTCCCGGGCCACCTGGTTTTCCATCGCTTGGAAGAGGTAAGAAATGTGTGGTGCTATGCCGGCAATGCAGTAGCCATGTATTTATCATTGTATCACTGTATATGTGTAAAATTAGTTTCAAAGCTACTTTTTTGAAAAGCTCTAATGTCAGCCACTATTTCAATGACGCATGAATCTAGATCATGAAACTCATTTGTTTCATAGATTTTGTCAGATTAATGGGGGATCAAATAATACATGGCTGATAAGCAGAAGCTGCTCTTACTTAAAGGAGGTTTTCCTAAAATCTGATATTAATAGCAGTTGAATCCCCTGGGCTTTTTTTTTTATTAATTGTCTATGGGACTACCGTAGATAACTGAATACAGTGCCTTGCCTCTTATGGCAATCCTATAGGCAGTATATGGCGCCGAGGTTCTTGAGATCACTAAGGGTTTTCACCAGCAGATCCCAATGATTAGTATGTTACCATCTATCCTGTGGATAGGGAATAATTTACTACCTTAGGAAATCCCATTTTACTAGCTTCCCACACTAGGTTATAGAGGTGATCCCAGTGAGAATCCACCCTTTTTAATGAACAGATGTCTTACTAAGGCATAGGCACAGAGTTTGACGTGATGTGACAGCACATTTAGAAGTGATATCTAATTTTAAAGTTGCTATATAGAATTGACGTACCGTGTATAATATATTTGCATATGTCACATTACAGTGCCAATCAACAAAAACAAGCTCTGTGTTGACCTTAGACAAGAAGTGAATTGTGGCAGATTTTGGCTCTAAAGCCATGAATATTGTAAATTCAGCTGTGAACAGGTTGGAAATCAGGGTCACATTTGGACCAGGCCACTGCTGAAAATGAATTTTTGGACCTACATACAGGTCCTTAATTTCAACCCCAATTCCTGTCCCTATGGGTTTTGAAGAAGGGGAAAATTAACAACTTTGTGCTGAGTGGCAACCAGAACCATGTTTCCACAAAATTTGTAGCTTTATAGGATACCAATACATCAGCTAAGTATATTTGCAATTTAGAGTATGGTAAAGTTGGGTGAAAACGTCTTTGCAATCTGTAAAGGCAGCCATGTTAGTTTCATGCAGTTTTGTGGCATAAATTACAGGGTGGATAAAAATCAATGATTTTTTTAAAAAAATAAAAAAAATCGGATTTTTTTGATTTAAATCGGATTTTTTTGATTTAAATCAGATTTTTTTGATTTAAATCGGATTTTTTTCAATAAACTGCTTTTTGAGGAAAATATTTTACCATCCAAAGGTTCTTCCATCATGAGATAAAGCTGAGTTGTTTAACTCAGTAGAATAAAGGCTGTATATGTGTAACATTCACAATGCCATGCTCTTCCAGAGGTTTCTGTAGGATTAGTGGGCAGTTTCTCTCCTATATTATCACATTGATGATGAAGATGACGACGAGTGAGCTACAGAGGACAGCAGGGACAGTAGTATTTAAGTTTTTCATGTGTCGGCTGGGCTGACAGTCTAAGTTTCTTAAAATATATATATATTTTGTTTAGCCAAATTAGTTAACAAACATGGATGTTTGTTTAAGCAAATAACTTATGCTGTAATGTTGTTATTGTTTCAGTTGAATAAATCTATTTAAATTGTTATTAAGGTCAGGATTATTTTTCTCCTTCCTAAGTACAACAGAACAGTGGTGTCCAAATATGAATGATTAACCCATTAAACTGGGGAGAAAAAAGTAATATAAAAAGTGATTCTAAAAATCTTCATCTACTTGCATGTTAAAGTAGCAAGAACTACTGCCGGTGATCGAGAAATAAAATATGAAAAATAATTGTAAAATGTTTGGTATTTCCACTTTTAAACACTAGGCAGAGCAGCTGCTGAAATATAAACTGCTAGCTCGTATTGCGACAGTAGTAAATACAGGCGGGGTCTGATCACGTGTGACTTCTCTCCTCCGTTACTAGGTGTTTGTAATAACAGAGGATGTAGTTTAGGCTCACAGAGCGGAGCCATTGCGGAGCCATTTTGTTGGGGACTGCCAGTGATACTGACAAGTAGGCTGTCACTGAGGACGACCGGCAGCATCTATTCTGTTAGTTCATGCTGCTCGCTGTATTATAAACTGAGCACAGATACGTGGAGAGTATCACACACTGGGATTATTCACAGCACATGACACACTGCATGTATCTAGATACAGGGCTGAGTGTAGTGTATCGCATTATGGGATTAGATACACCGGTCTGGGGCATATCGCGCATGATGAAATTAGATACACCGGTCTGGGGCGTATCGCACATGATGAAATTAGATATACCGGTCTGGTAGAAACTTTGATTTAAATCACGGATTTAAATCAAGCCTTACTGACTAGTGATTTAAATCGTGATTTAAATCGTGATTTAAATCAGTTTGATTTAAATCAAATCCACCCTGATAAATTACGATGAATTTCTTGGCCTCACCCCTACATGCCATGCTTTGCCTATTTTTCTAAAAAATTGTCAGGGACTAGCGACAAATAAAAGCGCCAACAGTTTTATCCCAGAATTCTGGTGAATCGGCCCCTTTAGTCTTTTTCAAAGTTATATGTTTGATTTGGATTTCTACTTTTTCAGGTTTTCCTGGCTTACCTGGATTTCAAGGTGTCCAGGGGACTAAGGGGGAAAGGGGAGACCCAGGAAGACAAGCTTATGGGGAACAAGGGACTCCAGGAAGAGATGGTCCACCAGGACCACCTGGTCCCCCCGGGCTACCAGGTAACATTTGTCTGCTAGTGCATGAGTCATGACACATAAAAATTAGGTGATCTTGTGTTAATTCATCAATGTGGCTTAGATTTAGTTACATAGCTAACCATCTCTACTTTGTCACCAACATTTTAAAAATGGTAACAGTAACAAAAAAAAATCACAATTATTTTTTTCTTCCTCATAAAGCAAAGAGTATGCAATAAAATTAGCAAATTTTGATATAAAAAACTGCTGCAAAAGCCTTAATACATTGCATTTACCTTCATATAAATGTTATTAGTATGAGGAGGGCAGGATGAGGAAAAAGGGAAATATGTTATCGCAGACTGAGTTTCTAATATGTTGGTCATTTTCTGTGCTTAAAGGGGTGGTCCGAAACTAATATTTATTTTAGTCCAAAATGTCTATTTAATGTCACAATCTAATTTCTTTTCTAATATACTTTAATTAGAAGTTTGTCCGGTTTAATCGCAAGTAGGAACGAGCCCTTGCTGTGCAATAGTCTTATCCATGCACAGTGACAGTGCGCTCCCTCACCAGCTCTGATGAGAAATGGCGAGCCGGCAACAGAGCGCACAATCAGTGCCCATTGTAAGGAGAAAACCCGGCGAGCAGGAAGGGCAAAATCACGAAGACTTGTGTTTTTGATCTGAGTCTCAGCTCAATCTTGCCAATGCAAATTATGGATCTGTGAAAAAAATCGGACCGCACTCAAATGCCGTCCATGTGCTGTTCGATATTCCTGGACTGATTGATAGGAGAAGCTTGAGAAACCTTCATCATTTTTTTTTTCTTCATATGAGAAAAATGATGAAACATTGAACAAATTCTGAAGGTAAAATCTGGCACACTAACCAAACTCAGCTGAAAATTTGATCAAAGGCACTGATGAAGCTTGGATCGTTTTTTTTTTTTACATGCAAGAAAATCACTGACGTCTGAAAGAGCCCTAACTTTGAGCACTTCAGAACGATCAACATGCAGTCGTCTTCTTGACCATCACACATATGGCTAACCTTAGATTGACAATTGCAATTTATGCATGTAACTTTGCCATTCTTTTTATGTTTGTAATCCTTTTAATGTAGATTTTGGTCCCCAACCAACAAGCAGGGGTGAGCCTGGGATTCCAGGAGGCAAAGGATTGCAAGGACCACCAGGAAGAATTGGAGCGAAAGGATATAAAGGTGACATTTAATTTTACTTTTGAACACCATATCTTACCATCATTGGAAAAGGAAAAAGTAAAGCTTTGCTTTTCTTTTGTTTATTAAATTTGTGAACCTGTCAATAATTGATCCACAGTTAAACAATATTTACAGATAAAGGTAATGTAATTGCACAAGTAGAATACAATAGAGAATAGCTGCACAAATTACATCTACATGAAGGCTGCCAGGACATTTACTATCTGGGAAGGAACATCAGGGCGAGCATAAAATTTCACCATAAACACCCAAAAACTACTGAAAAATTGTGGTCAATGGACAGACGCTCGATGGCAATGTAATACCATCCGTCAGAAGATTGAAGTTCAGTCCCACTTCCGGTATACCAAGGCCAGACATAGTGGCACCACAGCAGAGATGTCTGCAACTCCCCATTGCAAATGTCAATACTGCTAACCATTTTTGGCTCAGTTATTATTTTTATACCGCACTTTGTGACTCTCCTCCCTTCAGCATTGTATTGAGCTCCCTTGCAGCTCTGCTGCCATACTTACTGGTGCTCTGTCAGCTGTGGAGGTCCTGCTACTTCCCTGTCCAGCACAGTGACCTTCCAAAACATCCACATTTTATTACATCTTGGTTAAAAAAAAAACAACAGCATGTCGTATAGAAAACATGTGATGCGTTTCTGGCATGTAGTGTGTTTTTGGGGAAAATATTAATGTTGGCCATTTTTGTGCTTCAGGCGTGTTAGGAGTGCTTATGTTTAATACTTTCAGGATCCGCTGGTGACTGTGCATGTGGTGGTGGTACTGGTGGCCGTGGACTACCTGGAGATCCTGGGCCTGCAGGTCCACCAGGAAATGATGGATTTCTTGGATTTGATGGACCACCTGGTGATCCTGGCAGAAGAGGATCTGATGGCCTGCCAGGCAGTTCTGTAAGACATTTCTCTATTATTGAAACTAATCGGGATAATCAAGGTTTTCTATTTTATAAAAATGGAAGCAAATAGTAAGTGATTGATGATAGGTAGAATGAGTAGAATTAAGGGCTGACACCTCTTCAGTTCAAATAGCTATGCATTAACTGAACCTCAGTTGCAATTGTTTTTTTCACTCGAAAAAGACTGCAGTCCAGCGTTGTGGAAATAAAAACCGTTCAACTCAACTTGGTCCCAAGGATTCTTCATTACAGCTACTCAGCCGGATATCGTGTTATCATACCAATTGCTCATTAACTGAAGTTCAGCACCTTGCACTGTATCTGTGTAAGGACGGTTAATTCCGCTCATTGGCAGGAGTCTGATCTCCTGTGATAAAGCATTTATGGATTAAATATCAATGTTTATGTCTGGAATGCCCCGTTAATGAATCATATCTATATGCCAATTGGTGAATGCTGTTTT
The DNA here is from genome assembly GCA_033576555.1 of Oophaga sylvatica. Lineage (NCBI taxonomy): Eukaryota > Metazoa > Chordata > Amphibia > Anura > Dendrobatidae > Oophaga > Oophaga sylvatica. Next base: position 54,004,252 of record JARQOD010000008.1, on the reverse strand, counting down.
ATTGTAGGTTTTAGATACAATTTTGTGTAAAATGACAGAAATATATTTTTGTTGTAATTATTTCAAAAGACGCAACAGAAAATGCGAAAAAAAAACTTAATAAAAGCTGTTGTACAGAGTAAATAGATACCTTTAATGAAGAAATCTGCATGGTGGTTGTTCCATAATCCGCTTTTGAAGTTTTTGAGTAATAAAATTTGGATGCACAGGGTTGGACTGTGGGGAGGGTCTTCAGCTGTTGCCCAGGCGGGACTGTGGGGAGGGTCTTCGGCTGCTGCACAGGCGGGACTGTGGGGAGGGTCTTCAGCTGTTGCCCAGGCGGGACTGTGGGGAGGGTCATAAGCTGCTGCACAGGGGCGGGACTGTGGGGAGGGTCTTCAGCTGTTGCCCAGGCGAGACTGTAGGGAGGGTCTTCGGCTGTTGCCCAGGCGGGACTTTGGGGAGGGTCTTCAGCTGTTACCCAGGCGGAACTGTGGGGAGGGTCTTCGGCTGTTGCCCAGGCGGGACTGTAGGGAGGGTCTTCTGCTGTTGCCCAGGCGGGACTGTGGGGAGGGTCTTCGGCTGTTGCCCAGGCGGGACTGTGGGGAGGGTCTTCGGCTGTTGCCCAGGCGGGACTGTGGGGAGGGTCTTTGGCTGTAGCCCAGGCGGGACTGTGGGGAGGGATTTTTGGCTGCTGCCCCGGCCCCTCTGCCTGCCTGTGGTGTCTATATGATAGGTTACTGCTTTGTGAGTGAACTGCCTTCTGCATGATATTTAACGCCGGTGTCGTCCCTGCTGCCGGTGGCTGCACATGCGCTAATTGATATCTCTGCTCAATGAAATCTCTAAAAGAAAACACTACACAGGGCAGTGTAGATTTTTAGTTGCCACCCGATGTATTCTTGTTTTGTTTTTGTTTTTTTTGTTCTGTACAGTCACCTAAGCACATTGTGAAATTATATTACTAAAAATCGGAAATGGTCAGCAAATTTACCGTTATTCACAGCAAAAATCAACATATTACGGACAAATGTTGCTGTAGATTTCATCTTATGGTTTGCAAAAGGTCACATGATGTCTCTATCCTTAGGGATCCCCAGGACAGCCCGGTGCTCCAGGACCAAAAGGGGAAAAAGGAGATCCAATCTTTCCCTCTGGCGTAGGCACACGTGGAGACCCCGGATCTGTTGGGCTTAGAGGTGCCCCTGGATCTCAAGGAAACCCGGGAAGGGATGGATTCCCAGGCCTTGCTGGCCGAAAAGGCGCACCTGTAAGCTTTCATTGATCTATGGAACTAATTTAGCAAGTATTGGCAGAATAATGTGTAGAATAAGCAGCATTCCTTCCAATAACGGAAATTTCACTGTAATGCCTAAACATAACAAAGCCTACTAGAAAATGATAGGGTCTCAAATTTCATTAGACACCAAAAAAACAAGGAAAATACTTTTGAAGGTGCAAAAAAATGTGCAAAAATTTGCAAACCAGTGGGGGTCAGAAAAGTAGTATAATAACTTATCAGGGACTAATGTCTCCCTAGAGAAGCCCTGTAAATCGCCCTACCTGTTAGCGGAGGTTGGCACCCTAGTTGTAGACATGATGGCGCCCCCTGCTTAACGTCGGTAGCCCTAAAAAAAACCCTATTGCTGGGATATTAATACGTCTTTTCTGGTGACTTGAGAATTATGGAATTCATTTGAATATTCTCTCTATCTTTGTTTTTAACCAGAAGAGGTTATAGGTTATATACCATCATCCTCTGGTGATTTATAGTGTTAAAATACCCAGCCTTTATACAGCTCGGGCAGTGTGCAATATTCCACTGTGCACTTTCCTTTCAGCCATAAGTATTATTCTATGTGATCATACACTTTTTTACCCCCATTGTTTCCATTTTAAGGGGGCTATTCATCATGAATTAGGGTTGCACATCTCCTTAAATAATGTGTACTTGCTGCGAAATAATTTTTTCCATTTTCTATCAGACCTTGAGTCTGTTACTCTGGGTACCTTTTTGCATGTTTTGTATGTGTGTTTTTTTGTATAACTTTAGTGTATAGTACGTGGAGGGTGCAATTGTTTTTTTTAGGTCTACCGACGTTGAGCGGGGGCACCATCATGTCTACAACTAGGGTGCCAACCTCCGCTGACAGGTAAGGCGATTTACAGGGCTTCTCTAGGGAGACATTAGTCCCTGATAGATTATTATACTGCTTTTGTGACCCCACTGGTTTGCAAATTTTTGCACCTTCATCTTTGTTTTAATTTTTAGAGGTCTTTTCCTTATTTTTTGATGTCTAATGCCTAAACATACCCATACACAAGCCTCTGTTCTACCAGTTGATTCTAGTAGGATCTGCTGGCAATCTAATATGTGACTCTCATGGACACCAAAGACTACTTGGACATGTTGTTAGGACACCCTTTATGTATGCACAACCCCTTGTGTTCCCCTACTGTTTTTTATAATATGTTTAGTCTTATTTATGTTACCATTCCATCAAGCTTGTATGTGTTCTCGCTTAGGTAATGGAGATATTATCATATTTCTAGGGAGATGGTGGAATCGGAAATCCTGGAGAGAAGGGTTTTCCAGGACAACCTGGTCAAAAAGGAAGTCGTGGAGATAGTGGTCTTCCAGGTGTTGGCTTTCCAGGTTTACCTGGTTCTCGTGGGCTTCCTGGTGACCCAGGTTTACCTGGACTGGATGGACAACCTGGACCTTCTGGACCTCCTGGTATGTAATTAGAAATTCCATGAAACTATCAACATTTCTTTTTAAGATTAATTCTATAGAAAGATAAAGTTAAAAAATGCTAAATGTAAAATATGAAAATATATATATTTTTTTTCTTTGCCTAAAATACTAAGGTAAAGTGTAATCTCTAACTTTTGCCCTTTTAGAGATTATTTCATCTTCAACTTGCTGAGCTGTTCAGAATAACAGTAATCTTGACCAGGGGTGCCCAAGCTTTTACATGCCATTGTATATACTGACAGTCCATGTGACACTTAGATTGCGCACAATTGGACTTCCTTTCACTAAGCATGTGACTTATGAAGGTAATTCCTTGCACCAGAAATTTTTAGGGGCTTCATCGCAAAAGAGGTGAACACAAATTCACATGCCAATTTTTAGTTATTTGATCCTCTAAATTTAATTCATGCCTATATGTTTCTCAATTCACTTCATCAACATAGACTATTTAGTGCTGATGCGTCACATATGAATAGAATTACAAAAGTATTTAAACACAGGTTGTAATGTATAAAAATAGGTAAAAATCCAAGGGGGTGAATACTTTTGCAAGTCACTCTATATAGTCCCATATATAGTTACCAATCACTATTGCTGGCCAGGAGGTTGAGATTGTTGAGAGCTACAAATATTTGGGTTTTCACCTTGACAGTAAACTTGATTGGAGGTGTCATACAGAAAAGGTTTACAAGAAGGGAATGAGCAGACTGTACTTTCTGCGGAAGCTCAGGTCGTTCAGTGTGTGCAGTAAAATGCTGGAGATGTTCTACCAGTCCGTTGTAGCAAGCGCCATCTTTTTTGCTATCATTTGCTGGGGCAGTAGTGTGCGAGTAGCTGATGCTAATAAGCTCAACAAACTTATCAAGAAGGCAAGCGCGGCTGTTGGCCTCCATCTTGACTCTTTTGAGGAGGTATTGGAGGATAGAATTCAGAAGAAGTGTAGGGCTATAATGAACAATAATACACACCCCCTATACGAGCTGTTCTTGAAGCAGAAGAGCACATTCAGCAGCCGTCTAATCCTATTAAGGTGCAAGAAGGAGAAATTCAGGAAATCGTTTGTACCTACTGCTATGGGGATGTATAATAATTTCCTAAGGGTGGTAGAAAATAATGACTGATGGCTGGTGTACTAATGTCAATTACCATTGTCTTATATACACCTGAACTACCCACTTTTATTTATTATGTAATGTTGGTATACCTGTGCAAGATTTGTGTCCTAATATTTTATGTACTGCTGTTTGTATTGCTGCTGTAACACTGTAATTTCCCCCCAGGGATCAATAAAGTGTATCGTATCGTATATAGCTCCATGCTCTGTTTTATCATGCCACTATTTATTTCTCATTAGTTATCAGATTTATATGTTAATAATAGAGAAATCTAACTTAAATCATTATTTGGAGTGACAACCTTTGCCTTCAAAACATCATAACCGCACACGATTTGTGAATGAACTCAACAGGAAGGTTGATCCAAACATCTTGGAGAACTAACTACAGATCTTATGTGGATGTAGGTTTCCATAAATCATTCTGTCTTTTCATGTGATCCCAAACAGACTCAATGATGTTGAGATCAGGACTTTATGCTGTTTGTATCGTCATGCTGAAGATAGCTTTTAATGACATTGACTCTATATTTGGGATTGTTGTCCTGCTGCAGAATAAATTTGAAGCCAATCAGATGCCTCCCTGATAATATTGCATTATGGATAAGTATCTGCCTGTATTTCTCCGCATTGACAAAATCCCCAACTCCAATTTCTGAAATGTAACCCCAAACATACAGGACCTTCCACAATGCTTCACTGTTACCTGCAGGCACTCATTATTGTATCGCTCTCCAGCCCTTCAGCGAACAAACTGTTACAGCCAAATATTTCACAATTTGACTCATCAGTCTAAAGCAGGGATGTCAATCTCAAATACTCAGAGGGCCAAAATTAAAATCTTGGACACAGTCGATGACCAACCTTCATATTTATTAAAAAATGTCTACAATTGAGGACGTTTTTCCTTATCAAATATAACGATAAACTTTTTCATATGGAAACAGACTTAAAGGGGTTGTGTCATGAACAAAGTACATTTTAATGAATAGATATTTGAATGAAATATTGGAATAATATATTATGTAAAAGCAGGAAGAAGCAAACGACCCAATGGCCTAATTTACATAGGCAATAATACCAAAGGATTAAAAAAAACTTGAATAATACAGATAATAGCATATGATGCAAATAAAAGTGTCCCCAAACACAGTATGACACACCCACAGTGAATTCCTCCACAGTATTCTCCACACTTACGGTATGATGACCCTACTGAACCCCCCTCCTTCAATCCTTCAATCCACCAGGCAAAGAATGGTGATCCCATCACAGTATTCTCCAACTGTAATCCCCACACAGCCCTCCATACCGTTTAATAGCCATAAAATGTGATCCATACAGTATAATGTGCCCCATATATTGCTCCACACAGTATAATGGCCCATATAGTGCTCCATACAGTATAGTGGCCTCACATAGTGCTCCATACAGTATAATTGCCACAGAAAAGTGCTCCATGCAGTATAATGGCCCAATATAGTTCTCCATACAGTATAATGGCCACACATAGTTCTCCATACAGTATAATTGCCACAAAAAAGTGCTCTGCTCCTTACAGTATAATGCCTTCACATAGTGCTCCATACAGTATAAAGGACCCTACATAGTGCTCCATACAGTATAATATGCACCCTAATGTGCTCCATACAGTGTAATGGTCCCACACAGTGCTCCATACAGTATAATGGGCACCACATAGTGCTCCATACAGTGAAATATGCTCCATATAATGCTCCATACAATAAAATGGGCCCCATATAGTGCTCCATATAGAATAATGTCCTCACATAGTGCTCCATACATTAAAAAAAATAAATACCTCTGCCCGTTCCCTCTGCTCCGGTCTCTTCATGGTATCTTCAGATCCTCCGCACATCTCAGTACAGCGGATGTGTTGTAATGGCAGCATCGCGCCTGCTGTGCAGGCCAAATAGACTCTGGGGACCTGCCCAGTGTCGCGGGCTAAATATACGCAACCTGTGAGCCAGATTTGGCCCTCTGGCCAGAGTTTGCTATATGTGGTCTAAAGCATCTGCTCCAATTTTTCTGTAGCCAAGTTGCTATGTTTTCATTCATGGTTGAGTTCTTTGACCTTGTTTCCATGTCAAAAGTATGTTTTTTTGCCACAATTTTTCCCTGAAGGCCGCTTTCTACCAGACTTCTCTGAATAGAGAGGGGTGTAGCTGGGCCCTGCTGGTTCTGCCAGTTCTGACCTGATGGCACTGCTAGACATGTTCCAATTTTGAAGAGAAGTAAACATGATGTGTCTTGCATCTGATGCACTAAGTTTCCTTGGCTGACCACTGCATCTACGGTCCTCAATGTTTCCCATTTCTTGGTGTCTTCAGTGCTGAGAAATACGGGCAGATACTTCTCCATCGTTTATTGCCATCAGGGAGCCATTTAATGGACTCCAAATACATACTGCAGCAGGACAATAGCCCAAATATACAGCCAGTGTCCTAAAAAATTATGTTTAGTGTAAAGAAGAATAAGGTGTCATTGAAATGATGATATGGTCCCCACAGAGCCCTGGTCTCAACATCATTGTGTCTGTCTGGGAATACATGAATACACCGACGCATTTGCATAACTGACATCCACAGAAGATCTGTGGCTAGTTCTCCAAGATGTTTGGTACACCCTTCCTGCCAAGTTCCGGCAAAAACTGTGTGCAACTGGATCTGGACAAATTGATACTTTGATGGTGTTTTGAAGCGAAAGGGAGGTCACACCAAATATTCATTTTGTTTAGGTTTGTCTTTTCTTCATTCATTTTGCATTTGTTAATTGTTAAAAATAAACTATTAACACTTATATTTAAAAAAGAAAACATTCGTAGTTTGCAGCATTTATTCCACACCTGCCTCCACAGTATAATAATACGTTAAACAGAGTGCAAATGTATAGAATGTTGAAGAATACAGATCATACTATTACATATATTAAATGTATTGTGTAATCATATATAGTGTGATTTTTCTATGCTTTTTTAATCCCTTACTTTCTAGTGTATTCCTGTCAGCCCGACATAAATAGTTGCTATTGTGCCTCTGTAGAAATAATTTTTTTTTGTATAGTATTTGGTCTCTACAAGTCAGCAGGAGGAGATATTACAGATGCAATATGGTGATAGCATCAAGCTTCATTGATTTGGGAATCCATTCCAACATCTTCAATGCTCTCGACAACTTGGCTGTGGTCTATGCTTCTCAAACTTGCATTTTTTTTTTATACAAAGTTTTGTATCTACTCTTTCTGCTTTTGCTTGTGTATTATTAAATTATTTTCAGTTTTCTGCTTTTGCATATTTAACTTGTAAAATCAGCCAAATATATTCACTACAATGGTGATGTATTAGTAAAGAGCACCATATGTTCTAATAATTGGATACCAACAGATATAATTCTGTTGTGCTAAGAAGGGAGCAAGCTAAATCTAATATCAGTCTCAATGTCAGTAATGAAAGATTGATACCTGGGAGTCTTCCATCTTATTCTTCTCTGCCCGATTAAGAAATAGTGTCATTTTATGAACCATTACAAAAGGTTGAGCTCACATACTTCTAGACTGAAAGCCAAGGCTTTAAGGTTTGGGAAACTCAGAACATTATATAATGAGTAACTTGCCTGAAAACATACACAGATATTTCAAGTAAAGACATTATCATGTGGAAATGTGAATATATTTGTGCTGCTGTAAAGCTTTCTCTCTGGAGAGATTTTCTGACCTATGTCTAACCTGTCCTCCTTTGCTTAACTGGTATAGGTGACTGCTGCTGCGGGGACAATGTTGGTAATGGAGACTTAGTCACAGAGGGAGGTGAGAGGATAGATCCTAGAGGTTGAAGATAACGTCAGCTGTGAGATCCATGGGATCTCCTGGTTGGAACCTCTGGATTTGCATGCATGTTACATCTAGTCATTCGATCCATAGCTTGGAAGACATTATTAGGAATGTTTCTGCTCAGTGACCTTTTATACGCAGGGCTGGATTCTGACGTCAATCAATCAGTTAGTACTGGAATGCCTTGTGATAATGATCGGTGTGGGGCAATGGTGGATGATGACTGCTTTGAGCCTTCCGCTCACTATTGCCACAGGCTTGTAACAAACTTTCATGCTGCTTGCTAACTCATCGAAAGTCATTTATTTCCATTATATTTATTAATGTCACCGTCGTAGCTAAGGATGTCTCACTTGTACATAAAAATGGGCCAATAGTAACTAACGTAGCAGATAAAACGCTTATGACAACATATAAAGTGGTGACAGCAATGAGACAAATGTTCTTTGTGATTTGCGTGCAAGGGCCATTTCATTAGACTTGTATTAGTTTTCAGGAATTATCATTTTTATTCCTAATGTGTAGAAAATAGACTTTTTGGTTACGTTGCAGAATTCTGCTTTTTCATTACAGACTTTTTAGAAACAAAGATTAGGTTATATTGAAATATTAGATTGAAATTGACTGATTAAATGGAATCTGTCAGTAGGATCACCCCTCCTAAGCCGTCCATATGGGCATATAGGGTATAGGAAGTTGAATAAAATGATATATTTATATCTGTGAACGGATGTCTTATTCCAGAGAAATGCATATGTAAATGAGCTGTTAAGATCTATGGGCCGGACATAGATCTCCCTGAGAATCTGCCTCCAGAGATCAGTTAACATGAAAAGGGTGTGAGACATGTAGGTCAGGAGAGCAGACTGTCAGTCATTACATGTCTCATACTGGTAATTCCAACATTAATTTAAAATAAGCTCTGGAGGCAGAAGATTAGCACAAATTATTTTTAAATCTACGTAACCACTGACTTATTTAAGACTATATTTCCGATGGTAGAGGTGTTTATAGCCATTAAAATGCTTTGCTTTTTTTTTTTTTATTTAATCCCAGAAAACACCACATCATCGGGTGACTGTGTGATATTTCAAAGCATAGGTGCACTGCAAAGTAGCTAGTAGACCTAAACAGATTTGCTGTATACTTGCAATAGCTTTAAGCTTTAGTTGACCAGAAGATGATTAGAATAAAGTGGTTTCTGCACAGTTGTCCTGTTTATTGAATCTGAGCCACTCCATCAGGTTTTGATTAGACAGCTAGGGTACTGTGCAGGAATCAGCTGAAGGTTGCTAATGGATAGTAAAATAATAAATTATATTTGTTCCATTTCCAGGCATCATTTCATAGCAATGGAACATTAGATAGTGGGGCTGTTACATATAGGAAGAAGGGCTGTATGTGCACTTATCGGCACTTTTGCATCATTTGGGATTCATTCACTGGTCATAAATTAATCATCATCCATAATGTTTGATATGTTTAAATCATAGCCTTAACCCACATTACAGCAGCTTTGACATCAGTCATTCAATGCACGTCCGTTGTTGTCATCTGCCTCTTAAGCTTGGTTGTGGCATGCTAACGAAATGTCATTCCTCATAAATTAACTGATTATTGTTCTGCCAGGCTTGACGTTGCCGTGTATCATTGCTGGAGACGTTGGAGATCCAGGAACTCCTGGCAACCCGGACTTCCAGGTATTTTAAGAATGTTTATACATTTTTATGACCACTATTATAGTCTTGCAAAAATTGTGCAGAGAAGACAGTATTTAACTTCCTATCGATCAGTTCCATCTTTGGCTGATGGTCTGTTGAAGCCCACTCCTTTCACCAAGTGAAAACAGGTCACCGCAAAAGGGGTTTCTGCTGCAGCCAGCTGTCTTACAGCCACACACAGTAACATGGTTGAGATACACTGAAGAATTCTTTATATACGGTATGTTTGACATTTAGTTGTAATTTGAGACTTGTTGATGGCCAGTTGAAGCCAGCACCATCATCAACTGCAAATGGCACAATGGAAAGAACTTCTACTGCAGCCAGTTGTCTTACAGCTACACACCGACACATGCTTGAGGCACACAGAGAACATTTCTTTATATATTTTTCCATTTTGATTGTATATGAGACAAAATAGGATGAGTAGGAGGAGATTGAGGGAGGAATTTGAGATATTTTAATTTTCCGTGCATTTTCTGTTATTAAGGTTTTTCTAAGCAGCAATGCATTTATATTTGGTCCTGTTTTAAAAAAAAGATAAATAAATGAATCATTTTGTTATTAGGTACCAGGGGTGAAAAAGGATTCTCAGGAATTCCTGGGCTACGTGGTTTTGATGGTGCCAAAGGACAACCAGGTAGTCCAGGGATTGGTGGATTTCCAGGACCTCCAGGTATGAACCAAGTATGCATGTACAGTCATGGTCAAAAGTTTTGAGAATGACACAAATATTATATTTTCACATGATCTGCTGCCCTCTGGTTTTTATGTGTGTTTGACAGATGTTTTTATCACAGACAGAAATATAATAATTGCAAACATATGAGTAACAAAAGCTTATATTGACAGTTAGAATGAGTTAATGCAGCAAGTCAATATTTGCAGTGTTGACCCTTCTTCTTCAGGACCTCTGCAATTCTCCCTGGCATGCTCTCAATCAACTTCTGGACCAAATCCTGACTGATAGCAGTCCATTCTTGCACAATCAATGCTTTCATTTTGTCAGAATTTTTAGGTTTTTGTTTGTCCACCCGTCTCTTGATGATTGACCACAAGTTCTCAATGGGATTAAGATCTGGGGAGTTTCCAGGCCATGGACCCAAAATCTCTATGTTTTGTTCCCTGAGCCATTTAGTTATCACCTTTGCTTTATGGCAAGGTGCTCCATCATGCTGGAAAAGGCATTGTTGATCGCCAAACTGCTCTCGGAGGGTTGGGAGAAGTTGCTCTTGGAGGACATTCTGGTACCATTCTTTATTCATGGCTGTGTTTTTAGGCAAGACTGTGAGAGAGCCGATTCCCTTGGCTGAGAAGCAACCCCACACATGAATGGTTTCAGGATGCTTAACAGTTGGTATGAGACAAGACTGGTGGTAGCGCTCACCTTGTCTTCTCCGAATGAGGCGTTTTCCTGATGTCCCAAACAATCGAAAAGGGGATTCATCAGAGAAAATAACTTTACCCCAGTCCTCAGCAGTCCACTGCCTGTACCTTTTGCAGAATATCAGTCTGTTCATGATGTTTTTTCTGGAGAGAAGTGGCTTCTTTGCTGCCCTCCTTGAGACCAGGCCTTGCTCCAAGAGTCTCCGCCTCACAGTGCGTGCAGATGCACTCACACCTGCCTGCTGCCATTCCTGAGCAAGCTCTGCACTGCTGGTAGCCCGATCCCACAGCTGAAACACTTTTAAGAGACGGTCCTGGTGCTTGCTGGTCTTTCTTGGGCGCCCTGAAGCCTTTTTGGCAACAATGGAACCTCTCTCCTTGACGTTCTTGATGATGCGATAGATTGTTGACTGAGGTGCAATCTTTCTAGCTGCGATACTCTTCCCTGTTAGGCCATTTTTGTGCATTGCAATGATGACTGCACGTGTTTCTTTAGAGATAACCATGGTTAACAGAAGAGAAACAATGATGCCAAGCACCAGCCTCCTTTTAAAGTGTCCAGTGGTGTCATTCTTACTTAATCATGACAGATTGATCTCCAGCCATGTCCTCATCAACACCCACACCTGTGTTAATGGAGCAATCACTGAAAAGAGGTTAGCTGGTCCTTTTAAGGCAGGGCTGCAATGATGTTGAAATGTGTTTTGGGGGATAAAGTTCATTTTCTAGCCAAATATTGACTTTGCAAGTAATTGCTGTTAAGCTGATCACTCTTTATAACATTCTGGAGTATATGCAAATTGCCATTAGAAAAAGTGAAGCAGTAAACTTTGTAAAAATTAATATTTGTGTCATTCTCAAAACTTTTGGCCATGACTGTAGTTTTCAGATGGCTAGGTAATGTAATATTTTTCATAACGGCCTGCTCCATTTGTTTTTCAGGATTTACCGGACCTCGGGGGAAGAAGGTCCTGTTGGTTTTCCAGGTTTGGATGGCATTGATGGACGGCCAGGAAAGATAGGAATTCCTGGTGTATCTGGTTTTAAGGGAGCACGTGGTGAAGTTTTGGGTGCTGAACCTGGTCCTCCTGGTGAGCCTGGAAGACCTGGTGTCATAGGAGATAAAGGAATTAGAGGAGAATCAGGTTTTGATGGCCAGAAAGGTAAGTAGAAAACGTGCTTGGATGTCATTTGTGGAATTTAGATGCGTAGATTTCAAGTTGACTTTACATATTAACAGTAGGATGATTGGTCACTGATATTATGCAAGAGGAAAGACTGATACATGTTTGACAACAGAGGTTGGGAGAAGGGATCATCAATCATGTTAAGTTTTAACATATCTCACAGTTTGTTCCTCCGTAAAGTGAGCTTATTCTCATTTCCGTCTTTAAATTGAGCACATATGCTCACTGTCTTGTGGGATTGTGGAGGCTGGATGAGTTCATATGTCTTCAATATGAAAAGGCCACTTCAATCACTTTTGGCAGAGGCTTATTTCCCAGGAGAATGAATTGATCCAGTGTTGACATTTAACACCCGATCCTTGTTTCCACTGGCATTGTAAATAGAAAGTTGGTGGCCTCCATACACATTAAATAATTGATAAGACCTGCTGAAGAAGGCGGGTTTGGCCTGTCTGGATAGCTTAATGATGGATAAATTGTTATCGTGGTTTCCACAATGTCAAGTTGATAATAAAGACTTTACTGTATTTGCTTCTGATGCCGAGTTTTCTTTTGGTTTCTGCCTAATAGGATTAGATGGGCGCCCTGGACTTATGGGTGCTAAAGGGGAAAAAGGTAATCCAGGATTTCCTGGAAACCAAGGTCCAAGAGGAGCACCAGGATTTGGAGGTGATGCTGGTATAAAAGGAAGACAAGGTCCTGTGGGAGAGACTGGATTTCGAGGGTCACCAGGTATGAAAATCAAAGTCAGTAAAAAAAATGCTCTAAATTTTACAGAAAGCATTACATTTTCTATCTGTCAGGAAGGACCTATTTTATATTAGCTAAGTGAAAAGACTTTTATGTTACCATTGTAATGTTGAACAACTAAATGGTGATGTTTGATGATAAAGTTTGTATCTGTATCTCAGGTGCAATAATGTAACAGTTCGGTAAGTACACCAGTCAGCCAAAATACTTGTCATACCGTGATTTACTGTTGGATAATGATTTTAGAATTACGTGATTCTGGTGTTTATTGTCATTATTAACCATTTATTGTACTCTTGGTTGCATAAATATACAGGAATAAGTCTTCTTTGGGGGGCAAAATAAAAGCGGGACATAAAAAAGTAGAATCCGCAGATCGATGGATTATTGTGACACAACAGATCAAAAGAAAAACAATTGTGTAATGTCTGAATGTTACAAATATAAAAAGTAGCCACATATTACATATAAAACTGTGCAGAGATGGAGCAAAGCTCAGGCGGATAAATAACATAGAATGTATGGAAAGACTCAAATAATAGTCCAAGGAAATGGAGGGATGAAGTCTTTTTCTACTGCTTTTAAAGAAATAGTCACCTTCTATGTGGTGTACAAACCTTGTTTCTCTAGATGTAGTTGATTCTCCCTTGTTATAGATCACTTTCTGTGTATAAATAGATCATGGAAAAAATCTCTGTATTGACTTTCAATATATTTTTATACAGTATCAATCAAAATGTTGGACTCCTGTTCATGCAGTGGATTTCATTGGAATGTTCACATTGTAGATTCAGACTGAAGGCAGCAAAACCACCAAGGTACACACAAGGAAATAAGGAAGAAAAGAAACACGAGTGAAACAAACCTGAATGTGTGTTAAACCTTAGATTCCTCCAAGTAACCCCTTTTACTCTGATGACAGCGTTACACCCACATTGCATTCTCTCAAGCATCTGTACCGTATACTCACCTGGAATGGCTTACCAACAGTCTTGAAGGAGTGCCCAGAAATGCTGAGAACTTGCTTGATGCTTTGCCTTCACAGTCCAACTCATCCCAATGTTATGGGTCTGAAACTCAGGAATAGAGCGGGGGGAATCTGACCCTGTACTAGGACTAGACTCAATCCCTACGATGGAGCGGGCGACCTATACCTTGCAAATAGACCCACCGACGATCCTAGTCTAGACTCAAGCGAAGACCTGAAGGTGGGGGAAGGGGATCCCTGAAAGATCTAGGGACTGGGAACAAAACACTGGTAACCTCCTAGCAGGGAAATAGAGGAAGCTGCAGAAACAAAAGGAAAAAAAAAAAATGACTAAGCAAGCAGAACTAGAGTTCCCAGAACTGCACAAAGTACAACACAAAGCTATCAAGGCTTCTAGCCAGAACTTAAGTGGATTAACACTGATGTCCAGCAAGGACTGGGAAGCAGGTGCAGGGTAATAAAGGGTGATACAATCACATGACCAACGACAACCCCAGCACCAGGGAAAAAGACCAGAAGCCAGAAACCACAACAAGATGGCGGATGGTCAAACTGAATAGATTCTAACACCCAAACTATCTCATCCCAAACCATCTCGATTGTGTTAAGGAGCACTCCATCCCTGTCCCTGTTGGTCACATAGCTGTTACATAGCCTGAAAATGTGTTCTCAGTCATAGTCCTATTGCAATGATGTTCTTACTAAGTGCAAATCAGGTGGTATGACGCATCATTGCAGAATGCCATGGTAGCCATGCTGGGTAAGTGTACCTTGAGTTTGGAATAAAACACCAACAGCAAAGCACCCCTACACCATCACATCTTTCTTTCCATGTTTCACAATGGGCACCACACATGAACATGTAGAAACTATCCACTCATATTTTCTGCATCTCAGAAAAACATGGCACTTTGTACCAGAAATCTAAAATTTTGACTGTTCAGACCACTGTACAGATTTCCACTGATCTAATGTCCAGTCCTTGTGTTTCATGGCCCAAAGAAGTATCCTCCTGTTTACGGTCAACAATTGTGGCTTCTTCACAGCAATTTAACCATAAAGGCACACTTCTTGCAGAGTCTTCTAGACAGTTGATGTTGAGATGTGTCTGCTACTTAATTTCTGTGCATCATATATGAAGGTTTTCTGAGGTACTGTCAGGTTGCATTTTCTGAAGTTTGCAACTCTGATGATCGTATCCACTCCAGCAGAGGTCATTGTTGGTCTTCCTTTCCTGAGATTGTCCTCATTAGAGTCAATTTCAACACAGCAATTGATGTTTATCATAACTACACTTAAGGATCCCTTTAAGGTTCTAGCAATGTTCCAGATTGACTGACTTCCATGCCTTAAAGAAATGTTGGACTGTTGTTTTAGTCAACCGATTCTTGCCATATTCGGGGTTAGAATATGTGGAAAAGGGCTCAGGTCTGAATAGAACTGTGTACTAACACGGAGATGACTCGAACTTGCGTCCAAACCCCGAACTTGAACTTTACAGATATAGGCCATTAGAAATATACTTACCTGTCCAGCGACGCATCCTCCTGTCCAGCGACGTATCTTCCTGTCCAGCTACGCGTCCTCCCGTCCCACTGTCTCCTGGCCACATCTTCTTCCGGGGCCGCTCATTAACTGCAGGCAGTATTGACTGCACTCGGCAGTCTTCAGCTTTTTCTGTCAGTGTTCGTGCGGTGACGTTACAGTTCGGATTCGCCTATCTCTACCAGTGATTCCACAAATGCCCTCTTCTCGAGGCATACCTGTTCAATGGAAGCAAATTTAGGTGACTACCTTATGACACTGCTTGAGAGAATGCCTAGGGAGCATAATGCTGTCATCAGATTATAAGCAGGGTATGTTGATGACTATAAGGTTAAATACATATGATTCACATGTGTCTCTTTACTCCTTGCTTCCATATGTGTTTCTTCATGGTTTACACATTCTAATAAAAACAAACAAAAAACCCATTGCATAATCTTGTGTATCCAAATGTTTGACTATGCAGTTACCAGGTCTCCATCATTATTCTAAATTCAGTTGCACAAGCATTGATCATCTTTTCATTGCATTTAATATTTTAGTCACCCACCTTTAAACATGCTCAAGCTCTAAAATGACTTTCTTGTACACTAGAGCTCAAAACTGTACACAGTATTCTTTATACAGTATGAATAGTTTGTAAAGTGGCATCATTATTTTTTATTTTTTTATTCATGAGCATGTGTGCCTTTTTTCGATGTACACAATATTATTTGCCTTGGCGGCAGCTGCTTGACGCTGGGAGCTACAGTTAGGCTTTTTGTCAACTAAAATTCCTTTCCCATGTTTTACCCTGGGTTTAGTAAGTTATCTTGTCATGTATTTTTTTTATATTTTTTCTTACCAAGTGCAGAACCTTACATCTGTCAGTGTTAAAACTTCCAAAGCCATCAACTTACCAAGATACACTCGCATTGTAAAAATTGTACTTAATAGAGCTGATCAAAAGGATTCTCAGGATCTTGATCCAGCACTCACGTCAGTAGTCCGTGGCCTCTGGACCAGATCCCTACTCTTACCTGCTGGCATCCATGGCTCCTGTTCTGATTAGTAGCCTCTGTACATCATCATTATCATCAATGAGACCCAAGCAAGACATCATGCCAAGCCTTCTAATTGGAAGAGGAACCGGGGATGCCGGACGGTAGGAAGGAGTTCTCAGGGCTGTGGTCCTATAGCCATGAATTACTGAAGTGACTGCTGGTTCTGGGTCATGAAAATCTTTTTTTATTGAACTTTAGTAATAAATATATTTATGTGCACAAAGAATATTTCTTCCCCCTGTGGTAAGGAAGTAATGGTAACCCAATCTAAGTATGACTCTGTAATATCATATTATTAGTGTTGAGCATTCCGATACTGTAAATATCGGGTATCGGCCGATATTTGCTGTATCGGAATTCCAATTCCGAGTTCCGATATTTTCGTCATATCGGATACCGGAATCGGAATGTTCCTGTCACGGTCAGTGTCCATCGGTCGGGTCTGTCAGGAGTCAGCGGCACTTACCTGGCAGAAGATCTCCAGCGGTCACGTCCTGGACTGCTTGATGGCCACCATCATCTTCTCCCTGGCGGTCACGTGCAGTTTCTCGCGATAACTGCACGTGCTGCCGGGTAATCGCGGCTTAAAGCAGTCCGATGACGTCACCGCCGGGGAAGCTGGTAAGCAGCTGTGCTGCGTCGGGATGTTAGGCTCTGCCTGGCATTCCAATGTAGCAGAGCTGGATCGTCGTGGGACACTCGTTACTATGGACTGCGTCGGACAGGTGGTATACTGTTGGTTTGTTTTTTTTTCTTTTTTTACAGGAGATCGATGGCGTCGCAGGAATGAGAGTGTAATAAAACTAATGAAAACTGTGTTGTCTCTTTTATTTCATTAAAATACTTTTTTCTTGCTGTCTTTTTTTTAAACATTTAAAAACTTTGGGATTAATAATGGATCGGTGTCTTAGTGACACCTCTCCATTATTAACCGGGCTTATTGTCACCGTGCAATCAACAGTGACATTAACCCCTTATTACCCCGCTTGCCACCGCTACAGGGCAAGTGGGAAGAGCCGGGTAAAGTGCCACAATTGGCACATCTTTTGATGCGCCAAATGTGGGGCTGCTGTAGCCTGGTATTATCAGGCTGTTGAGGGCCAAAATCCATGGGCCTCGACAGTCTTTTAATACCAGGCTGCAGCAGTCTGCATTTTACTTGGCTGGTTAACAAAAATAGGGGGGATCCCCACGCCATTTTTTTTTTCAAGGGGATCCCCTATTTTTATTAACCAGCCAAGCTAAGCAGACTGCTGTGGCCTGGTATTATCAGGCTTGCAAGGTCCATGGATATTGGATCCTTACCAGCCTGAAAAACCAGGCCTCAGCAGTCTGCTTCATCGGGCTGGTTAACAAAAATAGGGGGGACCCCACGCCATTTTTTTTCGAGGGGATCCCCTATTTTTGATAAGCAGACTGCTGTGGCCTGGTATTATTAGGCTGGCAAGGTTCATGGATCTTGGCTCCTTAACAGCCTGAAAATCCAGGCCTCAGCAGTCTGCTTCATCAGGCTGGTTAGCAAAAATAGGGGGGACCCCACGCCATTTTTTTTTCGAGGGGATCCCCTATTTTTGTTAATCAGTTCCCTCTGATGTCACTGATGGTGTCCCTGGCTGACCTGAAGTGAAAGTGGGAAGCAATCAATTAAGCTTTCCACTTCCTCTCCTGTCAGCCAGGAGAGGAGAAGATTCATTCGGGGGTTTACTGTGAGGCTGCAGCATTAGCTGCGGTCCCTGCAGTAAACATTAACCCTTTCTGATGGATTACACCGTGGGACCTGACTGTGCATGGGATAGGTAAGAATAATTTTGCTTTTTTATTTTATTTTTATTACAGGAAATGGTTTTTGCAGTAAAATAAAAGATGGTCAAAAACATGTGTCTTTATTTCATTAAAATGATTTTTAATTAAAGTGTGTGTGTTTTATTTTTATTTCATGCAATAGGATTAATAATTGATAGTTGTCTAATTGACAGCTCTCAATTATTAACCTGGCTTAAGGTCACCTTTCAATAGCAAGGTGGCTTTAACCCCTTATTAACCCATTCGCCACCGCTACAGGGCAATGGGAATAGACGGGCAAAGTGCCAGAAAGAGCGAATCTAATTATAGATTTGTCTTTTCTGGGGTGTCTGGGGGCAGATGTTAGTAGCCAGGGGGGGGCCAAAAATAATGGTCCCTCTCTGGGCTATTATTATCTGCCCCCACTCGCTGGCTTTGTCTGTCTGGTTGAGAAAATAGGGCGGGAGCCCACGCATTTTTTTTCAACAATTTTACACCTCATATATATATATATATATATATATATATATATATATATACATGTCATTGAATTTGTGACACATATATATTTATATTTATAGTTCATACACTTCTACATAGTATAATAGCCGCTAATTCAATTGCCGGCTTTTGTGAAAATGCAGAACCCGACATGAAATGACACATGGTTTACATAGAGTTAACCATGTCATTTCATGTTGTTTGATATATTGTTTTCACTAACAATTACATGAGTGTATGTGTGCAAAATTTCACACCTGTAGGGTTTAATTAAAGGTGTAAATTCGTAGCAAAAAAGTCCGGTTTTTTTACAACGAATTTACACCTTTAATTAACCCCTACAGGTGTGAAATTTTGCACACATACACTCATGTAATTGTTTGTGAAAACCAGATATCAAACTACATGAAAAGACATGGTTAACTCTATGTAAACCATGTGTCATTTCATGTCGGGTGCTTCTGTATTTTCACAAAAGCCGGCATTACCCGGCAATTGAATCAGAGGCTATTTTACTATGTAGAAGTGTATGAACTATAAATATATGTATATATATATATATATATATATATATGTCACAATGACATGTATATATATATGTATTCTATGTGTGTATATTTAGTGTTTACAAGGAAAGAAAGGGTTTTTTTAGTTCCGATATTTCTGTCCCATAGACTTGCATTGGATTTCCGGTATCGGAATCGGGTATCGCCGATACTTTTTGGGTATCGGCGATACCCATTCCGATCCGATACTTCTTGATATCGGGAAGTATCGCTCAACTCTACATATTATTCTACTGCACTTGAGTACTAAAGCGTATATATAATTGGGGTATGAAATGCGCATCAACATTTTGCAGTGCCCATCAGGGATATTAAGGATAAATAGAATTGAAATGTATTGACTTTGAGAGGTGATAATCATGAGTGAATATTGGAGGCATGATAATGGATGTCTCATAAATCACTGTCTTTCGTCTGTTCATCCGCTTGTCTAGATTTCTGTTTCTTTTGTAGTTACTTTCTAACTCTGATCACTAACCGTAACTCAATCACATGGCTAAATACAATCACGGATGAAGCTCAGGAACATCTTTCTCTCCTTTCTTGTTATCTTCCATGTCCTTCCTTCCATTGGGTGCTCTTCTAGAGAAAATGATTCATTTGTTTTGTTTTATCACTCATCTGGCAATTTCCATTTCACCATGTACTATCTTTCAAACATTTTGTCTGTTTTTCCTTCATCATGCTTTTATTCCAAATTTCACCAATCCTCCATATTTTGATGTGATTCTGTATGGTTTCGGCTTCTTCACGTAGGCTGCCAAGGTGAGAAAAGTGCTCTCTAGCATAAAAGCAGATGGACTAACAGCCCAGCTATTGATGCTGCGGGCACTGGCCACGGGTGACACCCCTTATATAAAAAAAAAAAACATTGTGCCCATGTGGTGCAAAAATGAAAAAGAGGGTAATGTGATTTAAAAAAAAAAATAACTTCTTATATTTATTTCCTGCTACAAAAAACGTGAGAATATGAAGCAAAGAAGTATTTCATATTTTGGGCACCGATCACAAGTCTGGCTAGTGTAGTGAAGATTGACCTTTTACTATCATTGTGCTCCTCCTGGGACACATTGTTGCACAACATACAATTAGGGAGATGGGGTAAATTGAGATAAATTTAATTTTGTATTTTGATACCAATTTCTTAACTACCTCCAAACAATATAAACCTATAACAGGGCAAGACTCTGTGGTATAGCTAGAGTGACTCCCATGGGCCCCAGTGCAAAATGTGGACATGTGCCCCCACCTCCATGTTAGTCAGATGTATAGGACTTTGTAGTGTTCTAGATCCTATAAAGACATACGTGTTCGCTCTTTCACTCTCCATGTAATAATATCTCTCATCTTGGCCCTTTTATATTATAATGTCCCCCATCCTGGACCCCTTTGTGACATAATGTCCCCATTCCTGTTATAATGTCCCCCAACATGGGCCCCTTCTTGGTATAATGTCTCTCATCCTGAGCCCCTTCCAGTAATAATGTCCCCAATCCTGGGACAATTCCTGGTATAATATCACTTGTCCTGGGCCCCTTCCTGGTATAATGTCCCCAAACATGGGCCCCTTCCTGGTATAATGTCTCTCATCCTGAGCCAATTCCAGTAATAATGTCCCCAATCCTGGGACACTTCCTGTATAATGTCACCTATCCTTCCTGGTATACTGACCCCCATACTGGGCCTCTTCCTGGTATAATGAGCCCCATTTTGGGCTCCTTCTTGGTATAATGTCTACGATCCTGGGCGCTCCACTGGTATGGCATCCATTCTCCCACTCTTTTCCAATACATTAATATAAAAAATAAGCAATTCTTCTTTTTTTTTTTAAATCAGAAAGATTTTTATTGAACAAATTTTCCAAAAGACATTATTCAAAACAACTGAATAATCTAAACAATATAACAGTCCCATTTAACCCCTCCAACCCTTTCCCCCCTCCCCACCCCTTCCAACAGTTTCTCCATATAAGCAATTCTCCATATTTTTCTTTGCTCTCATTCGTTCGGCGCCCTCTTCTATAGCCTGCAGCTGAGTTTGGCGTTCCATGTATATAAATTATGCTTAAAATCATCTCATGTGACCAGAATGTGAAATACTGCTTTAAGTTTCACAGATCTTAAACAAGACGTTCCATCTTCAGAATATAAGCATGCCACTCTTCTGACAGTGCTTTAGTTAAAATGTGTATGAAATGGAGGTTTACTCATTCTTCTATTAAATCTGATCTGTCACCAGATTTCATGATACGAACTGCATTCATTATTAAATAGATCTCTACACCTGATGAGGCCGGTGTATTTACTTTGAAAATCCATATCAGAATGACTGTATAATCCTTTTTGATAGCCTAACTTAATCTCTGTGCACCTAACATGATTGACAGCTCCTCAGTGTCCTTCCTCCCTGCTGCTGCTGAGATCTCACAGTGCTCAGGACAAGCTGCAGCTGTCAGTCAGGTTGGGTTTGTGCAGGCTGAATACATTTGCAATCATGAGCGTTTTCATTCTGTAGAAGGACTAAAAAAAAATATATCTTCGTATCAAGATTATGTAGTAATTTAACATAGATTTTTAAAGTAAGCACACCTTGCCCATCTGGTGTAAGATCTGTTGAATACAGGTTGTATTGTGAAATCTAGTGACCGATCAGTGTTAATGGAGGTGTATTCATTTTCAGCTAGTCACGTATGAATAATATGGAGCACATCTCATCATAAGGGGTCTCACTGCCGCCAGTTGTAGTGATATAGGCAGTAATCCTCGCGATAGGTTACATTGTGTTAGAACACTAATGCTTTTGCAGCTAACGTCCCTTCCGCTAGGTGGTTATATGTAGCAGAATGTTCTGCTATCCATCATTTGCCTTTCACTAATGGAGGATCATTGGCTCCTTTGCATCCTCTAGAAGTGACGGGAATTTTTTCTTACATTCTCAATTCTTGTTTTCATATTGTAACATTGTATATCTTATTTCAGGTTTTCCAGGAGCAAAGGGTTTTCCAGGAGACAGGGGAGCTCCTGGCCCATTTGGGTCAAAAGGTCACCCTGGTCCAAGTGGAGATGCTGGTCGTGTAGGAGATTTAGGACCTCCAGGACCTCCAGGTCCAATTGGCCGTGATGCTCAACCTGGCTTCCCAGGACCTAAAGGTTGGTTCAGTAAAATAATTTACAATATGTTATAAATGTATGGTAGATATATACTGATAGTGCACAATATACATAAAACGTTCCACACCTGCTCTTCCACTTCCAGGTGATAAAGGCTCTTCAGGTGTGGTTGGCTTTCCCGGAATGCCCGGTCTGCCTGGGCTTTCTGGCGGTGTTGGACTTAAAGGATTTAATGGATTACCTGGGAGAGATGGCATTCGTGGATCCGACGGGAGAAAAGGAGAAAAGGGTAATGAAGAAATATCATGTCTTTTCAAATTAGTAGGAGTCTTTTGTCATAGGGTAGCTGTTCGTGTAGAAATGACAAAACGTGTAACTTTCGGGAGCTGCCATCAAACTGTAGACCCAATTTCTCTGTATCCCTCAATGGAGTGAGAATAGAGACTATCAAAAAAATGTACATGAAGTATATTATTTACTTGTATGATTTTGTTTATCATGTTCAAGCTTTAAAGGGATGATAATCACATGACAGAATGTTATGGCATGCTGGTAGAATATATTTGATTTTCCAGACTATGATATGCTGGGGAAACGTTCAGAGGTAGGCCATTTGAACTGATATGGAGGGTGCTGCACACAACTCATGCTGATTCTTTCCCTCTTTCCACTTCTTCCCATTGCTGCCATGTATTAAATACTGTATAAGTAGGTGTTCAAGCCCTGGAGCCCCAACCTCTCTAACATTTATAGCATAGACACCTATGGCAAGCCTAGCATATTAGTCAGAATACCCCTTTATTGTTATAGTCCAGCCAGGCAGGGGCAGGCATGGGGTTGGGCCCTGTGTGGTCTCCATCAGTCTAGATTGTGGGTTTGTGATAACTGAGTATGTATATCTGATCACATATTGTATTTGCTTCTTACAATAACATGTTATACATTGTTTATAATGTATTATTTCGTATTCTCTACTTTGCAAGGTGTGCTATAACTTTCTATATAACCAAACTTGGACCGGATGACAAGCACAATTTAAAGATGTTTTTTGGAAACTTTCTCCAAACATAAGGAATATGTTTAAACATGACTGTATTTTCAGGCAGTAGAGGCGAACCAGGCGAACCAGGCCCTGCTAGCTTTGTAGACATATCTACTCTGAAGGGAGATCGTGGTGCCCCCGGAATAGAAGGGCGCCCAGGGTTCCCTGGCCCAAGAGGTAACACTCATTCTAGCTACATTTTTTACATTTCTTATGTTTTTGAGGCAGAGAATACCACATTACAATAGAAATATCTCTATCTATGATTGGCGACGGCTTATCTCAGGGAAAACAAAAGGTTCGCCAGCTCGAAATCGGATATGCCGAATCCTTAACTCCCTCAACAATCACCTGTCTGGTGTCCTCATACACAATAGACTGTCTGCCAAATCGGAAATTACCGGTGGCTTCAGCCAACATTAGTCTAATGTATGTGGGCAGATTTAGATTGTACGCTCTTTAGGGGAATTGTCTCCTGCAAATAAATACGTTCAGGTCGATATCTGGAAAATAGTACAATGAAAGTATTTTATCTCCTTTTAGGTGATAAAGGATATCCTGGTCTTCCTGGGTCACCTGGGCTCCCAGGTTTGCCTGGCTCCCCTGGACTACAGAAAGGTATATCTGGAGATCCTGGTTTCCCTGGAGCAGCTGGACGGCCTGGTCTCCCTGGATTTAGGGGAGCACCAGGAATCAATGGATTTCCCGGCATGCCTGGACCAAGTGTAAGTCTTCTATGTAAATATGCAGTGGCTGGAGTGACATCTTTTTTTTTTACAA
>JARQOD010000008.1:53856591-53980051 GCA_033576555.1 Oophaga sylvatica | reverse complement strand
GTGTGGCAGACCTAACTGTCTAGAACTAAATGTAAAGAAAACCAAGGAGATGGTGGTGAGTTATAGAAGGAAAAAGGAAGATTACATACCAATCACCATTGCTGGCCAGGAGGTTGACATTGTTGAGAGCTACAAATATTTGGGGGTTCACCTTGACAGTAAACTCGATTGGAGGTGTCATACAGAAAAGGTTTACAAGAAGGGAATGAGCAGACTGTACTTTCTGCGGAAGCTCAGGTCGTTCAATGTGTGCAGTAAAATGCTGGAGATGTTCTACCAGTCCGTTGTAGCAAGCGCCATCTTTTTTGCTATCATTTGCTGGGGCAGTAGTGTGCGAGTAGCTGACGCTAATAAACTCAACAAACTTATTAAGAAGGCAAGCGCAGCTGTTGGCCTCCATCTCGACTCTTTTGAGGAGGTATTGGAGGATAGAATTCAGAAGAAGTGTAGGGCAATAATGAACAATAACACACACCCACTATACGAGCTGTTCTTGAATCAGAAGAGCACATTCAGCAGCCGTCTAATCCTACTAAGGTGCAAGAAGGAGAAATTCAGGAAATCGTTTGTACCTACTGCTATGGGGATGTATATTTTTTTCCTAAGGGTGGTAGAAAATAATGACTGATGGCTGGTGTACTAATGTCAATTACCATTATCTTATATATACCTGAACTACACACTTTTATTTATTATGTAATGTTGGTACACCTGTGCAAGATTTGTGTCCTATTTTATGTATTTTGTGTCCTATTTTATGTAATATTTTATGTACTGCTGTTTGTATTGCTGCTGTAATACTGTAATTTCCCCCGGGATCAATAAAGTGTATCGTATCGTATCGTATCGTATCGTATTGTCCCTACAGTATAATACAAGAATACATAAATTATTAGAAACTTTTAGCTTTATTGCATTCTTCTTGTGTAGGACAGGTGTGTTATGATTTTGCATGGAAATGTTGGTAAAATGCTATTTTTTTATTATTACTTTTGTTTTTAAATATTTTCTGTTCCAAAATTAAAGGTTTGAGTGAAGCAGGGCGCCCGGGGTCACCTGGATTTCCAGGTTCGAAAGGTGAAAGAGGCTTGTCCAACACAGTGCCTGGACAACCAGGAGTTAATGGGGCAGTAGGTGTTGTTGGAGATCCAGGTAAGACAAGATCTTTTAACATCCTTATGTACCTAGTGTTATTAGGTAACGGGTGTGACTATATAGAGTGCAGGGGCTGCAAATGTACACGAATCCCTTGAGCCTAGGGGGCTACAAAAAATCCCTTAAATCCCTTTGGCTAATATGAGAAGATTAATACTATTAAGGACCCAAAATAGTTTGAGCCCTGTTGGAGATTTTCCATTGGGGCCCAAAAGCTTCAGTTCACACCACAGTTAGGTAAAATATATTCATGTTACAACCATGAAGACGTCTTCAATGTACTGGATAGTCAACGTTTCACCAAGGGAGAACCATTGATGTCTGAGGCTGAACATGTGTTCACATTGAGTCCGCCTACTCAAAGCATTTGTGATCAGCTCACTGGCGGACACAGAAAGAAAAGGGCCCCTGTGCAAGAACAATATATGGGCCCCTTGTAGCCCAAAAGCACCTAAAAATGCAAAATTTCACCTGTTTTTGAGGTAGAAATGATGTATCTTAAATCTTGGGCCCCTGCACGGCCACACAGGTTGCACCAATGATATGTCCGCCCCTGGATCAGCTGGTATTCTTTATCCTGAGTTGAAATGACTATCCACATTGTACTTTCAGGCTTACCTGGTGCTCCTGGACAACCTGGTCCTCCTGGACCACCAGGGTCAATAAATATTATACCTGGTTTACCTGGAGACCCTGGTCTAGCTGGAAGAGATGGAGAGATGGGTATGTCTATCACATGTCTTATGTTGATTTTTGTGTTGTTTTACATTTATCCAACTTACAAGTGTAAATAGTAAATTTGTGCTATAGACATTTTTTCTACATTTTGTTCATTGCATTACTCTTATATTTATTTATTTATTTAAATTTAGTTATCACAGTAGTACTCCACAGCTGACCATACACAGAGGTGTCTGGCAGCGGCTTACTCCGATTTTCCCAGTGATAACACATGCACGCCTGGTCATGCTGAGCATGCATGTGGGAATTGGCAGAGATGGCTGGCAGCCATGGCCGTCTGATGTACATAAGTAGAAGTTTACATAATCCGCACAATTACCCAACATCTTTTTACAATTCTTACAATTGTTTTGTCAAGACATCACCTTTTCAGATAGAAGGTATTTTCTATAATTCTGATTACAAAAACCTAAGAACTTATGTGGTTAGGGGCTTCATGGGAAAATTAGTTTTGCGTGTTGAGCAGTGAGTAAATATTAATTCGTGGACATGCCTCTAGAGGAAGAGATGCTCCTAGTTGGTGACACTATGTTTTGACTAGTAGAGAGCTGTCCTGAATAGGGACCCCTGTATGTTGTCCATATGTCATAATAGACATGTTACTTCAACTAAACTCGTTAATACACAAAATGTTTCTACATTTCTACTACTTAAGGATTGCCTGGCCTACCTGGCCCACGTGGACCCTCAGGTCCAGCCTCCAATCAAGGAGATACAGGAGATTCTGGAATACCAGGAGGACCAGGAAGAGCCGGCATAAAGGGAGATCCAGGATTTTCAGGAAACCCTGGAGGCTCCGGAGCACCTGGAGTAAAAGGTCAGTCCCTGTTACCTGTGTCTGTGTATGCAAGTAGAGTTGTGATAACTTTTCAAGTGGCAAGAACTTAAGCTAAGCTACCAAATGGTGAATAACTTTTACGTGGGCCACTCACGCCTTCTAAGCGCCGCCCTACTTACTGCGTGTTCGCTCTGCTCCACCCAGTACCTGACCATCACTCCGAGCTGCTCTTTCAGCTCTTCTGTTGTGAGTCATTGGCGGAGCGGCCAAACTTTGCAGGAATTTGTTTCCGCTCTGTCCTGAAGAGATCTTCCTCCCCGGTCTATTACCTGCTAGCACGTGATATTTCAGGCGACTCCACCCTCCATTCCTCGCCTGAACTTAGGTTCCAGTAGTTCAGTCTCTAGGTTCCTGTATTGACTTATTCTTGTTTTGTCTCAATCGTTATTGACCTGACTAGCCTTCCCTTTTATCCTGATCTTTCTGCTCCTGACCACACCTATGAATTCTAAACCTGTGCTGCGTGCACCGACCTCGGACCATCAGACTATTCTTTTGTCTTGCCCACCTGTACCTAAGTCTGTGACCCTCCGGTCAGCTGCCACAGTCCCGGGGACTGCCCTGGAGTGGTACCTGGTGTCTATCGGTGGCCCAGTCTATCCTCACCATCTGACGCTCTAATCAATAACTGGTAGACACCTAGTCATACCCCTCCAGGATAAGCCCGGCCCATGGTCCACACCCACCAGCCTTACACCTACTAGTAATGTATCTTGTTTCACTGAAGAGGACAGCAATTTTGCAGCGGATCCAGACAAATAGTTCATAAGTCTCCTGCCTACAGCCTTCTATAGAGAACGCTATAAGGGCTCCAGCGAGTACTTGTCACTCTCCCACGTACTTCCTGTATCAATTCCTAATAGTCCTCAAGATCTTTTCTTGCTGCTGTTTTTGGGAAGCTTTACTGTAGATTATAAATCGGTCATGAGATTGTCATGAGTGCAGGGCTACTTGGTTTTACTAGTTTTAGAGCTGTGATTTGTAATGGGACATGTTACTGTACATGTGTTTTGAATTGAATGACAGCAAGCAGATATAACAGAAACTGCAGGAAGTAATACCAAATGTAATTTTACAACAAGTTAAGTTTTTCCAGTAACATTGAAAATTAATTACTATACATCAATTAGTATAAAGTAAGACTGGCTGGTGTCTAAGCATGGCTGATTAACAGGTCATTCAGTCTGTCCGTTGGTGTTGAAGAGAAGACGTTGTATGAGGTTGCCACTGCAACATTTTTCTTGTTTGTCTTAGGCCTTAGGGGGGATCCAGGATTCATTGGTGTTCCTGGAAAAGAAGGATCTGTTGGAGATGCTGGATTTCCTGGTCTTAAAGGAGAAAAGGGCAACTCGGGTGAGTACTACTATGAGAAGACGGTATGTCCAACATTCTGTGTTTATTAAATTATTAGTATAAATTTATAGGGCACTGAGGTTGATTTTCTGGGAAAGGACTCCTAAATATCTTCATACATACAGTACAGACCAAAAGTTTGGACACACCTTCTCATTTAAAGATTTTTCTGTATTTTCATGACTATGAAAATTGTAGAATCACACTGAAGGTATCAAAACTATGAATTAACACATGTGGAATTATATACTTAACAAAAAAGTGTGAAACAACTGAAAATATGTCTAAGGCTACTTTCACACTTGCGTTTTTATGCGATGCGTTTCGTGCGCACATGAAACGCATTAAAAAAACGTGTGTAAACGCTGCGATATTTAGTCGCATCAGCGTGCGCATTACGACCAAAGAACGCAGCGTTTGTATGCAATTTCAAGCGTTTTTGCATGCATTTGCGTTTTTCGGGCCCATGGGTTGTCTACGTGTCACATTTCTATCATCTCTGTCTCTATCATCTTTGTCTCTATCATCTGTCTCTATCATCTATCATCTCTGTCTCTATCACCTTCTTTATATCTACACTACTCACAATGTTGCTTGTGTAGGGGGTGGTTTAAACAAGTGTGTAGACATTATTTACTCAAAAATCGCGTGAGCGCAAAAGCGCTGACGAGCGCACAGCCATGCACACCCATAGACTGTAATGTTATTTTTTTGCGCATAGCGTGCGCACACGTGCACAAGCGCATTTTTAAAGTGGTTGGCCGGAAAAAAAAACGCAACATGTAGCGTCTAGCGCGTCTGGGCGCACACCTGGAAAATGCGCAGCGCACGACAAATGCAGATGAACACATGTAAGCGTTAGACCCTGCGCCCGCCATATTAAAGATAGGGGAACATTGCGCTTGCGACTGATAGCGCACTATGTGCTGCGCGATAAAACGCAAGTGTGAAAGTAGCCTTATATTCTAGGTTCTTCAAAGTAGCCACCTTTTGCTTTGATGACTGCTTTGCACACTCTTGGCATTCTCTTGATGAGCTTCAAGAGGTAGTCACCGGAAATGGTTTTCACTTCACTGGTGTGGCCCTGTCAGGTTTAATAAGTGGGATTTCTGGCCTTATAAATGGGGTTGGGACCATCAGTTGTGTTGTGCAGAAGTCTGGTGGATACACAGCTGATAGTCCTACTGAATAGACTGTTAGAATTTGTATTAAGGCAAGAAAAAAGCAGCTAAGTAAAGAAAAACGAGTGGCCATCATTACTTTAAGAAATGAAGGTCAGTCAGTTTGAAAAATTGGGAAAACTTTGAAAGTGTCCCCAAGTGCAGTTGCAAAGACCATCAATTGCTACAAAGAAACTGGCTCACATGAGGACCGCCCCAGGAAAGGAAGACCAAGAGTCACCTCTGCTTCTGAGGATAAGTTTATCCAAGTCACCAGCCTCAGAAATCGCACGTTTACAGCAGCTCAGATTAGAGACCAGGTCAATGCCACACAGAGTTCTAGCAGCAGACACATCTCTACAACAAGTGTGAAGAGGAGACTTTGTGCAGCAGGCCTTCATGGTAAAAAGGAGATTTTTGTGTACTCACCGTAAAATCCTTTTCTCCGAGATGCTCATTGGGGGACACACAGACCGTGGGTGTTATGCTGCTGCCACTAGGAGGACACTAAACAATACATAAGCAAAGAAGATTAGCTCCTCCTCCTGCAGTGTACACCCTCTGTTGGCTCAATCCTGAACCAGTTCGGTGCCAAAGCAGTAGGAGCTCATAACAGAGTGCAATATGTCAACAAATCACAGAAACAACGAGGCTGCAGGCTAAACAAGGGTGGGAGCTGTGTCCCCCAATGAGCATCTCGGAGAAAAGGATTTTACGGTGAGTACACAAAAATCTCCTTTTCTCCATCGCCTCATTGGGGGACACACAGACCGTGGGACGTCCCAAAGCAGTCCCTGGGTGGGAAGCCATAACAGTAGATGAAGCCTCGTGAACCACATGCATAAAACGCTTAAACAGTCAACGGACAACTTACAGATGCGCAACAGCTGATTGCAGAATTTGTCTGCCAAGTGCCGCATCTGAAGAAACTTGAGCATGGATTTGGTAATGCTTGACGAAAGTATGAAGACTGGACCAAGTCGCAGCCTTGCACACTTGCTGTGCCGAAGCCTGGTGCCGAATGGCCCAGGAGTGTTATGTTTCGGTAGCTGAGGAGTACAAGTAAAAAAGGCAATACACCAGAGCAGTTGGAATCCATGAGATTGCAGTACCCTGACTAACCACCACAACTAGAGGCAGCCGTGGAGCGTTCCTACGTTGGTCCTAGACGCCTCGTCACAGCCTGAGAAACTAACTACACCTAAAGATAGAAATAGGAAAGCTATCTGCCCCGGAGCAGAACCCCAAAGATAATAGAAAGCCCCCAAACATGTAATGGCGGTTAGACAAGAGGAAATACTGACACAGAAAGAAAATAGTATGAGCAAACGCTGGGGCCCAAACTATCTAAATAGAAAAGGATAGGAAGGGTACTTACTGCAATCCCAGAAAACCCTGAAAAGCACCAACTCTACTAATTTCAAAATCACCTGAGATCACACGACCTCTACCACCTAAATTAATTCTCTGGTGTAACAAAATCAAAACAGCAGCCACTGAAAAAACTGGAAAAAGCAAAAAAAAAAACAAAACTCAGTGGCTGAACTAAACTGAGAGGGCAGAAGCCCCCGGAGGGGACCCTGGAAAGAAGGATTCAGACCAGAACAATTGATCACCGGCAACCCTGATGGGAAAATGACTCCCTTATATAAGACCAGTCAGTAACACCTGATTCCCAGTCCTCACAATCTTCACTAGCACCGCTTGTAACCACCAGAGGGAGCCTCTGCTCAGAACTCATCTCAAACCCATTCACAACAGTACCCCCCCCCCTTGAGGAGGGGTCACCGAACCCTCATTTGAGCAACCAGGTCGGTCAGGATGAGTTCTATGATACGCACGGATAAGTCTCCTAGCATGGATGTCCGAAGCAAACACCCAAGAATTGTCTTCCTGACCATAACCTCTCCATTTAACCAAATACTGGAGTTTCCGTCTAGAAAAACGAGAATCCAATATTTTCTCAACCACATACTCCAGATTGCCCTCAACCAAAACAGGGTCAGGAGGCACAGCAGCAGGAACCACTGGCTCAACAAACCTCTTCAACAAGGACTTGTGGAACACGTTATGGATCTTAAATGTCCCTGGAAGAAGCAAACGAAAAGAAACAGGATTAATAATCTCCATGATCTTATAAGGTCCAATGAACCTAGGCTTAAATTTAGGAGATGCTACTCTCATAGGAATATTCTTTGAGGACAACCAGACCAAGTCCCCCACTTTAAACCGAGGACCATCAGTCCTATGCTGGTTAGCAAACCGCTGGGCCTTCTCCTGAGAGAGGGACAACCTCTCCACTACCTGGTCCCAAATCTGTTGCATACGCTCCACAACAGAGTCAACACCTGGACAGACAGAAGCCTCCGTCTGTCCTGAAGAAAATCGAGGGTGAAACCCAGAATTACAGAAAAACGGAGACATCAAAGTGGCAGAGCTAGCCCTATTATTAAGAGCAAACTCAGCCAAAGGCAAAAAAGAGACCCAGTCATCCTGATCAGCAGACACAAAGCATCTTAGATAAGTCTCCAATGTCTGGTTTGTTCTCTCAGTTTGACCATTGGTCTGAGGATGAAATGCCGAGGAGAAAGACAATTGAACACCCAGTTTAGAACAAAGTCCTCCAAAATCTGGAAACAAACTGGACTCCTCTGTCAGACACAATGTTCTCAGGAATGCCGTGTAAACGAACCACGTGCTGAAGGAACAACGGCACCAATTCAGAGGACGAAGGCAACTTAGGTAATGGCACAAGATGTATAATTTTGGAAAACCTATCACAAATTACCCAGATGGTGGTCATTCTCTGAGAAACAGGAAGATCGGAAATGAAATCCATAGAGATATGGGTCCATGGTCTCTTGGGCACAGGCAATGGCATCAACAAACCACTAGAGCGAGAGCAAGGCTTGGAGCGAGAGCAAGTCCCGCAGGACTGCACAAATTCCCTGACATCACGAGACAAGGTAGGCCACCAAAAGGACTGACTAACCAAGTCTCTGGTACCAAAAATTCCGGGATGCCCAGCCAATGCGGAACAATGAATCTCAGACATCACACTCTTTTTCCATTGGTCCGGGACAAACAATTTTCCAACAGGGCAGCGCTCGGGCCTATCCTCCTGACACCCCTCCAGAGCAAGTCTCAAATTGGGCGAGATGGCGGAAAGAACTACACCTCTTTCAAAATAACAGAAGGATCAGATAGCTCAGGAGAGTCCGCAAGGAAACTCCTCGAGAGGGCATCCGCCTTAACATTCTTAGTGCCAGGAAGAAAAGAAACCACAAAATTAAAACGTGTGAAAAACAAGGCCCACCTGGCCTGTCTAGGATTGAGTCGCTTGGCAGATTCCAGATAGACCAGATTCTTATGGTCCGTAAGGACCACCACCTGATGTTTGGCTCCCTCCAGCCAATGTCTCCACTCTTCAAAAGCCCACTTCATGGCCAATAACTCCCGATTACCCACGTCATAATTACGTTCAGTAGGAGAAAATTTTCGAGAGAAAAAGGCACAAGGGTTACTTTTAGAGGTCTCTGGATCTTTTTGGGACAAAACGGCACCTGCCCCAATTTCAGAGGCATCAACCTCCACCTGAAATGGCAGAGAAACATCAGGCTGCCGTAGAACAGGAGCAGAAGTGAATCTCTGCTTAAGTTCCTGAAATGCAGAGACTGCCTCAGGAGGCCAATTCACCACATCAGAACCCTTTCTGGTCAAATCAGTTAATGGTTTAACAATAACCGAGAAATTACCAATAAATTTACGATAAAAATTGGCAAAACCCAAAAATCTCTGAAGAGCCTTTAATGAAGTAGGTTGGACCCAATCACAGATGGCCTGAACCTTAACCGGGTCCATTTCAATAACAGATGGGGACAAAATGAATCCCAGAAATGAGATCCTCTGTACGCCAAAAAGACACTTTGATCCCTTCACATACAGAGCATTCTCTCTCAAAATCTGGAATACAGTTCGAACATGTTTCACATGAGAGTCCCAGTCATTAGAAAAAATCAAGATATCATCCAAATAAACAATCAGAAATTTGTCCACAAAATCCCTGAAAATGTCATTCATGAAGGACTGGAAGACAGAAGGAGCATTAGTGAGCCCAAAGGGCATCACTAGGTACTCAAAATGCCCTTCAGGGGTATTGAATGCCGTCTTCCATTCATCCCCGTGCTTAATGCGAATAAGGTTATACGCCCCCCTGAGGTTAAGCTTGGTAAACCAAGTAGCGTTTTTCACCCTGGAAAACAGGTCAGAAATCAAGGGTAACGGGTATTGATATTTCACAGTA
Organism: Oophaga sylvatica; assembly: GCA_033576555.1. Lineage (NCBI taxonomy): Eukaryota > Metazoa > Chordata > Amphibia > Anura > Dendrobatidae > Oophaga > Oophaga sylvatica. The sequence continues at coordinate 53,970,501 of JARQOD010000008.1, read as the reverse complement.
ATATTGTTCAAGAGACGATAATCAATACACGGCCTTAATGAACCATCTTTTTTGGCCACAAAGAAAAAACCGGCACCTAAGGGTGAAGAGGATGGTCTGATATGACCCTTCTCCAATGATTCCTTGATATAAGACCGCATAGCGTCATGTTCAGGTACAGACAAGTTAAAAAGGCGACCTTTAGGGAATTTACTACCCGGCACTAATTCAATAGCGCAGTCATAGCTCCTATGGGGAGGCAAGGATGCAGATTTACTTTCGCTAAACACATCAGAAAAATCAAACAAAAAGTCAGGAACATCCTGAGCCTGGGGGGAGGCAGAAAAAACAGGAGTGTTGGTATTAACACATTGGCAGCCCCAACTGGTTACAGACACAGATTTCCAATCCAAAACAGGATTATGAGACTGTAACCAAGGGAAACCCAGCACGATAATGTCATGCAGATTATATAGAACCAAAAATTTGCAGCACTCCTGGTGATCAGGTTCAACCCTCATTATCACCTGAGTAGAAAACTGGGGTTTATTCTCAGCCAAAGGGGTAGAATCGATCCCCAGTAGGGGAATAGACTTCTGTAGGGGTATCAAGGGAAACCCACAACGTTTAGCAAAATCATAATCCATCAGGTTAATAGCTGCTCCAGAATCAACGAAAGCCTGAGCAGAAAATGAGGACAGAGAGCATATCAGAGTGACAGTTAATAAAAACTTAGTCTGAACACTACCCAAGACAACTGAGCGTGCAAAACGTCTTCCCCGCTTAGGGCAGACTGAAATAGCATGAGAGGCATCACCACAGTAGAAACATAACCCATTGCGCTTTCGAAACTCATGACGCTGTGCCCCAGACACCACTCTATCACACTGCATGGGTTCAGAAGCTGGCTCACAAGGCAACACCATTCCACGCATACTTCTCCGCTCACGCAAACGTCTGTCAATTTGAATCGCTAATGACATAGAATCATTGAGACCAGAGGGGACAGGGAATCCCACCATAACATCCTTTACATTATCTGACAGACCCTTCCGGAAAAGGGCCGCCAAAGCGTCGTCATTCCATTTGGTCAGGACTGCCCACCTACGGAATCTCTGACAGTATAACTCAGCGTCATCAAGCCCCTGATTTAATGCCAACAAGGCTTTTTCAGCTTGATCAGTGACATTAGGCTCATCGTACAATAACCCCAAAGCCTGAAAAAACGCATCAACATCACTCAAAACAGGATCCCCAGGTATCAGGGAAAAAGCCCAATCCTGAGGATCGCCGCGCAGGAGAGAGATGATAATTTGAACCTGCTGCGCTGCGTTTCCTGAGGACTTAGATTTTAAGGCAAAAAACAATTTACAATTATTTTTGAAATTCTGAAACTTAGCTCGATCCCCTAAAAACAAATCTGGCATGGGGATCCTAGGTTCCACAACAGGCAACCTAGCAAGATATGCAGCAATACTCTGAACCTCAGTGGCAAGCTGATCCACACGGCCAGACAACTGTGCAAACTCCATTGGGAGAAAAGATCCTCCCCAGCACCCAGAGATACAGAGGGAAAAAAAAAAAAAAATGCAACAAACAGAAAAATATCTCTGACAACTCTGACAACCTTTTTTCTTTCACAATATTTTTTCCCTTCTGTGAGTACCATACAATTTTCAATTTTTTGGCCGGTGATACTGTTATGTTTCGGTAGCTGAGGAGTACAAGTAAAAAAGGCAATACACCAGAGCAGTTGGAATCTATGAGATTGCAGTACCCTGACTAACCACCACAACTAGAGGCAGCCGTGGAGCGTTCCTACGTTGGTCCTAGACGGCTCGTCACAGCCTGAGAAACTAACTACACCTAAAGATAGAAATAGGAAAGCTATCTGCCCCGGAGCAGAACCCCAAAGATAATAGAAAGCCCCCAAACATGTAATGGCTGTTAGACAAGAGGAAATACTGACACAGAAAGAAAATAGTACGAGCAAACGCTGGGGCCCAAACTATCTAAATAGAAAAGGATAGGAAGGGTACTTACTGCAATCCCAGAAAACCCTGAAAAGCACCAACTCTACTAATTTCAAAATCACCTGAGATCACACGACCTCTACCACCTAAATTAGTTCTCTGGTGTAACAAAATCAAAACAGCAGCCACTGAAAAAACTGGAAAAAGCAAAAAAAAAAAAAAAAACTCAGTGGCTGAACTAAACTGAGAGGGCAGAAGCCCCCGGAGGGGACCCTGAAGGCCCCCAAAGAAGTGCAGGACAAAATGAAAAAATATAGCACAAACACAAAAGCAGAAAAAGACTTATCTGTTAGCAGGAGAAGCAGACACCACACAGCAGGCTACAAGGGAAACTGGAATGAAGGATTCAGACCAGAACAATTGATCACCGGCAACCCTGATGGGAAAATGACTCCCTTATATAAGACCAGTCAGTAACACCTGATTCCCAGTCCTCACAATCTTCACTAGCACCGCTTGTAACCACCAGAGGGAGCCTCTGCTCAGAACTCATCTCAAACCCATTCACAACACAGGAGGCTCCCACAGACCGAGTGGAGTGTGCCTTAATCCCAGCCGGGATAGGCTGGCCCTTGAGACGGTAGGCCTCTTGGATCGCTGAACGGATCCATCTGGCTAACGTGGCCTTGGAAGCAGGCAAACCCTGTCTGCGTCCTTCCGGAAGCACAAACAGGGCGTCCGATTTACGGAAAGATGCAGTTCTCGAAATATACCTTCGGAGAGCCCTCACCAAATCCAAGGTATGTAGGGCTTTTTCTGTACGGTGAATCGGCGCCGGACAGAAGGAGGGCAGGACTATCTCTTCGTTGATATGAAAAGCCGAAACTACTTTGGGCAGGAAAGAAGGAGAAGTCCTGAGAACCACCTTGTCCTGGTGAAAGGTAAGAAAAAGAGGTTTACAAGACAAGGCTGCCAATTCCGATACCCGCCTGATAGAGGTAATTGCCACTAGGAAGACAACTTTCCAGGAAAAGAGAGATAAAAGCACTTCCGGCAAAGGCTCGAAAGGAGATTCCTGTAATGCACTGAGGACCAGATTAAGATCCCATGGCTCCAAAGGCCTCTTGTAAGGGGGAACAAGATGTGACATTCCCTGGATAAAAGTCCTGACCTGAGACTTAGATGCGATCCGTCGTTGGAAAAAGGACGGATAAAGCGGAAATCTGTCCCTTGAGGGAGGAGAGTGCTAGCCCCAAGTCCATTCCTGCTTGGAGAAATTCCAGAATGGAAGGGATAGAAAAACCAAAGGGGAACGACCTTTGTCCTTACACCAGGAAAAGAATGTTTTCCAGACACGATGATAAATGCGGGCGGAAGCCGGCTTCCTGGCATTGACCATTGTGGAGACAACTTTGTGAGAAAAACCAGCCTGACCTAAGATCCAGGCTTCAATGGCCATACCGTCAAATTCAGTGCCTTGGAATTGAGATGGTAAATTGGACCCTGCGAGAGAAGGTCTGGACGATCCGGTAATCTCCAAGGGACGTCTGCGAGCAGACGCACTAGTTGCGCATACCACGGACGGCAAGGCCAGTCCGGAGCGACCAGAATGAGAGGAACGCCTTCCGCCTTGATCTTCCGAATCACCCTGGGGATTAACGGAAGAGGAGGAAAGATGTAAGGAAGACGAAATTGACTCCAAGGGAGGACTAGCGCATCCGAGCCGATGGCTAGTGGATCGCGAGATCGACTTATGAAAGTCGGAACTTTGGCATTCAATCTGGATGCCATGAGATCCACATCCGGCATGCCCCAACGCTTGCAAATGAGTTGAAACATTTCCGGATGCAGGGACCATTCCCCTGAGTCTAAGCCTTGACGACTGAGGAAGTCGGCCTTCCAATTGTCCACTCCTGGGATGTGAACCGCGGAGATGGGCGAGCGGTTTGCCTCAGCCCAGCGCAGGATGTGCGATACCTCGAGCATCGCTGATCTGCTCCGAGTGCCTCCCTGACGGTTGATGTATGCCACGGCCGTGGCATTGTCTGACTGGATCCGGATGGGACGACCGGCCAGAAGATGATGGAACTGCAAGAGAGCTAGTTTGATAGCTCTGATCTCCAGGATGTTGATCTGGAGACGGGTCTCTGGGAGAGACCAGCGGCCTTGAGCCGTATGATGAAGGAACACCGCTCCCCATCCGAGGAGACTGGCATCGGTGGACACCACCAGCCAATGGACAGGCAGAAAAGATTTCCCTTGATTCAGCGATGAAGCATTTGTCCACCATTTAAGGGAGCTTCTGATTCTGGGAGAAAAACGAAAGCGGCGACTTAGGGACGCTGGGTTCCTGTCCCAGACTGATATTAGCTCTTGTTGAAGAGGTCAAAGATGGAACTGAGCGAACAATACTGCCTCGATGGAGGCTACCATCTTTCCGAGGACCTGCATGGCGCCCCGCAGAGAATGGGAGCGGCCTAGAGGCAATAAGAGCACTCCCCGCCTCAGAGAAGCAATCTTCTCTGGAGGGAGAGATACCAACCCTTGGGAGGTGTCCAGAATCATTCCCAGAAAAGGAATCTTCTGAGAGGGAATGGAAGAAGACTTGTCCAGATTGACTAGCCAACCCAGACGGGAGAGGGTGTCTATAGTGATCTCGACACTCTCTGCGCAGGCCCGAAAAGTCGGTCCTTTGATGAGCAGGTCGTCCAGGTACGGGAGGACCACCACACCCCGAGAGTGTAAAATTGACATGGCGGCCGCCATGACTTTTGTGAACACTCTGGGGGCGGTTGCGAGTCCGAAAGGCAGGGCGGCAAATTGAAAATGATCCTCTCTGACTGCAAAACGCAGAAACCTTTGATGTTCTCTGAAAATCGGAATGTGTAGATACGCATCCTTGATGTCGATAGACGCCAGAAATTCCTTTCTTTCTAGAGATGCGACAACAGAACGGAGGGATTCCATTCAGAAATGGCGGACCCTGATGAATTTGTTCAGCAATTTTAGGTCCAGAATAGGACGCAAGGAGCCGTCCTTCTTGGGAACCACAAAGAGGTTTGAGTAAAACTATTTGAATCTTTCCTTGTGAGGAACTGGAACGATGACCCCGCTGGTACGAAGAAAAAGAAACTGCGAGATCCTTGGACTTTGGGGGGAGAGACTGGAAGAACCGCCTTGGGGGAAGAGATAAGAATTCGATCTTGTAGCCGGAGTTTACAAGATCTCGGACCCACCGGTCTTGGACGACCGACCCCCAGACCTCGCGGAACAAGAGTAGGCGGCCGCCTACCTTGTTTGGGTCCCCCGTCCCCAGCAAGGAGTCATTGGGAAGATAATTTGCGAGAGGAAGAGCTCTTATTTCCCGCCTGGGAGAATCTGTTTCTCCAGGGCTGAGAGGACCTGAACGATGGTTGTGAGCCCCTGTCTCTGCGTGAAGAACGGGGTGCTCGGGAAAAAAAAAAGACACTGTGATTAAACGGTTTTTGCTCCGAAAAATCTTTGTCCGGCAACTACTGTATCTCTGACCCATGTCAGCAAGTCAGGGGGGGTTGGTAAAAAACCCCGTGAAGACGTTTGATCCCTTTGAAGATCTCAGTGAGGTAAGACTGATAGTCTGGCGAATCCGGATATACCCACATGCGACTCATGTTTTGAGTCATGTTTGCTGCAATCCCCAGGAACGGGGGAGCTGGGTGCCCATCCGTTGGACTCCTGTGAGAAAAGCAAACTGCACAGATTGAAGTGTAGAGTCGCCGCGGTAAAATGACATTACACGTAACACACTAAGCATCAGCGTGTGTTCTATCGGTCAGTGCTCCCAGGCCATATGTCCGGCCCGGCCAGAGACGGCAGACTGCCTATTGGCGACAGACAAATAACGTACGTCACAGGAGATTGCAAACCACTTACCATCCGCACTGATTATCTCCTCAATCCACCATACCTTTGATAAGGGGTGGAGAGGTTATGTTAGCCTCCAGTCAGCATCCGCACTGATTATCTCCTCAATCCACCATACCTTTGATAGGGAGGTGGAGAGGTTTTTGGTAGCCTTTAGTGACCATCTGCACTGATTATCTCCTCAATCCACCATCACCTTGATAGGGAGGTGGAGAGGCTTTTGTTAGCCCCCCAGTCACCATTCACTTTGGACAGTGGTGACATAGTGGGGGCGCACGGGCGTCGTATGGAGTCTGAGACGCGTGGGGCTCCTGGACTTATGAAAAAAATGCAGGCCCCACAGACAAAAAACGGAACCGTGCCTTCACTATAGCGAGGTATCGCATGAAGCACACCAGGCATACACAACTGAGTGTGTTTGTCAGTCCTCTTAGAGCTCTTGGATTGTGACATTCTGCAATTAAGCGAGCCTGTAGACTGCTGCAGGGAAGGGGTTAAGCCATTTATTTCTTTTTTTTTTTTGTGTTCCCGTGTTCGTGCCCGCCAGGAAAAAGAAAAATTCAGATGTCTCGGGTCCTACCTGAGAGGAGACATGGCCGTAGTAAATTCAGGCCGCACAGAACGCGGAGCTGCTTACACGGAAGCGAGGGGCATAGCTGGGGCTCCTGATCATAATGACCGGAGGCCATACCTCCCAACTGTCCCGGATTGAGCGGGACAGTCCCGATTTTGACCCCCCCTGTCCCGCTGAGGACACTATGTGTCCCGCAGTGAGACGAGCCACCACGCCCCCCATGCACTCCTCCCTGTCTCTACAGCTCAGCCAGCAGCTCACAGCTAGCAGTGACGCTGCTAAACTTTCTCTTCTGTGCCCACAGGACCTGTGATGAGGTCACAGGAGGGGAGGAGTCAGGGGTCACATGATCAGTGTACTCTTGTGTGCAGGACTCTGCTGTGATGGTTGTTTGTCATGGTGCTGGATGAGGGTAAGTTTGTGTGTGTGGGGTCGGGACTCGGGTTTTCAGTGTGGATGTAGCAGAGCTGTATGTGTACGAGGAGTACGGAGCGGAGACTTGTGTGTATGAGGTGTACGGAGCGGAGCCGTGTGTGTACGAGGTGTACGGAGCGGAGCCGTGTGTGTACGAGGTGTACGGAGCGGAGCCGGGGTACGAGGTGTACGGAGCGGAGCCGTGTGTATGAGGTGTACGGAGCGGAGCCGTGTGTGTACGAGGTGTACGGAGCGGAGCCGTGTGTGTACGAGGTGTACGGAGCGGAGCCGTGTGTGTACGAGGTGTACGGAGCGGAGCCGTGTGTGTACTAGGTGTACGGAGCGGAGCCGTGTGTACGAGGTGTACGGAGCAGGGCCGTGTGTACGAGGTGTACGGAGCGGAGCCGTGTGTGTAGGAGGTTACGGAGCGGAGCCGTGTGTGTAGGAGGTGTACGGAGCGGAGCCGTGTGTGTAGGAGGTGTACGGAGCGGAGCCGTGTGTGTAGGAGGTGTACGGAGCGGAGCCGTGTGTGTAGGAGGTGTACGGAGCGGAGCCGTGTGTGTAGGAGGTTTACGGAGCGGAGCCGTGTGTGTACGAGGTTTACGGAGCGGAGCCGTGTGTGTACGAGGTGTACGGAGCAGAGCCGTGTGTGTACGAGGTGTACGGAGCGGAGCCGTGTGTGTACGAGGTGTACGGAGCGGAGCCGTGTGTGTACGAGGTGGACGTAACGGAGCCGTGCGTGTACGAGGTGCACGGAGCGGAGCCGAGCGTGTACGAGGTGTATGCTGCAAAGCCGCATGTGTACAAGGTTTACGGAGTGGAGTCATGTGTGTACAAGGTGTACAAAGCGTGGCTGCGTGTGTACAAGGTGTATGGAGTGGAGCCTTGTGTATACTGAGTGGAGCCTTGTGTGTGCGAGGTGGACGGAGCGGAGCCGTGTGTTTACGAGCAATACAAAGCGGAACCGTGTGTGTATGAGGTGTGCAGAGCCCTGCGTGTACAAGATGTATGGTGGGAAGCATTCATACCTCCCAACCGTCCTGAATTCAGTGGGACACTCCCGATTTTGAGAGTCTGCCCCGCTGTCCCGGCCGGGAGCTTTTCCCGTGGACACAGGAATACATGTCGGAGCCCCGAAGAGCACTTTAAAACTCGCACGTGATGTTCCACCAGAAGTGACGTGCTGAAAGATGACCGGAAATGAGTTAATTTCGGGAGGAGATTGTGACGGAACCATGGAGGCACTTCAGGGAATGCTTCAGATCCATCACCGTGTCCTCGCCTTGGAATCGGGGATGTCGGCCATGTGAGCGGATCATGATATGTCCTGCACCGGGAGGCTCAGGTGGGCACTACAATGGGAGCCGGGCTGCTATAGTATCTTTATAGAATCTTTATTTCTTTCTCTCTCTGTTTCTTTCTCTCTCTCTGTTTTCTTTCTTTCCCATCTTTCTTCTTTCTGTTCTTTTTCTTTCTTTCTCTCTGTTCTTTCTTTACCCTCTTTCTTTCTATCTCTGTTCTTTCTCTCTCTCTGTACTTTCTTTCTCTTTCTTTCTCTCCCATCTTTCTTTCTCTCTATCTCTCTGTTCTTTCTTTCTCTCTTTGTTCTTTCTTTCCCTTCTTTCTCTCTCTCCCTCTGTTGTTTTTTTCTTTACCCTTTTTTTTTCTCTGTTCTTTTTTTCTGTCCCCTTTCTTTCTCTCTGTTTCTTTCTTTTTCTCTATCTCTCTGTTCTTTCATTCCCCTTTCTTTCCTTTCTTTCTTTCTTCTCTCTCTCTGTTCTTTCCCCTTTCTTTCTCTCTATTCTTTTTTCTTTCTCTCTCTCTCGCTCTGTTCTTTCTTTCCCCTCTTTCTTTCTTTCTTTCTCTCTGTTCTTTCTTTCTCTCTCTCTCTTTCTCTGTTCTTTCTTTCTTTCCCCTCTTTCTTTCTTTCTCTCTGTTCTTTCTTTCCCCTTTCTTTCTTTCTTTCTTTCTTCTCTCTGTTCTTTCTGTCCCCTCTTTCTTTCTCTCTATTCTTTCTTTCTTTCCCCTTTCTCTCTCCCTCTCTGTTCTTTCTTTCTCTCTGTTCTTTCTTTCCTCTCTTTTTCTTTCCCCTGTCTTTCTTTCTCTCTGTTCTTTCTTTTCCCTCTTTCTTTCTCTCTCCCTCTGTTCTTTCTTTCCCCTCTTTCTTTCTTTCTCTCTCCCTCTCTGTTCTTTCTTTCCCCTCTTTCTTTTTTTCTCTCTGTTCTTTTTTTCTGTCCACTCTTTCTTTCTCCGTCTCTGTTCTTTCCCCTCTTTGTTTTTTTTCTCCATGTACTTTCTCTTCCCTTTCTTTGTTTATTTCTTTCTCTCTCTACTTTCTCTCTGTTCTTTGTTGCTTACCCCTCTTTCTTTATTTCTCTATCTCCTTTCTTTCTGTTTTTTTTCTCTCTCTGTTCTTTCTTTTACTCAGTACCAGTGTGCCCACAGTAACAGTCAGTGTGATCACCAGTTCTAAATGGGTGTGGTCAGGGCGTGGACATGGGTGTGACTAGTTGTGAAATGAGTGTGGTCGGGGCGTGGCCTAAAATTTGCTGCGCGCACCGCAACCTTTGTCCCTCTTTCCCATCTTCAAAAGTTGGGAGGTATGCCGGAGGCTCCTGGTCGCTTGTAGCACATAGTGCGTAACCTAGCTTTCTTGGCAGCGAAGCGCTGCATGAGGCACAGGTGGTATATACCACAGTGTGTATTTGTGAGCCTTTTTATTGCCCTTGGTTGCGACATTATTACAAATGGGGCTTCGGCAGGAGAAGGGTTAAGCGCTATTGCACTTACCCAGGTACTGTGCCCCTTAGCAGAGGAAGCGTCTCCAGTTAAAGATGGCGCCCGAGACTAGGATTGCGCTTCTCGTATGCCACGAGAAGCGCCAGAAGGTGAGAGGGGGGAGCCCTGTCCAATCCTGGGCCGCAGAAAATGCGCGCGACGTGGGCGGAGTCACAGGGGAGAGCCAGGAGACCCTCCCCCATCGAGGCCTATCCCGGCCTGAAGCCGGGGACTAAATTTCAAGCTGCGGCCTATCTTGGCCCGAAGCCGGGGACTAAATTTCAGGTTGCGGCCTATCCCAGGCCGAAGCCGAGGACTAAATTTATGGCTGCGGCCTATCCCGGGCCGAAGCCGGGGACTAAATTTATGGTTGCGGCCTAACCCGGGCCGAAGCCGGGGACTAAATTTGAGACTGGGGCCGCGGCGCAACGGGAAGCGCCCGCGGCGCGACGCTGAAGCTGCGGCGGCGCAACACAGAGGCGGCCGCGGTGACAGACGGCCGGTACACATTGCATCCAGGTGCATGTACTCACTGCGGGGAGAGACCCGAAGATGGAGAAGGAAGGGACCTCCGCAGGGACTACGGCAGATATGGCCGTACTTCCTCAATCCACCGTCCCCTTTGATAGGGGGTGGAGAGGGATCTTAAATGCCTCCAGACCGCCACTGCTTTCAGGAAGGTGGTGAGGGGTATCCATCCATGGTGCCACGCCAATCACATCGCCCACATCGAGGAGTATCTCATGGGGAGACCGGCCCATTCAAGGGATCTGTCGCCCCATGGTAGCGTAGCAGGAGGGGTACGTGGAGGCGACACTCGCACGATGCCGCCTGTTGATGGTTTTTGGGAGATCGTGACTTTTCGTACAAGTCCCGTCGCCCATCCGTGCGTGAATAAAGCAAAAATAATAAAAAGGTAAAAAATGTGAAAAAAATGGGGTCTGAGAGCAGACCCTAGTGCCTCCTACAGACACTAAGCAAGAACTGGTTCAGGATTGAGCCAACAGAGGGTGTATACTGCAGGAGGAGGAGCTAATCTTCTTTGCTTATGTATTGCTTAGTGTCCTCCTAGTGGCAGCAGCATAACACCCACGGTCTGTGTGTCCCCCAATGAGGCGATGGAGAAATAGCTGCTAGGAAACCACGGCTGAGGACAGGCAACAAGCAGAAGAGACTTGTTTGGGCTAAAGAACACAAGGAATGGACATTAGACCAGTGGAAATCTGTGCTTTGGTCTGATGAGTCCAAATTTGAGATCTTTGGTTCCAACCACCGTGTCTTTGTGCGATGCAGAAAAGGTGAACGGATGGACTCTACATGCCTGGTTCCCACCGTGAAGCATGGAGGAGGAGGTGTGATGGTGTGGGGGTGCTTTGCTGGTGACACTGTTGGGGAGTTATTCAAAATTGAAGGCATACTGAACCAGCATGGCTACCACAGCATCTTGCAGCAGCATGCTATTCCATCCGGTTTGCGTTTAGTTGGACCATCATTTATTTTTCAACAGGACAATGACCCCAAACACATCTCCAGGCTGTGTAAGGGCTATTTGACCAAGAAGGAGAGTGATGGGGTGCTACGCCAGATGACCTGGCCTCCACAGTCACCAGACCTGAACCCAATCGAGATGGTTTGGGGTGAGCTGGACCGCAGGGTGAAGGCAAAAGGGCTAACAAGTGCTAAGCATCTCTGGGAACTCCTTCAAGATTGTTGGAAGACCATTTCCGGTGACTACCTCTTGAAGCTCATCAAGAGAATGCCAAGAGTGTGCAAAGCAGTAATCAAAGCAAAAGGTGGCTACTTTGAAGAACCTACAATATAAGACATAATTTCAGTTGTTACACTTTTTTGTTAAGTCTATAATTCCACATGTGTTAATTCATAGTTTTGATGCCTTCAGTGTGATTCTACAATTTTCATAGTCTTTAAAGGGAATCTGTCACCCTAAATTGGCGGGATATTTAAATGATGGCAGTCAGGTCAGATGGGCGGTGTTTTGGGTACTTGCCTTAACATGTTGTTCGCCGCTGTCTCCATTATTTCTGGGAATTGTAGTCGTTGCCCTCCATCTAACGCGCCTGTGCATTGCAATCTTGAATTGCGCAGTATGCTTTGCCCGCAGATTGCAATGCGCAGGCGCGTTATATGGAGGGCAACGACTACAATTCCCAGAAATAATGGAGACAGCGGCGAACAACATGTTAAGGCAAGTACCCAAAACACCGCCCATCTGACCTGACTGCCGTCATTTAAATATCCCGCCAATTTAGGGTGACAGATTCCCTTTAAATGAGAAGGTGTGTCCAAAATTTTGGTCTGTACTGTATAAGGGAAGTTTTATCACATGGCTCTCGGCCCTGTGTTATACTATGGGGCAGTGCAGATCTGCGTTTTTTTTTTTGTTTCTCATGGCGATTCAACATGAGAAAACAATCAAAGCATCCAGCGAGTGTATTCGATGATTGGTTCACGTGCACCCATACAAGTTTATGGGTGCGTGTGGAACATCGGACTGCACTCGGATGTCATACGAGAGCAGTCCGGCATCCACAGACTGAGACAATGGAGAAAATGGAGAAATTAAGTTCTCCGTCTTCTCCGCATCACAGTAAGATGACACTCAGCTCAAACTCTGACATAGTTTGATCTGAGTGATATTAGCATAATCGAACCGAATATCTTGCATAAAAGAATCGACGGTGTGTGATCCCAGCCTAAATAATACTATTGGGATCTGAGCTGAATACATAAGTTCATCGAATACACGGAATAAGGCTCCCTCTAGCGCTGGCTGCAAACAGTATTCATCAGAATCTAGCGTATTAAAAATCGTCATCCAGAAAACTTGGACAATTTCTGTACTCACTATTTTTTACAGCAGTAGCTATTAATCATGTACAAGACAGTTCACAGTTTCCTATGTTACAGAATTTAAATAAATCCATAAAAATCAGATGCTATACTGTGGCTCCGTGTGGCATCCGATTTTTATTTTTTTTTGCACACCCATAAACTTGAATGAGTGACTCTCATCCAATCTATAGAAGAAACTACTGCATGCTGCGATTTTATTTTCACACGCAGAATCAGTCAGTGAGAAAAAAAAATTGCTCATCTGCAGTGCCCCACGGAATAACATTAGTCTGCGTCCTGTCTGCGTTTTCACAGAGCACTCGGACTGAAAATACGGCCATGTGAATGAGCTCTTAAGGTTCATTCATATTTCTGGATTTTATGATCATGCCATGCGCTGTCCATATGCAAAATTGATATCAAACTGATAACACACAGACCAGTGCAAGTCACCGGAGTACTTCACATAAGTACATAATCCAGTGGTCAGCATATTCTGTAGTTTCTGTGCAGACTCACCCATTGACCCTCTTAGAGAGAATGTGTTGGCAGGTTTTTGCTACCTCATCTGAGAGCAGCCTGATGCAGGCAAAGAAAAGCTGAATCCATCCATGTATCACTTAGATTACTAGGTGCAGCCGTTCTCTCACAATGAGAGCTTTTAGATTTAGTAATGAAGCAGAGCTGAGAAAGCTAACCCTGCCCACACCAGGCTCTCCATACACAATGTGTATAGCCAGTGAGCTGCCTATCACAGGAGGGGGTGGGGTCAGACCAGGGCTCACAGCAATGATAAGCTATTGGTGATAAAACAATCATTGTAAGCAAAAGAACCACTGATAAAAGAGGCATTGCTGAAATCTGTTATAGTCCCTACCTCATGCTGTCTTCAGATTAAATAGCAAATACCTGCTGACACATTCCTTTTAAGAATGCAGCCAATTTTCGTTTTTGCATTTTTTTTTCACTCTCCTTTTTCAAATAGCCATGTTTTTATTTTTCCACGAACACAGATATATGAGGGTGTTGTGAATGGACTTGAAATGAGTTCTGAGCAGAGGCTCCCTCTGGTGGTTACAAGCGGTACTGGACTGTCCAGTGAAGATTGTGAGGATTGGGAATCAGGTGTTACTGATTGGTCTTATATAAGGGAGTCGCCTTCCCATCAGGGTTGCCGTGATCAATTGTTCTGGTCTCAATCCTTGATTCCTGTTTCCTTTGTAGCCTGCTGTGTCGTGTCTGCATCTCCTGCTAACAGATAAGACATTTTCTTCTTTTTGTTTTTGTGCTTGATTTTTGCATTTTGTCCTGCACTTCTGTGGGGGCCTTCAGGGTCCCCTCGGGGGGCTTTTGCCCTCTCAGTTTAGTTCAGCCACTGATGTTTGTACATTTGCTTTTTCCAGTTTTTTCAGTGGCTGCTATTTTGATTTTGTTACACCAGAGAACTAATTTAGGTGGTAGAGGTCGTGTGATCTCTCCTTCGTCTCATTGGGGGACACAGGACTGTGGGTGTATGCTACTGCCGCTAGGAGGCTGACACTAAGTAAACATAAAAAAGGTTAGCTCCTCCTCCGCCGTATACACCTCAGCACTGGCCGCAGGCAAACCCAGTTATTGCTTAGTGTCTGATGGAGGCACACGTCTGGTTTTTTTTCCAGACCATTTTTTTTTTTTTTTTCCCACGAAGATGAGATAGGGGCGACGGATCCTATTGAAAGGGTCCGATCTCCCCAAACCATCAACGGGCGAGCACGTGGAGTAAAGCCTCCAACGTATCCTCTCCCGCAACGTGGGACACGAATGCCGGACTTAGCCCTGACCACCCTAAGGTATTGAAACCCTAGGTTGTACAGAGGCAGGAGTTTGTCCGTGCAGCCCCCACTGCGCCACCAATGCTAGACTGCGGTGCTGCAAGGAGGCGGACGGTCCCTCTCCTCATCCCCTGTAGGGGTGATGGAGTTAGGGTTCCTGCACCGTCCCACCTTTTTTACTACAAAGCCCCCCTCTAAATGCATCAGGCGGAATGGCTCACCTTTTTGAAAACGGAGAAGATACTGGAGTAACGCCGCACGCATGGAGCACCGCAAGTTTCGCAGGCGTCTGGATCAGACTCTGCTTCCAGCCAGGTACAGGCTCCTGGCTCGTGTTCCGATCCCCCCTCTCCCCCCCGGGGGCGTCAGGTCCCTGGCCTCGGCGGTGTTGGGCCTCGGGCAAGGGTTTGGTCCCCGGGGACTGGGGCCCGAGGTGTGGCGTCCGGCGCCGGCAGGGGGGTGAGGCCGCGGTCGCGGGGATCCGCCCCCGGCATCGTCTCCTTCCGGCGGGCCCGCCCTCTGATTTTGGGGCGGCCTCCGCCGGAAATCTAGGCCGCGGCTTCGGGCGGTGCTAGGCCGCGGCTGCAAATTTAGTCCCCGGCTTCTGCCGGGGACTAGGCCGCGGCTGGAGGCGGGCCTCTGACGGCTAGGCCGCGCCTCTCGACCCTCCCCCTAAAGGCTCGGCTACATGAGCTCGCCTTCCTAACAGGGGAGCGCTCTTTTTGAAAAATTTGGAGCCAGACGCCACTGCTACGCGGTTTAAGGACGCAGGGGGTACAGGACTGGGGTAAGTGCTTCTACCTCCAGCCTGGTTGTTCCGCTTCACTAAGTACTTCTGCACTCCGTTTCACTGACCGTCGCACATCCAGTTCATTGCGGACTCTGTGATAGACTCAGTATGTCCAGAAGAACTAAAGCTCATACGGTGCTGTATACCGCATGCATTGCCTGTAGGTCCCCTTTTCCGCGCGCCCAGATTACTCGGGTTTGCGAAGCCTGTGACTCCGAACGGGCTCAGGAACCCGCTCCTATTACGGAACCCAGTGCGTCAGGTCCCCCTGAATGGGCTCTGTCCCTGACTCAATCTGTGGCATCATTGACTAGAGCAATCGAGTCCCTTCAAGCTCCCGATAGGAGCAGGGACAGTGGTTCACCCGTCTTGGCGACGTCTCATGAACCTCCGGCCTGCAGGGGCCGCGCTCTCACTAGGCAGACGCAGGGGAAGCGAACCCACACTGCGTCGCCTTTGCCGTCCGGGGCCTCGGCATCTTTCAGTTCCGTCTCCCGCTCTCCCTACCTCTGACAAGTGATCAGTATTCGGATTCTGATTCAGAAGGGTCCCTTAATTTAGAGGCACCAAATTGTCAGGACACAATTGACAGTTTGATTGAAGCTGTCAATCAAACCTTGGGGATAGACGATGAGTCCACCTTGACCTCCGGTCATAAGGTGTCCTTCAAAAGAGCCAGGCAAGCTCATAAGGTTTTTGGATCTCATCCTGAGTTTGAGGAGCTAGTGCAGCGCCACCGGGAGAAACCGGACAAGCGCTTCGCAGGACAAAAGGCTCTCAATACTAGATATCCTTTTGCTCCCGAGCTTCTTAAGAAGTGGGCGGAATCTCCTGCGGTTGATCCTCCTGTGTCGCGTTTGGCGTCTAAAACGCTCCTCTCCCTTCCTAACGGTTCCTCGATCAAGGAACCAACGGATCGTCTGATTGAAAGTTTGGCCCGCTCGGTGTTTGAAGCATCGGGTTCTGCTCTCTCTCCTTCTTTTGCAGCGACTTGGGTTGCTAAGGCCATGATATCCTGGTCGGAGTCTCTAAATAGAGCGCTTCATGGTATAGAGGTACCATCTGAAGTAACTGAGATTTCTAATCAGATAGCACTTGCAGGAGACTTCTTAATTAATGCGTCCATGGATGCGGCAAATTGCGCAGCCTTAGCCGCTGCTAATGCAATTGCCATCAGAAGATCTTTGTGGCTGAGAACCTGGCGAGCAGATTCAATCTCAAAGAAATCGCTTACATCCTTACCATATCAGAATGGTCGGTTATTTGGCGAAAGGTTGGATCAGCTCATATCTGATGCGACGGGAGGGAAGAGCAGTTTCCTTCCTCAGCAAAAGATTAAGCAGCCTTTTCGCCGACAGCTTCAGCCTCGCTTTAGGGCCTTTCGTAACCCAGGTTGGGCCGCGCCAGCTACCTCCAGCGGTTCAGGTCGGCCTAGTCAGGCCAGAGATCGTCAGGTCTCCTACAGGACCAACCCTCTGGGAAGAGGGCGATCTCAACAACCAAGATCTAGAGGGTCCAAACCCCAGAGATATTCGGACAAATGACTGGAGGCAGAATCCGGTCAATTTATCCAGAGTAGGCGGCCGCTTACTCTGGTTTCGCCCCATTTGGCTATCGATTACTCACGACGAGTGGGTCCGGGAGTTAGTCTCCTCGGGGTACAAAATAGAATTTTCCAGCCTTCCCTCAAATCGTTTTTTTTTTCCCTCGCGCCTTCCCAAGGAGGAATCTCGGGTTCGCGCCTTATTCAGGGCGGTCGAGTCTCTTCGGCACAGCGGGGTTGTCGTGCCTGTACCGGAGATCGAAAAGGGTCAGGGGTTTTATTCCAACCTGTTCATTGTACCCAAAAAGGACGGTACCGTAAGGCCCATTCTGGATCTAAAGCGACTGAACCGGTTTGTCAGAATTCGACATTTCCGAATGGAGTCTCTCCGTTCGGTCATTGCAGCCATGGAAAAAGGGGAATTTCTAGCATCAATAGACATTCAGGATGCCTATCTTCACATCCCCATATTTCCTCCTCATCAGAGATTTCTTCGGTTTGCCGTCGGCAAACTTCATCTTCAGTTCGCAGCCTTGCCATTCGGGCTAGCCACAGCCCCCAGGGTGTTCACAAAGGTCATGGCTGCTGTTGTGTCCATTCTGCACTCCAGGGGGGTAGTCATCCTGCCGTACTTAGACGATCTCCTCATCAAGGGTCCGTCTTTTCAAATCTGCGAGGAAAGTGTCAGCATTACGTTAGACACCCTTGCTCGCCTGGGGTGGCTGGTGAATATGAAGAAATCATCTCCCGTGCCATCTCGGAAGATCACCTTTTTAGGGATGAATTTCGACACCGCTCAGGGGTTGATAATTCTTCCTCAGGACAAGGCCTTGGTTCTCCGTCAAGAGGTACGGATCCTTCGCCAACCAATTCCTCACACCATCCGGTTTTGCATGAGGGTCCTAGGAAGGATGGTGGCAGCAATCGAGGCTATTCCATTTGCCCAATTTCATCTTCGCCCCCTTCAACATGCACTCTTGGCAGTATGGGACGGGAGCCCTTACTCCCTCAATCTTCGGTGCCGTCTGTCCCTGCAGGTCAGACAGACTCTAATGTGGTGGACGAAGAGCACCACTCTTCGACAGGGTCGGTTGTTTCCTCCAAATTTCTGGTTGGTTGTCACAACGGACGCCAGCCTGCTCGGATGGGGAGCAGTGTTTCGTCACCATACAGCCCAGGGAACTTGGTCTCAGCAGGAATCGACCCTCCCGATCAATATTTTAGAGATCCGAGCTATCCGGCTGGCTCTGAGGCATTTTCACCAGCATCTGGCGGGCCACCCAGTCAGAATACAATCGGACAATGCCACGGCAGTGGCATACATAAACCATCAGGGAGGTACCCGCAGCAGGGCGGCCATGCACGAGGTAAAACAGATTCTGACTTGGGCAGAGGTAAATCACTCTGTGATTTCAGCGGTCCACATTCCGGGCGAGGAAAACTGGGCTGCGGATTTTCTCAGCCGTCACGGCATAGCGTCAGGGGAATGGTCACTTCATCCCGAGGTTTTTCAGCAGATATGCCGACGCTGGGGAACCCCAGATGTGGACCTGATGGCTTCCAAGATAAATGCCAAGGTGCCCAACTTCGTCTCCCGGTACCGGGATCCGCAGGCATTTGCAGTAGACGCTCTGGTCCTACCATGGAATCAGTTTCATCTTCCATACTTGTTTCCACCAATAGCCCTTCTCCCAAGGGTGATCAGAAAGATCAGGATAGAGGGGGTTCCAGCGATATTAATCGCTCCGGATTGGCCGCGTCGCTCATGGTACGCGGAGCTGGTACAATTGCTCGCCGACGCACCCTGGCGACTGCCAGAGCGCGTGGACCTTCTCTCCCAGGGCCCAGTTTACCACCAGAACTCAGCGGTCCTGTGTTTGACGGCCTGGCCGTTGAATCTTGGATCCTGACCAGGGCTGGATTCTCTAAAAAGGTCGCCGCAACGATGGCTAACGCCCGAAAGCCCGTTTCGGCTCGCATCTACCACGGTACTTGGAAGGTCTTTTTTGATTGGTGCAGGGAACATGATTGTTCCCCGCTCCTCTTTTCAATTCCGAACATTCTATCTTTTCTCCAGGCAGGCCTAGATTCAGGTCTAGCGCCTAGTACTCTTAGACGACAGATATCAGCTTTGTCGGTTCTTTTTCAGCGAAAGATCGCGTCTAATTTTCAGGTTAGGACCTTTATTCAGGGGGTTGTCCATATAGTTCCTCCTACAAGACTCCCTTAGAGGTTTGGGACCTCAATCTAGTCCTGGGAGTCCTACAGGAGTCTCCTTTTGAACCTTTGCAGGAGGTTTCTCTGTCATTTCTTTCCTGGAAAGTGGTGTTTTTGGTAGCCATTACATCCATAAGGCGGGTTTCGGAGCTGGCTGCACTGTCTTGTCGAGCTCCGTACTTACTTTTCCATCAGGATAAGGTGGTGCTCAGACCAACACCACCTTTTTTGCCTAAGGTCGTGTCCTCATTTCATATTAATGAGGACATTGTTTTGCCCTCATTTTGCCCAGCTCCGACGCACCGAGTGGAGAAGGCTCTCCATACGCTGGATCTGGTGAGAGCACTCAGGAGATATGTATCTCGGACGGCGTCCTTTCGACAGACGGACACGCTGTTTGTCCTCCCTGAAGGTCGCAGGAAGGGACTTGCTGCCTCTAAGTCAACCTTGGCTAGGTGGATTCGGTTAGCCATTCAGGAGGCTTACCGCATCAGAGGCGAGATGGTTCCCGCAGGGATCAAGGCTCACTCCACCAGAGCGGTGGGTGCCTCCTGGGCCCTTCGGCATCAGGCTTCGGTGGAACAGGTTTGTAAGGCAGCAACCTGGTCCAGTCTGCATACTTTTTCCAAGCATTATAATGTCCATACCCAGACTTCTGCGGATGCCAGTCTGGGTAGAAGGATTCTTCAGGGCGCGGTTGCGCACCTATTAGCAATGCTGGATTATAAACTACACTGTGGAGTCGGTTTCCCACCCAAGGGACTGCTTTGGGACGTCCCACAGTCCTGTGTCCCCCAATGAGACGAAGGAGAAATACGGATTTTTGTGTTACTCACCGTAAAATCCTTTTCTCCGAGACGCTCATTGGGGGACACAGCACCCTCCCTAAGAGCCGGCTGGCTTTATATTGAGTTAACTCTATTCTCCTTAAATTGGTATCAGCAGTTTTTTTTCTTCTGAATATACTGTATCTGTGTTAACTCTTGATTTATTTTTTAGCCTCCTACTGCTTTTTGCACTAAACTGGGTTTGCCTGCGGCCAGTGCTGAGGTGTATACGGTGGAGGAGGAGCTAACCTTTTTTATGTTTACTTAGTGTCAGCCTCCTAGCGGCAGTAGCATACACCCACAGTCCTGTGTCCCCCAATGAGCGTCTCGGAGAAAAGGATTTTACGGTGAGTAACACAAAAATCCGTATTTTTGAAATTAGTAAAGTTGGTGCTTTCAGGGTTTTTAGGGATTGCAGTAAGTGCCCTTCCTATCCTTTTCTATTTAGGTAGTTTGGGCCCCAACGTTTGCTCATACTATTTTCTGTCTGTGTCAGTATTTCTTCTTGTCTAACCGCCATTACATGTTTGGGGGCTTTCTATGTTCTTTGGGGATCTGCTCCGGGGCAGATAGCTTTCCTCTTTCTATCTTTAGGTGTAGTTAGTTTCTCAGGCTGTGACGAGGCGTCTAGGACCAACGTAGGAACGCTCCACGGCTGCCTCTAGTTGTGGTGGTTAGTCAGGGTACTGCAATCTCATAGATTCCAACTGCTCTGGTGTATTGCCTTTTTTACCTGCACTCATCAGCTACCGAAACATAACATGAGGGTTTGTCTTTTTTGTGAGATTAGTTTTAGCTGTGAAAACTAACATTCATTTCACAATGTATAGTAAGGGAAAATAGCAACATGACATGGGCATTAAAATGGTGACCCCCACCCCGCCCCCCAAAAAAAATATTGGTTTATTTTTTGGGGCTTTATTTTTACCACATTATTAAAAATTACCCACAAACATGATTCTTGATGTCAGTACCATTACAGTGATTCCAAAAAGCATAGGTTCTATTTATTCTATCTTAGTGGGAAACATATATTCAGAACTTTGAGGAGGAAAAAAAATGAATCAGGAACTTTAGATAGATAGTGTGCGCCTCACCACAAATCCTATTGTAGCCCCTGCCGTCACACCACAGCTCTGCCTATTTGGCTGGAGCTGGGAGAAACTGGTGTGAAGATGCAATAAGTCGCAAAATGTTGGCTCCTAAATGTTACAACTTTTCAAAGCTTTTACACCAGAATTCTGTTATGACAGCTTTGATGAATCAGGCCCATCATGTACCTATCGGAGACAGTAGTTTGTGAAAACCTCATTTCTATAATTCTAGATAATGGATGTGGTTTTTGATATAGAGAGTTGAGTTGCCTTTAATCAGGTAAGTAGTCAGCAGAATGCACAAAGTCCACTGGGATCAGTTCTTGTGAAGATTTGGATTGATCTTCCTTTTGAATTTGAGTATTTTGTCTTCCAGGTTCCCCAGGTCCAGTAGGACGCCCGGGTCTACCTCCTAGTGATGATTTTCAGTACCCTCTTGGAAATCCTGGTCTACCTGGAATTAATGGTTTTGATGGTGGGTCTGGAGATCGTGGTATACAAGGACCATCAGGACAACCTGGTATGGAAGCATAATGTGTAATTAATATGTTCCCATAGATTGTGAGGCTTTCTGCTTTACAAGGGCTCTGATGACACAACCATGTTCTGTATGTGCTGTGACCACGCAATAAGAATCATTTTCTTATCAGATGGTGGTCCTCACCAGCGATTGACAGCTATCTCGGTGTAAATGCTCACACAATAACAACTGTCAATCATTTAAGGGTATGCCACACTAAACAACATCGCTAACGGGATCGCTAAAAAACGTCACTATTTAGCGATCCCGTTAGCGATGTTGTGTGCGGCATCTGCCAGCGACGAGCTTCCTGCTGTGATCTCGCTCGTCGCTGGAATCGTTCCGGACCCTATTTTCGTCGCTGGCGCCCCGCTGGTAAGTATCTAATCGCTGAGTGTGGCACCTTTTTTAGCGATTTAGCGGTACTTTTGTACCGCTAAAGTCGTTAAGGAGATCGCTAACCGCGATAGCGTCCTAACGACATCGCTAAAATAGGTAGCCACTAGCGATATAGAAACAATCCCGCTAGCGATCTCATTAGTATGCGACGCTAACGAGATCGCTAGCGGGATTGTGTAGTGTGGCAGTACCTTTAGACTAGACTCCTGAATGAACAGAGATTTCAGTAAATTTGATTTTACTGAATTTTCTTCTACAAACCTATAAATATGAATGTGATGAGCTCCTCCTGATACTGTAGATAGAACAGCTTTTTCCTGTTGACGAGTTCCTTTTAAACTCTCAATTGAGAAAGACATATTTATGTGTCTGCAGACATTCAGACTTGTTCCCCCTCCATCTAACTCACGCCAATTTGATTTTTGTAATGTGATCCCTCAGTGATGACTTCCAAAGTTGACGTGGTTTTCATTGAGTTTATAATTTCTGAACAATAACATATGTTTTTTTAAAGGAGGGTTCTGGGTTGAAGAAAAATGACTGCATGCACCCTATATGACTTGCAGTTTATATGCTATTTCAGCTGCAGATGAAGGAAGGGAGACACACTAGACATTACTAGTGGGTAGGCGGAGCCCAGATGAGATAGACACCTCAGATTAAAAAGAGTGTTGACCGGCCCCTCCAGCTCGGGCTCCTCCTACTCAGCTCTCCAGTTTTTCAATTTGAGGTCAGAGAAGATAGTCGCTGCTGGAAGCAGCTCCTCAGAAGATTTTATTATTTTTTATCGGACAAGAGACTTGGATCACCAAATGTGGTCTAGAGGTCTCAGGGGTCTCAGCGCTGCTGGACCCCAACCTCTCCCTTGGCGGATCTGTATTACCTTATATGGTGGTCCCTGCAGAAACCTGCCGGCCCGGGGGGATGAGGATGGCTTCGGCTGGTGAGTACTCCACATTTAATATGTGTTTGAGTGTTTTCAGCGACTGCTGCGGCAGCCGCTGTTACAGTATACATGCGGTGACTGTGTGTTTTTTGTCCGCAGGTGGATGCCTGCAGGACATAGGAACGGGGGAGAGAGGAGCTGCGCGCCTTTTTATTTGAATTTCGCGCCTCTCTGAGCGCGCGCTTTACGGCAGTCTCCTTTTCCGGCTTCCCTCATGAAGCACACGGAGGCACAGCGCGGCGGCCATTAGCCGAGTAATGCTGACAGGCTGAAAGCTCCCTCGGACATCGCTCTCCTCCCCTCTCGGAGCGCTGCACCGCGACCAGCTGGGTGAGTCGCTTCTACCCGTCTAGGGAGAAGCTTAACCCCTTCACCCCCACAGCGCGGGCGCCTTTCTGAGGCACAAATGGGTGGCAGACTGCGCTGCCTGCAGCTGTTATCTCAAAGCTCGCACACCTTTTCAATATAAGAGGTTGTGGGGAGCCTGCGACAGTAATACTGCCACTATACGTTCCTGCTAACGACGACGCATACTATGCGATCGTTTGTGTGATCATTTTTAATGTCGCTAGTAGCTGCCAATCTGGGCGATCTCATTAACATCGCATAGGCGGTTAGCGATCCCCTTAATGACTTTGGCGGTCATTGCGATTTACAAACAGCGCAATTTTTTTAGCGATATTGTGAACGTTTTTTTCTTGTTAAGTGTGGCATAGCTGTCCTATAGCTGCTGCCTTATAAGAGGCACTTGGGGCTCGCACACCCTTTTCATTATTAAGGTTGTGGGGACTCTGCGACTTTAACCCCTTCTTAGGCGGTTAACTCTTAATGGGGGACAGCTGGGGTAGCTCTCTCCTTAAGAGCTTTAACCCTTCAGCGTTTCGTTTTTTCTTTAAGAAACCACACTTTCTAATTACTGACAGGTTTAACCTGCTATATACTGTGCAACCGTCTCCCAGATCCGCTACGGGATTAGTCTCGCGTATCTGACGCGCAGACCTGGACGAAGGTTTCCAGTGGTGTCAGAATGGAGGCCCTCGCTAGTTTCTATTGATGGCCTGTCTGATTTTCTATATTGAGTGTCAGCTAGATCCTCTCATGTCAGGAAGCGACACAAGCCGGTGCCTTCCTTCCCGCGTAACGAAAATGTCCGATTCGGACAAGGAGGATCGGCAGGGACACTCTGCCTCCCTTTTGGGCCGTAAAGAGGTTTTTATTGGAGGCGTTACAGTTACCGAAGGAGGTATCTGGACGTCCTGGTAAGTCGGCCCGGATGTTTTCAATCAGGATCAAGCTTTACCATCACTGGATGAGCTTAATGGGGCAGTGGAGAAGGAGCGCCTGTGTCCAGAAAATTGAGACACCGTATCCGTGTTCTACGGAGTTGATGATAATTGGATCCTTCTCCTGAAGTGGATGTTCCTTTATCCCAGCTTAGCAAAATCCTCCTTGTTAAGGGGAAGGCGAGTCTGCAGGACCCGCTGGACAAAAAACGTAGATGGCAGAAAAATTCATCTGCGAGGCCGCGGATCATGGATTCGGTATTAAGAATCCATGTGTGCTTGTAAAGTTTCCCTGAGCCGGTTGGACCGTCTACGGACGGCTGGCAGGATGGATCTCCTCTATAGAGGTAGATGGGCTTTTCCAGTTTTTGGAGGATACTGCATCACTGCTATCCAGGGCGCAATCCTCGGCAGTCACAGTCAGAAGAGCACTGTGCCTTAGACAGTGGACGCAGTTTCCAAACAGGGTTTGCTAGCTTGCAAGGTGGTCAGCTATTTGGACCTGACCTCACGGAACTGATTGCCAAGGTAAAGGCAAAAGAAACAGCTTTACCGCAGCGCAGAGCTGTGACCTCTGCGTCTGGCAGGACTAGTGCCGGTAGTTGTCGGCGGTCCTTTCGGTCCAGGGGATGATTCAGTCAGCCCTCTGGGGTTCGGGTCGTCTCTCTCTTTTTTAAAAAAAAAAAAAAAAAAAGGGGGGGCATTCTCAGAAATTCTGCATACCCTGGAAACAGAACTTCCGTTAAGACAAGCGGGAAGCTGGCAAAAAGCCCGCTAAGGCGGACTGACGCCTGGGTCTCACTCGAGCGCTCTCGAGTGGGGGGTCGTCTATTCCTATTCAAACCGACTTGGGCTTCCCGCATGTCGGACGCCTGGGTGACACGGGTTGTGTTGACAGGCTACTCCATAGAGTCTCTTTTTCGACCCCCAGACAGTTTTTTTCGTCAACCTCGCGTTCCGTCAGAGCCCGAGCTTTTTGCCGCACTGCTGTGGGAGGTAGATTCCCTTCTGCAGAAAGGTGTGGTGGTACCGGTTCCGCCGGAGGGCCGGGGAAGAGGGTTTTATTCTAACCTCTTTGTGGTCCCCAAAAAAGAGGACAAATTTCGGCCCATTCTGGATCTCAAAAGATTGAATCGGCATGTCCACGCCAGGAAATTCCGCATGGAGTCGCTTCGCTCCGTTTTGGCGGCCCTGTCGCAGAATGCTTTTTTGGTGTCAATCGACATTCGCGACGCTTATTTGTACTTCCTAATCGGAAGGGCCCACCAACGCTTCCTTCGTTTTGCCATAGGTCAGGACCATTACCAGTTTGTGGCTCTGCCATTCGGGTTGGCCTCAGCGCCCAGAGTTTTTACAAAAATTCTGGCGCTTCTCATGGCGATTCTTCGAAGGCAGGGGTTACGATTTTTCCCTACCTGGACGACCTTCTGATTGTGGCGTCTTCAAAGGAGGAGGCGGTAACTGCTCGCAATCCATCCTTTCAGCTCCTGGAGGATTTCGGGTGGCTGGTCAATTGGGAGAAGTTGTCTCTGGAACGGTCGCAGTCAATCCTGTTTTTGGGGATGCATTTCGACACGGTGCGAGCAGTGGTGTCCCTGCCTCCAGACAAGCAAGCATGTCTCCTTCGACATGCACGGGTTATGAAGTCTTCGACAGCAATGTCCCTGCGAAGCTGTATGCGTCTTCTGGGGTTGATGGTGGCGTCCATGGAAGCACTTCCGTTTGCCCGGTTTCATTCCAGGGCTCTCCAAAGGTTCATTCTGAGCCGTTGGGATCGATCGCAGGTTTTCACTGGATTACAGTGTCATCATCCCCCACAGGGTACGAGAGTCCCTAGGATGGTGGATACGTCCGAAAGAGTTATCCCTGGGAAAGTCCTTCCTCCCTCCGAAGTGGTTGGTCATAACCACCGATGCCAGCCTGACGGGCTGGGGGGGGTGTCTGGAACGATCTTTGGACTCAGGGAGTATGGTCGTCGGAAGAGTCTGTCTTGCCGATCAACATCCTGGAATTGAGGGCGATTTTTTCTTTGCCTCCAACACTGGACGGTCCCTTTAAGCGGTCTGCCAGTCCGAGTGCAGACAGACAATGCGACGACGGTCGCATATATCAACCACCAAGGCGGGACTGGGAGTTCCAAGCTCATGGTGGAGGTATCTCGTATCCTAGTATGGGCAGAGATCAGAGTGCCAGCTATCTCTGCGATCCACATTCCGGGAGTTCAGAGTACCACGGCGGACTTTCTCAGTCGCGAGAAGATGGATCCCGGAGAATGGAGTCTTCATCCGGAAATTTTTGCACTGCTGTGCTCCCGTTGGGGAACTCCCCAAGTGGATCTGATGGCATCCAGGTTCTATGCCAAGTTACCGACTTTCATGTCCAGGTACAAGGATCCGAAGGCTGTGGCGGTGGATGCTCTAGTGGCTCCGTGGGACCAATTCGAGCTAATCTATGTTTTCCACCGATTTCCTTACTCTCCTGGTGTTACGTCGGATCAGACTAGAGAGAATCCCGGCTATGTTGATAGCCCCAGATTGGCCAAGGAGGACGTGGTACTCGACACTGGGGTCGCTCCTGGCAGCGCCACCATTTCTACTTCCTTTCCGCTCGGACCTGTTAACCCAAGGGCCCGTTCGTCATCCGGACCTGATGTCTCTGCGTTTGACGGCGTGGTTCTTGAGACCGAAATATTGATCCGTCAAGGTTTTTCAGCCGAAGTCATTGCCACTTTGCGAGCTGCCAGAGGTCCGGCTACTACTAGGATTTACCACTTGGGAAGCCTTCTTTTCGTGGTGTTCGGGTTCTTCAAGGAACCCGAGGATTTTTTCCATTCCCAATTTGTTGGTTTTCCTGCAATTCGGGTTGGACAAGGGGTTGGCAGTGAGCACCCTGAGGGGTCAGGTTTCTGCTCTGTCCTTGCTGTTTCGAAAGGCTATCGCCTCACGTAGGGACGTACGTTCCTTTTTTCGCGGAGTAATCCACCAGTTTCCGCCGCGGAAGGCGCCTGTGTCTCCTTGGCGCCTCAATCTTGTTTTGGAGGCTCTTCAACACGGGCCTTTTGAGCCTATGGACTCTGTTAGTCTTTCTTTTCTCTCTTGGAAGGTTGCCTTCCTAGTGGCGGTCACCTCTTTGAGAAGGATTTCTGAGTTGGCGGCTCTTTCTTACTTGCCTCCTTTTCTGGAGTTTCACCCGGATCGTGTAGTGCTTCGCACACGGGGCGACTTTCTACCTAAGGTGGTGTCGCAATTTCATCTTAACCAGGATATTGTGTTGCCCTCCCCTTGTCCGGGGCCGAGTAATGCGAAGGAACGGGCCTTGCACACATTGGATTTGGTGCGGGCTTTGAAGTTCTATTTGTCTGTTACCCAAAGTTTTCGGAAGTAGGACTCCCTGTTTGTGATTCCAGCAGGTCGTTGACGTGGTCAACGGGCTTCCAAGGATTCTATAGCTCGTTGGATCCGGTCGGCCATTTTGGAGGCTTACCGACTTAAAGGCGAACCTTGCCCGATTAAGGTTCGAGCTCATTCCACGAGAGCTGTGGGCTCATCGTGGGCTTTCCATCATGGGGCCTCGGCAGCTTAGCTTTGCTGGGCGGCGACCTGGCGCTCCGTCCACACCTTTACAAGATTTTATAAGGTGGACGTTAGTGCTTCCGCTGATGCGGCCTTAGGACGTAGGGTCCTGCAGGCGGCTGTAGTTTAAAGTTCTAGTTCACTTGTATTTGGCGCCTGTTGCGCATTTATCAAGGTTGTTGGGATTCTGCCTCTTTTGGTTTTTTCCCACCCTTAATTTTTGGACTGCTTTGGGACGTCCCACTAGTAATGTCTAGTGTGTCTCACTTCCTTCATCTGCAGCTGAAAGACGGATTTTGGTAAGAACTTACCTGTAAAATCCTTTTCAGCGAAGGAAGGGAGACACACATCCCTCCCATGGCAGAAGTGTGTTGTTGTTTTTCAGATGCGGCGTGACCCTTCTCTGATAGCGATTATCTGGGCTGAGGTCGACGCGCTGAGGCTTTGTTACAGCATCGCCAGCTCATCGCAGTGGTCAGGTCCAGTGAGTAGTACCTGGAACTGTGTGGTTTTTGTCTACATGCATGCATAACCTGTATTTTTTGTGTTTTATTCTCTGAAGTCCTTCAGAAAGGGTTATGTTGCTTCGCTGGTGATATTGCTCTTCCTTAAGCTTGGTACAACTGGAGAGCTGAGTAGGAGGAGCCCGAGCTGGAGGGGCCGGTCAACACTCTTTTTAATCTGAGGTGTCTATCTCATCTGGGCTCCGCCTACCCACTAGTAATGTCTAGTGTGTCTCCCTTCGCTGAAAAGGATTTTACAGGTAAGTTCTTACCAAAATCCGTCTTTTCTTATCTGCTATTTTCTTAAATGCTTTCCTCAATGTTCTATTCTAAGAAGTGGATGAGAATCTAGTCGGCACGTGACAGTCTACTCGCGCTAGAAGTAGAGGGGAATCCTGATTGTGTGCTCAATGTATATTGTCAAGATTCAGCAATCTTCACTCACAGAAATTAACCGCAGGGATTTCTTTGGAGCTTGGAGACCCATTTAAAGGCTTATTTCCATCTCAGTCTTTTATGGCTGACATGACAATAATTCCATCCAGTTCTGACCAGTAAAGGTGAAAG
The DNA here is from genome assembly GCA_033576555.1 of Oophaga sylvatica. Lineage (NCBI taxonomy): Eukaryota > Metazoa > Chordata > Amphibia > Anura > Dendrobatidae > Oophaga > Oophaga sylvatica. Next base: position 53,941,955 of record JARQOD010000008.1, on the reverse strand, counting down.
CACTTCCATAATTCCTCCTCATTTGCTTGGAGCTGATCAGATTTATTCCACGAAAGGCTGAGATGGGAATAATGTCCTCTACAGATTTCAGATACAGGGTTGTCACAGACTTTACAGCTTGATGTTCCATCATCCACATACATACAGTGGGGAAAATAAGTATTTTATACACTGATGATTTTGAAAGTTTTCCCACCTACAAAGAATGGAGAGGTCTGTAATTTTTATCGTAGGTTCACTTCACCTGTGAGAGACAGAATCTGAAAACACAGAAAATCACATAGTTTTTACATACTTATTTCATGTAATAAAATGCAAATTAATTATTTGATACAATTGAAAAACAGAACTTAATATTTGGTACAGAAACCTTTGTTTGCAATTACAGAGGTCAGATGTTTCCTAGTGTAGTACTTGACCAAGTTTGCACACACTGCAGCAGGGATTTTGGCCCGCTCCTCCATACAGATTTTCTCCAGATCTTTCAGGTTATGGGGCTGTTGCTGGGCAACATTGAATTTCAGTTCCCTCTGAAGACTTTCTGTTGGGTCCAGGTCTGTAGACTAGCTAGGCCACTCCAGGACCCTGAAATGGTTCTTACGGAGCCTCTCCTTAGTTGCCCTGGCTGTGTGTTTCGGGTCAGTGTCATCCTGGAAGACCCAGCCACAACCCATCTTCAAAGCTCTTACTGAGGGAAGGAGGTTGTTGGCCAAAATCTCACGATACATGATCCTATCCATCCTTCCTTCAATACGGTGCAATCGTTCTGACCCATTTGCTGCAAAGTACCCCCAAAGTATGATGTTTTCCTCCACCATGCTTCATGGTAGAGATGGTGTTCTTGGGGTTGTACTCATCATTCTTCCTAAAAACTTGGTGAGTGGAGTTAATATGAAAAAGTTCTATTTTGGTGTCATCTGACCACATGACCTTCTCCCATGCCTCCTCTGGATCATCCAGATGGTCATTGGTGACCTTCAAACGGGATGGACATATGCTGGTGTGAGCAGGGGGACCTTGTGTTCCCTGCAGGATTTTAATCCATGACGGCATAGTCTGTTACTAATGGTAATGTTTGAGACTGTGGTCCCAGCTCCCTTCAGGTCATTGACCAGGTCCTCCCATGTAGTTCTGGGCTAATTTCCTGACCTTTCTCAGAATCATCCTTACCCCACAAGGTGAGATCTTGCATGAAGCCCCAGACCAAGGAAGATTGAGTCATCTTGTGTTTCTTCCATTTTCTAATAATTGTGCCAACAGTTGTTGCCTTCTCACCAAGCTGCTTGCCTATTGTCCTATAGCTCATCCCAGTCTTGTGCAGGTCTACAATTTTGTCCCTGGTGTCCTTCGACAGCTCTTTGGTCTTGGCCATGGTGGATAGGATGGGGTGTGATTCAGTGTGTAGATAGGTATCTTTTATACAGATAATGAGTTCACACAGGTGCAATTAATAAAGATAATAAGTGTTGAGTAGGAGGCTTTTTAAAGAAAAACTAACTAGTCCGTGAGAGCCAGAATTCTTGCTGGTTGGTATGTGATCAAATACTTATTTCATGCAGTAAAATGCAAATTTATTTAAAAATAATACAATGTGATTTTCTGTTTTATTTCATTTTTAGATTCTGTCTCTCACAGGTGAAGTGTACCTACGATAAAAATTACTGACCTCTCCTTTCTTTGTAGGTGGGAAAATTTGCAAAATCGTCAGTGTATCAAATACTTATTTCCCCACTGTATGTAACACTATATTGATGTATTTGATCTCACTGAGTGTGAATATTTACACATCAGAAGGGGACATAGTCCAGGCATTGAACCTTGGAAATGAATATATTAAGAAGGGGCTGCAATTTTTTAGTATGCCTTAAAGGGTCGATATTTCCTCTTTGAAATGGAGTAATATCTGATTTAACACTGCTTATAATACGGCCCAAATTATTATAACCGTATAATAGCTACCTGTTTTGCAGATATTTTTTTTTGTAATACTTTTTTTTTATATTTAGTATTTGTGTAAATTATTAATAACCTATTTCAGGTGGAAAAGGCTTTCCTGGCAGGCAAGGACAGAATGGTAGAAATGGCCCCCCGGGTCAGCCTGGCTTTGTCGGTGATCCCGGTGAGCCTGGTATTCCAGGGCCCTCAGGATTTGAAGGTAATGATTACTTTTGTTTGAAATGTGGTGGTCTATGGCTTAAAAATTAAGGATATTTTTGTCGATGTCATTACTATTATATTGTTTGTTTACTTGCTATATTTTTTGACAAATGTCCATTGGTAGCAATGATATATCTGATATGTACATGTACATTTTTGTGTACAGTGTAAGTGATCTGGTGGGAGCTGGAGAATTACTCACCACTATTCTGTATACTGTTGTAATTAGCTTTTTAAAACCAGCACATGCGCATTAGACCTCTCTTCTGATCACGTGTATCACTAGGATTAGATCATTCCCGAAACCTGTCGTTGAGGGAAACAAAAAAGATCATTCAGGTGAAACCCAACCTGTCCACTGCCAGCTTAGGGCTCCTTCAGATGTCAGTTTTTCTTGTGCTATCTCTGGCACCTATGGTATTGTCTGGGTTAGTGCTTCTGTCCCATTTCCTTTTTCTCAGACCAAGTGGTCCACACAACCTCACATAGACTTGTCCGATCAAAATCACTAATGCAACTCTTTGGTTTCTTGAAAAAAAATCAGACAACACTCTGATACTGTCCATCTTTCATGAACTGTTTGATATAAAGAGCTTGAGAGACCGCAGTACATTTTTTTTTTACACATCCCAAGAAAAAAAAATTATGAAATTGTGACCAAATTCTGATGGCAAACACTTGACAGTGACCAAACTCTGATGACACACTAATAAAAACACTGATGAAACGTTTTTTTTGGGGGGTAAGTGAAAAATCACTGACGTCGGAATGAGCCCTTACACAAATATATATTTGATCTCATTTCTATAATAATAAGCATCATTATTTTATGGCTTCATGATCGCTAGCAGTGTTTTCAAATAATTGGAAGCAATAAACATACATTACAGACCTTATAAATAAATGAACTATACTCATGGGATGAAAGGAGGAAGGACCCTAGTATTGAGTTGCATTCAGTCTGATAGGAGCGGAGAGCCACCCGTCACCGATTCTGCCCCACAAGTGGAGCCTCCCTTGGAGTTTGGGTAGCAGTGTTGGTGTTTGCAGAGGATAAGTGGTTACAGACAACTGAACTGTATTAGGCCAGTGTCATGTAATGGTTTGTACATTTGTTGATGATGACAGGCTCCCCAGGAAAGGAAGGCACCGTAGGATTACCAGGCATGCCCGGGCGGAGTGTGAGTGTTGGGTACACTTTAGTAAAACACAGCCAGGCTGAACAGATTCCGCCATGTCCTGTTGGAATGAACAAGCTATGGGATGGATACAGTCTGCTCTATGTAGAAGGACAGGAAAAGGCCCATAATCAAGACCTTGGTAAGTCACCTGCGAGATCTGAGGTGGAAGACGGGGAGATATCTACAGTTCAGTTCTCTGATTATCGTTGGTTAGGCCTCTTTCACACTTCAGTCGTTCGGCGTCAGTTAAAATCCGCCAAAGGGTGAAAAAAGCGGATCCGCCAAAAAAGTGCAAAAACGGATGCAACGATCCGATTTTAAGACGGATCCGTTGTGAACTTTTGAACCCGGAAAATGTATTGTACGCATGTCTGGCACGGGAGAGAGAGACTCCAGAATGGATTTTCCTACTTTTGGCAGAGAACGGTTCCACTGGCAGATTCCGACAAAAACGGATCAAGACAGATCCACGGCGGACGCTGCGGATCCGTCATGGTCCGCCTTTTCGACGCACACAAAAAACGTTGCAGTGGACGTTTTCAGAAACCGACGGACGCCAAAATAATGGCGGATCCGTCATTTGACGGATCTAACGGACGACCATCCGTCAAAATCTGTCACTAATGCAAGTCAATGGGAAAAAAGCGGATCCGCCAAAAAAAAAATGGCGGATCCGTTTTTTTGACGCTTTGACGGACTTTGACTGACGTCGCACGACTGAAGTGTGAAAGAGGCCTTAATGGGTGGAATGATTGTGTTCGCTCACTACTGTTAAATGATTATGTCCATTTCTCATCTATTTAGGTCTTGCCGGATCCTGCTTACCTCGATTTAGCACCATGCCTTTTATTTATTGCAATATCAATGAGGTTTGCTACTATGCTAGTAGGAATGATAAGTCTTACTGGCTCTCCACTACGGCTCCTATTCCCATGATGCCAGTAGCCAGCACACAGATTAGAAACTACATCAGCCGCTGCTCTGTGTGCGAGGCTCCATCCCAAGCTGTGGCTGTTCATAGCCAAGACAACACAATCCCGCAATGCCCAGAAGGGTGGAGGAGCCTTTGGATAGGATACTCTTTCCTTATGGTAATTTTTCCATTATTAATTTAAGCTTTCTGAAACAGAAGGTTTCTTATGAGGCTAAGTTCAGATACGTGTATGCAAAATAATCAGTTTTTCACCCTGAAAAAAACAATGTTTTTACGGTCTGTATTGTGTCCGATATGTCTGTTTTTCATATTTTTTTTTACATCCGTGTGCCCTCCATATATAAATAAATACTAGAGGTGAAGTACAGCTTTTTATCTTAATAGTTGTAATGGATCCATGAAAAACTCATGATATACAATGGTAACCAGAATGACCCATTTTTTGTGAATCCATTAACATATAAAGGGCGAGTTTGATTCAAAATAGCGGATGCGGCAATTGAAAACGTGCAACCGGTCCGTATGTAAAACCATTCATGTGATCTACCACAATGACTTGCATTGTACAGTGTGCTATCTATATGGGATCCTACAACCCTTCGAGGACCATTAACGAGCGAGATCTCAGTCTCTGTACAAACCCAGTCCTCTGCGTCCTTTACTAAAGCGGTAACCACTATAATAACGCTACAATTTGGTGCCGGTTTAGAAACATATATGGCGTCAGAGGGCGAGGTCTCACTCTTTAACAGCGAGGAGAGACAGTGGAGTCCTAGAAAGTCAGGTCCTTTTGGAAGACATTAGGGACTTCGTGGACCACTTTTATTATAAGTAATATTTAGAATTTTCTCGTCAGTGTTTCCAGTACATGTGGTATTCTTTTTTTCCCACAAATGCCACATGTACATATTATAACCTAGGCAGCTATGCACATGTCCGTGTTTTTACACAGATCGCGTGTCCTTGCAGAACACAGAGACGTGTCCTTTTTTTTGCCCCAGCAGCACGACTGACAAGGCCCGATACAAGTCTATGGATTCTTGAAAAACACAACACACAGACAGCAACAGTGTTTAACAACGCAAAGTATAGAAGCTTTGTAATTTATCAATACTAGAAAAACACCGATGACACATGATGGTAAAACCATGGTCTGATCTTTCCACATCTCCTGGGCAGGGGAGGAAGCAAAAGCTGTGATCTCCTGCTGTCCTGTCTGTATACTCTCTTTTGTTTCCTCCCCTGCCCAGGAGATGTGGAAAGATCAGACCATGGTTTTACCATCCATGTGTCATCGGTGTTTTTCTAGTATTGATAAATTACAAAGCTTCTATACTTTGCGTTGTTAAACACAGATGCTGTCTGTGTGTTGTGTTTTTCAAGAATCCATAGACTTGTATCGGGCCTTGTCAGTCGTGCTGCTGGGGCAAAAAAAAGGACAGCTGTGATATGATCAGACCATGTTCCTGTACAGTCACACGGCCATTACACAGCATACATTACAAGTATTCATGACTTTTCAAAGGAGATCTATAATTTAAACAAAAAAAGTAGTTACTCTTTAAGTTTGTAAAGCCATATTGAAAAGTCTGCAGAGGCAGTCCAGTAATCCCACTGCAAAGCTGTAGCTACATGTGAATACCGCCTTAGAGAAAAACACCATTTATATTTTCTTCACTTGACATCATACCAGCTCTGTTTATTCTTGTGACACGAGTAGATTCATGAAGCCATGTTAAACATATTTATATACTACTGCTACCAACAAAGCATGTTTCAATGTATATACCATTATGACGTATTAGGACCATTTAGCCTACGATATGGTGCAGTGTTTTTGTATACCTCACAATCTGTATTATCAATTTTGGGGAATAACAGAAAATAATAACCATTCCCATAGTGATGTATGTAGCGATTATTAATCTGTAGCAGGAGGAGAAAGTCGTTAGGATAGTTGAGCGTAAAAACCATGACACAGGAATTAGGTAATACTTGTCTTTTATACATACCTCCATAACATAGGAATCAAGAAATGAGAGGAATTTTACAGATGTTCTATAATATCGATATTCTACTATTTATTTGCATATTGAAGCTGACCACCGTACTCCTAAGGCCTGTTCTGCTTCATCTTGCTGATTGTTTCCACAGCACACCGCTGCTGGCGCAGAAGGAGGCGGTCAGTCGCTGGTATCCCCTGGGTCATGTTTAGAAGATTTCCGGGCTACTCCTTTTATCGAATGCAATGGAGCTAGAGGAACTTGTCATTATTTTGCGAATAAGTACAGTTTCTGGCTCACCACAGTGGAAGAGAGGCAACAATTTGCTGGTGCTCCTCCTTCGGAAACGCTGAAATCTGGGCAGCTTCGAACCCGTGTGAGCCGTTGTCAGGTTTGCATGAAGAACTTGTAGCACAACTGCTTTTCCAAGAACTCCAGCCTCGGTCAATGTATAGAAATGGCATGGAAGCTGGCCAACCTAATCCACGGCCTCGGAGCTCGGCGCTGACAACACGGCACTTTTTTTTTTAAAGAATGGCAAGAATATCTGCTGTAAACTCATGCGTTTGAAGAATGGGTGAGAAGCCGTACAATGCAGTATGGACAGGCCATATTGTGGAAAGTAAATATTTTAAAAGAAAAACGGTGCTAACTTTTTTTTTTGTTTTACACAAGTGTATTATTCATGGCTACCTCAGAAGGTCCTCCTGTAAATTCAGATCTGCTACGATGTGGTGCTGCCATACATCAGTGTGGCTTGTTCCTGGAGTATTAGGTACATGAATATGGCATTCCCTCATTCACAGACACTTTCCCAAAGTAGAATCTGTCATTCTAAGGATTCTCATCATGTAACCGGTGATTGCACCAAACATGACTTCCTTGGTTGTATGACTTTTATCAATTTGTCTTTGTTCTTGTCTTCCTTTAAGTCAAGATGAATTGTTACTGAGGTACTTGCACATCATTACTGTATCAGAGGGTCATTATCCTGTGTAGAAGTCATAGGGTCATTTTATTGATTATTAAAGCGCGCTCATTGCTGGTGCTTTTTGGCTTGTTCACACAGTCTGTATGTGGCCACGAGGAGGGACCGCGCAGCACATTCATCCTGTGGTCACCTCCGTTCTCATACTGCTACACAAGTGTGTGAGCAAGAAAACAAATTACGGTATAATTTTCCATAAAGCCAAAGAAAACAGGATGAGTGCAAAACTTAAGTTATAAAACTATGATTTTATTAATTAATTTAAAAGGATAAAACAATAAAAACATTTATATAAGTGTTTGCATCACATAGACAAAAATAATATCAGAAAAAATCCAGACAATGAAAAAAGAGGACATGTGGGCTACCGGCCTAGGGAGGATTGTAAAGATGAAAAAGAAAACTGGAAGCATGAAAGGTGGCCGCTCGCATGGTAGAGATCCTTGTAATAGTACTATATGGTCTCCGGTACATTGGCACTATATAATGTATTGGGGACACTCACTACTTTGTAAATTGTACTGCAGTCTAGTGATGAGTGAGAGTGATCGCCACTCACGTGTCGCACACAGGCAATCCCCACACGTTTATTGGCTGTCTAACAGCCGCAAGACATGCGTGGTGGGCGCTCGAGCACCAGCGATATTCTATGCGTACCCAAGCACTCTGATGCTCACTCGAGTGGCCAGCACTCTCGCTCATCACTACTGCTGACATAAAAGAGTTTTCTGTTTTCAGAAAACCTGTTACTTGGCTGCAGCTTATTTAAAAACAACACCCCCCCCCCCAAAAAAAAACCAAACAAACTGGTCTTTACTCACCGTCCCCAGGTCTGACATCGAGTGTCCTCTGCTGCTTTCAGTGTCATGTGGCAGTCAGTCGGTGAACTCAGTAGCTCACGCTGTCTACTTGGGAAGAGCTGTGGAGCTCAGTGATGGCTGCAGTGTTGTCTGTGTGACGTCAGAGCTGCAGCCAATAGTAGACATCGGGAACCTCAGCAGAGGCTCAGCGATGGACCTGGGGAGGATGAGTTTTTTTTTTAATAAACTGGGCCTGGGGACTGTGGTTTTCTCTAAGCTCATTCAATATCACATCTTTTTAAATTGATCATGGCTTTGTCATTATAACGGTTAATGCACACAAATCGTAAAAATCGGGACTAGTGCCATCTGTCTTTTTGACAGACAGCACTCAACCTGATGTTATTCTATGGGGGGCGGGTAAAATGGCAGCGTGCACAAGTTGAATGGAAGAATGCGGTCTGATAATCGGATGCATGTCTACAGGTCAGTGGGGAAAAAAAAAATCAGACTGCACTCGGATGACATTCGAGTACAGTCCAATTTTCACTGACAGAAAGGAGAATTTTTTTTTATTCTCCTTGCTTGAGAAAATTGGATCACACTCACCAAAGTCTGGTCAGGGTGTGATCAGCATAAAAACGGATTCTCTCGGATGAAAGAAAATCTGTCCTGTGAGCCTAGCCTAACTTGCACTCATCCTGTTTTCATTGGTATTTTTGTTGTTTTTTGGTGCTAGCTAAAGACTTTACACAATGGGAAACGATGATTGGAGCGACCATATAAATCACCACTGTTACAAGTATATGTGACCTGTATTGACGCTGCTCCTATACAAAACCATGGTTGCATGTTGAGATTGGTTCCTTCCTAGATTTTGTTGACCACTAGATCCCCGTCTTTCGGAGGTAGCCTTGGTGCGTATATTTTGTAATTATAACGATTTTCACAGACGCCCTACACAAGCTACAGATACCATAGTTAATATGTACATTCTAGTTTATTATATTTGTCTAATAGCTTGTATTCTACTTTATAGGATTTTTATTCCAAAACTGTGTGTACTGTATTCCACTAGAGCAGAGTTTTTTTCCTTTAGGTGCAATTCCACTTTCAGGATTACTGAGGTGAACCTCATATGACAAAAAGGTAACCTCAATTACACGAGAAGTGTCCCTTCCTGTTCATGATGTGAGACATGTATGGAAAGACTTGGAGTGCACACAACCACTGTGTAAATCTTAAATAAAAATGACCCGAGTAAAGCAGTGTCCGTGATCAGTCTTTCCAATAATAACCGGAGTCAGAAGTTTCTATACACCTTAGCCACATTCACAGAGACTCCATTTGTCACAATGTCTGACTAAAGATGAGCGAATCTGACTATACTCGTATGCGACAAATGATACATATTTCCACCTTACCCGGATCCACTGGTGAGACTCCCGCTGGCATCACGCAGCCATTGCCAGGCATCATGTGTAGAGCGGTGGCGACTTGTGGACGGACCCGCAAAAAGTGAATGGAACAGTTTGTTTCTTTGTAATAACCTGCAGCTGAAGACATTCATTTACTGAAAGAAAACAACCCCTTTAAAGGGAATCTGTCACCCTAAATTGGCGGATATTTAAATGATGGCAGTCAGGCAGATGGGCGGTGTTTTGGGTACTTGCCTTAACATGTTGTTCGCCGCTGTCTCCATTATTTCTGGGAATTGGAAATTACCCCGTACACCAGAAGTGGATAAAAGCAGGAGACCCCAGACTGAAGACCTAATACGTGACAAATATATATGTATATACACTCTCTGATGGAATAAAGAGGAACAACAATGTGCAAAAAAATGTATATAATCTTTATTAAGCAGTGTTGTACAAGATATGGATAACAATAAAAAACTTAAAATATAAAAAGGCTGACAACATGCTGTCATTCATTCATTCATTGGGTGAATGACCTCTTCTGTGGACTGTATTATTCATATTATTCACATCACTCAATTTTTGTGTCATATATGTATATTTATATTATCTATTTAGCTCCTGGTTGAGTAATATTGAGCCTGAAATTTTAAGGGCTCATTACTGGACGTTGTCAGCCTTTTTATATTTTAAGTTTTTTATTGTTATCCATATCTTGTACAACACTGCTTAATAAAGATTATATACATTTTTTTGCACATTGTTGTTCCTCTTTATTCCATCAGAGAGTGTATATACATATATATTTGTCACGTATTAGGTCTTCAGTCTAGGGTCTCCTGCTTTTATCCACTTCTGGTTTACGGGGTAATTTCCATTTCCCGGATGGTTTGCCATCTCAATCTTTCAGGATCTGTGGTATCACTTGTTAATTAAATATATACATTCTCTGCACATTGAGGTGATTATTCAAGTGTGTATTGTTCCATTTTTCCTGTTCATTTTATCATATTTTTATTATTTCTGGGAATTGTAGTCGTTGCCCTCCATATAACGCGCCTGCGCATTGCAATCTGCGGGCAAAGCATACTGCGCGTGCGCAATTCAAGATTGCAATGCGCAGGCGCTTATATGGAGGGCAACGACTACAATTCCCAGAAATAATGGAGACAGCGGCAACAACATGTTAAGGCAAGTACCCAAAACACCGCCCATCTGACCTGACTGCCATCATTTAAATATCCGCCAATTTAGGGTGACAGATTCCCTTTAAGTTACATTTTTAGTTAAAGGGAACCTGTCAGCAGGATTGTGCTCAGTAACCTACAGACAGTGTCAGGTCGGCGCCGTTATACTGATTACAATGATACCTGGTGATGAAATCCGTCTTATGGTTGTTGTTTAATCTTTATTTTCAGAAAATGAGATGCCCGTGCTCCGGGGCAGCCTATGGGGGTCTTCATGTGGTGCTCTGATTAGGTATTTATAATGCAGACTGCTGACAGGTCACTGATCCCTCACTGACCTGCCCCTTAGTTTAATAATGAATATTATATGTATTGAAAAAAAAAACCTCTTCCACAGGCAGGCACCGGCCATGGCACCAGCGCTGCAGCATAATGGCATCTGTAATGTGCATAGAATTTTTACGGTTCAGGTTATCCTGAAATTGAAAAAAAATCCATTTGAAAATGGTGCAGTAGCAGCTATCGGATCACCTCTATATACACCGATAGCTGATACTGCGCAGGCGCGGCGGGCTCCGTTTTCAAATGAATTTTTTTTTTTAATATCAGGATAACCTCAACCGTAATAATTCTATGCACATTACAGATGTGATTATGCTGCAGCGCTGGTGCCACAGCTGATGCCTGCAGAAGGGTTTTTTTTTTTTAGTGTATATATAATATATTCATTATGTAAACTAGTAGGCAGGTTAGTGAGGGAACAGTGACCTGTCAGCAGTCGGCATTATGAATCGCTAAGCAGAGCACCACATGAAGACCCCACACAGGCCGCCCCGGAGCACGAGCATATCACTAATCAAAACTGAAAATAAATCTTAAAATACAATCATAAGTCGGATTTCATCACCCCAGGTATCATTGTAAGGCTGGAGTCACACTTGACAGCCGGGAATCGCTCTAATGTTCTCCGTATGTAATCCGTTTGAATGCAATGATGCGATTTCCTCGCATCTAGTATCCATATGCAATGCAATTTTAACATGAGCTTTTACATACAGCAGTTCTCTATATGGAAAAGCTTATGTTAAAATCGCATTGTAATACACAACTGTACACATCGTTTTAAAACCAAATATTCTTCAAAAATGATATTATATATATATTTCATAAGAGATAGAAGAATAGTCATTTATTCATTTGTCGGTTTCTGTAAAAAGTCACTGCAGGAGCGACAGGATAGAAGGCATGGTTTACATACAGTTAATCCATGCAGAATAGTTAGATATATAGATGTCAGTGACCAGTACATTAGGTTGTGTGTGTGTGTGTGTGTGTGTGTGTGTGTGTGTGTGTGTGTGTGTGTGTGTGTGTGTGTGTGCGCAAAATATGCGACATGTATTTAATAAAAGATTCTTTTTGGGGAAAAAATGGCGTGGGCTCCCGCGCAATTTTCCAACCAGAGAGGGAAAGCCAGCGACTGGGAGCAGATGTTTATAGCCTGGGAAGCGTGTTATACCCATGGATCTTCCTAGGCTATTAATATCAGCCCACAGCTGTATATTTAGCCTTTACTCTTAAAATAGGGGATCCCCCCAAAAAATGACGTGGGGTCCCCCTATAATTAATAACCAGAAATACGGATTTTTGTGTTACTCACCGTAAAATCCTTTTCTCCGAGACGCTCATTGGGGGACACAGGACTGTGGGTGTATGCTACTGCGCTAGGAGGCTGACACTAAGTAAACATAAAAAAAGGTTAGCTCCTCCTCCGCCGTATACACCTCAGCACTGGCCGCAGGCAAACCCAGTTTAGTGCAAAAAGCAGTAGGAGGCTAAAGAATAAATTAATGTTAATACAGGTACAATATATCCAGAAGTAAATCTACTGATATAGACCCAAGCAAATAAAATTAACTTAGAAATCGAAGCCATCCGGCTAATAGGGAGGGTGCTGTGTCCCCCAATGAGCGTCTCGGAGAAAAGGATTTTACGGTGAGTAACACAAAAATCCGTATTTCTCCTTCGTCTCATTGGGGGACACAGGACTGTGGGACGTCCCAAAGCAGTCCCTTGGGTGGGAAACCGACTCCACAGTGTAATTTATAATCAAGCATTGCTTATAGGAGCGCAACCGCGCCCTGAAGAATCCTTTACCCAGACTGGCATCCGCAGAAGCCTGGGTATGGACATTATAATGCTTGGAAAAGGTATGCAGACTGGACCAGGTTGCTGCCTTACAAACCTGTTCCACCGAAGCCTGATGCCGAAGGGCCCAGGAGGCACCCACCGCTCTGGTGGAGTGAGCCTTGATCCCTGCGGGAACCACCGCGCCTCTGATACGGTAAGCCTCCTGAATGGCTAACCGAATCCACCTAGCCAAGGTTGATCTAGAGGCAGGGTCCCTTCCTGCGACCTTCAGGGAGGACAAACAGCGTGTCCGTCTGTCGAAAGGACGCTGTCCGAGATACATATCTCCTGAGTGCTCTCACCAGATCCAGCGTATGGAGAGCCTTCTCCACTCGGTGCGTCGGAGTGCTGGGCAAAACAATGTCCTCATTAATATGAAATGAGGACACGACTTTAGGCAAAAAAGGTGGTGTTGGTCTGAGCACTACCTTATCCTGATGAAAAAGCAAATACGGAGCTCGACAAGACAGTGCTGCCAGCTCCGAAACCCGCCTTATGGATGTTATGGCTACCAAAAACACCACTTTCCAGGAAAGAAATGACAGAGAAACCTCCTGCAAAGGTTCAAAAGGAGACTCTTGCAGGACTCCCAGGACTAGATTGAGGTCCCAAACCTCTAAGGGAGTCTTGTAGGGAGGAACTAATGGACAACCCCCTGAATAAAGGTCCTAACCTGAAAATTAGACGCGATCTTTCGCTGAAAAAGAACCGACAAGGCTGATATCTGTCGTCTAAGAGTACTAGGCGCTAGACCTGAATCTAGGCCCGCCTGGAGAAAAGATAGAATGTTTGGAATTGAAAAGAGAAGCGGGGAACAACCATGTTCCCTGCACCAATCAAAAAAGACCTTCCAAGTACCATGGTAGATGCGAGCCGAAACGGGCTTTCGGGCGCTAGCCATCGTCGCGGCGACCTTTTTAGAGAAACCAGCCCTGGTCAGGATCCAAGATTCAACGGCCAGGCCGTCAAACACAGGACCGCTGAGTTCTGGTGGTAAACTGGGCCCTGGGAGAGAAGGTCCACGCGCTCTGGCAGTCGCCAGGGTGCGTCGGCGAGCAATTGTACCAGCTCCGCGTACCATGAGCGACACGGCCAATCCGGAGCGATTAATATCGCTTGGAACCCCCTCTATCCTGATCTTTCTGATCACTCTTGGGAGAAGAGCTATTGGTGGAAACAAGTATGGAAGATGAAACTGATTCCATGGTAGGACCAGAGCGTCTACTGCAAATGCCTGCGGATCCCGGTACCGGGAGACGAAGTTGGGCACCTTGGCATTTATCTTGGAAGCCATCAGGTCCACATCTGGGGTTCCCCAGCGTCGGCATATCTGCTGAAAAATCTCGGGATGTAGTGACCATTCCCCTGACGCTATGCCGTGACGGCTGAGAAAATCCGCTGCCCAGTTTTCCTCGCCCGGAATGTGGACCGCTGAAATCACAGAGTGATTTACCTCTGCCCAGGTCAGAATCTGTTTTACCTCGTGCATGGCCGCCCTGCTGCGGGTACCTCCCTGATGGTTTATGTATGCCACTGCCGTGGCATTGTCCGATTGTATTCTGACTGGGTGGCCCGCCAGATGCTGGTGAAACTGCCTCAGAGCCAGCCGAATAGCTCGGATCTCTAAAATATTGATCGGGAGGGTCGATTCCTGCTGAGACCAAGTTCCCTGGGCTGTGTGGTGACGAAACACTGCTCCCCATCCGAGCAGGCTGGCGTCCGTTGTGACAACCAACCAGAAATTTGGAGGAAACAAACGATCCTGTTGAAGAGTGGTGCTCTTCGTCCACCACATAAGAGTCTGTCTGACCTGCAGGGACAGACGGCACCGAAGATTGAGGGAGTAAGGGCTCCCGTCCCATACTGCCAAGAGTGCATGTTGAAGGGGGCGAAGATGAAATTGGACAAATGGAATAGCCTCGATTGCTGCCACCATCCTTCCTAGGACCCTCATGCAAAACCGAATGGTGTGAGGAATCGGTTGGCGAAGGATCCGTACCTCTTGACGGAGAACTAAGGCCTTGTCTTGAGGAAGAATTATCAACCCCTGAGCGGTGTCGAAATTCATCCCTAAAAAGGTGATCTTCCGAGATGGCACGGGAGATGATTTCTTCATATTCACCAGCCACCCCAGGCGAGCAAAGGTGTCTAACGTAATGCTGACACTTTCCTCGCAGATTTGAAAAGATGGACCCTTGATGAGGAGGTCGTCTAAGTAAGGCAAGATGACTATCCCCCTGGAGTGCAGAATGGACACAACAGCGGCCATGACCTTTGTAAACACCCTGGGGGCTGTGGCTAGCCCGAATGGCAAGGCTGCGAACTGAAGATGAAGTTTGCCGATGGCAAACCGAAGAAACCTCTGATGAGGAGGAAATATGGGGATGTGAAGATAGGCATCCTAAGGCTAAGTGCACACGTTTGCAGAATGTTTGCAGAATATTCCTGAGCAAAACCGGACTTTTTTGCGCGGCAAAAACGCGCGTTTTTTTGCACGGATTTTGCGCGTTTTGGTGCGTTTTTTGCGCGGTTTTGACGCGTTTTTACCGCGATTTTTTCCTGAACTTTCTAGGTCAATAATAAAGAGGGAAAAACGCTAGAAATCCGCAAAATTAATGGACAAACTGCTAGATTTTCCGCGATGCGTTTTTTTTGCGGAAAAAAACGCACCATGTGCACAAAATTTGCGGAATTCATTTTAAATGATAGGATGCTTAATACATGCGTTTTTGACGCGTTTTTTCCCGCGAAAAAACGCGAAAAAAACGCAAATATTCCTGAACGTGTGCACTTAGCCTGAATGTCTATTGATGCTAGAAATTCCCCTTTTTCCATGGCTGCAATGACAGAACGGAGAGACTCCATTCGGAATGTCGAATTCTGACAAACCGGTTCAGTCGCTTTAGATCCAGAATGGGCCTTACGGTACCGTCCTTCTTGGGTACAATGAACAAGTTGGAATAAAACCCCCGACCTCTTTCGACCTCCGGTACAGGTACGACAACCCCGCTGTGCCGAAGAGACTCGACCGCCTTGAATAAGGCACGAACCCGAGACTCCTCCTTGGGAAGGCGCGAGGGAAAAAATCGATCTGAGGGAAGGCTGGTAAGTTCTATTTTGTACCCCGAGGAGACTAACTCCCTGACCCACTCGTCGTGAGTTATCGATAGCCAAATGGGACGAAACCAGAGTAAGCGGCCGCCTACTCTGGATAAATAGACCGGATTCTGCCTCCAGTCATTTGTCCGAATATCTTTGGGGTTTAGACCCTCTAGATCTTGGCTGTTGAGATCGCCCTCTTCCCAGAGGGTTGGTCCTGTAGGAGACCTGGCGATCTCTGGTCTGATTAGGTCGACCTGAGCCGCTGGAGGTGGCTGGCGCGGCCCAACCTGGGTTACGAAAGGCCCTAAAGCGAGGCTGAAGCTGTCGACGAAAAGGCTGTCTAATCTTTTGCTGAGGAAGGAAACTGCTCTTCCCTCCCGTCGCATCAGATATGAGCTGATCCAGCCTTTCGCCAAATAACCGACCACTCTGATATGGTAAGGATGTAAGCGATTTCTTTGAGGATGAATCCGCTCGCCAGGTTCTTAGCCACAAGGATCTTCTGATAGCAATTGCATTAGCAGCAGCTAGTGCTGCGCAATTTGCCGCATCCATGGATGCATTAATTAAGAAGTCTCCTGCAAGAGCGATCTGATTAGAGATCTCGGTTACCTCAGACGGCACCTCTATACCGTGAAGAGCTCTATTTAGAGACTCCGACCAGGATATCATGGCCTTAGCAACCCAAGTCGCTGCAAAAGAAGGAGAGAGAGCAGAGCCTGATGCCTCAAACACCGAGCGGGCCAAACTTTCAATCAGACGATCCGTTGGATCCTTAATCGAGGAACCGTTGGGAAGAGAGAGAAGTGTCTTAGATGCCAAACGCGACACAGGAGGGTCGACTGCAGGAGATTCCGCCCACTTCTTCAGAAGTTCAGGGGCAAAAGGATATCTGGTATTAAGGGCTTTTTGTCCTGCGAAGCGCTTGTCCGGCTTTTCCCGGTGGCGCTGCACTAGTTCCTCAAACTCAGGATGAGCACCAAAAACCTTATGGGTCTGTCTGGCTCGTTTGAAAGACACCTTATGACCAGAGGCCAAAGTGGATTCATCGTCTACCCCAGAGATTGATTGACAGCTTCAATCAGACTGTCAATTGTCTCCTGACAACCTGGAGCTTCCAAATTGAGGGACCCTTCAGTATCGGAATCCGAATATTGATCACTTGCCTCTAAAGGTGAAGGAGAGCGAGAAGCTGAGCTGAAGGATGCCGAAGCCCTGGACGGCATAGGCGACGCAGTGTGGGTTCGCTTCCCCTGCGTCTGCCTGGTGAGAGCGCGGCCCCTGCAGGCCGGAGGTTCCTGAGACGTCGCCAAGACGGGTGAACCACTGTCCCTGCTCCTATCGGGAGCTTGAAGGGACTCGATTGCTCTCGTTAATGACGCCATAGATTGAGACAGAGATAGGGCCCACTCCGGGGGGCCTGACGCACTGGGCTGGGCTATAGGTGAGGGCTCCTGAGCCCGTTCAGAGTCACAGGCTTCGCAGACCTGATTAGTCTGGGCGTGCGAAAAGGGGATCTACAGGCAATGCATGCGGTATACAGCACCGTGTGAGCCTTAGTTCTTCTGGACATACTGTATCTGTTCAGAGCCTCCTTCCCCCTGCTGTAACAATCTGCTGTGACGATGCGGAGGTACGGTAGCAGAGCGCAGCGAAGTGGAGCCGGGCTGGAGGTAGTAGCACCTACCCCAGTCCTGTATCCCCGGACGTCCTTAAGCAGTGTTGACAGCGCAAAAAGGAAACGAGCAAAGGCTGCAGACTTTTTCAAAAAAGCGCTCCTTGTCAGGGAGGCGTGGCTCATATAGCTGATCACAGGGGGCGGGGTCGAGAGGCGCGGCCTAGCGCCGTCAGATGCCGAGACACCACCTCCGGCCGCGGCCTAGTCTCCGGCCGAAGCCGGGGACTAAATTTCCGGCCGCGCCTAGCGCCGGCCGAAGCCTCTGCCTAAATTTTTGGCGGTAGCCGCCCGAAAAACAGGGGGCGGGCCCGCCGGAAGTGACGCTGGCGGCGAGCACGGCCTATCTTCCGGCCGACGCCGGGAGCAAAACTAGACACTGCGGCCTGGTCCCCGGCCGAAGCCGGGGACTAAATTTCAGCCTACGGCCTAGCACCGGCCGAAGCCGGGGGCAGATTTTTGGCGGCGGCCGCCTAGAAGCCAGGGGGCGGGCCGTCGCACGCAGATAGGGGGCGGCGCTCTCCGGGGGGTTCACAGACAGCCTCGCGGAGCTCAGGCCGGGGACTCCGCTCCCAACTGAAACCAGGCCGAATTCCCGACCGCCCCAGACGCTACCTGACGTCCTCATGTGCAGGTTTCTTCCCGACACTGTTTCTCCGGAGCTTTGAAGGTGGGTTCTCCTGCTTGCAGTCTTCTGCCAAAAAATGGGGGACGGTGCAGGCTCCAGCTCCATGACCTCTAATGGTGGGTCTTCCTTGCTGCAGTGGACTCGCGGCGCTCCCAGACATTAGTCCAGCGTCTCCCGTCTTTTAGAGGGGGGCTTGCAGCAAAAAAAGAGGAGGGCAGGTGCATTGGGGTGCAGTGGGGGCCGCACGGACTATATCATGCCACTGTACAACCTGAGGTTTCAATACCCCAGGGTGGTCAGGGCTGAGTCCGGCATCATGTCCCACATAGCGGGAAAGGATACGTGGAGGCTTCACTCCACGTGCTCGCCCGTTGATGGTTTGGGGAGATCGGACCCCTTCAAAAAGGTCCGTCGCCCCTATCTAATCTTCGTGGGAAGGAGAAAAAAAAAAAAATGGTCTGGAGAAAACCAGACGTGTGCCTCCATCAGACACTAAGCATGAACTGGGTTTGCCTGCGGCCAGTGCTGAGGTGTATACGGCGGAGGAGGAGCTAACCTTTTTTTATGTTTACTTAGTGTCAGCCTCCTAGCGGCAGTAGCATACACCCACAGTCCTGTGTCCCCCAATGAGACGAAGGAGAAAAGGCTATACAGACAGCTGTGGCCTGATATTCATAGCCTAGGAAGGGGCCATGGATATTGGCCCTCCCCTGGCTACAAATACCAGCTCACAGCTGCCCCAGAAATGGCGCATCTCTAAGATGCGCCAATTCTGGCACTTAGCCTCTCTCTTCCCACTTGCCCTGTAGCGGTGGCAAGTGGGGTTGATGTCACCTTTGTATTGTAAAACTCGTCGGTATTCCACGTTGTGCACCAAATCTGCAACGTGTGCACAAGCCCTTGCAGCATACCATAAAGAGAAATTTGGGCAAAAAAAAAAATAATTTTAATTAATCTTTGTTCATATCAGTGCTTGTGAATTCTATTTCTCTGTCATACCAGCAAAACAATAAGAATGACAGGAGGTTTCTGATCCATTATATGCAAAGCATGGACAGACCCCATTGACTTTAGTGAGGTCCATTTGCTTTAATGACCATCCTTTTACCTGACAAAATACACATCTGAGACAGAGACTAATTCTCTGAATGAAATTAATTGTAATATTGTCTGACCCTATAACGTAGCTCAAGCCTTAAGGGTTTTGAAAGCTACACTACACATTGTCATGAGATAATTACTTTGGGGTTTTCATTGGCTGTAAGCCATAATCATCAACATTAACAGAAATAAACACATGAAATAGATCACTCTGTGTGTAATGACTACAATATATATGAGTTTCACTTTTTATATTGAAGAACTGAAATACTGTAAATTAACTTTTTGATGATATTCTAGATTATATACATATAATCATATCTTGTGGGTTTTGTTTTTTTCAAATGATGTAGAGGAAAGGGGCAACCTGAAAAAAGAAATTGATGCAAATATATTGTGATATGTTTGCACCAGCCTTCCATAGGCTGCAATGTTATAAAAACAGATCAGTTTTTTTACAGGATGAAAAGTGCTGCTGACATGTTTTTTTGCAACCTGAAAACAAAAACAGATCAAAATGAATAAGTGCACAAGTATGTCAGACAGATACAAGATGTGACGTTCGTTTTGCACATTATATTCTATTTTAATACAATTGTATCCGTTTAAATACAGTTTTTGTTTTTTACAGTACAGATACGTTTGATTACCCCACAAAAAGCGTGGTGTGAAACTGGCATAAGGCTGCGATTGGTCATTCGGTTTCTAAAATTACCATAGAAACTGAACCAATGTTCAAAACGGATCCGTTTTCATGAGTGATCCAAGTGACGCCATTGAATTGTGGGATTGATTCCGTTGGTGTCAGTTTTTAGTATTGAAAAAAAAAAAAGTTCAGTATAATGCGCTTTTTCATCCCTTCTAAAAATGGAGACATATCTAAAACCCCAATGGACACCAAAATTACTTACTATGGTTCCTCCTGTGAGGAAAAGTCTGATTGACGGTAGCAAAGAATATGTTTGCACAAAGTGAGTAAACTGCAGTGGCGCAGCCCAGGCCACCTCTGATCCCAGCTCTTGCGCCCATTACCGACCCTCCTGGTCTCACCACATGATGCTTTATTTTAGGTCCTCACCAGTTACACTTCGCTCATACAATATTCCTATAGAATTCACATGTAAGACACATTGTTTGTGTACAGTATACAATTCCTTTATTCATGCATAATATAAACCGAACCTGAGTGCAGCAGATATATCATGTAATCAAAAGTAAAAAAAACACTGTCTGCTTACCTCTTCACGTCCCATAAGTCGACCTTTTCCATATTATTGCACCAGCATGATGCTTGAAAACCTAGCTATATAAAAAGTGCAGAAGACGAAAGATCCTACTGTACCAAGGGCTTCTAGGTAAATATTTGATTCTGCAGGAGACGAGCATTTAAAAGGAGTTTTCTCATCTTATTAAAGTCGATAAAATTGGAAAGCACTTGGAAAAACAAGCAACTTTGCAATTTATTTATAAGAACAGAGGGATTTTTAAGCAGTCTATTCGAGGTGGCTGTCTCCTTGCAAGCCCTTTTTTATAGAGCTTGTAATCACCGCTCTGAAGCTGGCTGCAGGATCCAGCCACTTTCAGTACCTTTGCTTTTCTCCGATGGTGAAAAGGCAAAGATTCGCCTGCTTGCAGCATAGGAGAGAGCACAGCTCAGGTAGCGGCTTACTAATGCCGCATGCCTGATCTGTCAATCAGGAGTGCATCTCGCCCCAACAAACAGACAGGGGAAAGGTGTGCCCCTGAAAAGAGCTCAAGGACACCCCTTTAACAGCATTCATACAGGGGATACAGTTTGTATGTTGTTCCATTGATTAACTTCAAAAATGTCCGCCACCTCCGTGTGTAGACCACTGGTATGCTTTGAGTAAACCCTTATAGAAAAGCTACTATGACATTGTCTGTCTTTTTGCTGCTGAACGGATGCAAGAAAATAAAAGGCATTTGGTGTATCCCTCATAGTCACATCTAAGATGGTTTCGTTCACAAATGAAGGGTATTGCTATGGATTGGTGTAAGTGACTTGGCATGAGTGCAATAAGTGATTGTCAGTACATTTTACAAAATGCTAAACCTATAAAAAAAAAAAAAACACAGACGTGAATATTAGATACCATTCAGACACTGCATGTAAAAACATAATACAGAATTGCTGGCTGGATCCTCACAGACTCTAGTAAAAATTGCATCATTGCCAGAGAGGACATAACACAGAACTCCCTCCAGGGAAAAAGGCCAAATGATATATACATTAAAAACACCAATTAATGGTTACAATTTTTGCAAGAAAATAACATACATTTTTTTCCAGCATGGAAGTGTTAAATAATACACAAAAAAACCCCGATAAGACGCTTTAGGTCAGGGTATTGCAAAAGTGACAGTCAACCATTGTTGCTACTGATATACTGTAGAATACATTGTCCTGCAACGGCTTCATTCAGCACAAGTGTCTGACAACCATCTCCGTGAACACATTGACTGTGGCAGTAAACTACCTGCTGTGCGATCCCAGAGGCACCAACATGCAAGAAACTGGTGCGATTCGATCCAGTGGAGGTTTCCATACAACTTCTGCCATTAGTCCTATGCCCCGTGTTGTGCTCTTTTCTCCACTGAGGTTGAGGCACTTTCTGGCTAGCAACACTTGCATCAGTCATAAGCGATCCTCTGGTGATCAACACTTGACACCTCATCATACAGTCAGGATCTCAAATTCCTCCTCCTCAAATAGTTTATCCGTGGATTCAATTAGCTCTGTAAGGAAAGAGAAATGTCTCATCACTGAGTACAACACACTGTGTCCGCACTTAGGAAAGGAATATGACAACTCCTCTTTTGGCCCACTAAAACAATTAAAAGATTTCTAGCTGGTACCTTGTCAGGGCCGCGTCGGGCATTACTGCCCTTACTGCTGTATGGGGCCCAGTGAGCAGAAGTAAAGGAGGTGGGGAAGACCTAGTCCAGGCCTCCCCATCCTGTGCTTCTGCTCACCGGGCCCCAGGGTTTAATAAAAGCATCTGAGTACTGGCCCACTGCCATCGGTGATGCACATCTCAGCGCAGGGAGACTTCCTGGAGCTTCATGGAATGACCGTGCAGCCCCAAGGGAGTCCCTCCATCTCTTCTGTGACAGCATGTACGCGCGCCACTCACCAGGATACCAGATGTGGAGCTGCATAGGATCGTATGAGAGGCAAGTATGAAAAACTTAAAACTTTTTTTTTTAAATGAATTAAATGGGCTTGGGTAGGGGGAGCAAATGATAATAAATTGAGGGCATGGGACGGGGACAGCAAATGATGCTGTATTGTGGATAGGGGAGAACAAATTATGAATTGAGGGTGTGGATGGAAGAGAGAGCGGACATGACAATGAATTGGGGGTGGAGGGTGGCAGGTAAATATAATGAATCCGGGAAGCAGTAGGTACAGAGTGGGGGGCATTGAGGATGCAGGAGTGTGGTTGGTAATGAATTGGGGGAAAGAGTACAGGTCCTAATTAATTTATATATTTATTGGGTGGGGTAAATGGCTATTTATAGTTAGTGGGGGCACAGTGATGGATTACAATTTATAATTGGAGTGGTGGGTTGCATTATAACAAATTACATATTAATGGTGGGTGCACATCTATTCAGCTGTGCAGTACTAAAGTTGGATAAAAAGTGGGGAATGTGCTCTGGAAGCAGTGCTTAGATAACTGTGTTATTTTCTGAGAGTCCTGGCTGGAAAAAGTGATGTCGGTCTGATTTGGATGAAGAAAAGCGAAGATGAAGGACTTCAACTAGAGACGTCACTAGAGAGTCAGTGTGTTACCTGTACACTGACACTATACATTGTATACTACATACACAGAGCTCATCTGTATGTCACTGTATTACCTGTACACTGTGTACAGAGATCCTGTGTATAATGTCACTGGTGATCGCTGTATTACTTATTATACACAGGAACTCTGTATACAGTGTCAGTGTACAGGTAATACAGGAATCACCAGTGACATTATACACAGGAGCTCTATATATAGTATACGTCACCGGTGATCACTAGTACCTATACACACACTATATACAGAGCTCCTGTGTATGTCGCTGGTGATCACAGTATTACCTGTACACCATACACAATACAGAGCTCCTGTATATAAGGTCACTGGTGAGTACTGTATTACCTGTATACTGACACTATACACACAACTCCTGTGTATAAAGTCACCGGTGATCACTGTTATTACCTGTACACTGACACTATATACAGAGCTCCTGTGTATAATGTCACCGGTGATCACTGTATTACCTGTATACTGACACTATCCACTGTATACTATGAACAGAGCTCCTGTGTATAATGGCAGTTACGGTAATATTAGTATTGTGGTTTTTATTAATGATCAGTATTGTATTATTCGGTCATTATGTGGAGGCAATATGTATTCTGGCCATGGTGTGACAGCAGTTTTCCCCTGTATGTGGTATAATTAGTCATTTAAAAAATGAATGTGACACATTCCTTTAACCCTTTCTGACATCTGACATACTATCCCTTCCATGTGACCTGGGCCCCTATGACCATGGACAGGACAGTACATCATACGCGATCAGCTGCGCTCATGGGGGAGCGCGGCCGATCGTGGCCGGGTGTCAGCTGATTCTCACAGCTGACACCCGGCACTAAGTGCCAGGAGC
The DNA here is from genome assembly GCA_033576555.1 of Oophaga sylvatica. NCBI lineage: Eukaryota > Metazoa > Chordata > Amphibia > Anura > Dendrobatidae > Oophaga > Oophaga sylvatica. The sequence goes on along the minus strand of JARQOD010000008.1, from coordinate 53,917,905 downwards.
GGTCACGGACCACTCTCGGCACTTTAACCCCTGGAACACTGCGATAAAACATGATTGCAGCGTTCCAGAGCAGGCAGAGGGGCTGTCAGCTCTGACAGCCCCTCTGCCTTTGGATCGGAGACCCTGCAGCATGACGCGGGGTCCCTATCGCTGTCATGGAGACCTGATGTCGTCATGACGACATCCTGGTCTCCAGAGCTGAGAGACTTCCTGACATGCGCATAGCTCTCAAAATGTGGTGATGCAAAAACTATGTTTTGCAACAAAAAGCGTCTTTTAGCGTGTGACAGCTGCCAATCATAAAAACCCGCTATAAATAGTAACTCAAACCCCCCTTTATCCCCCCCTTAGGGAAAAATAATAAAATAAAGAAATGTATTTATTTCCATTTTCCCATTAGGGTAAGGGTTAGGGTTGGGGCTAAAGTTAGGGTTAGGGTGGGGATTAGAGTTAGGGTCCCGTCACACTCTTCAATGTCCAAGCGATCCCACCAACGATCCGACCTGGATGGGATTGCTGGGACATCGTTAGCTGATCGCTGGTGAGCTGTCACATGGGCAGACTCACCAGCGATCAGGACCAGCGAGCACGCTGGTATCCAATGTACACATCGGGTAACTAAGCACCGCGCGGCGCCTAGTTACCCGATATGTACCCTGGATACCGGCTCTCAGCGCTCTACAGCAGAAGCTGGGAGACGGTATCCAGGGTACATATCTGTACATTTGATACCAGCTCGCTGATCGTTGGTCTCCCGCTGTCACACGCAGTGATGTGCGATGGCCAGCGGGACACCAACGATGAAAAAATGGTCCTGGCCATTCGACGACGAGACGATCAGCGATACCCAGCAGGGGGGCTGGACATCGCTGCGTGTCACACTAAGCGAGATCGCTGGCTAGGTCGCTGTTGCGTCACAAAATCGGTGACGCTTCAGCAATCTCGCTAGCGATCTCGCTTAGTGTGACGGGGCTTTAGGGTTGGGATTAGGGTTAGGGGTGGGATTAGAGTTAGGGTTGGGATTAGTGTTAGGCTGAGTTCACATTGAGTTAATGGCAATGCGCTGACAGCATCCGTTACATAGCGGCACTAACGCTATGTAAGTATGCGTTAGCGCACCCATAGACTGCCATTATGTAGCGCATCGCTAACGCATGTCATAATCGGCATGCGTTAGCGATGTGCCGTTATTCTGTGATGGACCCTCGGACGCAGTCTGCAGCGTTCGGGGGTCCATAACCGCTAGCGCAGATGGAGGATCTGCGCTAGCGCGATCGCATAATGCAATCTTTAAAAGGCACTTGCATTAGCGCAGTCTGTTTAACGCATGCGTTGAGCGGACTGCACTAATGCAATGTGAACCTAGCCTTAGGGGTGTGCTGGTGTTAGGGTTGGAGTTAGAATTGGGGGGTTTCCAATGTTCAGGCACATCAGGGGCTCTCCAAATGTGACATGGCATCTGATCTCAATTCCAGCCAATTCTGCGTTGAAAAAGTCAAACGGTGCTCCTTCACTTCCAAGCTCTGCCATGCGCCCAAACAGTGGTTCCCCCCCACATATGGGGTATCAGCGTACTCAGGACAAATTGCACAATAACTTTTGGGGTCCAATTTCTCCTGTTACCGTTGGTAAAATAAAAAAATTGGATCTGAAGTACATTTTTTGTGAAAAAAAGTTAAATGTTCATTTTTTTTTAAACATTCCAAAAATTCCTGTGAAGCACCTGAAGGGTTAATAAACTTCTTGAATGTGGTTTTGAGCATCTTGAGGGGTGCAGTTTTAGAATGGTGTCACTTTTGGGTATTTTCATACAGACCCCTCAAAGTGACTTCAAATGTAATGTGGTCCAAAAAAAAAAAAAAGCGGTGTTGAAAAATGAGAATTCGCTGTTTAACTTTTAACCCTTATAACTTCCTAACAAAAAAAAATTTTCGTTCCAAAATTGTGCTGATGTAAAGTAGACATGTGGGAAATGTTACTTATTAGGTATTTTGTGTGACATATCTCTGTGATTTAAGGGCATGAAAATTCAAAGTTGGAAAATAGCGAAATTGGCCAAAAAAAAACTGATGGCTGTGTGTGAGATGTGGTGTTCGATGGGAAATGTTAGTGAGGTTGTGGTTCAGAACTGCGGTTTTTCCAAGAGTGTGAGATAAGAATGTGGAAGGTTCAAGGGATGAAGGCAGAGCGAGGGTGCAGGCATGGGTGAAGTCTCAAGAGGACCCCAAAATTTTGCCTTTAGGAGGCCCTGAAATTCCTGGTAGTAACTCTGCACCTTGGCTTCCTCAGAAAAACTGTGTGGCCGAACTGCAGAGATAGAAAGGAAATCACAAAGTGCAAAGTACAGACCAAATCAGTGTATATTTAAGATACTTACAAAAACAAACTGTTGAAGTGATCTCTAAAGACCCGAGACAGACTTTATAATCCAGCCCGTTGGCGTGCCAAACATTTGTGAAAAAATGAGTTAAAGTGCTCACTGACACTGGCGCAGTCCTCTAATAGGAGCCATCGGTGTAACAAGTCAGTCCATGACATTTGTTCTTTCCTAATTATTCAACGATCATCAGTAAGTGGCACAATGGAAAAGTGGAAGCGCGTAAAACCCACAGCAGCTCAGCCACAAGGACCATGTAAAGTTACAGAGCAGGGTCACCGAGTGCTAAATAGCAAAGCGCATAAAAGTAGCAAACTCTCAAAAATGTAGAGTGCAAACCTTCTCTGGTATTAACATAAGCACAAAAACTGAGCACCAGACGCTTCATGGCCTCACAGATGCATGTAAGCTTTACATCACCAAGCACAATAACCAAGCAACAGATGGAGTGGTGTGAAGGTGTCACCACTGGAATCTGGAGCAGTGGAGTGGTGATTTGCGCATTTCTATATGGCAATCTCAGTCAGTGTTTCGGGAATGTCAGAAGAAAATGTGCCAGCTGTAAAGTTTGATGAAGGAGGGATAATGGGGATGTCTTTCAGGAGTTGGCTTAGGTCCCTTAGTTCCAGAGAAGTGAAATCTTAATCAAGACATTTTGGACAATTCTATGTTTCCAACTTTGCAGGAACAGTTTGGGGAAGGCTCTTTTCTGTTCCAGCAGCATTGTGTGCAGTGCACAAAGCAAGGTCCTTAAAGCTTTGGTTGGTGGAGTTTGATGCGAAAGAACATGGTTGACCAAACAGAGCTCAGACCTCAACCACATCCAACACCTTTCAGATTAACTACAATGGAGTTTGCAAACCAGGCAATCTGATCCAACATGAGAGAAGTTAGAAATGTTCTTCTGAACAAACACATCCAACGATACCTCCAAAATCTTGTAGAAGACCTTCTCAGAAGAATGGAAGCTTTTGTAGCAGCAAAGATCAGGGGAGGACCTACTCCATATTAATGTCCATGGCTTTAGAATGTGAGGTCATAAAATTTGTAGGTGTCCCAATAGTTTTGTCCATATAGTGTATGTACTCTTAGTACCAATAAATATGATAAAAATCAGGTTTCCTCTGTAAGTGTAGCTGAGGGGTATTGTTGCACTAAAGAGAATGTAAATATCTGCAGATGGCAGAAATTGCGTAAACCAGTGGACAACAAAATAAATTTTGTCCAATTTCTAAAATATCATTATCGCGGCTCATCAGGCTAAATGTAATACCGGTATGTATTGAAAAAAAAGATCCACAATTGTCAAAGACTATGGAAGTAATGAATGAACCCATGCAAAAGGTTTTCACATCTGAAAGTCATGGCCTATCACTATCTGATGGGTCAGGGCCAACCACTCGGACCACCAAAATCCTGAGGAAGAAGGCGCCACAGCGTTAGTTTTGCAATGTACCCCTCTAATGTTTGTTTCTGCTCAGCTGAACATGTCAAATGTCAGTCATGTTACTAACCTGCACCTGTTGTGGAGACCTCGGGCTTGGTTGGCGGTATGAATGGAGGCCAGTGTGGAGGGTGCTTTGGTGCAAGTTCAAACATCCGTAAACTCCGCTTCTTTAATATTTCCTGCAATGAAAAAATATATAAACATTTGGTATGCATTTATAAATATGACATAAAATAATATATTCAATATATTGTTTTTACATTCAAATTAACTAATAGTACAAGGGAAAGAGATTAAACAAATAATTGATTAAAATACATGATATAGCGGTATACCGCAAATGTAGAGTATCAGGTATCACACCAAAAATAAGTGTTGGTACAATAATCATATATGTTTGCCAAATAAGTCCAAATATGTAACAGGTTGCTGAAGTGGCAAGTGCTGAAATAAATGAGTATATGCAAAAAATAGATAGATAATCAAATACAATAATAAAGTAGCCATAATGATATGTGCACCAGTGAACCTAGTGGTATGAAATAATAACAAGTGCTACGGGATAGTAAATAGTCCATAAGTAAAAATAGCCATATATGATGTGTAGATGTTGTACAAACCCCTATAACAGGAACGTTGTGCCCAATGCGCGTTTCACCTAAGCTTTGACGAAGTAAAGCTTGGTTCCCTCGTCAAAGCTTAGGTGAAACGAGCGTCGGGTACAACATTGCTGTTAAAGGGGTTTGTACTCATCATGATGAATTGATCTTTACTTTATGTCTGCCTATGTGGACGTGTTTCAGTAAGAGAAAAGCCAGCACTCCGTCATTCTTGAGAAAACTTCGTGTTTACTGTAACTTTATTCCATACGTGCTAAAACCATCAAACACAGCTCGTCAAACACTGACGCGTTTCGGAAATAAACTTCCTTATTCATACCATCAACCTTAAAAACAGTAAGTGTGACCCCATCCATCATGGATCCTCCAATCTCAAAAACAAAAAAATACATAGCACAGTGAGGAAAATAAGTATTTGATACACTGCCGATTTTGCAAGTTTTCCCACCTACATAGAATGGAGAGGGCTGTAATTTTTATCATAGGCACAATTCAACTGGGAAAGGCAGAATCTAGAAAAAAAAATCCAGAAAAATCACATTGTATAATTTTTACATAATTAATTTGCATATTATTGCATTAAATACAGTACAGACCAAAAGTTTGGACACATCTTCTCATTTAAAGATTTTTCTGTATTTTCATGACTATGAAAATTGTACATTCACACTGAAGGCATCAAAACTATGAATTAACACATGTGGAATTATATACTTAACAAAAAAGTGTGAAACAACTGAAAATATGTCTTATATTCTAGGCTCTTCAAAGTAGCCACCTTTTGCTTTGATGACTGCTTTGCACACTCTTGGCATTCTCTTGATGAGCTTCAAGAGGTAGTCACCGGAAATGGTCTTCCAACAGTCTTGAAGGAGTTCCCAGAGATGCTTAGCACTTGTTGGCCCTTTTGCCTTCACTCTGCGGTCCAGCTCACCCCAAAACATCTCAATTGGGTTCAGGTCTGGTGACTGTGGAGGCCAGGTCATCTGGCGTAGCACCCCATCACTCTCATTCTTGGTCAAATAGCTTACACAGCCTGGAGGTGTGTTTGGGGTCATTGGCCTGTTGAAAAATAAATGATGGTCCAACTAAACGCAAACCGGATGGAATAGCATGCCGCTGCAAGATGCTGTGGTAGCCATGCTGCTTGAGTATGCCTTCAATTTTGAATAAATCCCCAATAGTGTCACCAGCAAAGCAACCCCACACCATCACACCTCCTCCTCCATGCTTCACGGTGCAAACCGAACTTTGAGCAGGGGGTTGGACCAGAAGGCCCAGGAGGTCCCTTCCAACTCTACCATTCTATGGTTCTATGATATAGAGTCCATCCGTTCAACTTTTCTGCGTCGCACAAAGACACGGTGGTTGGAACCAAAGATCTCAAATTTGGACTCATCAGACCAAAGCACAGATTTCCACTGGTCTAATGTCCATTCCTTGTGTTCTTTAGCCCAAACAAGTCTCTTCTGCTTGTTGCCTGTCCTTAGCAGTGGTTTCCTAGCAGCTATTTTACCATGAAGGCCTGCTGCACAAAGTCTCCTCTTAACAGTTGTTGTAGAGATGTGTCTGCTGCTAGAACTCTGTGTGGCATTGACCTGGTCTCTAATCTGAGCTGCTGTAAACCTGCGATTTCTGAGGCTGGTGACTCGGATAAACTTATCCTCAGAAGCAGAGGTGACTCTTGGTCTTCCTTTCCTGGGGCGGTCCTCATGTGAGCTAGTTTCTTTCTTGATGGTTTTTGCCACTGCACTTGGGGACACCTTCAAAGTTTTCCCAATTTTTCGGACTGACTGACCTTCATTTCTTAAAGTAATGATGGCCACTCGTTTTTCTTTACTTATCTGCTTTTTTCTTGCCATAATACAAATTCTAACAGTCTATTCAGTAGGACTATCAGCTGTGTATCCACCAGACTTCTGCACAACACAACTGATGGTCCCAACCCCATTTATGAGGCCAGAAATCCCACTTATTAAACCTGACAGGGCACACCTGTGAAGTGAAAACCATTTCCGGTGACTACATCTTGAAGCTCATCAAGAGAATGCAAAGAGTGTGCAAAGCAGTCATCAAAGCAAAAGGTGGCTACTTTGAAGAACCTAGAATAGAAGACATATTTTCAGTTGTTTCACACTTTTTTGTTAAGTATATAATTCCACATGTGTTAATTCATAGTTTTGATGCCATCAGTGTGAATTTACAATTTTCATAATAATATAAATAAACTTGGCACTCAACAAGTGAAGCAATTCAAAAAATTTTTTTTTTCCTTATTTGCATCCAGACAAACAAAAGTCCGTTTTTAAACGTTTTCGGTCCTTTGAGGGATGTTTAAAACGTTTAAAAACGGACTTCTGTTTGTCTGGATGCAAATAAAGGAAAAAATTTTTGAATCGCTTCACTTGTTGAGTGCCAAGTTTATTATTATTATTATACGTCTGGTTGGACACCTGACTTGTGCACCGCCTACTTTTTTTCCATTGAGTGCCGTGTCTCATATTACATTACAATTTTCATAGCCATGAAAATACAGAAAAATCTTTAAATGAGAAGGTGTGTCTAAACGTTTGGTCTGTACTATAACTACAATAGAAAAACAGAACTTAACATTTGTTACAGAAACTTTTGTTGCAATTACGGGTCAAACATTTCCTGTATTTCTTGACCAAGTTTGCACACACTGCAGAAGGGATTTTGTCCCACTCCTATATACAGATCTTCTCCGTATCTTTCAGGTTTTGTGGTGGCCACTCCAGGTCTTTGAAACACCAAGGTTACTTACCGGTAGCTGGTTTTTCCAGAACCCATGACAGCACACCTGAGAGAGGGATCCCCCCCTGCTAGGACAGGAACCTACTAAGATGAAAGGACGATATCTCTTCCCCCTGCTTCAGTTGATTACAGAGCATGAGGGACCTCCCGGTTAATTTACACATATAACCAACACCACATTATAAAACACCCAAACTATAGTGTACACCGATAAGGTAAAAAAACAGTGTGTTTGTTTGTGGGGGGAATATACGGGTGCTGTCATGGGTTCTGAAAAAAACGGCTACCGGTAAGTAACCTTGGTGTTTTCCCTTCACCCATGACGGCACACCTGAGAGACTTCTGGAGAATTCGAAACATCTTAAGGAGGGACCACCACTTTCAGCACCCTTCTACCAAAGGTTACGTCAGCAGAGGAGGATATATCCAATCTATAGTGCCTAAAGAAGGTGGATGGTAAGAACAAAGTAGAGGCCTTACAAATCTGATCAATTGATACCTCCACTTTCTCTGCCCAGGAGGTCGCCACAGCTCTGGTGGAATGAGCCTTGATGCCATCAGGAATCGGAGCACCACTAGCAGAGTAAGCTAAAAGAATGGCCTCCCTAATCCATCTGGCAATGGTACCTTGTGTTACCACGTAACCCTTCCTTCTACCTGGAAGGCTACAAACAGGGACTGGGCTTTCCTCCACTGGCTAGTCATGGATAAATACTGTAACAGCGTCTTTCTAACATCAAGATTAGTGGTTGATAAACGCCACTGTGGTCCGGTTGTCCGACATAATGCAGACGTGGCGACGCAGAAGGAGTGGCCTACAATTTCTTTAGCTTTGACGAACATCCCTTCTCAGGAGGTGTTCAAGACCCCTGAATTACCCGACCCCTCAGGTGTGCCCCCCAACCTGAGAAGCTCGCATCTGTCGTGATTATGTCGTTTACTGGCATCACCCATGGGACCCATGATGTTAAATTCACCCTTTCTGTCCACCATCTGAGAGAGTTTCTGACCTCTGAAGAAAGATCTACCTTCCCTTCTAAACTCCCATTCAGCGATCTATGTGCAGACAGTATTTCCCACTGCAGCTGCCTGGTGTGGAATTGGGTCCATTTGACTGCTGGGAAGCAGGACGTTAAGGTTCCCAACAGGGACATTGTTTTAATCAGAAACATCTCTGGAAGCTCTATGGCTGCCAAGGTCAGGTTCACCACCTTGTCCTCGGGGATGAAACAAGCCTGCAGCTTGGAATTCAATACGAGACCCAGGAAGGTCTGCAGACTAAGGAGTTGCAGTCTTGATTTTTGAGTGTTAACCATCCAGCCAAGATCTTGTAAGACTACTGTATTCCCCGACTCCATCTTGAAGGTGTGATATTTTATCCAGCGATTGAAACCCTTCAGATTTATGACAGTCCTGAAAGAGCCATTTGGCTTTTCTTTTTTTTTTTTTATCAAAAAGAGGGGGAATAAAATCTCCTTCCTTTTTGTTCGCCCAAAACCTTGCATAGCACCTGTTTGTCTACTAGGCCCAGAATCTCTGTCTCTTGGGCAAGTTGTTCTCCTGCTGATCATCTGATGGGGGTTATTACAAATGATTGACACGGCAGATGGTAAGACTCTATTTTCAGGTCTTCTCTTACTATATCCAGGACCCAGGTGCTGGAGATGTTCTCCCACGCCTGAATAAAGAGGGAAAGCCTTCCCCCTACTGCTGTTCTGGCGTCATTGCAAGGACTTCTTGGAAGCGGGGTGGGACCGCCGAATATGAATCCGGACTCCCTTTTACTTCTACCTTCCCACTTCATTCTCTCTCCCAGAGGACGTCCCCTATTAAATGTCTTCCTCCGAAAAGAAGACCTTCTAGGCTACCCTGAGAACCCGGGGAAGCCCGTCTGCCTGTCACCGGCTTTTTCCAGGAAGTCATCCAGCTTTTTCCCAACAAAAAACTGGCCATCACACGGTATAGAACACAACTTGTTCTGTGACTGCAGATCTCCCGGACAGCCTTTGAGCCACAAGGCCCATCTTGCTGCGTTCGATAGACCGGCAGACCTAGCTGCTAGTCTCACAGAGACAGCGGACGTGTCTGCCAGGAATGCTGCGGCTCTGTGCAATAGAGGCATGTTTGACAAGATCCTATCTCTTGGTGCTTTGGACTTAAGCTGTTCCTGCAGCTGTTGTAGCCAAAGCATAAGGGAATGTGCGGTACAAGTTCCGGTGATTGCCGGTTTCAGACCTCCCACTGCCGCTTCCCATGTGTACCTTAGATAAGGTCCCATGTGACCTGTGGAAGCGCTTTTTGCGTGAAGCGATAGTCATCACTCCTGTTCTCTGGCTCCCATTCTCATAAAACATTGCATAGCACTAGGACTAGTATTAATCTATAGGGCAGCTCCCAACACCGCTGTTTTTCTCGGCCGTATCCTATGTGTGAGTGAAATCGCAGAATGCTGCGATTGTCACGGACACTCGGCCGAGTCTCGGCACACTCGCACCCATATAAGTCTATGGGTGCGAGTAACACGGCGCACATCACTCGGATTTCATCCCCTGCGAAAGCCGAAGGAGCACGCCGTCCTGAGTGTCTTGACCGGCGACGTGCATGGCATCTTTTTTCCAGCGCAAAGCCCTGACGTCGCTCTGCTACGCCCATACCCAGCGTGCCATGTGGCCGTGACGTTGGTGGTACTCACCACTTCCTAATATCGCCCCACCCACTCTACCATGCAGAGAGCAGAGGAGAGAAGGCACAGGGACAGAGAGGCAGGGGGAGGGTGGCGCAAAGGTCCGAGCCAGAACAGCGTTGACTGTGCCTCCTGCAGGTACACCAAGCCCCCGGGGGACCCATGGACGGCGCTTCCAGTCACCTGAAGGCCGCTGCCACAGGTACACAGCCTGTTTTTCCGAAGCTGGGACAGGCCTGGGACAATTCTTTTCTCTGCACCTATCACAGGTTACCTCCGATTTCAGCACAGGAATCCCATCAAGAACAGGAATCCAACTGAAGAGGCGGAGAGGTACCACCCTTTTATTTCAGTAGGTTCCTGTCGTAACTGGGTGGATCCCTCTCTCTCAGGTGTGCTGTCATGGGTAAAGAGAAAATGCTTCTTACGTAGCAACTCTTTAGTTTCCATGGCTGTGTGTTTTGGGTCATTGTCATGCTGGAAGACCCAGCCACGCCCTATCTTCAATGCTCTTGCTGAGTGAAGGAGATTGTTAGCCAAAATCTCGCAATACATGACCCCATCCATCCTTCTTTCAATACGGTGCAGCCGTCCTGTAACTGTTGCTGAAAAGCACCCACAAAGTATGATATTTCCTCCACTGTGCTTGACGGTTGGGACGATGTTCTTGGGGTTGCACTCATCCTTCTTCCAACTAACACAGCGAGTGGAGTGTATAACAAAAAGTTCTATTTTAGTCTCATCCAGGGTGGATAAAAATCAATGATTTTTTTAAAAAAATCAAAAAAATCGGATTTTTTTGATTTAAATCGGATTTTTTTCAATAAACTGCTTTTTGAGGAAAATATTTTACCATCCAAAGGTTCTTCCATCATGAGATAAAGCTGAGTTGTTTAACTCAGTACAATAAAGGCTGTATATGTGATATTGTAAATTTAAGATGAGAGGTACAATGGTGAGTAGGAAGATATAAACACCTGTCGCACAAAAAATCAGCACATCTGAATGCAAAAAGTGGTCTATCAAGCACAGTATATCAGATAATGTTGAAATAAATCAGTCAATTTAGTATCCGGACAGGAAAACAATATATATTCCCAAAGTGGGGTAATATATCATTCCATATAATATGTGGGATAATTAATCCATCATATCCTGCCTGGAGCATAAATGTGCCAAAGAGTAAGACAGATAGATCTGATATGGCATTAGAGAGAAGAGGGGGACAGAAAAAAGAAAGAAAATCCCCCCCACACATCTACCAGCTCCTGTGAGGTGCCATGTCAGCTGCGGAAAAAGATGCTGGAAAGTGCTTACCCATATTGGGGAAATGTAACGGACCAGGTACGTGCCCCGACGCACGTTTCGCTCCTTGAGCTTCTCGGGGGCAGTGTGTCTTACTCTTTGGCACATTTATGCTCCAGGCAGGATATGATGGATTAATTATCCACATATTATATGGAATGATATATTACCCACTTTGGGAATATATATTGTTTTCCTGTCCGGATACTAAATTGACTGATTTATTTCAACATTATCTGATATACTGTGCTTGATAGACCACTTTTTGGATTCAGATGTGCTGATTTTTTGTGCGACAGGTGTTTATATCTTCCTACTCACCATTGTACCTCATCTTAAAATTTACAATATTGTGAACATTTTAGTAATATTTGTTAATAAAGTTTGTATCTTTATATATATTATTGCCTCATGTCTCTATTTGGGCTGGAAGCTCTAATTCTTTGTGGTATATTAAATGATAAGAGTTGCCCTGTTCCATTTTGGAACTATGTTTAAACATGTCACCCAGAGTTCTGGTTTAATCAAAAAAGGCTGTATATGTGTAACATTCACAATGCCATGCCTTCCAGAGGTTTCTGTAGGATTAGTGGGCAGTTTCTCTCCTATGTTATCACAGACGCTCGCTTTACTTACGCAGTTCTCAAAGCGGAATTTGACTCCAGCCTCTTCTTCACGCAAAAATGTTACAACATGAACAGAGTTGAGAAAAGACCTTAATCCTATTGTTTACAAACCTATGAATACAGAATCAACCCTTCAGTGCCAAGTCCCAGAAGTTAGACAATGTTTCTGATTGTTTGGAGTGGAATAGATCTGCACAACACAAGAAGAATGTGAATCTAAGTGTGAGGAGGAGGAAGGGCAAGCAGACAAGAAAATGATCACGTGTGACTTCTCTCCTCCGTTACTAGGTGTTTGTAATAACAGAGGATGTAGTTAGCTCACAGCGGAGCCATTTTGTTGGGGACGCCAGTGATACTGACAGTAGGCTGTCACTGAGGACGACCGGCAGCATCTATTCTGTTAGTCCATGCTGCCCCGCTGTATTATAAACTGAGCACAGATACGTGGAGAGTATCACACACTGGATTATTCACAGCACATGACACACTGCATGTATCTAGATACAGGGCTGAGTGTAGTGTATCGCATTATGGGATTAGATACACCGGTCTGGGGCATATCGCACTTGATGAAATTAGATACACCAGTCTGGGGCGTATCGCACATGATGAAATTAGATATACCGGTCTGGTAGAAACTTTGATTTAAATCACTGATTTAAATCAAGCCTTACTGACTAGTGATTTAAATCGTGATTTAAATCGTGATTTAAATCAGTTTGATTTAAATCAAATCCACCCTGGTCTCATCTGACCACGACCTTCTCACATGCCTCCTCTGGATCATCCAAGATGTTCATTGGCAAATTTAAAACGGGCTTGGACATGTGCTGGCATGAGCAGGGGGACCTTGTGTGCCCTGCAGGATTTTAATCCATGTTTGCATAGTGTTTTACTAACGATAATGTTTCAGACTCTGGTTCCAGCTCACTTCAGGTCATGGACCAGGTCCTCCCATGTAGTTCTTGGCGGATTCCTGACCTTTCTCAGAATCATCCTTACCCCACAAGGCGAGATCTTGCATGGAGCGCCAGGCTGAGGAAGATTGACAGTCATCTTGTGTTTCTTCCACTTTCTAATAATTGTTCCAACAGTTGTGGCTTTCTCGCCTATTGTCCTGTAACCCATCACAGGCTTGTGCAGGTCTACAATTTTGTCCCAGGTTTCTTTAGACAGCTCTTTGGTCTTCGCCATGGTGGAGAGGTTAGAGTGTGATTGAACTCATTACCTGTACAAAAGACACCCGTCCACACAATCGATCAAACAGGTGCAATTAATACAGGTAATGAGTGCAGAGTAGGAAGAATTCTTAAAGAAAAACTAACAGGTCTGTGAGAGCCAGAATTCTTGCTGGCTGGTAGGTGATCAAATACTTATTTCATGCAATAAAATACAATTCAATTATTTTAAAAACTAACAATGTGATTTTTCTGGTCTTTATTTTTAGATTCTGTCTCTCACAGTTGAAGTGTACCCACGATAAAAATTACACACCTCTCCATTCTTTGCAGGTGGGAAAACTTGCAAAATCAGCAGTGTATCAAATACTTATTATCCACACAGTAGGTACATAACATACTACTGACAAATGTAATTAAAATCATAATAGTGAATATAACGGAATTACAAACATGGAAATATAAAACCATGCCGTGAATTAGAACCAAAAATTGCCTTATCTGCAATACAAAAATTCAACGGACTTCCGGCTAAGCAGTAGTAATCAGTTATGATTAGAGATGAGCGAATATGTTCGGAAAACGATTGCAAAACATAAATTCGGCACAAATATGGTGCATTCGGATTCATGATCAGTAACACGAGCATTTTTCTTAATATCGGAAAAAGTTGGCAACATTCGGTAAAAGAATAAAAGCCATTCATGTGCCGCTTTCAGTAAAATCACAGCGTGACAGGTTAGAATAGAAATATACACATTATATATATATATATATATTATTATAGCGCCATTTATTCCATGGCGCTTTACATGTGAATATACAGTACAGACCAAAAGTTTGGACACACCTTCTAATTCAAAGATTTTTCTGTATTTTCATGACAATGAAAATTGTAGAATCACACTGAAGGCATCAAAACTATGAATTAACACATGTGGAATTATACATTACACTTTACAAAAAAGTGCGAAACAACTGAAAATATGTCTTATATTCTAGGTTCTTCAAAGTAGCCACTTTTGCTTTGATTAGTGCTTTGCACGCAGAAAAGGTGAACGGCTGGACTCTACATGCCTGGTTCCCACCGTGAAGCATGGAGGAGGTGGTGTAATGGTGTGGGGGTGCTTTGCTGGTGACACTGTTGGGGATTTATTCAAAATTGAAGCGGTGAGCGGTCCAGCTCACCCCAAACCATCTCGATTGGGTTCAGGTCTGGTGACTGTGGAGGCCAGGTCATCTAGCATAGCACCCCAACACTCTCCTTCTTGGTCAAATAGCCCTTACACTGTCTGGAGGTGTGTTTGGGGTCATTGTCCTGTTGAAAAATAAATGATGGTCCAACTAAACGCAAACCGGATGGAATAGCATGCTGCTGCAAGATGCTGTGGTAGCCATGCTGGTTCACTATGCCTTCAATTTTGAATAAATCCCCAACAGTGTCACCAGCAAAGCACCCCCACATCTTCACACCCCCTCCTCCATGCTTCACGGTGGGAACCAGGCATGTAGAGTCCATCCGTTCACCTTTTCTGCGTGCAAAGCAGTAATCAAAGCAAAAGGTGGCTACTTTGAAGAACCTAGAATATAAGACATATTTTCAGTTGTTTCACACTTTTTTGTAAAGTGTAATGTATAATTCCACATGTGTTAATTCATAGTTTTGATGCCTTCAGTGTGATTCTACAATTTTCATAGTCATGAAAATACAGAAAAATCGTTGAATGAGAAGGTGTGTCCAAACTTTTGGTCTGTACTGTATATACAGTACAGACCAAAAGTTTGGACACACCTTCTCATTTAAAGATTTTTCTGTATTTTCATGACTATGAAAACTGTACATTCACACTGAAGGCATCAAAACTATGAATTAACACATGTGGAATTATACACTTAACAAAAAAGTGTGAGGCTGTGTTTCCACTATCAGGAAACACAGCGTATATGACGGAGCGGAAACTCCGCTCCGTCTAAGCCCCGCCCCCTTTCTGATGCGCGTTATTTCCGGAGGTGTTCAGGACACCTCCGGAACACCTCCGGAAATAACGCAGGGCTACATAGCCCTGTGTCAAATTCCGTTGGGGCGACGCACCGTCGCCGCAAGACGCTAGGACATGCTGCGGTCTGAAAAGACGCGCCGCATGTCCGTAAACACAGGTCTTCCGCCTGCGTAATTTTGCGCATAGTGGAGACAGGATTTCTTGAAATCCCCTCCACTATGCTGTAACATCTGGACGCTGCGTGTTTGGCGCTGCGCCAGCGCACAGCGCCAAACACGCAGCGTTTCCTGTTCGTGGAAACTCACCCTTAAACAACTGAAAATATGTCTTATATTCTAGGTTCTTCAAAGTAGCCACCTTTTGCTTTGATTACTGCTTTGCACACTCTTGCAATTCTCTTGAGGTAGTCACCGGAAATAGTCTTCCAACAAACTTGAAGGAGTTCCCAGAGATGCTTAGCACTTGTTGGCCCTTTTGCATTCACTCTGCGGTCCAGCTCACCCCAAACCATCTCGACTGGGTTCAGGTCTGGTGACTGTGGAGGCCAGGTCATCTGGCGTAGCACCCCATCACTCTCCTTCTTGGTCAAATAGCCCTTACACAGCCTGTTCTGTTGAAAAATAAATGATGGTCCAACTAAACGCAAACCGGATGGAATAGCATGCCGCTGCAAGATGCTGTGGTAGCCACGCTGGTTCAGTATGCCTTCAATTTTGAATAAATCCCAACAGTGTCACCAGCACAGCACCCCCACACCATCACACCTCCTCCTCCATGCTTCACGGTGGGAACCAGGCACATAGAGTCCATCCGTTCACCTTTTCTGCGTCGCACAAAGACACGGTGGTTGGAACCACAGATCTCAAATTTGGACTCATCAGACCAAAGCACAGATTTCCACTGGTCTAATGTCCATTCCTTGTGTTCTTTAGCCCAAACAAGTCTCTTCTGCTTGTTGCCTGTCCTCAGCAGTGGTTTCCTAGCAGCTATTTTACCATGAAGGCCTGCTGCACAAAGTCTCTTCTAACAGTTGTTGTAGAGATGTGTCTGCTGCTAGAACTTTGTGTGGCATTGACCTGGTCTGTAATCTGAGCTGCTGTAAACCTGCGATTTCTGAGGCTGGTGACTCGGATAAACTTGTCCTCAGAAGCAGAGGTGACTCCTGGTCTTCCTTTCCTGGGGCGGTTCTCATGTGAGCCAGTTTCTTTGTAGCGCTTGATGGTTTTTGCAACTGCACTTGGGGACACTTTCAAAGTTTTCCCAATTTTTCGGACTGACTGACCTTCATTTCTTAAAGTAATGATGGCCACTCATTTTTCTTTACTTAGCTGCGTTTTTCTTGCCATAATACAAATTCTAACAGTCTATTCAGTAGGACTATCAGCTGTGTATCCACCAGACTTCTGCACAACACAACTGATGGTCCCAACCCCATTTATAAGGCCAGAAATCCCACTTATTAAACCTGACAGGGTACACCTGTGAAGTGAAAACCATTCCCGGTGACTACCTCTTGAAGCTCATCAAGAGAATGCCAAGAGTGTGCAAAGCAGTCATCAAAGCAAAAGGTGGCTACTTTGAAGAACCTAGAATATAAGACATATTTCAGCAGCAGATGAAGGAAGGGAGACACACTAGTCATTACTAGTGGGTAGGCGGAGCCCACACAGGATAGAACACCTCAGATTAAAAAGAGTGTTGACCGGCCCCTCCAGCTCGGGCTCCTCCTACTCCAGCTCTCCAGTCTAAAATTTGAGGTCACAGAGGATAGTCGCTGCTGAAGCAGCTCCTCAGAAGATTTTTTATTTTTATCGGACAGAGACTTGGACCCCCGTGGTCTTGAGGTCTCAGCGCTGCTGGACCCCCACCTCTCCCTTGGCGGATCTGTATTACCCTTTAAGGAGGTCCCTGCAGAACCCTGCCGGCCCCGGGGGATGAGGGTTGCTTCCCTGGCGGGGACGCAAACCGCGCTTCTGGGGTCACTGCGTTCCCCGCTCTGTGGGGAAGCTATGGGCACAGCGCCACAAATCCCTGGGGGTCCCTGTGGCGCTCAGCTGGGTGAGTACTCAACATTTTAATATATTTTGAGTGCTTCAGCGACTGCTGCGGCAGTCGCTGTTACATGTGATACATGTGACATGTTGGTGACTAGTGTCTTTTGTCCGCAGGTGGATGCCTGCAGGACATGGAGAGCGGAGGAGTCGCGCGCCAATTTTTTAGAATTTTTCGCGGCGCTCTGAGCGCGCGCTTTACTACTGTCTCCTCTTCCGGCTTCTGTCTCAGAAGCACAGCGCGGCGGCCATTACTGGATCAGGGAGCTGAAGGCTTCCTTCCTCACTCTCCTCCCCTCCCGACAATCGAAGACACTACACCGCGGCCAGCTGGGTGAGTCGCTTCTGCCTGTCAGGGCAGAAGCTTAACCCCCTCACCCCCACAGCGCAGGACACTGAACGCTACCGCTAACGATCACGATAACGACGCATACTAATGCGATCGTTTTTTGTGATCGTTTTAATGTCGCTAATAGCGGCCATAGTGGACGATCTCATTAACGACGCAAAGTGGTTAGCGATCTCCTTAACGACTTTGGCGGTCATTGCGATGTACAATCAGTGCAATATGTTAGCGTTCTTGTTTAGTGTGGCATACCCTTGAAACACTGTCCTGCAGCTGCTACCTCATAAGAGGCACCTGGGGCTCGCACACCCTTTTCATTAACAAGGGTTGTGGGGAGTCTGCGACATTAACCCCTTCTTAGGCGGTTAACCCTTAATTGGGGGACAGCTGGGGTAGCTCTCTCTTTAAGAGCTTGAACCCTTCAGCGTTCGTTTTGCCTTTAAGAAACCACACTGTTCTAGTTGCTGACAGGTTTAACCTGCCATATACTGTGTGAGGGCATGTCAGATCAGGGTCCAGGAGGTGCGGACCGTCTCCCAGATCCGCTACAGGATCAGTCTCGCGTATCTGACACGCAGACCTCGACGGCGTCAAGCGCAGCGGTCAGAGGTGTCAGTGATGTCAAAATGGAGGCCCTCGCTCATTCTATTGATGGCCTTTCTGACCTTCTAGGTTATGGGGTGTCAGCTAGATCCTCTCATGGTAGGAAGCGACACAGGCCGGTGCCATCCTTCCCGCGTAGCGACTCGGAGATCTCGGGCATGGATTTCCCCTTCAAACTCGGATGGGGAGATGTCCGATTCAGATAAGGAGGATCGGCAGGGACACTCTGCCTCTCTTTTGGGCCGTACAGAGGCTTTTATTGAAGCCATGAGGGAGGCATTACAGTTACCGGAAGAGGTAACTAGACGTCCTGGTAAGTCGGCCCGGATGGTTCAGGAGTCGCATAGGTCGCGATCAACATTACCATCTCTGGATGAGATTAATGGGACAGTGGAGAAGGAACGCCTGTGCCCAGATAAACGGTTTTCAGGGGACACGGTTTTTTTGAGACGCTGTATCCGTGTACGACGGAGTTGATTGATAATTGGATTCCTTCTCCTGAAGTGGATATCCCTTTATCCCAGCTTAGCAAATCCTCATTACTTCCTGTTAAAGGGAAGGCGAGTCTGCAGGATCCGCTGGACAGAAAAACGGAGATGGCGGCGAAATCCATCTACGAGGCCGCGGGTCATGGATTCAGAGCACCATGTGTGCTTGTAAAGCTTCCCTAAGCTGGTTAGACGTCTACGGACGGCGTGGCAAGATGGATCCCCACTATCCGAGGTAGATGGGCTTTTCAAATTGTTGGAGGATGCAGCCCGATATGGCAGTGATGCAGGTTTGGATACTGCGTCAGCTGTCCAGGGCGCAATCCTCGGCGGTCACAGTCAAGCACTGTGGATTAGACAGTGGACCGGAGACGCGGTTTCCAAGCAAGGTTTGCTATCTTTAGCTTACAAGGGTGGTCAGCTATTTGGATCTGACCTCACGGAGCTGATTGCCAAGGCAAAGGCAAAAGAAACGGCTTTACCGCAGCGAAGAGCTGTGACTTCTGCGTCTGGCAGGCCTAGTGCCGGTAGTAGTCGGCGGTCCTTTCGGTCCAGGGGACGGTTCGGTCAGCCCTCTTGGGGATCGGGTCGTTACTCTTTTTCAGGAAAAAAGAACGCTCAAAAATCCCGCACTCCCTGGAAACAGAGCTTCCGCCAAGACAAGCGGAAGCTGACAAAAAGCCCGCTAAGGCGGACTGACGCCAGGGTCTCACTCGAGGGCTCTCGAGTGGGAGGTCGCCTGCTCCAATTCGAACCGACGTGGGCTTCCCGCGTGTCGGACGCCTGGGTGACGCGGGTTGTGTCGGCAGGCTACTTCATAGAGTTTCTGTCTCGACCACCAGACAGTTTTTGCCAATCTCGCATTCCGTCAGAGCCCGAGCTATTTGCCGATCTACTGCGAGAGGTCGATTCCCTTCTGCAGAAGGGTGTGGTGGTACCGGTTCCGTCGGAGGACCGGGGAAGAGGGTTTTATTCCAACCTCTTTGTGGTCCCCAAAAAGGAGGACAAATTTCGCCCCATTCTGGATCTCAAAAGATTGAATCGGCATGTCCACACCCAAAAATTCCGCATGGAATCACTCCGCTCCGTTGTGGCGGCCCTGTCGCAGAACGATTTTTTGGTGTCAATCGACATTCGCGACGCTTATTTGCATGTTCCCGTCGGAAGGGCCCACCAACGCTTCCTCCGTTTTGCCATAGGTCAGGACCACTACCAATTTGTGGCCCTGCCATTCGGGTTGGTCTCAGCACCCAGAGTTTTTACGAAAATTCTGGCACCTCTCATGGCGATTCTTCGAAGACAGGGGGTTACGATTCTTCCCTACCTGGACGACCTTTTGATTGTGGCGTCCTCAAAGGAGGAGGCGGTGACGGCTCGCAATCTATCCCTTCAGCTCCTGGAGGACTTCGGGTGGCTGGTCAATTGGGAGAAGTCGTCTCTGGAACCGTCGCAGTCAATCCTGTTTTTTTGGGAATGCATTTCGACACGGTACGAGCAGTGGTGTCTCTGCCTCCAGACAAGCAAGCGAGTCTTCTTCGAGTACAGGTTATGAAGTCTTCGACAGCAATGTCCCTTCGAAGGTGTATGCGCCTTCTGGGTTTGATGGTGGCGTCGATGGAGGCAATCCCGTTTGCCCAATTTCATTCCAGGGCTCTCCAAAGGCTCATTTTGAACCGTTGGGATCGATCGCAGGTTTCACTGGATTGCAGTGTCATCATCTCTCACAGGGTGCGAGAGTCTCTAGGATGGTGGTCACGTCCGGAAGTGTTATCCCTGGGGAAGTCCTTTCTCCCTCCGAGGTGGTCGGCCATAACCACCGATGCCAGCCTGAAGGGCTGGGGGGGTGTCTGGAACAATCTCTGGACTCAGGGAGTATGGTCGTCGGAAGAGTCTGTCCTGCCGATCAACATTCTGGAATTGAGGGCGATTTTTCTTTGCCTCCAACACTGGACGGTCCCTTTAAGCGGTCTACCAGTCCGAGTGCAGACAGACAATGCGACGGCGGTCGCGTATATCAACCATCAAGGTGGAACGAGCTTCAAGCTCATGATGGAGGTGTCTCGGATCCTGGTATGGGCCGAGGCCAGGGTGCCAGCCATCTCTGCGATTCACATTCCAGGAGTTCGGAATGTCACGGCGGACTTTCTCAGTCGCGAAAAGATGGATCCCGGAGAATGGAGTCTTCATCCGGAGATTTTTGCACTGCTGTGCTCCCGTTGGGGAACTCACCAAGTGGATTTAATGGCATCCAGGGTCAATGCCAAGTTACCAACGTTCATGTCCAGGTACAAGGACCGAAGGCTGTGGCGGTGGATGCTCTAGTGGCTCCATGGGACCAATTCGAGCTAATCTATGTGTTCCCGCCGATATCTTTACTCCCTCTGGTATTGCAGCCAAGGAGGACGTGGTTCTCGACGCTGGTGTCACTTCTGGCAGCGCCTCCACTTCCACTCCCTCTTCGCCCGGACCTGTTAACTCAAGGGCCCGTTTGCCATCCGGACCTGAAGGCTCTGCGTTTGACGGCGTGGCTCTTGAGACCGAAATTTTGACCCGTCAAGGTTTTTCAGCCGAAGGCATTGCCACTCTGCGAGCTGCCAGAGGTCAGGCTACTACTAGGATTTACCACAAGACTTGGGAAGCCTTCTTTTCGTGGTGTTCGGATTCTTCAAGGAACCCGAGGATTTTTTCCATTCCCAATTTGTTGGCCTTTTTGCAGTACAGGCTGGACAAGGGTTTGGCAGTTAGCACTCTGAAAGGGCAGGTTTCTGCTCTGTCCTTGCTATTCGGGAGGCTATCGCTTCGCGTAGGGACGTACGTTCCTTTTTTCACGGAGTAACCCGTCAGTTTCCACCGCGGAAGGCACTTGTGTCTCCTTGGCGGCTCAATCTTGTTTTGGAGGCTCTTCAACATGGGCCTTTTGAGCCTATGGACTCTGTTAGTCTTTCTTTGCTCTCTTGGAAGGTTGCCTTCCTAGTGGCGGTCACTTCTTTGAGATGGGTTTCTGAGTTGGCGGCTTTTTCTTGCTCGCCCCCTTTTCTGGACTAAGGTGGTGTCACAATTTCATGTTAACCAGGATATTGTGTTGCCCTCGCTCTGTCCGGAGCCGAGGAATGCGAAGGAACGGGCCTTGCACACATTGGATTTAGTGCGGGCTTTGAAGTTCTATTTGTCTATTACTCAAAAGTTTTCGGAAGTCGGATTCTCTGTTTGTGATCCCAGCAGGTCGTCGACGTGGTCAACGAGCTTCCAAGGATTCTATAGCTCGTTGGATTCGGTCGGCCATTTTAGAGGCTTACCGACTTAAGGGCGAACCTTGCCCGATTAAGATTCGAGCTCACTCCACGAGGGCTGTGGGTTCATCGTGGGCTTTTCATCAAGGAGCCTCGGCAGCTCAGCTCTGCCGGGCGGCGACCTGGCGCTCCGTCCACACATTTACGAAATTTTATAAGGTGGACGTCAGTGCTTCCGCTGATGCGGCCTTAGGACGTAGGGTCCTGCAGGCGGCTGTAGTTTAAAGTTCTTGTGAACTTGTATTTAGCGCTAGTTGCGCATTTATTTAGGTTGTTGGGTATCTGCCTCTGTTGGTTTTTTTTGCCCACCCTTATTTTTGGACTGCTTTGGGACGTCCCACTAGTAATGACTAGTGTGTCTCCCTTCCTTCATCTGCTGCTGAAAGACGGATTTTGGTAAGAACTTACCTGTAAAATCCTTTTCAGCGAAGAAGGAAGGGAGACACACATCCCTCCCATGGCAGAAGTGTGTTGTTGTGTTTTCAGATGCGGCGTGAACCTTCTCTGATAGCGTTTATCTGGGCTGAGGTCGGCGCGCTAAGGCTCTTTTCCAGCATTGCCAGCTCATCGCAGTGGTCAGGTTCAGTGAGTAGTACCTGGGACTGTGTGGTTTTTTCTTTATATGCATAACCTATCTTCTTGTTCTTTCTCTGAAGTTCTTCAGAAGGGGTTATGTTGCTCCGCTGGTGATATTTGCTCTTTCTTAGCTTGTGTACGGACTGGAGAGCTGGAGTAGGAGGAGCCCGAGCTGGAGGGGCCGGTCAACACTCTTTTTAATCTGAGGTGTTCTATCCTGTGTGGGCTCCGCCTACCCACTAGTAATGACTAGTGTGTCTCCCTTCCTTCTTCGCTGAAAAGGATTTTACAGGTAAGTTCTTACCAAAATCCGTCTTTTCAGTTGTTTCACACTTTTTTGTTAAGTATATAATTCCACATGTGTTAATTCATAGTTTTGATGCCTTCAGTGTGAATTTACAATTTTCATAGTCATGAAAATACAGAAAAATCTTTAAATGAGTAGGTGTGTCCAAACTTTTGGTCTGTACTGTATACACATATATATATATATATATATATATATATATATACACACACACACACACACATATACATATACACATACATATACACTGCTCAAAAAAATAAAGGAAACACGAAAAGACGGATTTTGGTAAGAACTTACCTGTAAAATCCTTTTCAGCGAAGGAAGGAAGAGAGACACAGTCATTACTAGTGGGTAGGCAGAGCCCAGATGAGATAGACACCTAAGATTAAAAAGAGTGTTGACCGGCCCCTCCAGCTCGGGCTCCTCCTACTCAGCTCTCCAGTTGTACACAAGCTTAGGGAAGAGCAATATCACCAGCGGAGCAACATAACCCCTTCTGAAGGAATTCAGAGAAAAAAACACAAGAATACAGGTTATGCATGCATGTAGGCAAAAAACCACACAGTTCCAGGTACTACTCACTGGACCTGATCACTGCGATGAGCTGGCGATGCTGGAACAGAGCCTTAGCGCGTCAACCTCAGCCCAGATAATCGCTATCAGAGAAGGGTCACGCCGCATCTGAAAACATCAACACACTTCTGCCATGGGAGGGAGCTGTGTCTCTCTTCCTTCCTTCGCTGAAAAGGATTTTACAGGTAAGTTCTTACCAAAATCCGTCTTTCAGCAGCAGATGGAAGGAAGAGAGCCACAGTCATTACTAGTGGGACGTCCCAAAGCAGTCCAAAAATTAAGGGTGGGAAAAAAACCAGAAAAGGCAGAATCCCAACAACCTAGATAAAATGCGCAATAGGCGCCAAACACAAGTTAACTAGAGCTTTAAGCTACGGCCGCCTGCAGGACCCTACGTCCTAAGGCCGCAGCAGCGGAAGCACTGACGTCCACCTTATAAAACTTTATAAACGTGTGGACGGAACGCCAGGACGCCGCTCGGCAGAGCTGAGCTGCCGAATCCCCTTGATGAAAGGCCCACGAAGAAGCCACAGCCCTCGTGGAGTGAGCTTGAATCTTAATCGGGCAAGGTTCGCTTTTAAGTCGGTAAGCCTCTAAAAAGGCCGACCGAAACTAACGAGCTATAGAGTCCTTGGAAGCTCGTTGACCACGCTGACGACCTGCTGGAATCACAGAGAGTTCCGACTTCCGAAAATTTTGAGTAATAAACAAATAGAACTTCAAAGCCCGCACCAAATCCAATTTGTGCAAGGCCCGTTCCTTCGCATTCCTCGGCTCCGGACAGAGCGAGGGCACCTTAGGTAGGAAGTCGCCCCGTGTGCGAAGTACTACGCGATCCGGGTGAAACTCCAGGAAAGGAGGCAAGCAAGAAAGAGCCGCCAACTCAGAAAAACCTTTCTCAAAAAGGTAACCGCCACTAGAAAGGCAACCTTCCAAGATAGCAAAGAAAAGCTAGCAGAGTCCATAGGCTCAAAAGGCCCATGTTGAAGAGCTTCCAATACAAGATTGAGCCGCCAAGGCGACACAGGTGCCTCCGCGGCGGAAACTGACGGGTTACTCCGCGAAAAAAGGAACGTACGTCCCTACGCGAGGCGATAGCCTTCCGAAAAGCAAAAGCAGGGCAGAACCTGACCCTTCAGAATGCTAACTGCCAAACCCTTGTCCAGCCCGTACTGCAAAAGGCCAACAAATTGGGAATGGAAAGAATCCTTGGGTTCCTTGAAGAACCCGAACACCACAAAAAGAAGGCTTCCCAAGACTTTGTGATAAATCCTAGTAGTAGCCGAACCTCTGGCAGCCCGCAAAGTGGCAATGACTTTGGCTGAAAAACCTTGACGGTCAATATTTCGGTCTCAAGAGCCACGCCGTCAAACGCAGAGACCTCAGGTCCAGATGACGAACGGGCCCTTGGGTTAACAGGTCCGGGCGAAGAGGAAATGGAAAAGGAGGCGCTGTCAGAAGCGACACCAATGTCGAGAACCACGTCCTCCTTGGCCAATCTGGGGCTATCAACATAGCCGGGATTCTCTCCAGTCTGATCTGAAGCAACCCCAGAGGAAGTAAGGGTATCGGCGAGAACACATAGATTAGCTCGAACTGGTCCAACGGAGTCACCAGAGCATCCACCGTCACAGCCTTCGGGTCCTTGTACCTGGACATGAAAGTCGGTAACTTGGAATTGAACCTGGATGCCATCAAATCCACTTGGGGAGTTCCCCAACGGGAGCACAGCAGTGCAAAAATCTCCGGATGAAGACTCCATTCTCCGGGATCCATCTTCTCGCGACTGAGAAAGTCTGCCGTGATTCTGAACTCCTGAAATGTGGATCGCAGAGAAGGCTGGCACTCTGGTCTCGGCCCATACCAGGATCCGAGAAACCTCCACCATGAGCCTGGAACTCCTTGTCCCGCCTAGATGGTCGATATACACGACCGCCGCCGCATTGTCTGTCTGCACTCGTACTGACAGACCGCTTAAAGGGACCGTCCAGTGCTGGAGGCAAGGAAAATTGCCCTCAATTCCAGGATGTTAATCGGCAGGAGACTCCTCCGACGACAATACTCCCTGATCCAGAGATCGTCCAGACACCTCCCCAGCCCGTCAGGCTGGCATCGGTGGTTATGACCGACCACCTCGGAGGGAGGAAAGACTTCCTCAGGGATAACGCTTCCGGACGTAACCACCATCCTAGAGACTCTCGCACCCTGTGGGAGATGAGAGACTGCAATCCAGCGAAGTCTGCGATCGATCCCAACGGCTCAGAATGAGCCTTTGGAGGGCCCTGGGATGAAACTGCGTAAACGGAAGTGGCTCCATGGGCCACCATCAAACCCAGAAGGCGCATACACCCTCGAAGAGACATCGCTGTCGAAGACTTCATAACCTGTACATGTCGAAGGAGACATGCTTGCTTGTCTGGAGGCAGAGACACCACTGCTCGTACCGTGTCGAAATGCATCCCCAAAGAACAGGATTGACTGCGACGATTCCAGAGACGACTTCTCCCAACTGACCAGCCACCCGAAGTCCTCCAGGAGCTGAAGGGATAGATTGCAAGCAGTCACTGCCTCCTCCTTTGAGGACGCCACAATCAAAATGTCGTCCAGGTAGGGAAGAATCGAAACCCCCTGTCTTCGAAGAAATGCCATGAGAGGCGCCAGAAATTTTTGTAAAAACTCTGGGCGCTGAGGCCAACCCGAATGGCAGAGCCACAAACTGGTAATGGTCCTGACCTATGGCAAAACGAAGGAAGCGTTGGTGGGCCCTTCCGATTGGGAAGTGCAAATAAGCGTCGCGAATGTCGATTGACACCAAAAAAGCGTTCTGCGACAGGGCCGCCAAAACGGAGGAAGCGACTCCATGCGGAATTTCCTGGCGTGGACATGCCGATTCAATCTTTTGAGATCCAGAATGGGCCGAAATTTGCCCTCTTTTTTGGGGACCACAAAGAGGTTGGAATAAAACCCTCTTCCCCGGCCCTCCGGCGGAACCGGCACCACCACACCTTTCTGCAGAAGGGAATCTACCTCCCGCAGCAGAGCGGCAAAAAAGCTTGGGCTCTGAAGGAACGCGAGGTTGACAAAAAAACTGTCTGGGGTCGAGAAAGAGACTCTATGAAGTAGCCTGCCAACACAACCCGTGTCACCCAGGCGTCTGACATGCGGGAAGCCCAAGTCGGTTTGAATTGGAGTAAACGACCCCCCACTCGAGAGCGCTCGAGTGAGACCCAGGCGTCAGTCCGCCTTAGCGGGCTTTCTACCAGCTTCCCGCTTGTCTTAACGGAAGTTCTGTTTCCAGGATATGCGGAATTTCCGAGAATTCCCCCTTTTTTTTTTTTTTTTTTTTTAAAAAGAGAGGGACGACCCGAACCCCAGAGGGCTGACTGAATCATCCCCTGGACCGAAAGGACCGCCGACAACTACCGGCACTAGTCCTGCCAGACGCAGAAGTCACAGCTCTGCGCTGCGGTAAAGCTGTTTCTTTTGCCTTTACCTTGGCAATCAGCTCCGTGAGGTCAGGTCCAAATAGCTGACCACCTTGCAAGCTAAAGATAGCAAACCCCGCTTGGAAACCGCGTCCCCGGTCCACTGTCTAAGTCACAGTGCTCTTCTGACTGTGACTGCCGAGGATTGCGCCCTGGATAGCAGTGATGCAGTATCCTCCAACAACTGGAAAAGGCCATCTACCTCGATAGAGGAGATCCACCTTGCCACGCCGTCCGTAGACGGTCCAAACGGCTCAGGGAAACTTTACAAGCACACATGGATCCTTAATACTGAATCCATGATCCGCGGCCTCGCAGATGAATTTTTCTGCCATCTACGTTTTTTGTCCAGCGGTCCTGCAGACTCGCCTTCCCCTTAACAGGAGGATTTTGCTAAGCTGGGATAAAGGGACATCCACTTCAGGAGAAGGATCCAATTATCATCAACTCCATAGAACACGGATACGGTGTCTCAATTTTCTGGACACAGGCGCTCCTTCTCCACTGCCCCATTAAGCTCATCCAGTGATGGTAAAGCTTGATTGATTGGAAGATATCCGGGCCGACTTACCAGGACATCCAGATACCTCCTCCGGTAACTGTAACGCCTCCAATAAAAACCTCTTTACGGCCCAAAAGAGAGGCAGAGTGTCCCTGCCGATCCTCCTTGTCCGAATCGGACATTTTCGTTACGCGGGAAGGAAGGCACCGGCTTGTGACGCTTCCTGACATGAGAGATCTAGCTGACACTCAATAATAGAAAATCAGACAGGCCATCAATAGAAACTAGCGAGGGCCTCCATTCTGACACCACTGGAACCTCCGACCGCTGCGCTTGACGCCGTCCAGGTCTGCGCGTCATAATACGCGAGACTGATCCTGTAGCGGATCTGGGAGACGGTTACACAGTATATGGCAGGTTAAACCTGTCAGTAACTAGAAAGTGTGGTTTCTTAAAGAAAAAACGAACGCTGAAGGGTTAAAGCTCTTAAGCAGAGAGCTACCCCAGCTGTCCCCCATTAAGAGTTAACCGCCTAAGAAGGGGTTAAAGTCGTAGACTCCCCACAACCTTAATAATGAAAAGGGTGTGCGAGCCCCAAGTGCCTCTTATAAGGCAGCAGCTACAGGACAGCTATGCCACACTTAACAAGAAACGTTCACAAGATCGATACAAAATTGCGCTGTTAGTAAATCGCAATGACTGCCAAAGTCATTAAGGGGATCACTAATCGCTTATGCGTTGTTAATGAAATCGCCCAGATTGGCAGCTACTAGCGACATTATAAATGGTTACACAAACGATCGCATAGTATGCGTCGTCGTTAGCAGGAACGTATAGTGGCAGTATTACTGTCGCAGACTCCCCACAACCTCTTTATTGAAAAGGTGTGCGAGCTTCCTTACGAGATAACAGCTGCAGGCAGCGCAGTCTGCCACCCATTTGTGCCTCAGAAAGGCGCCCGCGCTGTGGGGGTGAAGGGGTTAAGCTTCTGCCCTAGACGGGAAGAAGCGACTCACCCAGCTGGTCGCGGTGCAGCGCTGCCGAGGGGGGAGGAGAGCGATGTCCGAGGGAGCTTTCAGCCTGTCAGTAATGGCCGCCGCGCTGTGTCTCCGTGTGCTTCATGAGAGAAGCCGGAAAAGGAGACTGCCGTAAAGCGCACGCTCAGAGCGGCGCGAAATTTAAATAAAAAGGCGCGCAGCTCCTCTCTCCCCCGTTCCTATGTCCTGCAGGCATCCACCTGCGGACAAAAAACACACAGTCACCGCATGTATACTGTAACAGCGACTGCCGCAGCAGTCGCTGAAAACACTCAAACACATATTAAAATGTGGAGTACTCACCAGCCGAAAGCGCCACAGGGACCCCCAGGGGTTTCTGGCGCATGCCCATGCTTCCCCCCAGGGCGGGGAACGCAGTGACCCCTGCAGCGCGGTTTGCGTCCCCGCCAGGGAAGCCATCCTCATCCCCCCGGGCCGGCAGGGTTCTGCAGGGACCACCATATAGGGTAATACAGATCCGCCAAGGGAGAGGTGGGGGTCCAGCAGCGCTGAGACCCCTGAGACCTCTAGACCACATTTGGTGATCCAAGTCTCTTGTCCGATAAAAAATAATAAAATCTTCTGAGGAGCTGTTTCCAGCAGCGACTATCTTCTCTGACCTCAAATTGAAAACTGGAGAGCTGAGTAGGAGGAGCCCGAGCTGGAGGGGCCGGTCAACACTCTTTTAATCTGAGGTGTCTATCTCATCTGGGCTCCGCCTACCCACTAGTAATGACTGTGGCTCTCTTCCTTCCATCTGCTGCTGAAATACCACATCCCAGATATCACTGAATGTAATATTCCAGTTGCAAATCTTTATTCATTCCATAGGTGAATGCATTGAGAGAAATAAAAAAACATAAAAATAATCAATGTAAATCAAAATTTATATAAGGTGGAGGTTTGGATTTTGAATGATACTCAAAATCAAAGTGGAAAATCAAATTACAGGCTGAGCTAACTTCATTGGAAATGCCTCAAGACAATGGAATGATTTTCAGTAGTGTGTGTGGCCTCCATGTTCCTGCATGACCTCCCTACAACGCTTGGGCATAGTCCTGATGAGGCAGCAGATGTTCTCCTGAGGGATCTCCTCCCAGACCTGGATTAAAGCATCAGTCATCTCCTGGACAGTCTGTGGTGGATGGAGTGAGACATGTCCCAGATGTGGTCAATCGGATTCAGGTCTGGGGAATGGGTGGGCCAGTCCATAGCTTCAATGCCTTCATCTTGCAGGAACTGCTGACACACTCCAGCCACGAGGTCTGGCATTGTCCTGCATTAGGAGGAACCCTGGGCCAACCGCACCAGCATATGGTCTCACAAGGGTCTGAGGATCTCATCTCGGTACCTAATGGCAGTCAGGCTACCTCTGGTGAGCACATGGAGGGCCGTGCGGCCCTCCAAAGAAATGCCACCCCACACCATTACTGACCCACTGCCAAACTGGTCATGCTGAAGGATGTTGCAGGCAGCAGATCGCTCTCCACGGTGTCTGCAGACTCTGTCACATCTGTCACATGTGCTCAGTGTGAACCTGCTTTCATCTTTGAAGAGCACAAAGTGGCCAGTGGCGAATTTGCCAATCCTGGTGTTCTGTGGCAAATGCCAAGCGTCCTGCACGATGTTGGGCTGTGAGCACAACACCCATCTGTGGAAGTCGGGCACTCAGACCATCTTCATGGAGTGGTTTCTAACCATTTGTGCAGACACATGCACATTTGGGGCCTGCTGGAGGTCATTTTGCAGGGCTCTGGTAGTGCTCTTCCTGTTCCTCTTTGCACAATGGCGGAGGTAGCGGTCCTGCTGCTGGGTTGTTGCCCTCCTACGGCCCCCTCCCGTCTCCTGGTGTACTGGCCTGTCTCCAGGTAGCGCCTCCAGCCTCTGGACACTACGCTGACAGACACAGTAAACCTTCTTGCCACAGCTAGCATTGACTGTGCCATCCTGGATGAGCTGCACTACCTGAGCCACTTGTGTGGGTTGTAGAGTCCGTCTCATGCTACCACGAGTGTGAAAGCACAACCAACATTCAAAAGCGACCAAAACATCAGCCAGAAAGCATTGGTACTGAGATATGGTCTGTGGTCCCCACCTACAGAACCACTCCTTTATTGAGTGTTTTCTTGATAATTGCCAATAATTTCCATCTGTTGTCTATTCCATTTGCACAACAGCATGTGAAATTGATTGTCAAACAGTGTTGCTTCCTAAGTGGACAGTTTGATTTCACAGAAGTTTGATTTACTTGGAGTTATATTCTGCTGTTTAAGTGTTCCCTTTATTTTTTTGAGCAGTGTATATATGTATATATGTATGTATATACAAACAGGTAAATATACAGATGTTTGTGACAAATACAATTAGTGCAGTTGTGCAACTTACTGTACACGTATTTAATAAAAGATAATTTTCTGGAAAAAAATGGCGTGGGCTCCCTTCACCTTTCTGACATCAATGCGAGCACCGTGGGAAAATTTCCTGCCGTGCTCGCTTTGATGTCACATAAATGAAGTAATTTCATTGGCTGTGAACTCGCAGGACCTGTCAGACGGCACTGAGAGCAGGAGAACTTTCTCATACTCGCGGTGCCCTCAGACAGGGAACAGCAGTTCACAGGCAGACACTGAGCACATGGCTCCATGGTCGCATCATGCAACCTTGTAGCCTGCCATCTAGATGTAGCAAAGCTGGACCCGTTGTGGGACAAATGGATTAAAAGCATATCTGCGGAAAGGTGCGGAATATTGTTGTTTTTTTTTTACTTCTTTTGCAGATGACGAGGGCATCGGTGGAATAGGTGAGGCCGTAAGTGTGGTTTAATTAAGATTAAAAGGAGTCAATGTCTTTCTGCTGCGAGCGCAGCCTCAGTGACTAGCGGTGGCGTCATCGAGGTTACCTTCGGTCACTGAGGCTGCGTTCCCAGCAGGGCTGAAATGCCATGACCTCAGCACCGTGGGAAAAAGCCAATGATGAGGTCACCGCAGTTCAAGCTCAGTGACTTCACCGCAGAGCAAGGTGAAAAATTCTCACGTTGATCTGCAGTGAAGCCGCTGAACATGAACTCAGTGACTTTTTTCCCACGGTGCTAGCGGGGATCTCACCGAGGTCACAGCAGTTCAGCCCGGCTGGGAACGCCGCCGTTCATTCCCCAGTAGTTCTCAGCCTGGACGGTCGCATCTTGGCACCGTCGAGGTTGAAAACTATTAATCCCCCAGACATGGATTACGGCGTGGGACAGGACCACAGACAGGTATGGCATACTGTTGGGTTTTTTTTATTTTAGTTTTATTACAGGAGAACGAGGACTTCGGTGGAATAGGTGTTAGGCGAGTATAACTGTGTTTGTCATTTTTAAATAAAATAGAAAACTGTGTTTAGTCTTATTTCTAATAAAGGAATTTATTCTGGCTGTGTCTTTACCATTCAACTATAGGATAAGCAATGGATAGGTGTCTTACAGACGACTTTCCATTAGTAATCCGTGGGCTTGATGTCACCTGACAATAAAATGGTGACATCATCAAGCTCACAAATATGAACCCCACCTAGGTCAAGCGGGAAGAGCCGGCAAAGTGCCAGAATTGGCGCATCTAATAGATGTGCCTTTTCTGGGCTGTTTTAAGCTTGGGGGGCCAATATCCATCGCCCCTTAGCAGCCTGAGAATACCAGCCCCCAACTGTCTGCTTTAGCAAGGCTGGTTGTCAAAAATGTGGGGACCCAATGCCGTTTTTTTAAAATTACTTATTTAAATAATTAAAAATACGGTGTGGGGACCCCTCTATTCTCGATAACCAACCTTGCTGAAGCTGACAGCTGAGGGTTGCAACCCCCAGCTGTGAGTTTTGCCTGACTGGTTATCAAAAATACAGGGGAACCCATGCAGGTTTTTTTTTTAAATTATTTATTTGCAGCACAGGAGCGGCTGATGAATGCTCCCATCCGCCCCTCCTGCTCTCACTGTTATTAGCGGCAGCAGCTGTCAGCTGATGGGAGCTGTATTCCCATCAGCAGAAACCAGGGACCGGAGGTAAACTTTATACCTCCGATCACAGCTGAGCGCTCACGCTGTCTTTTGACAGCGTGGGACCCGCTGCTCTCTGACCGGTGGGGATGATTTTACCGCCCATCAGAAGCCCTAAGCCGGTGTTTCCCACGCTGTCATATAGCGTGGGAAACACAGGCTTTTGTTGTGTGTGAGTTCGGCTATATTCGGCGATTTATCAACGTTTAAATAGTCGACTTTTGCAAATTCGGCGATCGTGAGCGGAACAGAACATTGCAATATTCGCTCATCTCTAGTTACGATCCCCACCTCTCATACTTGCTTTAATCTTTTCTTTGCCTATTGCTCCCAGATTGTCAGTATTGCATGTGTGAACGTGTGAGAAAAAGCAAAAGGAAAATTATCTTTGCCCATTTGGAAAATGCCTCCATGTGCTATTCCTCCAGTGACATATGGTGTAACCTGCATCTGGTTATTTATATGGGAAAAAAAAACCTCATTAAATAGATCCCAAATTTACTATTGCAAAAGGAATTAATTAAAATAGTTCCTTTTTACAGCATTTACCATATGGGCTAATTACTTTCTAATCACTTATATTTTGATAGATGTAACTTTTTACATATATGTTTGTTTTGTTTCTTTTTTTAAGCTGGAAAAATAGTGACAACTGAAATATTTATAATAACGCTGCTATCTCAGACGACGGTTATGTATCACAGCCGGCATCTGTGTAGTGTACAGGGGGCTCAACATGTGCTAAGCGTATATGTTTGTCCATTTGCGCTATGGAGTTAAAAGCTAAAATATGTATAGGCAGAAAAAAAAACAACATACCTTTTCTACAGTAGAACACCAGGTATCAAAATCTGCTTCTTCTTTGCAAAAAAAGCCCTGGGAAAGATGGCAAAACAGACTTACCAAAGATATCACAAGTCAATTAAATAAGTAATATAAACACTTGAAATGCATATGGTAAAACAATATTCACTCCATAATCCCACTGTCATCAATGTACTGAAATACATGAGAGCTACTAGGTTGTGATTACTGATGTAATTTGGAACATGTGATAAATCCTTGACTGGTAGTTACGGTATATACATTTTTTTTAACGTGGCTACATCTTGATACCGCATCATTATCATTAAGAATGGGTTAACTTTAAATTTACTTACTAATGCCACAGAGGGGTCCAGATTCATAATCTTCATCCTATTAGGATTTTTTTGGCAGTGGTAAGTGTGATCCTGCACTGTGCCAGCTTCTTCTGACTCCACAAATATCTGCGTTGTGTGAGGATCCAAGTAAATAAGCTCATCACCTTTGCCAAAAAAAAGAAAAAAAAACACTAAAATAAAGCATATGTAAATTGTATAATACTATAGATGGACTCATTTTCACTGCTCTTGCCTCATTAATAGTTGGGAAAATAATCTTTTCATTGCCCTACACATTTTTCAAGAAGTAAGGAATAAAGAATACTGCACCACACACAATTGTTAAATGGATGGTGGTGCCATTATTTGCAACTAGTTCTGGACCTGGCCTGATTAGCTGCAGGAGGAACAGGTTCTCCAATGTAACAAGATATTCCCTCCAATAATTAATAGTTCCCTGCCCCATAGTTCATCGTCAGCTTACCTGAAAAGCCTATGAAGTAATAGGCATTATTTGGTTTTCCACCTAGTGCTCCCAGTGACTGTGGCATTTTAAAACATTCCTGTAGAGAGAAAGTCGTGAGAACGTTACTCCTGGTCCATCAGTGGCCTAAAAAGTGGACCACACACACAGCATAGTGATCGGCTGATCGCTGCCACTCCTGACCTCATCATGCACACTCAGGTTAGGGATGTGTTTTATATGTATTACATGTATGACCGGCATGATTGTATGCTAACAGGTTTATCTAGGGATCTGGTCCCGATGTGCCCTATTCACAGACACTTTTTAGATATATGGATTAGAAACAGGGATTTTTGTGTGCTCACCGTAAAATCCTTTTCTCCGAGACGCTCATTGGGAGACACAGACCATGGGTGTTATGCTGCTGCCACCAGAAGGACACTAAGCTAATACACAAAGAAATTGGCTCCTCCTCCGCAGTATACACCCTCTGCTGGCTCTAGCCTGAACCAGTTTGGTGCAAAAAGCAGTAGGAGAAGAATAACATCATATCCAGGTACGATCCTTGTCATACTATGAGTGGTCACCACATCAAATGAAAGAGACAAGCAGAAGTCGTTAGAGTAAAAGGGTGGGTGCTGTGTCTCCCAATGAGCGTCTCGGAGAAAATGATTTTATGGTGAGTACACAAAAATCCCTGTTTCTCCTTCGCCTCATTGGGAGACACAGACCATGGGACGTCCTAAAGCAGTCCATGGGTGGGAAACAGCACGACAGCTGAAACCTTAATATACGCAACGAATAATCTGGTCTACAGATGCGCTACTGTCGATTGCAGAATTTATCTTCCAAGGGCAGGCTCTGAAAAGTCTTAAGGATGACTGCTGTAATGCTTGACTAACGTGAGAAGACTGGGGCCAAGTTGCAGCCCTGCAAACTTGCTGAATCGACGTCCGGGGGCCGAATGGCCCAGGATGCCTCCACTGACATAGTGGAGTCTAGTCTGAGT
This sequence comes from Oophaga sylvatica, assembly GCA_033576555.1. Lineage (NCBI taxonomy): Eukaryota > Metazoa > Chordata > Amphibia > Anura > Dendrobatidae > Oophaga > Oophaga sylvatica. Next base: position 53,882,991 of record JARQOD010000008.1, on the reverse strand, counting down.
CTCGCAGGGATAGGAGACCTCAGACTCGGAAAGCTTCTTGAACTGAAGAGCAGATATATCCGGCTACTGTATTTTTTTTTTTTTTAAAAGACAGGTAGGCCTTTTCTGTCTCTCCCTGGAAAAAAAGATAGGGAATCCGAATAGGAGAAAAGGCGCTGATGCGGTAGTGGATTTCCTAAGTGCTCTCTCCAACTCCATAGGGTGGAGAGCCTTTCCAGTAGGATGAACCGGAGATGGGCAAAACGAGGGCAATACTATATTCGTATTCTGATGAAAGGAAGAAACAACATTAGGCCATAAGGCCAGAGAAGTCCTGAACACTACCTTGCCCTGTTGAAGGACAAGAATGGAGGTTGAGAGACAAAGCCGTCAATTCCGAAATCCGCGTGATGTCTGTTACAGCCACAAGAAAGGGAGCTTTCCAAGAGGGAAGAGTGATTGATACGTCTTACAGGAGCTTGAAGAAGGTCACTTGTAAGAGCACCTGAAATCAGATCAAAAAACCCCAAGGCTCCGAAGGCCACCTGAGATTTGGAAGGTATTCTTTGGAAACAGGATGTATAGCCTTGAGAGAAGATAGTGCCAGGCTTGAATGGCAACCTCTTGGAGGAACTCCAATATGGACGAAATGGCAAACACAAGTGGGAAACAAACGTGGTTGTTGAAAATACCAAGAGAAATAGGCTTTCTCAAATATGATGGTAAATACGCCTGAAGGCAAATTTCTAGACCTTGACGATAACGGTGAACGCTACGCGTGGTGCTCAATGGCCAGGTTGTTAAGCTCAGCAGTCTCGAGTCCTGGCAGTAAAAGCGCTCTTGAAAAAGAAGGTATGGACGGTTAGGTAACCACGGGCCATGGGAGGGAACTAGTTGCAAAAGAACCGCATACCATGCTCGGCGTAGTCAGTCTGGAGCAACAAAAAAAAACAGTGGGATTTCCTCCGCCTTAAGCTTCTGGAAGACACTTGGAATCAGCAGAAAAGGCGGAGAAAAAGTAATGGAAGCGAAACTGATGCCACGGAAGCACCAGGTCATCTGACCCGAGGACAATGGAATCACAGAATGGATCAAAAAATGCCGGGACTTTGGCGATTAGCGTAGAGGCCATTGAGGACTATATGCAGCGTTACCCAGAATTGCCAACCGTGCTAAAAGGCTTTCAGGGAAATGAATTAGTGTCCTGGGATCAGGCCCTGGCAGTTGAGGAAAAATGCGCCCAATTTCCTACCCCTAGAACATGAACTGCCAAGAAAAAGGTAAATGGTTTGTATCGGCCTCTTGCAAAATGGGAGCTTCGTCAACCATAGCTCCTGTGCTTCCGTGAGCCCTCCTGACCCCAGATGTATGCCACAGCCGTGGCGTGGACTGATTGGATCCGGAGGGAATGACCATCGGGAAGCAGGCAGAGAAAAACAGCGATCCTAAGAGAATGGATATCCGTCCCACGCTGGAAGCAATGTCGGCAACAGAGGACGGAGATGTAGTCGAGGTTGGCCGAGAGGAAATTTCTGAGATTTGTGGCTCCGAGAAAAACCTTTGTAAAGGAGAATTATAAATACTCGGGAAGTGTCCAGGCCTGAAAAGAGGATCCTCTGAGACGGGGCTGAAAAGGGGTTGCGCAGGTTCTATAACCGCCCTAGCCGAGTGAGAGTGTCCACGGTGACGCCGACCCTCTCAGCGTAGGCTTGAAGGGGCGATCTCTTGAGAAGGAGGTTGTCTGGGTAGAGTGGAATCACTATGGCCCGAGGGCACGGGATAGAAATAACAACTGCCATGACCTTGGTGAACAGCCTGGGAGCAGAGGCGAGACCGATGGTTAAAGTCGTGAACTAAAAATGGTTGTTTGCGATGGCGAGGCGGAAAAATCCTTGTCGGGCTGAGAAGGATTGGAACGAGAGGATAACATAAAGGAAAAATTCCACTTATGCGGAGTACATGAAAGGCCTAATAAGGTGGGGGCCGCTTGTTCCTTTTGTCCTTAAAAGACGGGTCCGGAGGAAACGAGTTGGCGAGGGGAACAGGAATTCTATGTCGGTATCTGGAACCCACTAGATTTCCGACCCATGGTCGAGAATAACCACCAGACAGATCTGACAAACGACGGGCGTAGACGGATGCCTACCCTGTCTGAAACTTTCGGATACTGCAATGAGTCGTTGAACAGAGAAACTGGGCCCGTGAGGGTCTGCGCTTCCCGGAATGGAAGAGCTTAAGGAAAATAGAGATTTCCTTGAGGCAGAATCTGCTCGCCACTCTCGGAGTCATAGCCAAAAAACAGTAGAATGCCTGGGGAACTAGCTACTGAGACGTTAGCTGGAAAATTGGGCATTCTTTGCTGCTGTCAGCCCGTCTTACGACTCGAATGGCAGAAGGCCTTCATCATAAGGTAAACTGAAGCCGGGGGCATTGCCCACTCGTTGTGCTCTTGTGAGAAGATGCAGACTGCACAGATTGCGGTGGGGCACCTTCACGTTAGTGGGGCCTTACACGCATTACACTAGGCGTAAGCGTGCGTTCTATCAGTCAGTGCTCCCAGGAATATGTCCGTGCCGACAGAAAAAGCAGACCGCATAGCGTTGACAGACGAGTACCAAAGGTCACAGGAGATTGAAAAAACCACTCGCCATCCGCCCCGATTATCTCCTCAATCCACCATCCTTTTGATAGGGAGGTGGAGAGGTTCTGTTAGCCTCCAGTCGCCATCCACCTATGGGGAGTGTGATATAGTGGGGCCGCACGGACGCCGCATGGAGTCTCGGATTTTTTAGGGCCCATCTTACCTATGGTGTGCGTCCCGGTCTGGAGACCGCCGCAGCGCAGGACCCGGCTGAGAACCTTCAGGCCAGCTGCCATAAGGACGGTGCAGGAAGCCCTCAATCCACCATCCCTTTGATAAGGAGGTGGAGAGGGACCGTCTGCCCTCCATTCGTCGTCGCTGTTCAGTCAGTGGCGATTCAGTGGGGGGGCCGCACGGGCACCATAATAGCCTCTGTAAATCCGGAGGGGTTCAATCCTCTAGGATTGGGACAAGGCTGGATGTCCGGCATAGGCCTGTGCGGCAGAGGATACATGGAGGCGATACACCATGTGCTCGTCCGTAAGTCGGAGTCGGGAGATCGGTGCCCTTTAAGGGACCCGTCGCCCGTAAGTCAGCTCAGGCGTTGTTAATAGAGCCTGGAGACTGCTGCCGGGAAGGGGTTAAGCGCATGAATTGGTCGGTCAGACGCCGGAGTAGCTATTCCCCCACTTCAGAAAATGCGGCGTTGAAAAGCGAAATGGCGGCCGGGACGGAGTTGGCGCTTCTAGTTTCCGACGAGAAGCGCCAGAACAGGTAGGAGAAGCAGGGACAGCGCTCCCTGAACGGGGCGGAGGGGGTGAGGGCGGAACTGAGGCCTACCCGGCTCAAAAGCCTGGGACTAGGTTAGTGGGGCAGGCTGGAAGGCCGCGGCGGAGACAGTGTGGGGCTGCAGCGGCGCAGGTGGGGCCGATGATTAAGACCGAGGCGGGCCCCGGCAGCGGCTACCTGACAAGGCCCCCAGGCAAGGCCGCGGCGCCAATCCACAGGCAAGGCCGCGGCGGCTCGAAACAAGGCCGCGGCAGCGGTTACCATACAAGGCTGCGGCCGGCCTCCAGACAAGGCCCCGCGGCTCTCAGGCAAAGCCGCGCGGCACTCAGGCAAGGCTGCGACGGCGGCCACAAAAGAAGGCCGCGGGGTGCAAAGAAGGCCGCAGCGGCGGCTGCTATGAGAAAGGCAGCGCCTGTGGCTCTTTTGAGATCGCAGCGGCGACTCCTGTGATGAGGTCTGAGGCCGCAGGTGAGGCGCAGGAGCGCCGAAGATGAAGACCGCGGCGGTACCTATGAGGCGGCCGCGGCGGGCCTGCTGCGGTTCTGCTGGACGGCTGCGGCGGGGTCATGTAGAAGGCCGTGGCTCCTGATATCGCGCCATGCCAATTTCTTTGTGTATTTGTGTATTTTAGTGTCCTCCTAGTGCCAGCAGCATAACACCCATGGTCTGTGTCTCCCAATGAGGCGAAGGAGAAAATGGAAACCTCCCATTCAGAACTTCTGCTGATCACAGGGGGGTAAAATTGTCGGTAATCAAATAATTAGTAAAAGATATGGATTTGCACTGTCACTTTTATAGCCTCTGTGTTTTACTTGCTGCATAAGAAGTTAACGGAGAATCGTCAGTGAGCTAATTTTTACAGGATAGTTTACAACTCTTGACCTTGTTCTTTTGAGCTTCTCTCAGCTGATTTATGATCACATGAAAGTTGAACTGAACTTTGAAGTCAATGATGAGTCCAGGAAAAGCTCAAAAGAAGGGAGGAAAGAGTTATAAGTAGTGATGAGCGGAAGTGCTGGGATAAGGTGTTATCTGAGCATGCTCGTGTGCTAATAGAGTGACTTCGGGTGCTCGAAAAATATGTTAATGTCCCCCCGGCTGCGTGTCTCGCGGCTGTTCGACAGTCAAAACAAGTGTCAAAACATATTATACAAGCACGCTGAAGTCACTCTATTAGCACTCTATTAGCACACGAGCATGCTCGGATAACACCTTATCCCAGCACGTTTGCTCATCACTAGTGATAAAGTCTCTAATCAAAATGATGGATAATGGAGAATCCCATGCTGGATTCTGAGATAACTCATTCATTCTGCAGCCACCAATAGCCAGTGCAATACAGAGCCTCCAGAAGTCAGAAAGAAAAAATATTTAGTCAAATTTAATTGCAAAATTTATTTTTATCCAACAATACATATATTTAAGTATAAATAAATTGCCACAGGTTGTGTCCATATACTTTTATAGAATAATTTATCTTCTGAAAACCATAACATGTGAGCAGACTTACCTTAAAAGCATCAATATAAACAGGATTAATCTGGTTAATTCCTAGGCGCAGCGGTACGACTAGCAGCAGCGGCCTCCATGCAGAACGTGGATCTGATGTGTCTCTACCTCTGCTCCAAGCACTTTGGTGTGTGTAAGCCTCGCTCTGCAGGGTGCTCCACGTGTGAGGCCGATAGCGGCACATTTTCCCTACATCAATGAAACAACCACCAGGTCAATGTGGATACTTTCTACAGTGTATATACAGTACATACATTGCAGTTATTACATACAATTCAAAGAAGAACAATTTGTAACATAATAAAATACATATAGTAATATGGGATTTCTGAGACTTTACCCTTTCATGCTTTTTGCTTATTTATTGTCAGATTCTCTTTGCAGTTACATAGATTTAAAAAAATAAAAAATAAAAAAATTGACACCAGTCCATCAAGGTCAGCCTTTATCAATTCTACATTATCTATCAATAGAGTATTTGTAACCCTCAACACCATTTGTTAATAGATAAGCATCTATCCATATCTAAAAGCAGATGTAGTTATATAATATACATCCTTACTGCCTGTTGTGGTAGGGCATCTGACTTCTCTAAAGGCCCCCATACACATTAGACTAATGTCAGCTGAATCCACCAATACTGGCGGGATCAGCTGACAGTCTACTGAGTGTGGGGGCCTCCCATCTGTCCCCTGACAGATGATATTGGGCGACATAAGGATCCAGCATGTCCAATTTCAGATTTCCAATCCTTTTGTCCTTGGCAAGAAAAACTGTTACCAGAGGAGTCTGACAGCGGCTTTCTCATAGAACACACAGGAGCACTCAGCAAAGCGAGCGCCTGTGTATGGGGAAGTCGGGAGAGAAAGATGTCGGGTAAACCACAGTTCGGTCTACTGCTATCTTTTGTACATGTGGCATTAAAGGGTTATCTGGGACATTTATTATCTTTTTGTATGGAGCTAGGAGCTAACATGCAGGTAGTTGGGGGCGGTAGAACAGCGTCTTTACTTCCTCTCTGCTGACGGAGCAGCACTGCTGTCATGCTGATTGACAGCCAGTTCCTCACTGCCTAAGTGTGGGCAGACAGATGTCAATCAGTATGATGTCTGCAGTGATGCCCCGTCGACAGAGCAGACCAGAAAAGAAAGTGCTGCTCTGCTGACAAGAGGTGAAACAAAGCAGGGAAATCGCCGGCAGAGATGGTCACTGTGAAGAACAGGCAGGTTGTTATCAATTACCTTCCTGTTAGTTCTTAACCCCATACACAAAACTAAGTATAGAGAACTCTTCACATGTAACAAATTCCTTCTGGCCCACTAAAAGCAATATATTATTAAGAAAGACGGATTTTGGTAAGAACTTACCTGTAAAATCCTTTTCAGCGAAGGAAGGAAGAGAGACACAGTCATTACTAGTGGGTAGGAGGAGCCCAGATAGGATTGACACCTCAGATTAAAAAGAGTGTTGACCGGCCCCTCCAGCTCGGGCTCCTCCTACTCAGCTCTTCAGTCGTACCCAAGCTTAAGGAAGAACAATATCACCAGCGAAGCAACATAACCCCTTCTGAAGGACTTCAGAGAAAAAACATAAGAGTACAGGTTATGCATGCATTCGGCAAAAAAATCACACAGTTACAGGTACTACTCACTGAACCTGACTACTGCGATAAGCTGGCAATGCTGGAACAGAGCCGTAGCGCGTCGACCTCAGTCCAGATAATCGCTATCAGAGAAGGGTCACGCTGCATCTGTAAATACAACAACACACTTCTGCCATGGGAGGGAGCTGTGTCTCTCTTCCTTCCTTCGCTGAAAAGGATTTTACAGGTAAGTTCTTACCAAAATCCGTCTTTCAGCTGCAGATGGAAGGAAGAGAGCCACAGTCATTACTAGTGGGACGTCCCAAAGCAGTCCAAAAATTAGGGTGGGAAAAAACCAAAATAGGCAGAAACCCAACAACCTACATAAATGCGCCACAGGCACCAAATACAAGTTAACTAAAAACTTTAAATTACCGCTGCCTGCAGGACCCTACGTCCTAAGGCCGCATCAGCGGAAGCACTGACTCCACCTTATAAAACTTTGTAAATGTGTGGACGAAACGCCAGGTCGCCGCTCGGCAGAGCTGAGCTGCCGAAGCCCTTGATGAAAGGCCCACGATGAAGTCACAGCCCTCGTGGAGCGAGCTCGAATCTTAATCGGGCAAGGTTCGCCATTAAGACGGTAAGCCTCCAAAATGGCCGACCGAATCCAACGAGCTATAGAGTCCTTGAAAACTCGTTGATCACGCCTACGACCTGCTGTAATCACAAACAGGGAATCTGACTTTCGAAAACCTTGAGTAATAGACAAAATAGAACTTCAAGACCCGCACTAAATCCAATTTGTGCAAGTTCCGTTCCTTTGCATTCCCTGGGCCCGGGCAAAGCGAGGGCAACACAATATCCTGGTTAACATGAAATTGCGACACCACCTTAGGTAGAAAATCGCCCCGTGTGCGAAGCACTACTCGATCCGGGTAAAACTCCAGGAAAGGAGGCGAGCAGGAAAAAGCTGCCAACTCAGAAACCCTTCTTAAAGAGGTTACCGCCACTAAGAAGGTAACCTTCCAAGAAATTAAAGAAAGGCTAGCAGAACCCATAGGCTCAAAAGGTATATGCTGAAGAGCCTCCAAGACAAGGTTGAGCCGCCAAGGAGACACAGGCGCCTTCCGCAGTGGAAACTGACGGGTTACTCCGCCAAAAAAGGAACGTACGTCCCTACGCGAGGCGATAGCCTTCCGAAATAGCAAAGACAGGGCAGAAACCTGACCTTTCAGAGTGCTAACTGCCAAACCTTTTGTCCAGCCCGTACTGTAGCAAAGCCAACAAATTGGGAATGGAAAAAAATCCTCGGATTCCTTGAAGAACCCGAAACCACGAAAAGACCAAGTCTTGTGATAAATCTTAGTAGTAGCCAGACCTCTGGCAGCTCGCAGAGTGGCAATGACTTCGGCTGAAAAACCTCTACGGGTCAAGGTTTCGGTCTCAAGAGCCACGCCATCAAACGCAGAGACTTCAAGTCCGGATGACGAACGGGCCCCTGGGTTAACAGGTCCGGGCGAGGAGGAAGTGGGAATGGCGGTGCCGCCAAAAACGACACCAGTGTCGAGAACCACGTCCTCCTTGGCCAATCCGGGGCTATCAACATAGCCGGAATTCTCTTCCAGTCTGATCCGACGCAGCACCAGAGGAAGTAAAGATATCGGCGGAAACACATAGACTAGCTCGAAATGGTCCCACGGAGCCACCAGAGCAACCACCGCCACAGCCTTCGGGTCCTTGTACCTGGACATGAAGGTCGGTAGTTTGGCATTTGAACCTGGATGCCATCAAATCCACTTGGGGAGTTCCCCAACGGAAGCACAGCAGCGCAAAAATTTTCGGATGAAGACTCCATTCTCCAGGATCCATCTTCTCGCGACTGAGGAAGTCCGCCGTGGTATTCTGGACTCCTGGAATGTGATCGCAGAGATGGCTGGAACCTTGGTCTCGGCCCATAGCAGGATCCGAGACACCTCCATCATGAGGCTGGAGCTCCTTGTCCCGCCTTGGTGGTTGATATACGCAACGCCGTCGCGTTGTCTGTCTGCACTCGGACTGGTAGACCGCTTAAAGGGACCGTCCACTGTTGTAGGCAAAGGAAAAATTGCCCTCAACTCCAGGATGTTGATCGGTAGAACAGACTCTTCCGATGACCATACTCCCTGGATCCAAAGATCGTTCCAGACACCCCCCCCAGCCCGTCAGGCTGGCATCGGTGGTTATGACCGACCACCTCGGAGGGAGGAAATATTTCCCCAGGAATAACGCTCCTGGACGTAACCACCATCCTAGGGATTCTCGCACCCTGTGAGAGATGATGACGCTGCAATTCAGAGAAGCTTGCGATCGATCCCAACGACTCAGAATGAGCCTTTGGAGGGCCCTGGAATGAAATTGGGCAAACGGAAGTGCCTCCATGGACGTCAAACCCAGAAGGCGCATACACTTCCGAAAGGACATTGCTGCCGTAGACCTCATAATCTGTACATGTCGAAAGAGACATGGCCGCTTGTCTGGAGGAAGGGACACCACCGTCCGTACAGTGTCGAAATGCATTCCCAAAAACAGGATTGACTTCCAGAGACGACTTCTCCCAATTGACCAGCCACCCGAAATCCTCCAGGAGCTGAAGGATAGATTGCGAGACGTCCCCGCCTCCTCCTTTGAGGACGCCACAATCAGAAGGTCGTCCAGGTAGGGAAATCGTAACCCCGTCTTCGAAGAATTGCCATGAGGGGCGCTAGAATTTTTGTAAAAACTCTGGGCCCCGAGGCCAAGCCGAATGGCAGAGCCACAAACTGGCAATGGTCCTGACCTATGGCAAAACCAAAGGAAGCGCCGGTGAGCCCTTCCGACGGGAACATGCAAATAAACGTCGCGAATGTCGATTGACCAAAAAGACGTTCTGCGACAGGGCTGCCACAACGGAGCGAAGCAACTCCATGCGGAATTTTCGGGATGTAAACATGCCGATTCAATCTTTGAAATCCAAAATAGGGCGAAATTTGTCCTCCTTTTTGGGGACCACAAAGAGGTTGGAATAAGAATCCTCTTCCCCGGTCCTCTGCGGAACCGGTATCACCACACCCTTCTGCAGAAGGGAATCGACCTCTCGTAGTAGAGCGGCAAATAGCTCGGCTCTGACGGAATGCGAGATTGGCAAAACCTGTCCGGGGGTCGAGAAAGAAACTCTATGAAGTAGCCTGCCAACACAACCTGTGTTACCCAGGCGTCCGACACACGGGAAACCCAAGTCGGTTTGAATTGGAGTAAACGACCCTCCACTCGAGAGCGCTCGAGTGAGACCCAGACGTCAGACCGCTTTAGCGGGTTTTTTGCCAGCTTCTGTCTTAATGGAAGTTCTGTTTCCAGGGTATGCGGAATTTCTGAGAAATTCCCCCTTTTTTTTTAAAAAAAAAGAGAGGAACGACCCAAACCCCCAGAGGGTTGACCGGATCATCCCCTGGACCGAAAGGACCGCCGACAACTACCGGCACTAGTCCTGCCAGACGCAGAAGTCACAGCTCTGCGCTGCGGAAAAGCTGTTTCTTTTGCCTCAGCAATCAGCTCTGTGAGGTCAGATTCAAATAGCTGACCACCTTGTAAGCTAAAGATAGCAAACCCTGCTTGGAAACCGCGTTCCACTGTCTAAACCACAGTGCTCTTCTGACTGTGACTGCCGAGGATTGCGCCCTGGATAGCAGTGACGCAGAATCCTTCAACTTGAAAAGCCCATCTATCTCGATAGAGGGGATCCATCTTGTCACGCCGTCCGTAGACGGTCCAAACGGCTCAGGGAAACTTTACAAGTACACATAGATCCTTAATACTGAATCCATGACCCGCGGCCTCGCAGATGGATATTGTTGCCATCTCCATTTTTCTGTCCAGCAGGTCCTGCAGACTCGCCTTCCTTTACCAGGATAAAGGGACATTCACTTCAGGAGATCCAATTAACAATCAACTCCGTAGAAAACGGATACAGATTGTAAAGCCGTCGCAACCTATGCGACTCCTGAAACATCCGGGCCGACTTACCAGGACGCCTAGTTACCTCTCTCTGGTAACTGTAACGCCCTCATGGCCATGAGAGAAGGCAGAGTGTCCCTGCCGATCCTCCTTGTCCGAAACGGACATCTTCGCTACGCGAGAAGGATAGCACCGATTTGTGTCGCTTCCTTGAGAGGATCTAGCTGACACTCCATAACCTAGAAGGTCAGACAGGCCATCATAGAAACTAGCGAGGGCCTCCATTTTGACACCACTGGAACCTCCGACCGCTGTGCATGACGCTGTCGGGGTCTGCGTGTCAGATAGTCCGCATCTGACATGTCCTTGCACAGTATATGGCAGGTTAAACCTGTCAGTAACTAGAAAGTGTGTTTCTTAAAGAAAAAACAATCGCTGAAGGGTTAAAGCTCTTAAAGAGAGAGCTACCCCAGCATTAATAGTTAACCGCCTAAGAAGGGGTTAAAGTAGCAGACTCCCCACAACCTTGATAATGAAAAAGTTGTGCGAGCCCCAAGTGCCTCTTATAAGGCAGCAGCTGCAGGACAGCTTTTTATGCCACACTAACAGAAAAAACGTTCCACAAGATCGCTAAAAATTGCGCTGTTTTGTATATCGCAATGACCGCCAAAGTTGTTAAGGAGATCGCTAACCGCTTATGCGATGTTAATGAGATCGCCCAGATTGGCAGCTACTAGCGACATTAAAAAATGATCACACAAACGATCGCATTAGTATGCGTCGTTATCAGGATCGTTAGTGGGAACGTATAGTGGCAGTATTAAAATCGCAGACTCCCCACAAACTCTTTATTATTATTGAAAAGAGTGTGCGAGCCCCTTATCGATAACAGCCGCAGGACAGCGCAGTCTGTCACTCATTAGTGCCCCAGAGGCGCCCGCGCTGTGGGGGTGAAGGGGTTAAGCTTCTGCCTGCGGGCTAGAAGGACTCACCCAGCTGGTAACAGTGTAACATCTTGCAGAGGGGAGGAGGGAGAAGAGCCAGAAGAAGCTTTCAGCCTGCTTCTTTAACCCCTTCACCCCAAGGGTGGTTTGCACGTTAATGACCGGGCCAATTTTTACAATTCTGACCACTGTCTCTTTATGAGGTTATAACTCTGGAACGCTTCAACGAATCTTGGCGATTCTGAGACTGTTTTCTCGTGACATATTGTACTTCATGTTAGTGGTAAAATTTCTTCGATATAACTTGCGTTTATTTTGAAAAAAATGCAAATATGGCGAAAATTTTTAAAATTTTGCAATTTTCAAACTTTGAATTTTTATTCCCTTAAAACAGAGAAATATATCACACAAAATAGTTAAGAAATAACATTTCCCACATGTCTACTTTACATCAGCACAATTTTGGAACAAAATTTTTTTTTGTTAGGAAGTTATAAGGGTTAAAAGTTGACCAGCGATTTCTCATTTTTACAGCAAAATTTACAAAGCCATTTTTTTTAGGGACCACCTCACATTTGAAGTCACTTTGAGGGGTCTATATGGCAGAAAATACCCAAAAGTGACACCATTCTAAAAACTGCACCCCTCAAGGTACTCAAAACCACATTCAAGAAGTTTATTAACCCTTCAGGTGCTTCACAGTAACTAAAGCAACGTGGAAGGAAAAAATGAATATTTTACTTTTTAGCCACAAAAATTATCTTTTACAAACTTTTTTTTTATTTTCACAAGGGTAAAAGGAGAAAATGGACAGATAAGGTTTTATGCAATTTCTCCTGAGTACGCCAATACCCCATATGTGGGGGAAAACCACTGTTTGGGCACACGGCAGAGCTCGTAAGGGAAGGAGCGACGTTTGACTTTTTCAAACTAAAATTGGCTGGAATTTAGATTGGATGCCATGTCGCGTTTGGAGAGCCCCTGATGCGCCTAAACAGTGGAAACCCCCCACAAGTGACACCATTTTGGAAACTAGACCCCCTAAGGTACTTATCTAGATCTGTTGTGAGCACTTTGAACCCTCAAGTGTTTCACAAAAGTTTATAAAGCCTGGGTGTGAAAAAAAAAAAAATCAATTTTCCACAAAAATGATTTTTTAGTCCCAAATTTTTGAATTTTCCCAAGGAAATTGGACCCCAAAAGTTGTTGTCCAATTTGTCCTGAGTACGCTGATACCCCATATGTGGGGGGGGGGGGGGACTGTTTGGGCGCACGGCAGGGCTTGGAAAGGAAGTAGTAACGTTTTGGAATGCAGACGTTAATGGGGGTCATGTTCCGTTTGCAGTGCCCCAGATGAGCCTAAACAGTGGAAACCCCCCACAAGTGACCCCATTTTGGAAACTAGACCCCCTAAGGAACTTATCTAGATCTTTGGTGAGCACTTTGAACCCCCAAGTGCTTCACACAAGTTTATAATGCCCGGGTATGAAAATAAAAAATCCTATTTTTTTCCCACAAAAATTATCTTTTAGTCACTAATTTTTTATTTTCCCAAGGGTAACAGGAGAAATTGGACCACAAAAGTTGTTGTACAATTTGTCCTGAGTACGCTGATACCCCATATGTGGGGGGGAACCACTGTTTGGGCGCACGGCAGAGCTCGGAATGGAAGGAGCACCATTTGACTTTTTCCAACCAAAATTGGCTGGAATTGAGTTTGGATGCCATGTTGCATTTGAGAGCCCCTGATGTGCCTAAACAGTGGAAACCCCCCACAAATGACCCAATTTGGGAAACTAGACCCCCTAAGGAACTTATCTAGATTTTTGATGAGAAATTTGAACCCCCAAGTGCTTCACACAAGTTTATAACGTAGAGCCGTAAAATTTAAAAATCATATTTTTTCCACAAAAATGATCTTTTCACCCCAATTTTTATTTTTCCAAGGGTAACAAGACTCCAAAAGTTATTGTGCAATTTGTCCTGAGTGCGCTGATACCCCATATGTGGGGGTAAACCACTGTTTGGACGCATGGCAGAGCTCAGAAGTGAAGGAGCACCGTTTGACTTTTTCAACGCAGAATTGGCTGGAATTGAGATCAGACGCCATGTCACATTTGGAGAGCCCCTGATGTGCCTAAACAGCGGAAACCCCCCAATTCTAACTCCAACCCTAACCCCAACACACCCCTAACCCTAGTCCCAACCCTAACCACAAACCTAACCCTAACACACCCCTAATCCCAACCCTAACCCTAATCCTAACTTTAGCGCCAACCCTAACCCTAACTTTAGCCGCAACCCTAACCCTAACCCTAATGGGAAAATGGAAATAAATAAATTTTTTTAATTTTATTATTTTTCCCTAACTAAGGGGGTGATAAAGGGGGTTTGATTTACTATTTATAGCGGGTTTTTATGATTGGCAGCTGTCACGCTAAAAGACGCTTTTTATTGCAAAAATAGTTTTTTGCATCGCCACATTTTGAGAGCTATATTTTTTGCATATTTTGGCCCACAGAGTCATGTGAGGTCTTATTTTTTGCGGTACGAGTTGACGTTTTTATTTGTACCATTTTTGAGCAGGTGACATTTTTTGATCGCTTTTTATTTCGATTTTTGGGAGGTTAGAATGAACATAAATCAGCAATTCATGAATTTCTTTTGGGGGAGGCGTTTTTATTGTTCCGCGTGTGGTAAAATTGATAAAGCAGTTTTATTCTTCGGGTCAGTACGATTATGGCGATACCTCATTTATATCATTTTTTTATGTTTTGGCGCTTTTATAGAATAAAAACAATTTTATATAAAAAATAATTATTTTTGCATCGCTTTATTCTGCGAGCTATAACTTTTTTATTTTTTCGCTGATGATGCTGTATGGCGGCTCGTTATTTGCGGGACAAGATGACGTTTTCAGCGGTACCATGATTATTTATATCGGTCTTTTTGATCGCGCGTTATTCCACTTTTTGTTCGGCGGTATGATGATAAAGCATTGATTTTTTGCTTCGTTTTTTTTTTTTTTTAAGGGGTTCACTAAAGGGGTTAACTAGTGGGACAGTTTTATAGGGGGGGTCGTTACGGACGCGGCGATACCAAATATGTGTACTTTTATTGTTTTGTTTTTATTTACAGGAAGAAATGAATTTATTGGGGAATATATATATTTTTTTTTATTTATTTTGGATTTTTTTTTATAACATGTTTATTTTTATTTTTTTAACTTTTTTACTTTGTCCCAGGGTGGGACATCACTGTATTTTATCAAATCACTGGTGTGACAGTGTGCACAGCACTCTGTCACACCACATCGCTCAGGCAGTGCAGCAGGCTTCTCAGTGCCTGCTCTCAGCAGGCACTGAGGAAGCCGCCTCCCTCCAGGACCCCGGCGCCATCTTGGATCCGGGTCCTGGGAGGGAGGAAGCCCTCAGAACAGCGCGATCACATCACGCTGGTCTGAGGGTCTCAGGGGGCGCGCAGGGAGCCCCCACCCTGCGCGATCCTCCCCTGTGCCCCCAGTACACCGCGATCATGTTTGATCGCGGTGTGCTAGGGGTTAATGTGCCGGGAGCGGTCCGTGACCGCTCCTGACACACAGTCACGGGTGTCAGCTGTGATAATCAGCTGACACCCGGCGGCGATTAGCTGCGCTCCCCTCAGGAGCGCAGCTGATAGCCTATGACGTACTATCCCGTCCATGGGCAGAATGGCACGGGTTTTATGGACGGGATAGTACGTCTAATGTCAGAGAAGGGGTTAATGGCCGCCGCGCTGTGCCTCCGTGTGCTCCATGAGGGAAGCCGGAAATGGGAGACAGCAGTAAAGCGAGCGCTCAGAGCGGCGCGAAAATTCAAATAAAAAGGCGCGCACTCCTCTCCTATGTCCTGCAGGCATCCACCTGCGGACAAAAAACACAGTCACCGGCATGTAATGTACAGCGGCTGCCGCAGCAGTCGCTTCAACACTCACACACACATTAATAAAAATGTGAGGTAAAAATGTGAGGTACTCACCAGCGAAGCGCCACAGGGACCCCCAGGGGTTTCTGGCGCTATGCCCATGCTTCCCCCCAGGGCGGGGGACGCAGTGACCCCTGCAGCGCGGCTTGCGCCCCCGCCAGGGAAGCCATCCTCATCCCCCCGGGCCGGCAGGGTTCTGCAGGGACCACCATTAGGGTAATACAGATCTGCCAAGGGAGAGGTGGGAGTCCAGCAGCGCTGAGACTCCTGAGACCTCTAGACCACATTTGGTGATCCAAGTCTCTTGTCCGATAAAAAATAATAAAATCTTCTGAGGAGCTGCTTCCAGCAGCGACCGTCCTCTGAGACCTCAAATTGTAAACTGAAGAGCTGAGTAGGGGGAGCCCGAGCTGGAGGGGCCGGTCAACACTCTTTTTAATCTGAGGTGTCAATCCTATCTGGGCTCCGCCTACCCACTAGTAATGACTGTGGCTCTCTTCCTTCCATCTGCAGCTGAAACTATGGACTTGATGCATCAAGACTGACGATTCTCCTGCTGGTCTTATTGATGGGGTGTTGGAGCAGACGCTCCTGATTCATTAAGAGACACCCCCCGTTAGTGAATCAGGCAAGGTGCGTAGTGGCATATGACTGTGGGTGTGCCTTGCCACATTCAATGATGAGCAGGTGCACAACCACAATCGGCAGCGGCACACAGGCTCCTGTCAGCACTCTACTATTACTGTTTTACTGCACTATGCGGCAAGAGCGGATCCAATTACAATGTGTTATTAGTCACACTGCCAGTTTTCTTTTTATTCTTTTTCCTTCGGTCAACTGAAATTGGTATTAAAAACAATTATTTTAATAGCTGCTTTTGACTCTCTATACCTTACTGGTTGGTTTTTCTATGAATGGGGTCTAAAAAGAAGAACACATAACTTACTTATATCTTCGATGACCACTGTGTTATCCATTGAAACATAGACAGCTAAGGAGTTCCACTCATCAAACAGAGCGAGTTTCCTGTGATAACAAAAAAAAAAAAATGGATAAACTAATTTATGCTCAAATTAGTTGACATTATATGATGGACAGACAGCGCGCTGTACTTACTTTAAAACCTGAGCCACAGTATTTGGTCCAAACCATTCTCCTATAGACTTTCCTTCTCCAACTCCCATCTGTGCTGATGATTTATTACACCCAGAACAAAGAAAAAAAAGTACAAAATTATTTTGATCTGCAAATAAAGTGTTAAAAGATTTGAAAAAAGCTTTACTTATGTAAAACAACGTAATATGAAAACTAATAAAATAATGGTTCTCACGAGCATTCACCCGCTCATATCCAACGTGGAGCACTCTATAAGGAAACTTAGCAGTAAATGTCGCTGTTCTATAGAAAGCCACCAATGCAAAACATGAAAAGCATCAGTCTGCCACATCAGGAGCGGCTCATAGTCCGGAGCACGAAATGCCCCTCTGTGATGTCCATATCCCAAATAAAGCTAATCATCTGACACCAGATTTTTCAATATAATCTGCATACATTATTAAATCGATCTGAGACCTGATGAAGCTGCTGTATTTACTTTGAAAATAATTGGCAGTGTAATCCTTCTTTAAAGTATTTCTAACTTATATAAAATAAGCACGGACTTACAAAAACAGGATTTTGGTGCTTACCGTAAAATCCGTTTTCGGAAGCCTTCATTGGGGGACACATAAACCATGGGGTGTATGCTGCGGGCCACTAGGAAGCGCTGACACTATGCATATGCAAAAAAAGGTTGGCTCCTCCTCCGCTGTATACACCCCACCGACTGCAGGAAGCAATTCAGTTAGTGAGAAAGCAGTAGGAGAACAACATGAAGAAATAACAAACAGACAACTCAACTGTAACAATAGCACATAGAAGGAACAGGAGTTGTAGAAAAAACATGGGAGGGTGCTGTGTCCCCCAATGAAGGCTTCCGAGAAAAGAATTTTACGGTAAGCAACCAAAATCCTGTTTTCTCTATCGCTTCATTGGGGGACACATAAACCATGGGACGTCCTAAAGCAGTCCATGGGAGAGAAACAGCAGAAAACTCTATTGCTCAAAGAGCTTACCACTGCCGCCTGCAAGATACCTCTGCATAGGCCGCGTCCACCGAAGCGTAGGTATGGACCCGGTACAATCTGGCAAACTTGTGGATGGAAGACCGGGTTGCCGCTTTGCAGAGTTATAGGGCGAATGCCCCCATGTGTACCGCCCAGGAGGCACCCACTGCCCGGAATAGCGAGCCTTAACCCAGGGGGCAATCTCTTCTAAACCAGTAAGCCTCCAAACTTGCAGACCTGATCCAGCGCGCAATCGTAGCCTTGCAGGCGTGCGTCATCTGGATGATAAATAGGAGATCCGACTTCGTAAAGGAAGCGGTCTTTAGTGAGATAGATCCTCACTGCCCTGACCAGGTCTGGCCTTTTAGAGAATGAGGCAGAGAATGAGTCGGAGCTTGCCAACGGAAGGGATGACAAAGTCCTCAATCAGGTGAAAAAGGACAACACTTTGGGAAGGAAAGAAGGTGGAAGATCTGGCCCGTCTGGGAGCTTCCAGGATGTCCGCCAAACTGGTGCGATCAGAAAGACCAGCACCCCTTCCGCTTTGACTACTTCAAAGACCTGGGAAGAAAAGTAAGGGAGAGCGCAAAGTGCGACCAGGCAATGGCCGTAGCATGGGGCGACCGCCGTGAGGGGGGCGCGGGGCCTGGAGACGAACTGTGGAACCTTCCTGTACAGCGGGAAGGACATGAATCCACGTCCAGAGTTCTCCCTTAAAGACAGATCAGATGGAAGACGTCCTGGTGCAGGACCAGTGTCCTGCAACGAGAACCTCACGGTCGAAAAAAAAACGGCCGTCTAGATAACCCGCCGGAATAATGCATTGCGGATATTGTCGGAACGTCATCTCCGCTCAGTGAAGAATCCTGGATATCATGACCATCGCCAGGGAACTCCTGGACCCTCCTTGGTGATTGACGGATACCACCGCTGTGCGTTTGTTTTAACTGAATTCGCGGACGAACGCCCCTGATTCGAGGTAAGGGATAAGTACTGGGTCCCTAAACCTCGAAAAGGCCCTGAATGCCGTCATGATCTTCCCTGGGAGCGGTCGCAAGATCGAACAGCAGGGCAAGAAACTGGAAGAGGTCCGCTGTACTGCGAAACACGGGAACCTCTGGTGAGTTGGGCAAATCGGAACATGGAGGTAAGAGTCTTGGATAACTATGGATCATTCGAAAAAGGATTCTGCGTCCCCATGGAAGCAAATACTGAGCGGGGGACTCCATCCTGAAAAATCCAGGAGGACTCTCGAGATGAGAAAAGTAGCGATCAGAGTGAGCCGAACCACGCCGCCCTTGGCGCAACAGACAGGTTCTGAATAAAAAACCCTGTGACGTATTCTTGTTACGGTACGGGAACGATCAACCCCCGCACTGAGAAGGGGGGCGCTGGACGCAAAGAACCTGAAATCAGAGCGGGATCCCTTTTGGAGGACGGGATTCGAATAACCGATCTCAGGGGCGCAAAGAAAACTCTACCTTGTAACCAGAGGATACAACCCCCTACGTCCGCTACCGAGGCGAGCCGAAAGTCCCGAAAAAAACAGAAACAACCACCTGGCTTGGGAGATACGGTGGGCTCCGGATCTAAGTGATGCTGAAGAAGACCTGCCAGGTCCGGACCTGGTGGGGCTACCGGGAAGCTATGAGGGATGCCAGGGAGAAAGACCCAAAGGAAGCCTTCTACCTAATTTGACAGGTCTGCGGCAAGCGCTGACCGAAAGATCCTCCGTCGGCCGGAGAAAAGGCCGAGGGGAGCGGAACGCCGCTTCGCTACAGGAGGTCTGTGAGGTTCGGACTGAGGAAGGAGAGAACTGTTGGCTCCAGATGCATCCTTTATTGGACCAAACCGGCGTTTTCCCTGGAAGGGGAGACAGGTAAGCTACCTCTCCGATGAAAGGTCCGCTTGCCATGCTTTGAGCCAAATGTTGCTACAGATGGCCTCCATATTGCCAAATATGTCCCTGCAAAGGGAATATGGTCTACGAGGACGGCAAGCTCATTCGGCGGGCCTCCCGCAATAATGGCCTCATGAAGTTGTTTTGGCCCAACTGGCTATGGCCTTTGGTAGAGGCAGAGGCCGGGCAAAATGTAGATGCGGTCGTTCCCAAAGCTGATTTTTCCAGCGATCCTATAATTTTATCGTTGAATCCTTGCACCTCTGACAAAAGGTCTGACGTCCAGAGGTCAGTTGTGGGGACGTCCGCGTCTCCTCATCCGACAGCTCTGGTGGGCGAGTGGGTGGGAGACGGAGGCAGGCCCGGGTCTTCTGCTGCACTCTGATCACCTAAACACCCGTCCGTGATAGGGATTAGGGCGGGGAGTCCTGCCAGACAACTTATGAGGAAAACGGGGGGGGAGTAACGCCGTACTCAAAAATCAAAAAAGGGGGGCCCCCATGTATGACCGTTCACACGTATCCCTCGGGGAAAACCGAAAAGGAACACGAAAAAAGGGGGAAAAGGGGGTTTTCCCCCCCAGAGCCCCTTTTCCCCCCCAAAAATGACCTAACAAACTAATTGCTTCCGCAGCGTGGGGTGTTTTTCAGCGGAGGGGGGGCCCAAACCTTTTTTTTTCAAATGCATAGGGGTCAGGGGGCCCCTAGTGGCAGCACCCCTACACCCCATGGTTTTATTTCCCCCAAAAGCGGGGGAAAAAACCTTTGGTCGCATTAATAAAACTATACAAATTTAAAAACACCCTTAGGCTTAAAAAATTTTTTACGTTTTTTTTGATTGTTCCCCCAGGGCTTTTTGAAAAAAATTTTCTTTTTTCTTTTCACAAGCCAAAACTTTATAAGAATTAAATTCTTTCCCCTTCCTTTTTAAAAAAAATTTTAAAACCCAAAAATTGTTTTAAAAAATTATTTCGGGGGAAAATCAAAAAACATGGAGAACAAAATCCCCCCAGATAATTTAAAAAAATATCACCCTTAAAACTTTTTAAGTTTTTCCTAATAAAATTTTTTTTTATTTTTTAATTCGTTTTCCGAAAATTTTTGGGGATTTTTAAAAAAAAAAATTTTAAAACTTTGGCTTTGGGGCCGGACCCCTTTCCTTAAATCCTTTTTTGCTTTAAAGAAAAAAAGGGCCAAGTTTGCCCCCTTCTCTTACAGGGAGGAAGAGGAAACCCTGTAAAGGGGGGGAAAAATAAGTGGTAAAAAGGGAACCGGGAAAAAGTGCTAGGGTTTCAGGGGGAACCCCCTTGTTCCCCTTTTTCCAGTAAGGGGGAAAAGTAAAATTTTTTTTGGGAACGGCATTTTTTAAAAAACCTTGGAGGGGAAAAGGGGCCAAAAATATTAGTTTGGGGTTAAATCGGGTTTTTCAATTTCCTAAAAAAAAAAAATTTTTTTTTTGTTTTTCTGACGAGAAAAAACCCCATCCCAAAATTGGAGCTTTTTTTACATTCCCCTCAAAATTTTTAAAAAATATAAAAGGGGCCATGGACATTTTTGGCCCTAAAAATTTTTATAAAAAACAAAAAAAAGCGTTTCACAGCGAAAAAGCCGCCCCTTAATTTGTGTTTAGAAGGGGCCAAATTGATAAACCTTTTAAAAAACGAAACCCGCCACCAATTAGGGCCCCTTGGGGCCCAACTTAAAGGGCATTTTTAACAAAAAAAAAAAATAGGAAAAATTTTTTTTAAACCCCCCCCCAAAAAAATTAAAAAAAAGGAAAATTTTCCAAAAAGGGGTTTTTTAAAGGGCCCCCGTTTTTTTTCCCCATAGGCCAAGGGGGTTTCCCCGTCCCACTTAAATTTTAACTTCGCAAAACTTGTACCCAAAGCCCCAAAGAAAAAGGATAGTTGGCCTACCAAAACCGCCGTGAAAAAAAGGGGGGCGGAAGTTTTATTTAAAATAAATTTAGTCCATAAGGGGGGAAAAAACCAAAAAAAAAAAAACCCCCTTTAAAAGTCGGGGGTTTTTTTTTTTTTATTCCTGCTTCAATCTTTCTAAGGGCAGAAAATTTTATTATAAACTGTTGTTCGCTGTAAAATTTCACCAAAAACCCCTCACAAATTTTCATTGGTTTAAAACCCATTTGATGAATAGAATAACATTTTTTTTTCCTGCCAAAAAGCCCTGAAGGAAAATTTGGAAAATTCTTCGGGGGGGCTTTATGTTTCCTCCCAAAACCCACCTTTTAAATGAAAAGGGAAAGGGGTTTTCCTTTAAAAGTGGTTTTTATTCACCCCGAAAATTGTGTCATACGTCACAGCAAGAGCAAACAACTCCCTGGCCAACAAAAATTTAACACATTTACCCAGCAGTATTTTAACCCCTTGTTTTGGAAGCTAAAACCAGGGGGGTGATAAAAAAGAAAGGTGACTTTTTCTATTACACTTTTCCTCGAATGCCCACCCCTGGTTTTAAAAATTAAAAACGAAGGAAAAAAAAAAAACCGATACTTAACGGTGAAAAATGGCCCCTTAAAAAAATGCTAAAAGGCCAAAATCCCCCACAGGTGTTTACCAAAATATAAAAACAGGGGTCAAAAAAGTTCCCGGAAAAAATCACTTTTTTAAGTTTTTGGGGGGGGAAAGGGTAGAAAACCAAAAAGACTACAATTTAGGCAGCTTTTGGGGTTGGGGGGAACATTAAAACAACCCCTTTTAAAACTTTTTTTGGGAAAACCCCAAATACTTTCGAAATCTTTGCGGGGAAATTTTTTCTCAGATATCCCCCCCAAACCCCGGGCACACATTCGGGGGGGGAAAAATAGGGGCCCTTAAAGGGAAAATTTTTAGGCCCACTGTCTGTCCCCAAAGCTTTTTATAGAAGATTCCTTTAATCCCCAAAAGGGCTTGGGGGTTTAACACTGTGGGGTTTCTGATCCATTAAAAAACTAAATAAATTTTTCCCCGGGGAAGGCCGTCGGGGTTTCTCTTTTCCCAAAGATAAAACTTTGGTCTTCCAAACCCCCCCTCCCTTTTGGGGTGAGTAACATCCGCATAAAATTTTTTTTACCATAACATGCATGCAGGGGGGCACTCACACCCAGGGAGGGAGATTAGAGGGCCCCGGGGGAACATCTGGGGTGGAGATGGCCCACCAGAACAGTGCCGCCCCATTAGCGTATGCAAACTGCAAAAGTTTTTAATGCACCTAAAACCCCCATCGGAAAATTAAAAAAAAACTCATGCCAAACCCTTATAGAAGCAGCGGGAACAGACCGGGCCCTCCGCCGGTTCCTTTTAAACAAAAGGTTTTTAAAGGGACCCTTCAGGGTTCCCCAATAAAAGGGATAGGTAAAAACCAGGTGCCTTTTCTTTCATCTTTCGGGCCAAAATCCTCGACTCACATCCCCCTCTTTCCCTTTTTGTAAATGGGTGTCAACCCCGCAGACAAAATCTAGCCCCATTGCTATTTTGGGGGTTTAAGACAATTTAAACCCCTGCTCTTGGGGTTTGGACCCCCCCGAGAGCACAAAAGTCCAAATCACTGAAGCCGGCAGCCCTTTTCGAATTTTGGAACTGACAGCCCAAAAAAAAACGGGAAAGCGAATCAAGGAATCTTTCCAAAAAGATTAAAAAAAGAAAGAAAAGGGAAAATGGCCGTTTGGGTTTTTTTTTTAGGGTATGTATTTAGCATTAAAGGGGACAAATTTATAAATCATTACCGGGATTTATAACAAACCACTCTAGGCGCTCAGTAATAATATTCCCATTATTCCATTTACTCACCTCTGCCCAAATCGGCAATTAAGGCCCGAGCAGCAAACATTTTTTCCCCCCACCCCCAGGGTACATCCCCATCCAGCATCAAAGAAGGGCCCGGGGCCTCCTTTCTTTTAAAAGACAATTTTTCAAGATCTTACCAAATTTTCCTGGATTAAAAACCCAAAAAGAAACAAAAAAAAGAAAGTATACCCAACACGATGGGCTTTGGCTAAAAAGGTTGGGGAAAAAATTCTAAATTAACAAAACCAAAACATCAAAGACTTCGTGACCTAATTGTTACATTAAAAAAAAAGCCTGTAGGAAAGGGGAAAGGGCCTTTTAAAAAAAAAAAAGGGTTCAAAAAGGGGGTTAATTAGAGAGGGTTCCCCTTCCCGGGGGGAAACCAAAATTTAAAAGGGGGAACCGTTTGCCCTCTAAAGCCAAAAATGCCTTCTTAACGGTGAAAAAACCAACGTTTAGGAGATTTTTTTTTGAAGGGTTTTAAAATTTTAAAATTCCCAAAAAATTAAAGGAAAAAAAATGGGAAAAAGGGACCTTCAAAAAAGGGGCCGAGCGGGGGGGGGGAAAATTGAATTAAAAAAAACCGATGTGATGGGGAAAAATTTTTAAAACCCGCAAGCCAAACACCCATGGGAATTGGGATTTAACCCCAAAAATTTTTTCCAAAAAATGATGCACTGCCAAAATTGTTTTTTCATTCTTTGGGGGGAACCGGTTTTTTCCCAAAACCCCTTGGCATTTTTTCTAAAAAGGGGAAAAAAGGGGCCTTTTTTTAATTTAAAAAATTGGGCGAATCAAAATTTCCCCCGTTCCCCAAAAAAAAAATTACGGGCCAAAAAAATTCTTTGAAAAAAGCTAAAAATAAAAAAAACCCCTTTTTAAAAAAACAAATCTTTTTGGAAAATTTAAAATTTTTCCCCTGTAGGTGGCCTAGAGAGAAGCCATAAATACTTACCTATGGGAAAAAACTTCTTACTATATGAAAACCCCAAACGGGAGGAAAAACGTCTGAGGAAGACCCCTTTTTTCTATAACCCAACAGAGTTTTTTCCCGTAGTTAGCCCCCAAAAAAACATTTTAAACTTGAAAACTTGATTTGTAAAAAATATTAAAAAAATTTGTTTTTCCAAAAAAAAAGAATAACAAAAACCAATGCCCCCATGAAAAAAAAAAATACTCCCTTTTTAAAATTGCCGGGGAAACCCCCCCCCAAATTGCCCGGAAACACCCCTTTTTTTGGGCCAAACTCTGGTTTAGGAAACCGCAAATATTGGGTTTCTGTTCTCCAGCCACTAATAGGGGAAACCCTTTTTTTTTTCTCTGAGAGATCAAAAATAAATTTAAATTCGGAAAATTTTTTGCAAAAGTAAAAAAAAAATCAATTGTGAAAGAAAACAAAACAAAAAAAAACCAAAATTTCCACAATTTTTAACTCCTTTACAGAGCAAGATAAAATTTCCCCAAACGGCAAAGGCTAGTTCACACCCTTTTTGGGGTTCCATTAAAAAGCTAATTTTTAACAACACACCAAAGCTGCGAGACAAATTGGGGGGTAGGCTGGGGGTATGTCAACAACATCTTTGAGACTCGGAAAACCCACGACAATTTTTTCCCAATAGGAAACACTTGCCCTTTCGACTCTTTGGCCCTTTGGGAAATTTTTTTTTTGCTTACAGTAGGTTTTGGCCCAAGGGGAAGCATCCTTATAATATAAACAATGCTTTTCCCTTTAAAACACAGAAAAAAAAATTTTTAAAATTTAACAATTTAAAGGGTTCATTTTTTTTCCCCATTTTTTGGTTAAAAAAAGGTTGCCCCTTTTTTTTGGGGAAAATTTTTTTTTCTTATTTAAAGGGAATCTGTCCCCCCTTTTTTTCCCCAATAGAAGGGCCACCGCCATCAGGGTTTTTACTACAGAAATTCTGTAATGCTTTTTAAGTTTAACCTCCGTTTGCCCCCTTTAAAGGAAAAAAAAAAACGAGTTATAAAATATTTACCCGGGGCTTTCCCCGGCCGTTTTGGCCCCGGGCCCGGGGGGGCCCGGGGGCCCCGGTTCGGCGCCCCCAAATCTTCAGGAAGCCGGCCCTTTTTTCCGTCCCGTCGGGGCCCCGGGCCCCAGGCGCACTCCCTCTGCCCCTTGGGGGAGGGCAGACCCAAGAACTGAAATGCGCGGGCGCCGGGAAAGGCAGAGGGGTCCGGCGCCTGCGCACTCCAGAAACCTCCCTTTTCCCCTCCCCCGGGAAAGCAGTGCGCCTCCCGCAGGAGCCATGACGGCCCGGAAAGAAGGGGCCGGGTTTCCCGCTAAAAGGGAAGGGGAGGCCCAAAACGGGAACCGCGCCCCCTTTGGATTTGGACCGGACGGCGGAAAGCCCCCGGGGAGTATTTTATAACTCTTTTTTTTTTTTCCTTTCAGGTAACAACGGGGCTTTTTCTACAGCATTACAGAATGCTGTAATAAGCCCCTTAAAGGCGGTGGCCCCCACCCCATAGGGGAAAAAAAGGGGGGACAGATTTCCCCTTTTAAAAGCAAAGCAATTGGGGGGCCAAAAAAATTTTTTTAGTTGGAATTTTTTAAAAAGGGTTTTCCCCCTTTTCCTCCTATAGCCCCTCTAAATTTCACTGGGCCCAAACACTGGCAGCAGAAGGGGTAATGGGGGCGGCCAAAAAAAAAAAAAAAAAAAAAAAAAAAAAATTTTTTGATCAATAATATAATTTTATTTCATATGGCAGTAATAAGTAGAAAAGGGAGGTTAACCTCCTCCTCTTTTTATGCAGCTTTTCCCACATTCTGCACTTTTCTCTCCATACAATGGCGGGGTGGAGGACAAAGTGACCCAAAAACTCCAATCAGTTTCCTCCAAAAAAAAGCAGTTTTTTCTCTTGTAGGGGGTTTTATTTGGGGGAGACTGATGGACAGGCTGGTCCCATGTTCCCTCCACCAGCCCCCATTTTATGGGGAAAAACTGTCAAAAATGTAGGGAAAACTGCAGTAACCCAAAAGGGGGAGAAACTGTATAATAACTGTAAAACCCCATTCTGCAGCACAACAAACAGTGTAAAAACAGCAACTATAATGTAATAAAAACCCAATTGCAAAAAAAATTTTTTAGCCCCCAAAAGTATGCATTTAAGTAAGGGAAAAAAATTTTTCCACAAAGTAGGGTACACCCTTTTTTTAAAATTAAAGGGGGAACCGCCCGTAAAAGGGGCTATGTGCAAATCACCCTTAATAAAAACCATTTCTGCATACGGGGGCCAAAAAATTCAACCCATTTTCTGCTTATCTACCAACCTGT